>CM029647.1:33623666-34223666 GCA_017311315.1 Dendrocalamus latiflorus | reverse complement strand
GAGCATAAGGGTTATCGTTGCTATGATCCTTCTACTCGACGGATCAGGATCTCACGAGATGTTGTCTTTGATGAGTCTCGACCTTTCTTCTATCGAGATTCAGCTCCTCACACTACCTCCACCATCGAGACGATCTCCTGGTTGTCTCTCTCTGACTCCTCACCCATTTCCCCCTTTTCTCCACCTTCGGTACCTTCACCTCCTGTGTTGCCTCCTGCAGCACCACCTCTTGCTCCTCTGGCACCACTGTCTCGTTTCTCTGGGGTGCACTACTCCAGACGTCCTCGTACTTCACCAGATCCCTCTCCTGGTCTCTTGCCAACACCGACGTCTGATTCATCTGATGATGCTCCTCGTTACACCCTTCGTGACCGGGCAACCATTCGGCCTCCTGCTCGTCTTGGTTTTACTTCGACAGCTCATGCTCTCTCTGTCACTGAGCCTAGTTCTTATCGTGAGGCTGCTTCTCATTCTGAGTGGCAGCTCGCAATGGCCGAGGAGCTTGATGCGCTTCGTCGTACGAAGACTTGGGATATTATACCGACACCTGTGCACGCTCGTCTTATCACATGCAAGTGGGTGTACAAGATTAAGACCAGGTCTGACGGTACTATTGAGCGCTACAAGGCTCGTCTTGTGGCTCGTGGTTTTCAGCAGGAGTATGGTCAAGATTACGATGAGACGTTTGCCCATGTTGCTCATATGACCACTATTCGCACTCTTATTGCGGTTGCTTCTATTCGCCGGTGGTCTATCTCTCAGCTGGATGTTAAGAATGACTTTCTTAATGGCGTCTTGCATGAGGAGGTTTACATGCAGCCACCACCCGGGTATTCTGTTTCGGTTGGTCATGTCTGTCGTCTTCGTCGTGCTCTTTATGGTCTAAAACAGGCCCCTCGTGCCTGGTTTGCGCGTTTTACCTCAATGATCACCGTTGTCGGGTTCACTATCAGTGCTCATGATCCTGCTCTATTTATTCATATCTCACCTCGAGGTAGGACACTACTTATTCTATATGTGGATGATATGCTCATTACTGGTGACGATCCCTCATTTATCGCATATGTGAAGAAGCATCTCAGTGAGCAGTTTCTGATGACTGACCTTGGCTTGCTTACATACTTCCTTGGGATTGAGGTTTCTTTCACGCCTGAGGGTTACTACCTCTCCCAGCAGAAGTATGTCCAGGATCTTCTTGATCGGTCTGGTCTGACTGATACTCGCACTGCTGAGACTCCTATGGAGCTCTCTCTTCAGCTTCGTGCTACTGATGGTGATCTTCTTGAGGATCCTACTCGGCATCGCCATCTTGTTGGGAGTTTGGTATATCTTGTGAGCACTCGTCCTGATATTGCTCATGCTGTCCATATCTTGAGTCAGTTCATGGCTTGTCCTACTCATCTTCACTACAGTCATCTTCTTCGTGTTTTTCGCTACTTGCGTGGGACCATCTCTCGTCGCTTGTTTTTCCCTAGCTCTACCTCACTCCAGCTTCAGGCGTACTCTGATGCGACCTGGGCTAGTGATCTTCTGATCGTCGTTCTCTTTCTGCTTACTGTGTTTTTCTTGGCTCCTCCCTGATTGCCTGGAAGACAAAGAAGCAGACAGCAGTTTCCCGTTCGAGTGCAGAGGCTGAGTTGAGAGCTATGACAGCTGTGACAACAGAGATTACTTGGTTGAGATGGCTACTTGCAGATTTTGGCGCACCTGTGAGGGGACCTACTACTCTTATGACTGACAATACAGGAGCTATCAGCATTGCTCGTGATCCAGTGAAGCATGAGCTCACCAAGCACATTGGTGTAGATGCTTCATACACTCGCTCCCAGGTGCAGGAGAGTGTACTTGCTCTTCAGTTTGTGTCCTCAGAGTTACAGTTTGCTGATTTCTTCACGAAGCCACAGACCAGAGCACAGCATTTGTATTTTCTCTCCAAACTCAGTGTGTGTGATCCACCATGAGTTTGAGGAGGGGTGTTAAGGATAGAATAGGAAATATAATAGGACTGTTATCTGTTTCCTTATATGATTTGTATTCCTTCTGTATATCCCTCTTGTACTCTATATATATTGCCCTTTGGGCCTCATGAATAGATGCACAATATTCATAACAATTGGCACATAGCCACATACCATTTTGTCCAGGGTATCTAAACTGTACCCAGCCAGTAGAACTTGTTCGAAATAAGTTATCTTTTGCAATCAATACTAAATCATTTCAAGATTGTAGTATAGTATTTATCATCTTAGAGAGGTAGAACATGTAACAAGGTTCTACGGTAACTCTTTGATTCTTGAATCCCGCCAGTTTATCAGTAACTATCAGAGAACTGCCCAGTTATGTTTTTACTGGGAACTCTACTTAATGGTAATTTAGTTAAACGCAGTTAGAATCATGCTCTAGCTTGGCCATAACTTGGATAAATAAAAACTAACTAGATGAGCTCCGTATGCCAATGATGTATGGTAATGAGCTGATTTCCGCCAGTTTATTGAGCCTTTAAACTGCCATAAGTCATGTATGTTTTATGTGTTTTTTCCTTTGTTCACTGCAGATCTTCCTGCTACGAGTGTACGCGATCTGCTTTTGCCCTCAATACATAACTTGTTAAAAGATCTGGATGCTCTTGACCCTGCGCACAAGGAGGCACTAGAAGTTATAGCCCGGGAAAGGTCGGGAGGTACTCTCGAGAGCATTGGCAAGGTAATGGGGGCACATCTTGGGATTGCTTCCTCTATGAGCAGTTTCTTTGGCGAGAGTGGTCTCCTCGGGAAGAAAGAGAGCGGCGAGTAACACGACACCGCTGCCACCGCCCTCCCTGAGCCCAGCCCACAAGCTCAGCAAGAGAACACGAGGTTTGGTCGTATAATGAGGGGTGGCTTTGGAGACATGTTACGAGGCAAAGCAAAAGGCAGTGATGAACCCAGTTGAAATGATCAACTACACGCACAGTTGTCAATACTACATTTTTTCAGGTCGATTTCTTTTGTTAGGATGTGCTATATCATGATCGTCATGATCATCAAGGTAGAAATTCTTTGTTCATTGTTGTTGTAGTAAGGTGACAAAAGGTAGCCATGAGGGTGCATTTTCCCTTGCTGAGAGTAAAGCCAGCCACCGAGTTGTTTCTGTTATAATCTCGACCAGACATGCTGCATAGAGGAAAGGGATATATCATGGCAGCTATCCTGTAGCAAATGCTTATTTTATTTTATTCATAGATCATGGAGACAAATTCGAGAGAAGTTATACATTACGGAAGATTAGCTGAATGCCTTGTTTTGTTATGGATAAAAAATATTATTATAGCACGTCGAGTTGATATTGTTAGGGTCGACCTGATTTGCCCATGCTATCGGCTCCGCCTCTGCATTCTATCGTGTTGTGTCTCTGCGCCCTTTGCTCTACCGTGTACGTATTGTTTTTTTAGAGAATACTTAATGCGATGGAATTTGTATTTTGATAGATTGTTTTCTTGTTTTTGTTAAAGATTTTTTTAGGGAGGGTATAACAGGGAGTTAGAAGGGGCTGGAAAGCTATAATTATCAACTTTTTTTTAAGCAGTAGAGATATCACGTGCAAGTCCGTTGCAGATTTATTGGAGTCGATCGGGGCTGTTTATCATCAACAAAGATGGCATTGAAGGCTGAAGCCAAACCTGGTTGGCCAAAGCAGATCTACTGTTTCAAATGCCTGGTTTGGACCGTCGATCTAGCACGCCAATATGCTACTCTCGTCCTCCCAGCGTGACGTTCTATTCCTGGTGAGCAGAGTGTACGAGATTTTACCCCATAAACCATGATTAAAACACAGGTTATCGCTAGTTATTGGTCCTCCCGGCTTGATCCGGTAAGTTTCGTCCCGGTACAAAAGAGATGATTTGTACTTATTTTTTTCGTCCCACAATATAAATCTAAGATCACTATACGTATAAATTAATGGAACATTAAATCTAAAAAGAAGTTAATATTATTGGACTATATGTATTATCATTAAAGGACACTACAATGACTTTACCACTTTTCTACATTAAAACAAAAGTATGGAATATAAATATTGTAATAACATTAATTTTTAAGAGGATAAACTTATATTACGAGACAGAGAAAACAATTTAACAAACCTTGATGTTAATGCTTACAAACTACCAAAGAAACACGATACTTTGAGGGAAAAAAAATATGTACATGGAAAATTAACCAAACCAGAATAGATTGGTAATCACCTTGCTATGTAAATTAATTTTTTTAATCCTTCATGCAAACTAGTGATCTGGCATGGGTTCCGTCATCCCATCTGTGAACTAGCGTGTCAGTGAATGAGCTTTCAGCCTTTAATTACACGGCTTCTCTTTTTTTAGCTTCTAAAAACAGTTTTTCTATTTTTTATAGTAATAAATTTTTAAATAAAATATTTTTTAAAATAGAGTCTACAAATCAATAGCAGTACATATTGTAGCGATTTTATTTATATCAGTTAAAATTACACGTGAGTTTCTTTTACTCTATAGTCTCTTCTACAAACAGCTTAAAAATTATAAGTCATAATCAAAAGCTATAAACCGCAGTTAAAAAAGATGCAGTACAGTTTTTGCAAAAATGACCTCAGTCCTTGCATTGCAAGAGGGATCGAAAGTAGAAGTGCGAAATCAAAATCGCTTGGTCTGGATTTGGGAAGGCGGGGGTAGTAGATCCTCAGGCCATTGGGAAGTTGCTCTCGGAGAAACCAGCACATGCGGAGGCGCTGGGGAAAATGTGGTGTGTTGGTTGAATTTTTTGTACGGATAATCTATTTTTATTTGAAATAACAGAAATATATCTACGACAAATTTTTTTACAGAAATAGGCTTTAGTCGTCCGACCGTTGGGCGACTGGAGCCTGTCGCCCAACCACCAGGCGACACGCAAGCAATCTGCCGGTCGTTGGGCAAATTATTACAGTCGCCCAACGGTCGGGCGACTGCCACTGCTGTCGCCCAACGGCCAGGCGACTTGGGGGGAGGGGGAGGTGGTTAAAAGCTCGGCTGCCGCTCAACAGAAACAGAAGAAAGAAAGAAGAAGAGTAGCCGGCTGTGGAGAGGAGGAGAGGAAAGAAAAGAGAGAAGAGAAATGAGAGGGAGGAGAGGAGAAGAGAGGAGAGGGAGGAGAGAAAAGGAGAGGGAGAGGAGGAGAGGAGACGAGAGGAAGGAGGGGAGGAGAGGAGAGGAAGAAGCAAATCTAGATATTTGTTTTGTATTTGCAATATTGTATATGCAGTACATATATTATTTACTGTTAGTGTTAGTAGAAATTGTAGATGTAGATAGAAATAGTTCAATTTTTAGTATAGAAAATTTAGTTAATGTAGTTTTATGAAATTAGCAGCCATAGAAGCGAAGAGGAGAGGAAAAAGCAATTGTAGGTATTTTTTTGTATTTACAATGTTGTATATGACTGTTACTGTTAGTAGAAAATTATAGATGTACATAGAAATAGTTCAATTTTTGGTATAGAAAATTTAGTTAATATAGTTTTAGGATATTAGCAGGTGTACAAATGTGTAGTTGTGTATAATTTAGTGAACATAGTTTTACAAAATTAGCTTCATTAGCAACTTGGCATGTGAACAAAGTGCAGCGTCGGTGGGTGGGGTGCTGATAGGAAGTTCATACTACGAGGTTAGTGTAGTTGGTTACGACAGGCGAACGATCGGTGAAATATGAATTGCAGTACATCAGTACTTTCGTAGTGTGCGATGTGATTTGATATGTTGCAAAATTAAAACATATATACAAGCAGACATCAGCAATGCTGATACCCAGTACATTGAGAGTGCATTAGGTGTTGGAACCGTTCGTGAAGGTCCGAATGGTGTGGATTTGAGTGGTTTTCCACAAGCCACTCTAGTACACCCGGACGGAGAGAATGCTCGAATATCAAATGTTATGCATTGGCTTACTCGGAGTTTTTCGTTGGACCCCGAGGTGTGCAGCGTCGTTGTACTAGGGCTTTGGAACTGGTCTCACACAGACATCAGACGGGAATTGAGAACATTGCTACACACTGTTGCATGGAAGGGGTTCGTGCAAGGGTGCCAGCGCTGTGGATACGAGTGTGTGCGACTTATGAAACCATGCACATTAGAAGCTGTGCAAGGTCGTGCGTTACGACCTTGCTCTGGGAGGTGCGAGCAGCTCGGGTGTCCCGCATGTTGGCGAAGAGAAGGAAGATGCTCATGATGAGGAGAGGTACAATGGTCACACTATGGCGAGGGAATAGGACAAGCCGATGAAGGGGAGTATATTGAGTACATAATGCAGTAGATAGAGTGCGATGACCAGACAACATGAGCTGAAGAGGAAGCTGTACAGGAGGACGATGAGGACAGTTCAGATGAGGATGAAGCTCCCGTCCTACAGGAATGGAACTGGTTTGATGCTAAGGGTATTTCCACACATGATGAGAATGAATCAGCATGGGAGTATCATGAGACAGAGGTTTGGTTGCATTCAATGTTTGCTGACAAGGCATCACTGCAGGATGCCATCAAGGTATGGGCCCTTTCAATGCAGCGGACTTTTTGAGTCGTGAAATCTAGCCAGGAGCAGTACACCGTGATGTGCGAGCAGGCTGGTTGTCCTTGGAGGGTGCATGCACGTAGACCCAAGTGTGAGACTCATTGGATTGTGTCGAAGGTGGAGCCGCACTCTTGCATTCTCAGTAGTGTTTTGTTGAGGCATTGTAACCTAACATTCGTCTTTATAGCCAATTTGATGTATGGAGAGATAGTGGAGAAGAAAGACATGGAGGCCCTGCACATCGTGGTAGCTATTGAGAAGAAATTCAAGTACAAGATTAGCTACGCGAAGGTGTGGCATGCGAAGTAGAAGGCGTTAGAAAAACGTTTCGGGTCTTTTGAGGTGACGTACAAAAATCTTCCTCGTATGCTTAAGGTGTTGCAGGACAGGAACCCGGGCACGTATATCGTTGTGCAGGACAAGCCTTCCACAAGGACGCCAAGATATGCGGTGTTGCAGAGGGCCTTATTAGCATTTGGTGCTTGCATCGAGGCATTCAAGAATGCATCGAGGCATTCAAGAACATGCTGCTAGTAATCTCACTTGACGGGACCTTTTTGACGGGAAATACAAGGGGCAGATCCTGACATCCACAGGTGTTGACGGTAGCAACCAAATATTGCCGCTGGCCATTGCATTCGTGGAAAGTGAGAATTATGAAAGCTGATTGTGGTTCCGCAGACATGTCAGGGTTGGAGTTGTCGGTGCTCGTCTTGGTGTGTGTAATCCATAATTGCCACGCCGGGATTGTAAAGGCCATAAGAAAACTTCAGGAAGACTCCGAGGAGCCCTTTTCTTGGCTGGATATGAGGAACTGTTGGATCGAAATCGGCAACAGAGGGGGGGGGGGGTGAATGTCGACTCTTAAAACTTGCCCCCAAAAGTACCAACAAGAATCTTTCCTCCAATAACTATGAATAGCTATGAAGTGAGTGATTCAAGTTCTCTGCAAGGGTACGCTAGACATGAGAACAAAACAACAAAAAACAAATCACTAAAATAAAAAAACAGAAAGCAACAGAAAGCAGTACACAATCAGACAGGGCCGGTCAGACTCCTGTGATAGGGCCGGTCAGACCGCCGGTACCAGGCCAGTCTGACCGCCGGTACCAGGCCGGTCAGACCGCCCCTCGGGAACAGCAGGCTGAAATTTCAGTCTGAAAACCTGAAGAACCCAATTGAATAGAAATTTGACTAAAAACTTTGGTTCTTTTCAACCCACCAGGTTAAGACTATAAGCTAAATAGCATTAGGACCTGAGGGACCAAGGGACTTCATCTCAAAACAAAGGAATTAGGGTTTTGCCTGAAATCTGAAAATGAAATGTGAGAGAGTCCAAAATTTCAGATTTCTCTCAAATCTCCCATTCTTTGCTTGTGAACTTTTGCAATTAGATTAGCAAGGTTCTAAGCACTCAAAAGCCCAAATCTCAAGCCATCTCCCAAAGGGAATCAATGAGTTCCATCATCTCTTGCTTGAAAAACCCTAGAACTCAAATAGCAGAGAAACAACTGACGAGGGCTTTAGAGATTACAGAAATCATTGGATTGTCAACTTGATCTCAAAAATGGAATGGCCAAATGGCCTTTAGTCTTTCCATCACAGAGAGATCAGGAAACAACTAGAGGATCAAAGATTCAACTCAAGAACTCAAGAAAACCAAGCAAGAACAGAAAACTTCAGAAACTAAAATTCATCTCAGGGAAAGCCAAGAAACGAAAATAATCCAACACGAACATTCTCATATTGATTTAGAGGAAGAGAGATGAATGATTACATGGAGGATCAACTCATTCCCTCATTCACAATCTCAAATCACAGGAGTAGGGACACCAAGAACACACCCCTTCTCACTACATGCTGTGACCTAAAGCATCTCACGCAGGAGACATACCCTCTGCACTCTCACCAACCCTCAACAACTTAAAGCACAAAAGCAAAAGGTCTAACAGCCTCTAACTCCTCATACAAGCCATACATGCACCAGGAGACATGCATCTATATATAGCCTTTCATAATGGGTTTCCAATTTTGCTTTGCCCATTAAGCTTTACTCTTTATCCACTAACTCTAGTGCTTTAACCACAACCCACTTCCTTTAGTGCAGCTTTGCGTATTCACCAAAACGCCCCTTGTGCACCTTCCGGGAAGCTTCCTCATTCCTTGCCTTCTAAGCCGCACAACTACCTCAAGGACTCGCCTCTTCAGCACACCTCGACCGTTCTGACCTCGGCACCACCTGCGCCTAGTCCGGTCCTCTGTGCCTCGCCACGACTCCGCCTCGATGTCCTGCAACCATCACAGATAAGAAATACATTACATAGCACCGCTTGAAACATATAATCCTCATTAGAATCAACGAATCATACTCAAGCATAAAATGGCTTAAAAGCTCAAACGGGAAGAAGAATACGCCTCAAGATCGACTAACCAAACCCGACTGAGCCAAAAGCCATCATGGCACGAAACGCACAAACCAAACTCAAACTTTCCAGAAAACTCGTCAATTACTCATCACATGCATGGGGTCGCATCCACATGGTCTCTCAATCTCCTCCTTGATGAGTATATTGACAAATCCAGAAAAAGCACAAAGTTGAGTTTGGAAATGAAAGAAAGTCAAACATGGTCTAAAGAAGAAACAAAGAAGCTCATGACCATGTCGACAAAGGAGCAACAACAGAAAGAGCAAGTTTTCCTCAGAAGCTCCAAGATTGCCTTGAAAATGGCTTTTTCTCCGCTATTCTCCCCCTTTTGGCAATAAAATCATCAAGGATGCAAAAGAGAGAATAAGGCATGATGTTGGATGAAAAGGCTGAAGTTTGTTTATTTTAAGCATTTAGAGCCATGAAGATTATCCAACATGACCATATAAGAATTACATCAAGCCATAACACATAAGTATGCTATCAAAATCATGACAAGACATGTATAGACAAGCTAGGCCAAATAAGTCATAATCTGAAAATTAGTCGAATTTCTAAGCATGTCAAGTTATCCAAAAGTATAGTCTAACTAAAGGTATCCAAAGATGATGCAAGCCATGTCAATAATCTAAGTGGAACCAAGAAGCTAGTATTGAGTCAATTTAGAGTGCTACTAGCTCAAGAATGAGACATTTGTTAAAGTACTTGAAAGTCTTGTAATTTTAGCAAATTGAGCACAATTGACATGTTTGTCTTTAGAAATCTCATGATTGTTCTCAACCAGATTTTTGTTTAGTCATGTGCTAGATCTCAAGCCTTATGCGACCAATCCAAGCAAGAAGCTTAAGGAAATGATCTTGGTCAACCAAAACTCCCCCTGAGTTCATGCCTAGTGCAATGGCAAGCTGTCTCATGGGAAAGAATTGATGAGATCAGTTTTTTTTCGCACAAAAGAGATCTTTTTGCATTTTCGTGAACATAAGACTTGTACTAACTCATGCTTCATCAAGGAACTAACATAGCTCAATCTAAAGCTCAACAAAGATTCAAGACTCAACTCAGCCTATTTGACATGGCATGAATCATAAAAGAATAACTAATGGGAGACTAGTCTCAAGAGCTAACATGACATGAATTAGTTCAAGTTGAGTATTTAATCAACCTATCATAGCAAAGACTAAACTACACATATAAAGTCATGATAAATCTAGCAAGTAAGCACAAATCATGGCAAGATGTAATTCATTGTAAACATGTCATAAATGGATAATAATCAAGGCTCCATGTAGTTATATTACAATATGAAATGCTAAAATGCAAGAAAAACCAACTCCCCCTCAACAAGTGATGCAACTTTTAGTTCAAGTTGAGTTATGACAATATTAAGATCCAGAAGCTCCCAAATGAACTCCCCCTGAACCAAAGCAATAAAATCGAGAAACTGGCAAGAAAAACAGAAAAGGCAGTCCTTAAAACATAGATAAGATATAGATGATACTATGGCTCAGACTGACTCTCATCTACCCCATATGACTCTAGGACTATTAGCTGATTCTCTAACACACTAAGGAGCAAACACGTACCCTGTCTACCCAAGGGTGACCCAACTCTCGCTAGAACCTATAAGAAGTGAGTGAGCTCAACCTAGTGAGAAGAGAAACAACTAATAAGCAACATCCTAGAATCACAAGATGAGAAGAAGAAGTCTAAACAACTAGACAAGAAAAACACTCTAATCTATGCTAGAAGGACTAACCCCAATGCACCCATATGCAATGCAACAGAATGGAGTAAGAGCATAATAAACAAGATAAAGCATGAAGCACAAAACTTCCCCTCACAACAGTCCATAAGGACAAACCACCCCAAGCTCTCCCCGCAGAGCTGAAAACCTAGAGCTATCCAAAGGCTTGGTAAAGATGTCAGCCAACTAGTGGTCACTCTCCACAAACTGGAGCACTATGTCACCCTTCTCCACATGGTCTCGAAGGAAGTGATATCTGATATCAATGTGCTTGGTCCGAGAATGCTGCACTGGGTTCTTAGCAATGTTGATAGTAGTAGTGTTATCACAAAAGAGTGGAACACTGTCGATAACTAACCCAAAGTCCCGCAGGGTCGAGACCATCTAAAGTACCTGGTTGCAACAACTGGCAGCAGCAATGTACTCGGCCTCTGCGGTGGACTGTGCAACACCGGACTGCTTCCTAGAAGACTAAGAGACAAGAGAGGTGCCAATGAATTGGCAGGTGCCAGAAGTGCTCTTGCTATCAACCCTACAGCCAGCAAAGTCTGCATCCGAGTAGGCTCTCAAGGAAAAACAGGACGAGGAAGAGTATCAGATACCATAGTCAATGGTAGCTCGAAGGTACCGAAGAATGCGCTTCACCGCCTGGTGGTGAGACACGCGAGGAGAAGCCTGAAAGCGAGCACACAGACACACAGAGAAGTGTATGTCCGGTCTCGAGGCAGTGAGGTACAAGAGGGAGCCAATCATGCTACGATACTCCTTCTGATCAACTGGCTCGCCATCCTCATCTGGGTCAAGAGAAGTTGTGGACGCCATGGGAGTTGACACAGGCTTACCATCACTCATGTAGAAGCGTCTAAGGAGGTCACGAGTGTACTTGCCCTGATGCAAGAAAGTACCCTCCCGAGTCTGCTTGATCTGGAAGCCAAGGAAGAAGGTCAACTCGCCCATCATACTCATCTCAAACTCGGTGCTCATGACATCCGATAACTGTGAAATAAGAGTATGAGAAGAGCCGCCAAAGATAATATCATCCACATAAATCTGGACGAGCAGTAGGTCAGTGCCATGCCTACGAATGAACAAGGTCTTATCTACCTTACCCATCTCAAAACCATGACTCAACAGATACGATTTAAGCCTCTCATACCAAGCTCTAGGGGCCTGCTTAAGTCCATACAAGGCTTTGGAAAGCTTGTAGACATGGTTTGGGTATTTGGGGTTCTTGAAACCTGGAGGCTATCTCACATAGACCTCTTCCTCAATGAACCCATTGAGGAAGGCACTCTTGACATCCATCTGGTAAAGGTTGAAGCCCTTAGACACCGCAAATGCAAGCAAAATCCTGATGGCCTCAAGTCTAGCTACAGGGGCAAAAGTCTCCTCAAAATCTAGACCCTCAACCTGGGAGAAGCCCTGAGCTACCAGTCTAGGCTTGTTCCGAATGACAATCCCATCCTCACTTTGCTTGTTCTTGAACACTTACTTAGTCCCAACGATATTGTGACCTCGAGGGGGCTCAACAAGCGACCAGACCTTGTTCCTTTCAAAATTTTCTAACTCCTCATACATGGCATTGACCCAAGACTCATCAGAAAGAGCATGATAAACGTCCTTGGGCTCGAATGAGGCAACAAAGGCAGAATGGAGACAGAAATGTGACATGCCAGACTTTGAGCGTGTGACTCGCTCAAAGAGGTCTCCAATCATCTGCTCGGAAGGATAGTCTTTCTGGATATGTCGGGGAGGTCCTGGATGAGATGAAGAAGTGGCCTCTACCTCATGAGCTGAAGAGGTAGGAACAGAGTCACTAGCTTTAGAGAAAGCAGAAGGCATGAGCTGATCACCTAGAGGTGCAGTGGAAGAAGGCACCTCAAGGGGAGGATGAGGAACTGGATCGGGCAGACAACCCTCATCTCCATCCTCCTCATCATCCACAAAGATGGGCTTCGACTGCTCTAATGAACCTGAGATATCGGGCCTAGTCCCCGGACTGGCCTCATCGAAGGTCACCTCACAGGTCTCTACCAACTTACTAGACTCACAGTTCCAAACCCTATACGACCGCGAAGAAGTCGAGTAGCCTAGAAATATACCATCACAAGAGCGTGACTCGAACTTATCTAGGTTCCCGGACTTCAAAATGAAACACTTGTAACCAAACACACGAAAATGAGAGACACTGGACTTTCGCCCATATCTCAGCTCATAAGAAGTGCGATGCAAGTGTGCCTGAAGAAAAACTCTGTTCGAAACATGGCACGCGGTTGCTATAGCCTCAGCCCAAAACTTCCTAGGTGTAGAATACTCGTCAAGCATCGTCCTGGCCATCTCGACCATGGTACGGTTCTTCCTCTCCACGACGCCATTCTGCTGTGGAACGTGCGGAGAAGAGAACTGGTGTTGTACACTTATCTCATCGCAGAACCTCTTAAAGTAGGAATTTTTGAACTCCGTGCCATTGTCACTGCGGATCGCTCGTAAGGCACCCGGAAGCTCAACAGAAAGCCTACTGAAAAACCTAAAAAATGTGTAAACGTCTCATCCTTCGAGGCTAAGAAAAATATCCAAGAGAACCTCGAGAAGTCATCGACCACGACAAGAACATACCACTTCCCTCCTGCTGACTCCACTCGAGCTGGTCCAACTGTGTCCATGTGAAGCAGCTGTCCTGGTGCATCGGTCATAGTCACTGTGACCGGAGGGTGAGAAGCAGCAACCATCTTGCCGTGCCGGCAAGGAGCGCAAACAATATCTTTGACCATCTTGAGTTTCAGTAGACCACGAATGAGATCGTGGTCGCTAACTCGGGTCAAATGGTCAAATCCAATATGACCAAATCTCCTATGTCAGAAGGTAAGGTCACGGGACTCAGACGCAACTAAACACCGGAGAGGATCACCAGAAGACTCTGAAAAATCAGCACAAAAGATCCTCCCATAACGAGAAATCCCGCAAACCAGACTACCCGAAGAATCAAGAATTTTGCAAGCGTTTTTCTTAAAGCTCACCTCAAAGCCATCATCGGTTTAGCTGAGACATAGAAAGCAAATTATATTGCAGCTTACTAACCAAGGCAACATCTTTTAAAATAAAAGACTCATTAACGCGCACTGTACCTTTGGTGATGACGCGCCCAGACGAAGCATCTCCAAAGGTGATAGTCTCATCACCTGGAGCACGGGCTAGGGAAGAGAACCAACGAGAGTCTCCAGTCATGTGTCGTGAACACCCGGAGTCTACGAGCCAAACCTCTCCCTTCCCTGCCCGGCGAATCTGAGTCAAACAGAGAGTAAAGGCCTAGTACTGGGATAAATCAAGAGTGATTTTGGCACCCAATACTGAGTAACACGTCGAGCAGCAGAAGTAGTCAAACACGACTGACCTCTAACTACCCTACGCTCTCTGTCACTCAAAGAAGCAGAAGGTCTATGTGTAGACCTGAAGCTGTTGCTGGGTCCGACTGCTACGGGAGAGCGAATCGGAGCACCGGCAGCATGCTGATCACGCCGTGGGTAGCCATCTCGACGGGGAAATGAGATCTACCCTCAGAACGACGGAAGTCACGACCAAAGGCATATCGAGGACGAAAATCAATAAAACCAGAAAAGCCAAGTCCTCGATGCTGCCCAAACTCATCAGCTGAAGTAAATCTAGACCTCGTGTTGGTCTTAGGTGCACTCAAGGTCTGGGGCTGACCCTGAATACGCCTAAGAGCCTCAACACGGTCTCTACATGCGATCTTGGCGCGCCTGAAGCATCGCTCGATCAAGTGTCCATCCTTCTGACAGAAGGTGCAACGATACTTCACCTTCTGAGAGGTAGAAGTAGCATGATGAGGCTTCTCCTTCTGAGAGGCCGAAGTAACAGGTGGAATCACTTTGCTGTCAGAAATCCCTTGGACAAAGCCCGCTGACTTGAATTAAACTTTCTCAGTACAGGGCTCAATCTCGATCACACCTGCCACTAAGGGTCTAAGAATAGCAGGTGGATGTTTCCTCATTTCCTCATAAAAATCGTATCCTAGACCTTGATTAAATTTGCAAATCTTAGATTGGTCTAGAATAAGATTTAGCTTCTTCGTGCCTCCTACAAATCTCTCGAGAGTGTTCACAAGGTACTGACACTCCCGAACGAGAGAGGTGCAAGAAGAGCAGGGGGAAGAAGAGACAGCAGTAGGTAAGGGAGTAGAAGAAGAACCAGTAGCAGAAGAGTGAATAGCTTGTGCACGCACAGCCGACTCAGAAGGGACAGTCCTACTGCTAGCCTTTTGGTTCACGTTGCTAAGCGTCTCCACCTTACCCTTGGGTTTCTCCCCCACACCAGCACACACATCATAACAAGATTGTGGTTTCTCTAGTAAATCCTTAGTTAGCTTCACACATTTTTCTTCCAATGCAATCAAGTCAGATTTTAGTTTATCACAATTTTTGCATGGTGAGCTAACAGGGTCCTTAGAAGCATACTGAGCCATTTTCTTATTGTAGTCAATCATTTCTTCAAACTGTTTTGAGACAGATTCAAGTTCAGCAGTTAATTTAGTACAGTTCAAACATGAAGCAATAGACTCAAGTAATGAAGCTTGTAATTCAGCAAATTTTGTGATCTGCCCTTTTTAGGTTTATCTTCAAGTTATTGCAATTTTCACAAGTCTCGGGCAGATCAAGGAGCATGGTGTAAAGACCTTTAAAAGCATTGTCCTTATCCTCACATGAGGTGCAAGATGTAGTCTCAACAACAGGGGATGAAAGAGTAACTACCCTACTCATCTCTAGTTCAGCAAGTAGACTAACATTCTCCACCTTAATCATGTCTAGCTCAGAGGACACACTATCATGCAAGGTCCTTAGTTTCTCCATGTCACCAAGCAGAGCAGTACATACATCACAATCGTCACGGGAGGGAGCAGATCTAAGCGAAGTAAGCTCCCGTGACAAGCTCTCTACTTCCTTCTCCAACTCGCTAACCCTAGCTCTAGATCTAGCATGGAATTTCCCTAGCTTAAGAAAAGCATCATTAAGCTGGTCGTAGGAAGGGTATACCTCATCGGAGTCGGAATAGAGCTCGCTGTCGCTGATCTCGCCCTCAAGGGCCATGAAGCACATGCCGGAGACGTCGTCGCCATCCTTGGGTTCTTGATCACTCGTCCCGTCGTCGTCGCTCCATCCCTCCACCTCGCTTAGGTCGAGGTCATCGAAGGTGGTGAGGACGCGGTGGAAGAGCTTCTTGGCTTTGCCAATGTTGCGGAACTTCTTCTTGCCTTGAGCGTGAACTGGAGGCTTCTTGTTGCGGTTCTTTTTGATGTAGTCCTTCTTGTTCATGCCGCCGTAGTCGCTCTTGCCCTTCTCCAGCTTGGGGCAATTCGCTTGAATGTGGTTGCACTCGAAGCAAATGATCGAGCCACTCCTCTTCCGATCACTCACTCTCTTGTATGCGTGGGAAAACTTTCTGGCTAAGAGAGCGAGTTGGTTTTCTGGAAGCTGCTCTAGTTGATCATCAGAAATATCACACAGAGCAGCAAGAGAAAATCCAGAAGAAATGTCAGAAGATCCAAAAGTAGAGCTGGGATCGGTGACTAAGGCCATCAACTGCGACTTCGACCTACGAGCGACTATGTCAATCTCGTGAGTCTTGAGGCCTGAGTACAACGCATCAAGAGTCAAGGTCGAAAGATCAGTGGTGTCCTTGATGGTAGTGACTTTCATCTCCCAAACATGCAAATGCAGAGCTGCGAGCATCTGTCGAGCATTGTCCGAGTCGGGGTATGTGAGACCGACTGCTCGGAGGTTGCTCAGAATCTTGTGAAAATGCGCGAAGCACTCATCCAAGGACTCACCAGCAAGCATTTCAAACTTGTTGTAATCTCGCTTGAACTGGTCCTGTCGAACCATCTTAATCTGGGTGGTACCCTCATGGTATGCATCGAGGGTCTCCTAGATGTCGAAGGCCGACGTTAGATGAGACATGCGATTGAACTCGCTTCTGCTCAGACCCTGAATTATAATGTACTCACCTTAGCGTTCTCATCAACATCAAGCGTGTTTCCAGCGTTGATTTTCTCATCGGCAGGAACAACATATCGGACCTTGACCTTGCGCCAGATGGCGTAGCCCTGAGCCTGAATGTAGGTCTCCATCCGGCTCTTCCAGAAGGGATAGTCGATTCCATCGAAGACCGGGGGCTTGGTCGAGTACTTATCTGTCGCCATGGCTCTAGAGACCAGCTAAGATCTATGAGGAAGAGCTAACCGGCTCTGATACCAACTGTTGGATCGAAATTGGTAACACAGGGGGATGAATGTCGACTCTTAAAACTTGCCCCCAAAAGTACCAACAAGAATCTTTCCTCCAATAGCTATGAACAGCTATGAAGTGAGTGATTCAAGTTCTCTAGAAGGGTATGCTAGACATGAGAACAAAACAACGAAAAACAAATCACTAAAATAAAACAACAGAAAGCAGTACACAATCAGACAGGGCCGGTCAGACTCCTGTTATAGGGCCGGTCAGACCGCCGGTACCAGGCCAGTCTGACCACCGGTACCAGGCCGGTCAGACCGCCCCTCGGGAACAGCAGGCTGAAATTTCAGTCTGAAAACCTGAAGAACCCAATTGAATAGAAATTTGACTAAAAACTTTGGTTCTTTTCAACCCACCAGGTTAAGACTATAAGCTAAATAGCATTAGGACCTGAGGGACCAAGGGACTTCATCTCAAAACAAAGGAATTAGGGTTTTGCCTGAAATCTGAAAATGAAATGTGAGAGAGTCCAAAATTTCAGATTTCTCTCAAATCTCCCATTCTTTGCTTGTGAACTTTTGCAATTAGATTAGAAAGGTTCTAAGCACTCAAAAGCCCAAATCTCAAGCCATCTCCCAAAAGGAATCAATGAGTTCGAACATCTCTTGCTTGAAAAACCCTAGAACTCAAATAGCAGAGAAACAACTGACGAGGGCTTTAGAGATTACAGAAATCATTGGATTGTCAACTTGATCTCAAAAATGGAATGGCCAAATGGCCTTTAGTCTTTCCCATCACAGAGAGATCAGGAAACAACTAGAGGATCAAAGATTCAACTCAAGAACTCAAGAAAACCAAGCAAGAACAGAAAACTTCAGAAACTAAAATTCATCTCAGGGAAAGCCAAGAAACGAAAATAATCCAACACGAACATTCTCACATTGATTTAGAGGAAGAGAGATGAATGATTACATGGAGGATCAACTCATTCCCTCATTCACAATCTCAAATCACAGGAGTAGGGACACCAAGAACACACCCGTCTCACTACATGCTGTGACATAAAGCATCTCACGCAGGAGACATACCCTTTGCACTCTCACCAACCCTCAACAACTTAAAGCACAAAGCAAAAGGTCTAACAGCCTCTAACTCCTCATACAAGCCATACATGCACCAGGAGACATGCATCTATATATAGCCTCTCATAATGGGTTTCCAATTTTGCTTTGCCCATTAAGCTTTACTCTTTATCCACTAACTCTAGTGCTTTAACCACAACCCACTTCCTTTAGTGCAGCTTTGCGTATTGACCAAAATGCCCCTCGTGCACCTTCCGAGAAGCTTCCTCATTCCTTGCCTTCTAAGCCTCGCAACTACCTCGAGCACTCACCGTCTTCAGCACACCTCGACCGTTCTGACCTCGGCACCACCTGCGCCTAGTCCGGTCCTCCATGCCTCACCACGACTCTGCCTCGACGTCCTGCAGCCATCACAGACAAGAAATACATTACATAGCACCGCTCGAAACATATAATCCTCATTAGCATCAACGAATCATACTCAAGCATAAAATGGCTCAAAAGCTCAAATGGGAAGAAGAATACGCCTCAAGACCGACTAACCAAACCCGACTGAGCCAAAAGCCATCATGGCACGAAACGCACAAACCAAACTCAAACTTTCCAGAAAACTCGTTAATTACTCATCACATGCATGGGGTCGCATCCACATGGTCTCTCAGGAACAGATGGTACATTCATCACTTAGGGACGAACATTTTCAAGCAGTTCCCAAAAACCATTGATGAAGCTATTCAAGAGGCTGGCTATGCAGAACTAATAGAGAAAATTTGATGCTTTGTGGACGTTGTTAGACAAGCACAGCAGGAAGCACATCAATGAGAGGAGCAAGGGGCCGGTCATGCCTAGGGTGGCACAACCAGAATGCTTGCCAGCACTCGATAAGCTTAACCCAGCTGGTCCGAGAAGAAGGAGCTCACGAAACATCAAGTGCTTCTCCCAGTGGATCGAGGGAGAACCATTGGAAAGTGGTCGCTGTTTTACGATACGAACGGCGTAAGGTATGGCATAATGACAACTAACCTTGCAGAGATATACAATTGGGTTTTAAGGGGCCTTTGTTCTCAGCCCCTTGTTGCCATCGTGGAAGATCTTCCTCACAGCACAATTGGCTACTTCTGGGAGAGGCACGCGAATGCCGCACTTCATGCGGCCAATCCCCAAGCATTGTACTCGTCGAAAATTATGGCATACATGGAGACAAAGGCACAGAAGGGCCAATTACAAACAGTGCATGTCATGGGCAACAGGGAGCATCATGTCGATGTGGTACTCCGTAATAGAGATGGATCAGGTCATGCAAACAAACCTAGCTGCACGTACAGCAAGCTGAAGCTTTTACACAAGCCATGTTCTCATGTCCTCACTGCATGCGGGACCATAGGCATGGATCCTTCAAACTTCATATCGGAGTACTTCTTTAAGGAGAGGGTACTGCATGCATGGTGTGGGGAGCTCAGGGCGTTCAGAGTTGTGGGGAACTTCGTCACCTTGGACATTGCAGGGAAGACTTATATTCCAGATGTTAACATGCTGAAAGGTGGGAAGGGTCGGCGACAGAGCCAGCATATTAGAAATAATATGGATGAAGCACAAGCTGGAGCATCTAGTGCATGTTGTGGGCGATGCAGTTAGGAGGGGCACACAGCTAAACGATGCAATGCATGTGCAGATCAGTAGGTAGAGCGGCATGGTGTGTACTACTAGTTGTTGGAGACTAGAAATAAATTTCCATTGTAAACTGTATTTTGTTAGTAGGCAATTTTGACGCACGGAATGTCATACTAAATGTATTGTATATTCCATGTACCATTTGTATAATTGCTATGTTACATCCTCTTTTCAGTAATGTAGTTGGTGTTGTACTGGTTGCCTAGTATTGCTCTGTTTATTTACTTATAAGTTCTATTTACTGTAACTTTACATGCGATGCTTTTGGTTCCGTATAAATGCTAACTTGAATTCATTTTCTAGGTATGGCTCGTGATCTTCATGGGTCGGACTGGCCTTACGGCTTGTTAGACGAGCAAGTTGACTGGCTGCATCGTGCTTTCCGTCGTGTCTCGCCTGCAGGGAGTGCGAACGAGCTAGCTGAGTTGGGAGTAGTCCAGACACGCACACCTCAAGTGGCCTGGAGACTAGACCCCCACTGGACAGTCAGGTGTGCACTCCGTCAGCGTTGTACCGTTGCCGTAAGTCGGTTCCGTGCTGACCTTTACTTGCTTCACAAGCTGTGGGATGCTAGGCTACTCCCTATGGTTGTGAGGCTTGGATGACAAGGAACGCGGAAGCTTCCCGGAAGGTGTAGGAGGGGCGTTTCGGTAAAAATGCAAAGCTGCACAAGTGGAAGCGGTTCCGTTCGGGTTTTAACGGGCATAACGGATTGGAGACCCGTTAGCCAAAACCTATATAAGGAGGGGATGTCTCCTTGTGGCTGCAGGGATTCAAGGCATTCAAGGGGTTGTTAGGGTTTGCTTTAGTCAAAATGGCCTTTGGAGAGGTTGTTTGGCTTTAGGCTTTAGTGGTTGAGAGAGACAGAGAGCTGTTGGTTCATGTCTCCTTCATTGTCTCCTCTGTGTGTGTGCATGTGAGTTCTTGGTGTTTGTGAGAGCTTGGGGAGAGGGAGAGGATGAGTTGAGCCACCATGTAATCATTCCTCTGATTCTAATCGCGTATGGGGACTCCTCTGTGATCCTCTTGCTTCTGGAATGAAATCACTGAAGTGTATTTCTCGTTCATGCCTCTGTTCGTTCTTCTCTGTTTGATTTGTGACTTTTGTGATTTGAGTTCTTTCTTGCTGAGGAGTAGCAAAATGGGTTGCTGTGATCTAGGAGATGCTCAAAAGCCATTTGGCTAGTAAATTCTAAGAGCAAATCAAGTTTAATTTCAGATTTTGCTTCTTGGGCTCCTCTGTTCTTCTTTTTCACTTCTAGGGTTTCTTGGTCCCCCTTGATTCCCTTCATGAGATGACATGAAACTTGGTATCTTGAGTCTTGATGCTATTAATTAGCTATTCTCAAAGTTTCATGGGCAAAGGTTCAAGGATTGGAGGGGAATTTGGATTTTTGATGATGCTCTCTGAATTTTCAGATTCTGTCCCAAATCTGAAATTCTTGGTCATGAGTTCGATTTCTTTGGTCTCCTTGGTTCCTCTGGCTATTGTGGTCATTTCCTTTCTGTTCTGGACCAAAAGGATCAAGGAGAAACCCCTAATTGATCTGGTGTTTGGAGTTTACAAACTCTGCATTCTTGTTGTCTGGTTTTCGAGCTCTGCTGCTCTCTGAAATCGCTGACCGGTCATACCAGAAAAGAGAGGGCGGTCAGACCGCTCGTTAGCCTGCGGTCAGACCGGCGGTCTTATGGTGGTCAGACCGGCATATGCTTGTGTCAGGACCCCGGATTTCTGAACCCGGGCCCTCTGTGTATTACTGCACTAGTCCCAGATCCAAGCTAGTGCACACAGTTAAACAGAAATGAATACATAACCAGCAACGTTTTATTACAATATTAAAGAGTACAGACCGAAAGGTCTCATTATTACAATTGAGGTTTCAAGACCTCGCACACGCGAAACACAGCGGAAGCAAAAGATAAACTCGGTGAAGACCCATCAATACGTCACAGGCAATTGACTGGGGAAGCGCGACCTAGAACTCCTGGAATCCTTCGTCGAATCCACCCGCGAAGAAGTCGTAGTCGCCTTCTTGAGCTTCGTACTCCTCTGGATATTTATTTTTAAGTGTAGCATGTGAGTACATAAAGTACTCCGCAAGTCTTGGGAAAAATGCATAGATGCAAGGCTTGACAAAGGAAGGCTATATGGTTCTTTTGCACAAAGCAATATTTTAAAATTTCAATTACTACTAATTATTTTCGAAGGCATCCATTTAATAAAGTAAATGTTTAAATAGAATTATCATTAACTTTCCAGTGAAGGTTCCATCTACCAACACTAGCCAACCAATTACAATTGGTCAAGTTTAAAACTGCGGGTTCCATCCACCCTCTCTGGCTCCAACTGCCAGGATACCCTTCCAAGAGTTCCCTCCACTCTCGGAATACAAAACTTTTGATTTTAAAACCAAAACCAGAAATCTACCATGTGCATGCATTCCTTGCCCGCCCTTGACCGTGGGCACGGCTATTCGAATAGTTTTGCACTCTGCAGAGGTTGTACAACGTTACCCACAAGAGATAAATTATCCTAAAAGTCAACACGCTTCCTTTGGCATGAGACCCAAATAAAATATCACAAAGCCTTTACCTTACTGTAATCTAGCTAGATACCACCCGCTGAGGTTTCACCGCAGGTAGGCTAACTGCCCGAACCGAAGCCCCCTCTTGCACCATATGAGTACAGTAAATCCCTGTCCCTCACTGCGAATAACCAGTCCATCCCTGGCACCCACTTTCCACTGGTGGCACCTAAACTAGACTATCATAAGTTAGTCAGCTAGGTCGTACCCATATAGACTTGTGGTTGTACAGTTAATGCTCAGTCTGGACAAACACAAGCGTCGGTCCTTAGTTGACTAGGGTGGAACATACACTTTACAAGATCTCGTGCTTCCTGCACCAATCCAAACCAACCATCCACCCTAATCTAAACAAATTTCCAAATTTTATTTTATTTTAAAGGATTAGTGGCAACTCCAATCACCACTAGACTTTAGAAACAAGGGTATTACAGTAATTCATAATTTCCCATTTGCAAGATTTATGAGGTATTCAATAGCATGGCTAAGCATTGTTCTACCATTCTAATACCAAAAATTTAATATATTACTCTCATTAATGAGTCAAAGGAATTTCTAGGGTTGCAAAGATACATGACATTCAAATTCAATTGAGGGCATAACAAAATTGGGGTAACTAATACCTTAATATTTTGAACTAATGTTTTATGTAAATAGCAATGCACATAATTTAAAATAATTAAAACATTTCAAAATCATAAGTTCGAGATGATCAAAGGATACTTGCCTTCCTGCAGGTTCTCTGGGTCTTCTTGCTGTTGGGTGGAGTGATCGTCGACAACGTTGGAATCTACGCGAGAAAAGACGAAGCAAATAAAGCAAATAAATACAAATAAAATCAAATAAACTCAAAAATCCAAATAGAGGCCATAGATGGATAGATCATGATTTTAGACGAATTTAGAAATTTGAATGGCTCAATTTGGAGTTAAATTGAGAAAGTTATGCTTGTTTGAAGTTTTCAGTTTGAATAAATCCAGAAATTAGGAAATTTCTGACAGGTGGGGCCGACTGGAATTATTAAATTTAATCTTTTATTTTTATCCTGAGATTATGACAGGTGGGACCCACTGGCAGGGAACCCACGGGATCGGCCTCTGACAGGTGGGACCCACTGGACAGTGAGCCCACTGGCTTAGCCTCTGACATGTGGGACCCACTGGACTCCGGGCCCACTTGTCAGTGACCAGCGCAGAGGGATGGGGCCCAGGCGACAGTGGCCAGCGCAGACGGCGGCCGCTGGCGTGTGGGGCCCACTTGTCAGCGCGATTAAATGAGAGAAAACTCAACCTCAGCGTGCGGAGCCGAGGGCTCGAACGCGCGCCGAGGGAGTCAAGGGGGAGAAGAGAGAGCGCTGGTAACCAGTCGGGCGGGTAGGCGTTGCCTACCCAATAAGGGTAGGTAACCCTCTTGAGGGATACCTTCGGGTGGCCCGGGCAGAGGTGGTCGGAGGCGACGACGCCGGCGGCGAGGGAGGGCCGGAGAGGTTCGGGCGGTGCGTGAAATGTAATCCCGGTGCGGAGGGGGTCCGGTTGGAGGGGTCGACGAGGTGCGGCGACGAGCGGAGAAGGTCGGCGACGAGGGGGTGGCGGAGCTGGCTCGGGTCCTCCGGTGCGACGGCGCTCCGGCGGCGGGGAGGGGTGGCCGAGGGGTCGAGGAGACTCGCACGGGCACGGGGGTGCTCGGGGTAGCGGCGGCGAGCTTCGGGAAGGCCCGAGGCGACGAGGAAAGCTCGCCGGAGTGCGGCGGAGCTCGGGAGAAGGGGAGCTCGTCTGCGGGGCGCTTAGGTGCTCGGGAAGGAAGATGGAGAGCGCTGGGAGGTGGTGCGGGGAGAGAGGAGACCGATGGGGGCTATTTATAGGGGCGGAGGAGGGGACACGGGCGCGCAATTGCTCGCCGGTGTGTCGGCCGGAAAAAGGAAGGGAGCGGGGGAAAAAGGAAATAGGGGGCCGGAGAAGGATGGGAGGCGCGGGCGTCCGAGATTTGGTCGCGCGGGGAGCTCGGGGATTCCAAAACCGGAGGGAGCCGGGGAAGGCAAGGCCGGGTCCGCTGAGGATTCGGTCGGCCGGTGAGAAAAGGAAAGAGGAGAGGAAGAACGGAAGGAGGCGCTCCGTGGGGACGACGGGTCCGACAGGCGGGTCCCGCGCGTAGTGAGAGAGAGGAGGGAGTGAGCGGGCGGCGCGGATGGCTGCCACGCAACCCAGAGGCGGATCGGGCGGCCGAGAGCGGGCGAAGCAGGGACGGCCAAGATGGGGCTGGCTGTACACGCGTCGCCCAAAGAGGAGGGGAAGGCGGGATGGGACGAGCGGCAGAGATGGCGGCGACGTGGGCGGTATCCACCCGTCCACGTGGCGGCCGGAGGGGAGGATTGGGATTTTTATTTTTATAATTTGATTTTGATTTTCAGGAAAGGCTAGAAAATTATTTAGGCCTCAGAAAAATATGAAAATACCTCCAAAAATTCCAGAAAAATTCACAGAAGCTCCTGGAGTTAATTTGGACTTAATAAAAATACTTCCAACTAATGTTGGTATTTAATTTTCATACTTGAAATACTTTTTAATTTCAAACATACATTTTTAAATTCCAGAAAATCCAGAAAACCAAATAAAAGCCAAATAACTCCAAATAATTAATTTGAATTAGGATTTTTATAGAAATTCAAAATATTTTTTTATTTAATAATATTTTTAGGTTTTACTTAAAATACTTTTCAAACCTAGTCTTTTTCAAAAAACAGAAATTCAGGGCAAATCCAAATAAAACTCAAATACTTTAAAATAATTAATTTAAATTTAAATTTTTCAGAAAGCAAATTTTTAGGATGTTACAGCTTGGCGGTCAGACCGGCCCTCCCATGGCGGTCTGACCGGCCATAGCAGAGAGGTCTGACCGGCCCCTTTTCTTGCAGGCTCAGTTGTTTTTAAGGTTTTGAGGGTATGCCTTCCAGGTTTTCATCTCATTGCCTTGGTTCTCTGTTCTTCATGTTTTTCCAGTAATATTTTTGGGGGCAAGTTTTAAAGTCGACATTCACCCCCCTCTGCCGCCGATTTCGATCCTACATAGTCGTATGTAACAGCTATTGTTCCTTGCAGGTACAGTTCATGCACGTCCAGGTCACGTGGGCATATCTGCCCTTTGTGGAGCAGTTCGACCGCCTCACAGCTGACGATGTGCGTTGGGATCCGTACTCACCTACGGCACTGTAGGACCACACTCTTGACGGGCTGTCCATGCTCTGCTGGCGCGACCGGGCTTTCTGGCTAACACATCAAAAGCTCATGTATGACATCTTCGTAGAGGACTACGTGCTACAGCGTGTGATGTGACAATTTGGCCTATGTCAGGCGGTTCCCGTACCAGTCAGACCATTGCTACCGCAGAGCGTGCACGTGTGAGTGACTGCCTCTCCTAAATCTCCTTGTACTTCCTATAAACAGGCACTATAGAAAGGGAGTGAAACGTGGCACGGAGTCGACGACGAAGATGGAGGGGTGGACTGTGCAATGGGAGGGCGCGCTTCATGACTGCGTGGAGGAGGACTGCCCCTACAATAGCAGGGACTACACGGAGTACCTACGCTGGTACCAGCCTCAGACATGTACCAGGCTCGTACATGTCGTTGACCAGCCCACCGCACACGTCGCCGCCCCTACAGACACGTACCTCGCGTACCTCGCGTAGGACGCTCACATCGCGGTACGTTACATGTAATTTTTAAATATTCCCTAATGGCAATGTCACTGAGGTGATTGACCGTTTCATGTTTTCTCCTACAAGCTGACGTTGGTGCTGTGATTTGGAGGGAGTCTCAGACTATGGTGGATAGGCTTGCCTATGGTGCGGAGGTGACACACGACGAGTCATTGAGCGCTTGGCATCGTGTGGAGGCCTGGGGTAGACGTGTGGTAACACATTGAAACTCTATTAGTAGTACAACAAAATAGACAAGTGCCAACTTGTACCCCGGAGTATGAGCATCGAAAGAAATGTCGATCGCCATCCGTATGGCCTTCTGCCACCTGCACCACCGCGTTCTGCATGTGTTTGCATTTCGGCCACACTGGCTAAGCACGCCTATTTGGCAACAAGCGGTACGTAGCGCCGAATCCTTCCATTTGAGCGGAAGGTCCTCCTTTGGTGACCCATGTTCAACTGGCCCCTCGGCATCTGTTATGGTGGCTTACTCTACGATGGAGAAGATAGTTATGCCAATCAGCAATGCCTTGTCCATTCATGTTATAGCGTAATTGCGGTGTCACGGTGCCATTCATAACACATGGAAGCTTTGCCCAGTGACAAGACCACACGGGCAGCTTTGGGCAGCGACAAGATCACACGAGCCCGCTTTCTACAGCGATAAGACTACACACACCAACATTGAGCATCGACAAGACTACATACGCCAGCTTTCACCAGCGACAAGAGTACACGCGCCAGCTTTACGCATTGAGAAGACCACACGTGCCAGCTTTGCTCAGCAACAAGACCATACGAGCCAGCTTTACGCATCGACAAGACTACACATGGCAGTTTTGAGCAGCGATAAAACTACACACACTAGCTTTCACCAGTGATAAGACTACATACGCCAGCTTTAAGCATTGAGAAGACCACACATGCTAGCTTCACTCAGTGACATGACCACATGGGCCAGCTTTGCTCAGTGACATGACATGATGGCCCAGCTTTTTGCAGTGACATGACTGCACGGCCAGCTTTCACCAGTAATAAGACTACACACGCCAGCTTTGTGCAATGACATGACCGCACATACCAGCTTTCTACAGCGACAAGACCTTACAGGGCAGCTTTACCAGCTTTTCACACTTGGTAGCTTTGCGTAGTGACGGGAACACACATGCACCTTCATGTACCAACAAGGCAACAAGGGGCCCTATAAAAGGAGGTCGAAGAGATTTCTTACCAAACACTGCGCAAGCAAACCCCACACTATACCGGCACTTGCTTCACCACATCGGCATGGACAAAAGGCAGAAGAAGTAATGGGATAAGATGATGAAGCAATGGGAGGAGACCTGCGGCCTAACACGGTCAACTGTTGCCCACGATGAGAAAGTAAGTGCTGTTGTGACCCGGGCAGAATAAGCCCAGCGTGCTATGAGGTCAGCTCCCTGCAATGACACGCCCCATAGCAACAACCCCATCCCGAACGCTCCTACCGAGCGTTCGCCGCAACACCCACCAGAGGGGGAGACACCCCCTTTGTTGGTGTTAGTACCCATGCAAGTTCTTCAAGTCTAAGCAACGCCTCAGCCTAGGTATGCGTTACTGGGGTTGCGCAAACTACTCCAGTGACTACCCCGACCGTTGTCTAGACACCGCAACCTATCGATAGCTGGTAAGGACTAGGTGCACCATTTTCCCCTACCTTTTCTCCTTCAGAGTACGCACTAACAACCTCTCCCCTGTATTCACAGTCCTCAGAACCTCTATGTGGCTATTGCAAATGAATCAATCTTGAGATCCTTCTAGAGGACCAGTGGGCCCTCGACTTCGAGGAGTGGAAGGTCGCAAGGTCTTCCGAGATTCGGGAGGAGGAGCGCCACAAGAACAAGCAAACCCTACGTATACAATGCGAGACAAAAGTTCCTCTCGAGGCGTGCACGCGTAGGGAGCTCAAGAAAAAGAGGGAAATGGCAACCAAGGTAAACGAGGCCGCCGAGGAGTTCAACGCTGAGCTAGCAAGGAAGGAAAAATGGCCCACACAGTAGGTCGTACGAGCAACTGGGTGGGTTAGTCGCACATGATGCTATATGTTATGCATGTAATAAAAAAGTACACGGCATATTACTCCCAATTGTATTATGAAGTCTATTTAAATTCAGACATGCTTATTTCCTCGCCTTTTCGCATTCAATTATTCACATAACAAGTCATCCAACAATATTAACATACCAGTTTCCCTCCGTGTACGAATTTCTGGTAACATCACAATATCACTTATCATCGTACTTACCAATCGTTCTAAGTTCAATCGTTCTTAAAAAAAGTTTCACAAATTGTTTTACTCTCCAACAACATACAACGACCATAAACATTTATTACAAATCTAGCAGATTATCTTCTAGTTATAATCTACAAAATCTACGAAATTCACGGGGTGGAAGTTTGCAGTCGCCCTATGGGTGGGCGACTCCACATGCAGTCGCCCTGTGGATGGGCGGCTAGTTCCAGTCGCCTAATGGTTGGGCGACTGGAACCTGTCGCCCAACGGCTTCCAGACAGCGTTGCTGTCGCCTGGCCGTTGGGCAATATGCTCCAGTCGCCTAATGGTCGGGCGACTAGAGCCTATTTCTATAAAAAAAATGTTGCCACTTGTATATTTCTATTATTTTGAATAAAAATAGATTATTAGTACAAAAAATTCATGTTTGGTTGGTAGAAGCCTTCGAAGATTTTTAGGAAGACTATAATAATTCGATGAGATTATCTTATTCGGTAAAACAATCAGTAATCTGAATTAGGAATCCAAAATTATCTTGGGAACTAGATTATCATAGTTTTCATGAATCACTTTTCCATAGAAAAGGTTGCCTATCTTGGATTTTCAAGGGAAGGGAATTTTTTCGCTATTGCACTTTTATCACTTGCTTTAAATTCTCATATTTAAAATTTGAACTTCTGAATTCAAAATCCAAATTAAAAACGTTTTTAAAAACATGAATTTTGAAACCAACATATCAAAATTTGAACCTTCAATTTCATAATCTTAAATTCATTGAAATTTCAAAACTCAAAATTTCAAATTTGGATTTGAAATTCCATTTTTTTAAAAAATTAAATCATAAATATCTGACATTTCAAATTTTGGATTTAAAAAATTCAAGTTATAAAAATTTGAATTTTATAAATTCAAATATTTTAGACTTCCAAACTCAAATTATAAATTAAAATTTCAAAAATTGAAAATTTGAACTTTTGAATCAAAAGAATTGAAAATTTCAATATTTTGATTTTAAATTAAAAGAATTTAAATTGTAAAATTCAAATTTAATTTCAATATAAAATTTATAAATGTTAACTTCAGGGTTTGAAATTTCAAATCCTGTAATTTAAATTTGTGGACTTGTTGGTTTGAGTTATGAAATATCTGAACTATTATAATGACATTTTGTAGTTTCCTTCAAACCAACCAAACATTGGAATATTAGATTAATTGTAATATGTTATCGATAATTAGATTGAAGAGAATATTAGATTACAGTGGAATGTGAAATTATGCATACCAAACGCACCCTGAAGGGCATGTCCTGCAAAGACCTTGGGGGAAAATTATTTCTTGTTTACTTTTCATCAAGCCAATGGGAAGAGGACGGCTTTGGAGGATGCATCGTGGGTTTTTAACAAAGATATGCCGGTGTTGGCTAAATATGATGCTTGTAAAACCCTGGAGGAAATGGAATTTCATCACATTCCGATTTGGGTGCGAGTGTCCAAGCATCTCTTGGCATGATGAACGAAGCAACAGGAATGATGAATGGAGATCAACAAGGTACAACTCTAGAGATGGAGACCAAGGAGGATGGTACAGCAGATGGATTGTATTTGTTGGTGAAGGCGCGCATTGACACAAGGCAAGTAGGCTACCGCTGATGAGGGGAGTGCCCCTTCATTTAGGGAAGAAAAACAGGTAGATTTGGCGTCCGTTCATATACGAATTCCTCCCTGACTTTTGTTATGCGGATTGCTAGGGCACAGGAGAAAGTTTGCAGTAAAGAGGGGTAGTAGGGCAGTGGATGTTGGGATATGGGTAGCTTACACTAACATAGATTGAAATTTTCTACCATGTAAACTAGAAAGCTATACGAGTAAGAGATCATTGATCGTTAGCACTAGATGCGTAGTGCAGTGGAAGTAGAGTTGAAATGGCGATTCAACGTAGCGCACGTCGGTATAGTGGAAGTAGTAAATTATCCTCTGGCTATCATTTCCTCCTCGCGATAGTTCCACAAACCATTCCAAGTATTGGGGGCCAACGAGACTCCGAGCATGAACTTCCATTCCCTGAGAGGTGCCTTAATCTTATTCAATTCAGCCTTGGTGCCTCGCTTGCAATACATTTTTGGCGTCACCTTCACGGGAGCCGATGCACTAGCCTTCTGAAGTGGAGCTTGAGGTGTAGTCATAGAGCGTTCTATATGTTAGGCATGGTCATATGGAGATTGTTGTAGGGATGGCCCCCACCTAAGCCCAGCAGGCCTGTTAGGAGATTATAAGGTCCGAAATGGGACATGTGTAATGACGAAAGTGCCCCTGAAGGGGATGTACAGATGTAAGGGCATTACTGTAAAAACACTCTCCATGTGGATATATATATACGGTATAGGCCACAGGGGAAACCCTAAGCCATTGCTCACCTAACTCTCCACTACTATACTCTCTCTCTCTGTTTGGTCTGTAACCACAACAATTGGCACCGTCCGTGGGGAGGACAAGAGCAAGTCTCCAGATCCGAAAGAAGGATGACACCAAAGAAAGCTTCATCGTCGGCGACAAAGAATAAGAAGGTGGGAGCGGCAGAATCTCGCATCAATACCAGGGCTTCGGCGTTGGCAGCTGCAGGCACGGGCGGCGATGCGGGTGCGACGGTCGCGAGCACCGGCGTCCACGACGCGACGCTCGACCCCCCCACTACTGCCGTGACGTTCGACCCCGCCGCTGCAACGCTCGACCCCGCCGCCGCGACGACCAACCCCGCCACCACCGCCGTGATGCTCGACCCCGCCGCCACGTCGACCAACTCCGCCACCGCCACTACGATAGTTGAAACCACCCCACGCGTGGTAGGTAACCCCACCGCAGGTACCACGACAGTTGCCGGTAGCGCCACTCGGGAGGTCGGAGGGACAATACCGGTGCAGGAACGGCGAGTGGTTCTGGTGGCAACGCGGGCTTCGTCACCGGCTTCAGAGTCCTTCACGCCAGTGCAGCAGGCAGCCTGGGAGCGCAAGCCGTGGTTGCCGCCAATCCGGTCACGCCGCCAGGCGCGTCGATGGCTCCAACCACGTCCACGGTGGAGAACGCCCTGCTGGCGGCCCTCAGCGCGTTTCAGCGGGAGCTAACGGATCTCCGCGCGGCCATGCAGGATATGCAAGAGGCTCGGAGCCAACAGACCCCACCAGTGGTCGCATCAGAGCCCACACCGGAGAGGGCGGATAGCCGCGACGCCCCCACTCTAGCCGCGTCCCGCTACGACGCGTGGACCCAGAGTCCCCACTCTCTGCGGGCATGCAGCAGGCGGCATGGCCGGAGGACTTCAAGTTCCCGGGTGTCATCGAGGCGTACAAAGGTGACACGGACCCATGGGAATTCATGCGCGTGTATGAGACCACCATCAAAGCTGCTCGCGGAGATGACACCACAAAGGCGAAGGGGCTCCCACTCGCGTTGCAGGGGGTGGCACTCTCTTGGTTCTTCACCATCGAGCCGAATTCCATCTACGCGTGGGAACAGATCCACGACCGGCTCTACAACAACTTTCAAGGAAATTATGTCGAGCGTGTCGATGCGGACCAGCTCTTCTCAGTCAAGCAAAAACCCTCGGAGAGGCTCCGGGACTACTTCAAACGCTTCATGAAGGTACGCTGCTAGGTCAAGGATGTCAATGAAACAACCGTCATCAACGCAGTGATACAAGGTCTCCGCCCGGGGCCGATAGCCGAGTACAACGTGCGGAAACCAATCAAGACAGTCGTGAAGCTCTTCGACAAGATGGAGGAGTACGCCAGAGCGGAAGAGGATGCGCGGCGGCGACACGACGACGACTCTGACACCAATCAGGCGGCGGGCTCGGCGAAAAACAATGGCTCGCCAAAGGAGGGCTCCTCAAAGGGCAAACGTAAGCAGGAGCCATCAAAGGATGCCTCCGAGCGCAGGGATACCCAGCACAAAGATTCATCGGGCGACAAGCCTAAACGCGACCAGCGCAAATCTCGGAAACCTCGCTATGTCTTCGACATCGAGAGTGGCTCCGAGGATAACGCTCCCGCCGGTCGCGGCAACAGAGGACGTCGTGGCCGGGGAAGAGGCCGCGGGCCGGGTCGCGACGACAAAGCCCGTGGGGAGTACGATGACCAGCACCATGGACAGTGGTGCGAAGTCCACGGTCGGGGCGGCCACGACACGCGTGCGTGCACCACCATCGCAGCACTCCGGCAAAGCGTCGCCAGACACAGAAACCCTGAGGCGCGTCCGCCTGTCGTGGATCACGTCCAACACCCCCAGGATCAAGGGATGCAACCCCAGGAACGCCCCTGTGGATTCAGGCCCATGTACAGCAACCTCGGGAGGGCCTCCTGCAATTGCAACCCCGGAAGGAGCCCAGCGCAGGGTCATAAATGTCATCTCCGGGGGCTCCTCGTTGGAGTTCGCCTCGGCATGACATCGGAAGGCCTACGGGAGGAGGCTGCACCACGTCGCGGCATATCCAGCGCAGGCACCACCGGAGTGGGTGCAACACGAAATCACCTTCACGCCCGCTGACGCTGAAGGCGTGGAATTCCCCCACCAAGATCCCCTGGTCGTCCAGGTCATCATCGCAGGATGCGAGGTTAGGCACGTCCTGGTCGACGGAGGAAGCTCCGCGAACATCTTGTTCATAGCGGCCTTCGATCAGATGGGGATCCCCCGGAGTCGATTGGGCCCTTCGGGCATCCCATTGCAGGGCTTCGGAGGTCAACCCCTGCGGGCATTGGGCTAGATATGCCTCCAAGTCTCCTTCGGCTGAGGCGATAATGTGAGGAGAGAGGACGCCACCTTCGACGTCGTCGACATTTCATACCCTTACAACGCTATATTGGGGCGGCCAACCTTAAACTCTCACGGGGCAGTCCCACACCACGGCTTCCTATGTATGAAGCTCCCCGGACCGCAGGCCATCATCACCGTCCACGGCGACCAGGACATGGCTCGGCGCATAGAGCTCGGCACCAGAGGTCCGCACCATGAGGCTCAACGGAACACCTAGGCCGGGGGTGCAACTGCGAAGATCCTTGGAGGTCTCGGAAAGCACCCCGCCAGGCCCCCGAGCGGATTGCCCCAGCAGCAGAGGCTCCCGCCGTGCCAGCCTCGCCACTGGGCAACGACAGCTGCGGCCATCTCCATCTTTAAGCGGTTAGTGATCAGTACCTCATCTTTTGTAATCGCTCACCCGCGCAAACGGGAATTTAATAAAGTTCACCGTTTGCAAAAAATTGTCTTGTTTCCCGCAAAAGCGCGCGAAGGGTTACCTTCGCGCGCACTCCTTAGGAGTATAAACAAAGACACGTGTTCGCGCGCGCACTCTCCGTGAAGAACACGGGCATGAGTATTGTCGTAGGGGTGGCCCCCACCTAAACCCAGCAGGCCTGGTAGGAGATTATAAGGCCCAGAATAGGCCATGTGTAATGACATAACTGCCCCTAGAGGGGAGAACCAGATGTTCGAAGGGCAAGGGACGGAGCGCGCGCGTCTACTTCGATTTAGGCGCCAGCTTCGCTGCCACCAGTTCGAAGGACAGGGGGCGGAGCGCGCTCGCGCGCCTGCTTCGAGTCAGGCGTCCGCCTCCGCTAACACCATCCCAGACCTCGGGCTCCCCAACCACAATCTTGGAGGAATTCACAGGCCGCAGGGGACGGAGGGGGCCAAAGGACTCGGCGACATGGCTTCAGCCCTGTGAAGCCCTTCACCATGAGAGGCTCCTGTCGTAGGGGTGGCCCCCACCTAAACCCAGCAGGCCTGGTAGGAGATTATAAGGCCCAGAATAGGCCATGTGTAATGACATAACTGCCCCCAGAGGGGAGAACCAGATGTAAGGGTATATCTGTAAAAGCACTCCTCATGTGTATATATATATGAGTAAGCCATGGGGAGGACCCAGGCCATCACACTTATCTTCATCACTCTCCACTACCATCTCTCTCTCTGTTTGGTCCGTTGCCACAACAGTTGGCGCCGTCCGTGGGGAGGATGGAGACAAGCCTGAAGACCGAAGAAAAAAAGATGGCACCGAAGAGAGCTTCACCAGCGGCGGCGAAGGGAAAGAAGACGGATGGGTCGGAGCAGCGCGTGAGCACCAGGGCTTCGGCATCGGCCGCCGAAGGAGTTGGCGGCGGCATACGCGCCGTGGTCGCGGGTGTCGACGCCCGCGCGGCAACAACCGACCCCGCCAGCACCGCTACGACGACACCTAACCCCGCCGTTGGCACTGCAACGACAGCCCCCGCCACCCTTGCCGGTAGCGCAGATCCGACGGCCGGGGGTAGCCGCAGCGAACCATCCGGCGGATCTGGAGATCGTGAGGCGATGGTCCCTGCACCAGCCCGTCCACCGGGCGTTCCGGCGGCCCCAACGACACCTGCGGTGGAAAGCACCCTACTAGTAGCCCTCAACGCGTTCCAGCGGGAACTCGAGGACCTTCGCGGGGCCGTCCGAGATATACAAGAGGCTCGGAGCCAGTAGGTCGCGCCGGTAGTCGCGCTCGAGCCCACGCCAGAGAAGGTGGACAGCCGCGAAGCCCCCACGTCTAGCCGTGTCCCGCTGAGACGCGTAGATCCGGAATCTCCGCTTTCGACGGGGCTGCAGCAGGCGGCGTGGCCCGAAGACTTCAAGTTCCCTCGCATCACCGACCCGTACAAAGGTGACACGGATCCTCGCGAGTTCGTGCGCGTGTACGAAACCGCGATCGAGGCCGCGGGCGGAGACGACACCGCGAAGGCGAAGGGACCCCCCCTCGCACTGCACGGAGTGGCGCTCTCTTGGGTTTTTACCATAGAGCCGGGCTCCATCTGCGCGTGGGAGCAGCTTCGCGACCGGCTTCGCAGCAACTTTCAAGGACATTATGTCGAGCGGATCAATGTGGACCAGCTCTTCGCTGTGAAGCAAGGACCCTCGGAGACGCTCCGGGGCTACTTCAAGCGCTTCGACAAGATTCGAGGCCAGGTAAACGATGTTAATGAAACCACAGTCGTTAATGCAGCCATACAGGGCCTTCGCCCGGGACCGATGGCCGAATACAATGCGCGGAGGCCAATCACGACAGTTGCCAAGCTCTTCGACAAAATGGACGAGTATGCGCGGGCGGAGGAGGATGCGCGAAGACGCAGCATCACCACCCCGGGCCTCGCCCGTGGGGAGCACCCCCCGCGCGAGGTCAGGGTGGGTGGTCCCTCCTCGAACCTGGGCCGTAGCCGAAAGCCCCGAGGAGGCCCTCCCCGAGGCAGGGAGGCCGAGGTACAGGAAGGCTCCTCACGATGCAGGCCTAAACCTCGGCGCCGCCAGCGCCGGTCGCAGGCGGCCCACCATATTCTCGCCATTGAGAGCGCCCGCCAAGGACCCGACCCCGCCTCATGGAGGGGAGACCGGGGATCGGAGGGCGGATTTGACTACGGCAGCCAACCCCACGCAGAGCACGAGCTCCTGCACTATGGCAAGTGGTGCGAGGTACACGGCTACGGCGATCATTACACAAGGGCATGCATCGCGGTGATGGAGCTGCGGAGGGCGACGGCCGGGTCTCAGGCTCCGCCTACTCGTCCCCCCGCCGAAGCCCACGTAGGGAACACAAGGGATAGCCCCATACGGGCCACCGCAACGGAGGGCGCGCAGCATCGCACCGTCAACGTCATCACCGGAGGCTCCTCTTCAAAAGCCCCCGGGGAGCAGCCGCAACTGTGGATGCCGCCCCGCAACATCACCTTCGACTTGAACGACGCCAGGGCGTGGAGTACCCTCACCAAGACCCTCTAGTCATCCAGGCCCACATAGCACGCTGTGAAGTCAGGCGCGTCCTTGTCGACGGGGGAAGCTCCGCGAACATCTTATTCGCGGAAGCCCTCGACCGCATGGCAATCCCCTGAAGCCAGCTAGAGCAGCTAGGAGCTCCACTTCAAGGCTTCGGGGGTCAACCACTGCAGGTCCTGGGGCACGTGTCCCTTCCTGTCACTTTCCGTCAGGAGGGCAACAAAGGTAACATCCGGACCGAGCATGTCACCTTCGATGTCGTGGATATCCCGCACCCCTACAACGCCATACTGGGGCGACCCGCCATCAACTCTTTCGAGGCAATCCCGCACCACGCCTTTTTGTGTGTAAAGCTCCCGGGCCCGGAGGGTGTCATCACCATCTTCGGCGACCAGGACTTGGCCAGACGTGCCGAAGGCGGCAGCCGCGTCCCGCATCGCCCGGTGCATTCCCTCTCCGGCGCGCCCGGTGATGGGCCCTCCGCTCCCGGGTGGACGCCCAAGCCTCGGCCCGAAGGCGGCGTCAAGAAGGTGCCGCTCCAGGTGGAGGGGCAGTTTGTGTCCATTGGCGAGGGGCTCCCGCCGGGGGTCGAACGGGAGCTGCTCCGAGTGCTTCAGAACAACGTTGACATCTTTGCATGGTCCCCGGAGGACATCAAGGGCGTAGACCGAGCAGTAATTGAGCATCGTTTGGCGGTCCGCCCCGACGCCAAGCCGGTCAAGCAAAGGCTCCGGCGTATGTCGATGGATCGGCAGCAAGCGGCCAAAGCAGAGGTGGCGAAGCTTCTTCGCGCCGGGGTCATCCGCGAGGTCCACCATCCAGAATGGCTCGCTAACCCGGTGCTAGTCAAAAAGGCCAGCGGGGCCTGGCGCATGTGCATCAACTTCATGGCACTCAACAAGGCGTGCCCGAAGGACAACTACCCCTTGCCGCGCATCGATCAGCTGGTTGACGCCACTGCTGGGTGCGAACTCATGAGTTTCCTGGACGCCTATTCCGGCTATCACCAGGTATACATGGCCGAAGACGACGAGGAGAAGACCAGTTTCATCACACCACTTGGGACGTTCTGCTTCGTCAGAATGCCCTTTGGCTTGAAGAATGCAGGCGCTACCTTCACCCAACTCGTCGCCATTGCCCTGGCCGCCCAGCTTGGGAGGAACGTCGAAGCCTATGTCGATGACGTGGTGGTCAAAACTCGGCAACTTGCTCTACATGGCCGGGACCTCCAGGAGACCTTCGACAACCTCCGGAAGGCGGGCATCAAGCTCAACCCCGACAAGTGTGTCTTCGGGGTACAGGCGGGCAAACTCCTAGGGGTGTGTTTGGTTCGTGGATGGAGGTTGCATCGTATATCCTGGATGAGTGGATGCAGGCTGAGTGGAATCGTATTTCAGAAAAAGAAGATGTTTGATGAGGCTGTATGAGCGGATACAAAAAAACTGAGATGCTGTTTGGTTGCCTGTATGAGCGGATGCAGTCTACCAAACCTGAGAGGCTGACACGTGGGACCGCATAAGATACACTGCATCCACTCATCCAGGATGGCTAGTGAAGCTCATTTTGAGTGTATCCACCCATCCAGGATGAGGGCGTATTTTTGCATCCGCTCATACAGGCTGTATCCGCTCATACAGGCAACCAAACAGGCTCTTTCTCAGATTATACGGATCCACCCATCCAGGACGAAGGAGATTCAGGCAACCAAACACACCCTAGGTTTCCTCGTGTCCGGGCGGGACATCCAGGCGAACCCCGACAAAGTAGACGCCATCCTGGGTATGGAGCCGCCCAAGACAACGAGGGAGGTTCAGAGGCTCGCGGGCCGCATGGCAGCATTAAGCCGCTTCCTCTCCAGGGCGGCGGAGCGGGGCCTGCCGTTCTTCAAGACAATCCGCGGGTGTGATGGATTTCGTTGGGACGGAGACTGCGCGAAGGCCTTCGACGAGCTCAGGCAGCACCTGGCAAGCCTCCCCACTCTGGTCGCCCCAGCACCAGAGGCTCCCCTCCTGCTCTATCTGGCCGCGTCAGCCACCGCGGTCAGCGCCGTCCTCGTCTTAGAGGAGGGCGCCATTCAGCGGCCCGTCTACTTTGTCTCTGAAGCCCTTCAAGGCGCCAAGACAAGATACACGGAGCTTGAGAAGCTCGCCTACGCGCTGGTCATGGCCTCCAGGAAGCTTCGGCATTACTTTCTGGCTCACCCGATCACAGTGCCTTCCTCATTCCCCCTGGCAGAGATGCTACATAACAAGGAGTCCACAGGGCGTATCGGTAAATGGGCCGCCGAGCTCGCTCCCTTCTCCTTGACGTATGCTTCGCAGACGGCAATTAAATCCCAAGTCCTGGCGGATTTTCTCGCCGAATGGACCCCGCCGGCCCAACCCGGCCAGACGCACGATGATCCTGTCTGGACGCTTACAATCGACGGAGCTTACAGCGTCGCCGGCGCGGGCGTAGGGGCGGTGATCATCACGCCCGAGGGACAGCGTTTGCTGTACTCGGCGCGCCTTGCCTTCCCCGCCACCAACAACACGACTGAATACGAGGCACTGCTCTTTGGCCTGGCAAAGCTCAAGGCGGTCGGCGCGAGACGGGTGTTGGTCCGCACCGACTCGCGCTTGGTGGCCGGCCATGTGGACAAGTCATATCAAGCCAAGGACCCTGAGTTGGCCAAATACCTCGCGGCGGTGAGGGCGAGGGAAAGGCACTTTTTGGGTGTCACCGTCAAGGCCATCCCCCGGGCGGAGAATGAGCAAGCCGACGCCCTCGCCAAGGCGGCTAGCCAGCAACTGCCCCCCCCGAGGGGGCATTCTACGAGGTGTTAGCAAAGGCGGCCATCGCGCAGGACAACCGGGACGCGGCACTTGTCCACCGCATTGATCGGCCAGGAGATTGACGAGAGCCCATTTTCAATTTCTTACAAGGTCTCGCCGAGCCGGAGGACCCTGCCGAACTGCGACGCTTGCAGCACCGCGCACGGTCCTTCCAGGTGTTTGAAGGGACACTCTACAAGAAAGGGGTTTGCGCGCCGCTCCTGCGCTGCTTCTCGACTGCGGAGGGAAAGGAACTCTTGGCGGAAATCCACGCGGGCGTGTGCGGATCCCACCTGGCGCCGAGGTCATTAGTCGGCAAGGCGTTCAGACAAGGCTTCTACTGGCCGACTGCCATCACCGACGCCCAGGACCTCGTCCGTCGGTGCCAAGGGTGCCAGTGGATGGCGCGCGTCATCCGCAGGCCCCCGACAAGCCTCAACCCAATTCCCCCGGTGTGGCCACTGGCGCGCTGGGGTCTCGATATAGTAGGACCACTCGCCCGAGCTCCAGGGGACCTCCGGTTCGTGGTAGTCGCGTTGGAGTATTTCTCCAGATGGCCGGAAGCGATCGCTCTGGCCAAAGTAACTTCTGCGGCCATACAGCGCTTCCTATGGCAAAACATCATATGTCGCTTCGGTGTGCCTCGGGAGCTCACGGTCGACAATGGCCTACAGTTCGACGCCACCCTCTTCAAAGATTATTGTGGCAGCATGGGCATCACCCTCCGATTTGCCTCGGTGGGGCATCCCCAGTCCAACGGGGCGGTCGAACGGGCGAATGGCGCCATTTTCGCCGCCATCAAGAAGCGCCTGGTTGGATTGCCGAAGGGCAGGTGGCCAAGCGAGCTTCACAGCGTTCTATGGTCGCTTCGCACAACGGTAACACGCCCGACGGGATTCACGCTGTTTAAACTCCTTTTCGGTGACGAAGCGGTGACGCCCAAGGAAATCAAGGCCGGCTCGCGAAGGGTCCTCGTCCAAGCACCCGAAGACGAGCGCCGTGTGTCCTTGGACCTCCTCGATGGGATACGGGCAGACGTAGCCCACCATGTCGAGAAGTACGCGCGGCAGACAATGCGTACTCGGGACCGCTCTATATGCCCGCGGGGGTTCAAGCCTGGGGATCTCGTCCTCAGAGTGGCACTCCAGGCCGAAACCGTTGGAAGCTGGAGTCCAAGTGGGAAGGCCCGTACATCGTAACGGAGGCATTGCCGAAGGGGGCGTACCGCCTCGCCACGCTCGAAGGACAAGCCTTCCGGCACACATGGAACGTGGACAGGTTGCGGCGGTACTACGCCTAGAAGCAGGACAGCAGGTGTAGAGCCACCAGCCCGTTGTTAGGCGATGCTCGCCCGCGCAAACGGGAGTTCAATAAAGGTTGCTGTTCCCAGAGCATCCCCTGTCCGCGCTGAGCAGAACAAAGTCCACGGACTTTAAATAAGACGTAGCGTCGAGCCTAGCTCCGCACGCGAGAGTCTGCGGACTATAAATAAGACGTAGCGTCGAGCCTAGCTCCGCACGCACTAGTCCACGGACTTTAAATAAGACGTAGCGTCGAGGTCCGCCTCCACACGCACTCTACGGAGTATAAATAAGACGCAGCGGGGGGACGCCTCCGCGCGCACTCTAAGGAGTATAAAGAAGACGTAGCGTCGAGCCTAGCTCCGCACGCACCAGTCCACGGACTTTAAATAAGACGTAGCGTCGAGGTTCGCCTCCGCACGCGCGAGTCTCCGGACTATAAAGAAGACGTAGCGTCGAGCCTAGCTCCGCACGCACCAGTCCACGGACTTTAAATAAGACGTAGCGTCGAGGTTCGCCTCCGCACGCGCGAGTCTCCGGACTATAAAGAAGACGTAGCGTCGAGCCTAGCTCCGCACGCACCAGTCCACGGACTTTAAATAAGACGTAGCGTCGAGGTTCGCCTCCGCACGCGCGAGTCTCCGGACTATAAAGAAGACGTAGCGTCGAGCCTAGCTCCGCACGCAACAGTCCACGGACTTTAAATAAGACGTAGCGTCGAGGTTCGCCTCCGCACGTGCGAGTCTCCGGACTATAAAGAAGACGTAGCGTCGAGCCTAGCTCCGCACGCAACAGTCCACGGACTTTAAAAAAGACGTTGCGTCGACGTTCGCCTCCGCACGCGCGAGTCTTCGGACTATAAAGGAAGTCGTAGCGTCGAGGTTCGCCTCCTCACGCGCCACTCCACGGAGTATAAACGAGATGCGCAGACCTGCCCTCCGCGTTCGGCGGCAGGTAACACTAAGAATAAGGTACTATTTGGTTCTATTATAAACGCAAAGGGGTTACATGGTTACAAGCGTAGGACCCAGTGCGTCATCCCCCTGCCCTCCCGACCAACCGCTCAGCCTTGGCGCGGCACGAACGAGCCCGCGCCGTCGTCATCACGGCGCTGAAGGACCCCTTCAAGCCACTGGAGGAGGTCCCCCTCCCCATGCAACGTCTGCTGCACGGCGACCCTCGCTGCACCTTCCCCGAAGCGGCCCCAGATCCGTTGATGGAAGTTCTGCAGGCTAGGCCCGATGGAACGGATGGCGTCCGACATAACCTCTGGGCGGTCGGGAGGATCCAGTTGAGGGTTCGCTAGCTCATGGGTATGCCTACACCCACGAGTGTGAAGCAGGGCGAGGGCGAAGCACGCACCAACATAGCTGCAGTGCTCGCCAAAGGTCCTGGCGCCACGAAGAGCAACGCCGGCCCCCTCCTCGATCAGCCCGAGCGACTCCGACAGGGCCTCCGGCCTGTGCGTAGTGTCCGGCACTCGGACGCATAGATCCCGGAGGGCCTGGTTTAGAGCCTCCATGGCCCGCCATGCCGACAGGGACGCATTTTCCAGGACACGGCGGTTCTCGGCAGCAGACTCCGCCAGCTGGGCCTTCTCCCCTTCTAGGACGGCAATCTGCTGCATGAAGGCGACGCGCTCCCCAGCCGTGGTGATCTGAGCTTCCGTGGCCTCGAGTTGTGCGGCCACCAGGGCGTCCCCCAGCGCGCGAAGTTCTTCATCCTTCGCGGCGAGAGCAGTGTTTGCTTTGCGGAGGCTGGCTTCCAGAGCCCTCCGCTCCCGGACGCGGGCCTCGTCAAAGGACCAGCCGAGGGCAAGCGTCTGGCAGAAACAACAAATCAGCAGGCGTCCAGAAATACCTTACAAATGGAAGCGCACGTATTTACCCTCATCTCGGAGGCCTGCAGCGCGAGCGCTAGGAGGTCCCCCGCGCATGACGACAGCGCCTCTCGGTTGAGGCCGTTATCGGCACGCTCTACGGCTGCGGTGAGGTCGCAAAATACCTCCGGGCGAGGGAGGAAGTCCGAGCGAGCGAGCCCCGGCCCCAAAGCGCCCAGGTTTATCGCGGCCACGGCCACGTCAGCAGCAGCGGACACCTGCGGGGCATCCTGCACAAGGCTCCCAACTTCGCGCATACCTCCGCTGCTCGATCCTTCGCCGCGTACGGGAGACGTCGTCTCACCTGATGTCGGTAGAATGAGCGAGCAGATCGGAGAGAGTCTCGCGAAGTCAGGTGAAGAAAGGGACTCACACCTACCTCCTGCGCCCCTCGTCGCGGTCGGAGGTGGTGCCGGTTCGACCGCCCAGGGGGAGGCAGGCGCCTCGACGCTCGGGGAGAACGTCTTCTCGGCCGTGCCAGACGCCGTAATCCCGCAGCAAGGCCCCGCAACAGCGTATCGACCCCTAGTTGGCGGCGGGGACTGCATCCGAGGGCGTTTCGCCTGCGGTGGCACAGGCGATTCTTCCACGGCAGGACCAGCTCCAGTCACTGTTGCCCCCATGGCTTCCTCTGTAGGGGGCACGCCCTCGTCGGCCGCTGCGGTTGATAACGCGCCTTCCACCGTGGTTGGCTCGCCAGGAACGGCGCCACCCCCGGGTTGATGAGTTCCAACTCAACGACGGCCGCGAGCCCAAGCACGGGCTCGTGGGCGTCGGCAGAAGGTGCCGGGGGATCCGCGGCGGTGCACCCCTCCGAAGCAGTATGGCCAGGCCCACCGCCGGTCGCACGCCTCGTCTCAGCTGGGCTAGCCGCCGGAGGGGCTGCAGGGTCGCGTATGGCGGCCGGGGAACGGGCCCGGCGTCGCGAAGATAGCACCCCCGAAGGGCTACCACCGCCCTGAGCGCCCGGAGTCCCGGCGGGAAGCTCTTCCGGCACCGCACGCTCGGGCACGGCAATGCCCACAGCCTCGCAGGTGCGGTTTACCCGCCCCTGCTTAGCCGCCTTGACTGCGGCCTCGCGAGCCCGGTGCTCCTTAAGCGTGTACGGGCCGAGGAGCGCCGTAACCGCGCGCTCCGCATCTTCTAGCCGGGCCACTGCGCAGGAGATCCCGTCAGTCAGGCGGAAGCCAAACAGATACAATGGCGCGCGTAAAGCGTGCTGGGCGACTTACAAGGGGCGGACGGCGGCAGCAGGCGAGACACGGATGGGTCGAACCCGTCCTCGCGGGGGCCATTCTGTCCAACATACTTTCCCCGGGAGGAGAGTGGCGCCGCCCCATACATCGTGAACTCCTCGGCTAGGTCGCGCACACTCATTCGACGGGCGACACCCACAAGGCTCTGTAGCTTTTGCATGTCGTCGACCTCCGCCTTCAGACTCGGCGTGCTGTTAAACGAGATCGGCCCACCTCGGCAATGCATTCTGCTCTTGTCGGTCACGGTGTAATAGAACCACCACCGCGTCCAGCCGGCTGCCCATTGCCCTGACAAGGCTGGCACAGGGAACAACGTCGCGCATGACGCCCGGAGCACGAAGTCCACACCGCCGAAGTTCGACACCGCCCCATCAACCTTTCTGGGTCGACAGTGTGCGTCGTGCAGAGTGGCGAATAAGCTCGCGCTGGGACGCCACCCCTCTGTCCGCATCGCCCACGTGAAGACGGCTAGGCGGAGTATCGCGTGGGGCGTCAACTGGGCTAGCTCCAACTGGTAGGCCCGCAGGACTTCGCCCACGAACAGCGTGCAGGGCATTCGAAGGCCGGCATCGAAGAACGCCACGAAAACAATAGCCACCATGGCCCCGGGCTTCGGCTCCGTCTCGTCCCGACGGGGTAGGCGAGCCCCATTGCGATCCACGATCTTCCCCTCATCCACGAGTCGCTGCAGCATCCCTTCAGTCATGCGGCTCTTCCCCAGCACACGGGAGCAGGAGCCTCCCGAGTGCTCCATGGCGTTCCACCACTTGTTGGCGCGCGAGCTCCCCCGCGGCACCAGTTTGTACTCCTGAGAAGGATGGGTTGCCTCGCCCTGGCTAGGCAAGGAACCACTGCGGGGGTGGTAGGCGGCGTCGTCCTGGCTGGCCATCGCTCTTCGCGACAAGGGAGGAAGATGCAGGCAAAGGAGCAACTGGCGTGAAAATTAGCACGGGTGGAAGCGAAGCGGCAGATCAAAAAGCAAAGCAAGAAAGGGTGCCTCCACCCCAACACTAGCACCTTATAAAGGCCGCTCGCCTGCCTTGTGGCTCAACGCACAGACGGATCAAATTCCCAGCGATTCGGCTATCCAAGATTTGGAACGAAGAACCGCCGGGACTTAGAGGGCCGTGCCAGGTAGGTGGCCAAGCAGCGCACAACGCCCCTACATCTTCAACACGCGTCCAACTTCTCGGGGGACGAGGCGAACGGCCGCGGTCACGCAACCGCTCACATCCCACGACGCACCAGTCGTGAGTCGCCACATGCCCCACCTGCAGCAGGGCAGACTGCACGACGCGACAGCATGACTTCTGCCAGATCAGGCGTCGACGTGATTCAAGCCACCATTAAAAGCGCACTACCAGACTCCAAGGTCACAACAGCCCTGGAGCGCGCGCGTCTACTTCAACTTGGGTGCCAGCTTCGCCGCCCACCCGTTCGAAGGGTAGAGGACGGAGCGCGCGCGTCTACTTCGACTTGGGCACCAGCTTCGCTGCCCACCCGTTCGAAGGGTAGGGGACGGAGCGCGCGCGCCTACTTCGACTTAGGCGCCAGCTTCGCTGCCCACCGGTTCGAAGGGTAGGGAACGGAGCGCGCGCGCCTACTTCGACTTAGGCGCCAGCTTCGCTGCCCACCCGTTCGAAAGGTAGGGGACGGAGCGCGCGCGCCTACTTCGACTTAGGCGCCAGCTTCGCTGCCCAGCCGCTCGAAGGGTGGGGGACGGAGCGCGCGCGCCTACTTCGACTTAGGCGCCAGCTTCGCTGCCCACCCGTTCGAAGGGTAGAGGACGGAGCGCGCGCGTCTACTTCGACTTGGGCGCCAGCTTCGCTGCCCACCCGTTCGAAGGGTAGGGGACGGAGCGCGCGCGCCTACTTCGACTTAGGCGCCAGCTTCGCTGCCCACCCGTTCGAAGGGTAGGGGATGGAGCGCGCGCGTCTACTTCGACTTGGGCGCCAGCTTCGCTGCCCACCCGTTCGAAGGGTAGGGGACGGAGCGCGCGCGCCTACTTTGACTTGGGCGCCAGCTTCGCTGCCCACCCGGTCGAAGGGTAGGGGACGGAGCGCGCGCGCCTACTTCGACTTCGGCGCCAGCTTCGCTGCCCACCCGCTCGAAGGGTAGGGGAGGGAGCGCGCGCACCTACTTCGACTTAGGCGCCAGCTTCGCTGCCCGCCCGTTCGAAGGGTAGGGGACGGAGCGCGCGCGCCTACTTCGACTTAGGCGACAGCTTCGGTGCCACCCGTTCGAAGGGTAGGGGACGGAGCGCGCGCGTCTACTTCGACTTGGGCGCCAGCTTCGCTGACCACCCGTTCGAAGGGTAGGCGACGGAGTGCGCGCCTTCTTCGACTTGGGCGCCAGCTTCGCTGCCACCCGTTCGAAGGGTAGGCGACGGAGCGCGCGTGCCTACTTCGACTTAGGCGCCAGCTTCGCTGCCCACCCGCTCGAAGGGTAGGGGATGGAGCGCGCGCACCTACTTCAACTTAGGCGCCAGCTTCGCTGCCCGCCCGTTCGAAGGGTACGGGACGTAGCGCGCGCCTACTTCGACTTAGGCGACAGCTTCGTTGCCACCCGTTCGAAGGGTAGGGGACGGAGCGCGCGCGTCTACTTCGACTTGGGCGCCAGCTTCGCTGACCACCCGTTCGAAGGGTAGGCGACGGAGCGCGCGCGCCTACTTCGACTTGGGCGCCAGCTTCGCTGCCACCCGTTCGAAGGGTAGGCGACGGAGCGCGCGCGCCTACTTCGACTTGGGCGCCAGCTTCGCTGCCACCCGTTCGAAGGCTAGGGGACGGAGCGCGCGCGTCTACTTCGACTTGGGCGCCAGCTTCGCTGCCACCCTTTCGAAGGGCAGGGGACGGAGCGCGCCCGTCTACTTCGACTTGGGCGCCAGCTTCGCTGCCCACCCGTTCGAAGGGTAGGAGACGGAGCGCGCGCGCCTACTTCGACTTCGGTGCCAGCTTCGCTGCACACGCGTTCGAAGGGTAGGGGACGGAGCGCGCGTGCCTACTTCGACTTAGGCGCCAGCTTCGCTGCCCACCCGCTCGAAGGGTAGGGGACGGAGCGCGCGCACCTACTTCGACTTAGGCGCCAGCTTCGCTGCCCGCCCGTTCGAAGGGTACGGGACGTAGCGCGCGCGCCTACTTCGACTTAGGCGACAGCTTCGTTGCCACCCGTTCGAAGGGTAGGGGACGGAGCGCGCGCGTCTACTTCGACTTGGGCGCCAGCTTCGCTGACCACCCGTTCGAAGGGTAGGCGACGGAGCGTGCGCGCCTACTTCCACTTGGGCGCCAGCTTCGCTGCCACCCGTTCGAAGGCTAGGGGACGGAGCGCGCGCGTCTACTTCGACTTGGGCGCCAGCTTCGCTGCCACCCTTTCGAAGGGCAGGGGACGGAGCGCGCACGTCTACTTCGACTTGGGCGCCAGCTTCGCTGCCCACCCGTTCGAAGGGTAGGAGACGGAGCGTGCGCGCCTACTTCAACTTCGGCGCCAGCTTCGCTGCCCACCCGTTCGAAGGGTAGGGGACGGAGCGCTCGCGCCTACTTCGACTTAGGCGCCAGCTTCGCTGCCCACCCGCTCGAAGGGTAGGGGACGGAGCGCGCGCCCCTACTTCGACTTAGGCGCCAGCTTCGCTGCCCGCCCGTTCGAAGGGTACGGGACGTAGCGCGCGCGCCTACTTCGACTTAGGCGACAGCTTCGTTGCCCCCGTTCGAAGGGTAGGGGACGGAGCGCGCGCGTCTACTTCGACTTGGGCGCCAGCTTCGCTGACCACCCGTTCGGAGGGTAGGCGACGGAGCGCGCGCGCCTACTTCGACTTGGGCGCCAGCTTCGCTGCCACCCGTTCGAAGGGTAGGCGACGCAGCGCGCGCGCCTACTTCGACTTGGGCGCCAGCTTCGCTGCCACCCGTTCGAAGGCTAGGGGACGGAGCGCGCGCGTCTACTTCGACTTGGGCGCCAGCTTCGCTGCCACCCTTTCGAAGGGCAGGGGACGGAGCGCGCGCGTCTACTTCGACTTGGGCGCCAGCTTCGCTGACCACCCGTTCGAAGGGTAGGCGACGGAGCGCGCGCGTCTACTTCCACTTGGGCGCCAGCTTCGCTGCCACCCGTTCGAAGGGTAGGCGACGGAGCGCGCGCGCCTACTTCGACTTGGGCGCCAGCTTCGCTGCCACCCGTTCGATGGGTAGGCGACGGAGCGCGCGCGGCTACTTCGACTTGGGCGCCGGCTTCGCTGCCACCCGTTCGAATGGTAGGGGACGGAGCGCGCGCGTCTACTTCGACTTGGGCGCCAGCTTCGCTGACCACCCGTTCGAAGGGTAGGCGACGGAGCGCGCGCGTCTACTTCGACTTGGGCGCCAGCTTCGCTGCCACCCGTTCGAAGGGTAGGCGACGGAGCGCGCGCGCCTACTTCGACTTGGGCGCCAGCTTCGCTGCCACCCGTTCGAAGGCTAGGGGACGGAGTGCGCGCGCCTACTTCGACTTCGGCGCCAGCTTCGCTGCCCACCCGCTCGAAGGGTGGGGGACGGAGCGCGCGCGCCTACTTCGACTTAGGCGCCAGCTTCGCTGCCCACCCGTTCGAAGGGTAGCGGACGGAGCGCGCGCGTCTACTTCGACTTGGGCGCCAGCTTCGCTGCCACCCGTTCGAAGGGTAGGCGACGGAGCGCGCGCGCCTACTTCGACTTGGGCGCCAGCTTCGCTGCCACCCGTTCGAAGGGTAGGGGACGGAGCGCGCGCGTCTACTTCGACTTGGGCGCCAGCTTCGCTGACCACCCGTTCGAAGGGTAGGCGACGGAGCGCGCACGTCTACTTCGACTTGGGCGCCAGCTTCGCTGCCACCCGTTCGAAGGGTAGGCGACGGAGCGCGCGCGCCTACTTCAACTTGGGCGCCAGCTTCGCTGCCACCCGTTCGAAGGCTAGGGGACGGAGCGCGCGCCTACTTTGACTTAGGCGCCAGCTTCGCTGCCCACCCGCTCGAAGGGTAGGGGACGGAGCGCGCGTGCCTACTGCGACTTAGGCGCCAGCTTCGCTGCCCACGCGTTCGAAGGGTAGGGGACGGAGCGCGCGCGCCTACTTCGACTTGGGCGACAGCTTCGGTGCCACCCGTTCGAAGGGTAGTGGACGGAGCGTGCGCGTCTACTTCGACTTGGGCGCCAGCTTCGCTGCCCACCCGTTCGAAGGGTAGGCGACGGAGTGCGCGCGTCTACTTCGACTTGGGCGCCAGCTTCGCTGCCACCCGTTCGAAGGATAGGGGACGGAGCGCGCGTCTACTTCGACTTGGGCGCCAGCTTCGCTGCCACCCGTTCGAAGGGCAGGGGACGGAGCGCGCGCGTCTACTTCGATTTAGGCGCCAGCTTCGCTGCCACTAGTTCGAAGGACAGGGGGCGGAGCGCGCGCGCGCCTGCTTCGAGTCAGGCGTCCGCCTCCGCTAACACCATCCCAGACCTCGGGCTCCCCAACCACAAGCTTGGAGGAATTCACAGGCCGCAGGGGACGGAGGGGGCCAAAGGACTCGGCGACATGGCTTCAGCCCTGTGAAGCCCTTCACCATGAGAGGCTCCTGTCGTAGGGGTGGCCCCCACCTAAACCCAGCAAGCCTGGTAGGAGATTATAAGGCCCAGAATAGGCCATGTGTAATGACATAACTGCCCCAGAGGGGAGAACCAGATGTAAGGGTATATCTGTAAAAGCACTCCTCATGTGTATATATATATGAGTAAGCCATGGGGAGGACCCAGGCCATCACACTTATCTTCATCACTCTCCACTACCATCTCTCTCTCTGTTTGGTCCGTAGCCACAACAAGTATAAACAAAGACACGTGTTCGAGCGCGCACTCTCTGTGAAGAACACGGGCATGAGTATAAGCAAAGACACGCGTTCGTGCGCGCACTCTCCGTGAAGAACACGAGCATGAGTATAACCAAAGACACGCGTTCGCGCGCGCACTCTTTGTGAAGAACACGGGCATAAGTATAAACAAAGACACGCGTTCGTGCGCGCACTCTCTGTGAAGAACACGGGCATGAGTATAAACAAAGACACGCGTTCGCGCGTGCACTCTCCGTGAAAAACATGGGCATGAGTAAAAACCTCGAAGGGTAGGGGACGGAGCGCTCGCGCGTCTACCTCGACTAAGGCGCAGCTCCGCTGCCACCACCTCGAAGGGTAGGGGACGGAGCGCTCACGCGTCTACCTCGACTAAGGCGCCAACTCTGCTGCCGCCACCTTAAAGGGTGGGGGACGGAGTGCTCGTGCGTCCGCGCGTCTACCTCGACTAAGGCGCCAGCTCCGCTGCCACCACCTCGAAGGGTAGGGGACGGAGCGCTCGCGCATCTACTTCGACTAAGGCGCTAGCTCCGCTGCCGCCATCTCGAAGGGTAGGGGACGGAGCGCTCGCACGTCTACCTCGACTAAGACGCCAGCTCTGCTGCCGCCACCTTGAAGGGTGGGGGACGGAGCGCTCGCGCGTCTACCTCGACTAAGGCGCCAGCTCCACTGCCACCTCCTCAAAGGGTAGGGAACGGAGCGCTCGCGCGTCTACCTCGACTAAGGTGCTAGCTCTGCTGCCGCCACCTCAAAGGGTGGGGGACGGAGCGCTCGCGCGTCTACCTTGACTAAGGCGCCAGCTTCGCTGCCACCACCTCGAAGGGTAGGGGAAGATGATGCAGATATGCACATGATTAATTTGAATATTATGATGATTCTGGGGCCAAAGCAATGGAGAAGCACAAGGAGGTTAATCATATTTGCTACCAAGAACAAAAAGCTCAAAGCCCATGGGAATGGAAAGGAGAAAGCCAAGCAACACATGCAGCTGATAAGGAGGAAAGAAGCCCATGCAGTGGGAGAACAAAAGGGGAGAAGCCCAAGGACTTAAACTACAAGTTTTGGATAAGATTTTCAAGCCAAATTCGGACTTCCCACGTGCTCAACCCAATTCAAACTCGGATTCAACTAGGAATTCAATTCGGATTCGGTTTGGGACAGCCTGACAGGCAGTTACTAAAAAGGCCATAACTTTCGCAAACGGAGTCCGATTCAGGTGTTCGTGTACTCGTTGTAAAGATAATTTCAAGGGATACGCAATGATCTAGTCCCACCTTCAAATCCATTACGGATAAAAAGTTATGACCGAAACAAGATGACAGGTGAAAAATATAGTTTCCTTTTTGTGAGAGTTCGTATCCAAAACCATATAGGGTTGAGTTGTTATTGGTTTGGGGACCATATGGACGTCCCAAGGGGCTATATAAGCCTTGTATTGGTAGCCTTTAGAGGGGGACCAACTTTATGCATAAGATTGAAACATAGCTATTGCTTGTTCTTTCAACACCAGAGTTCATGCGAGGACTTTGAGAGAGAATTAGGCGATCCATTGTTCGTTCTGCAATTCAAGGTCAAGCCGTCGTTCCATTGGGAATTGGGGACTTGGCGTTCGTCGTTTGTGGTCTCGCGACGAACAATTATCCGGTGTGTTTTGGGCGTATTCCGAAGAGTTGAGGGTTCGTGCATTGGCGCGAGTGTTCAACTAGCGACATCGTCTACTTCGCATCAACTATCCACAATTCCTCACTGAGAAGATCGGGACCCCTACCCTCCCCGTATCATGTGGTATCAGATTCTAGGTTTACTCGGTGAGAATTTCTTTGCCCGTAATTAGTAGATTGGTTTTTTATTTCCTATAGTCCAGAAAAAAAAAATTTTGCCCCAAAAAAAGAGTTAATTTCCGCTGTCCAAACCCCGTTGTGCCTTTCAATCGGTTAGTTTTGGTTTGCTAATTGAATTTGTGTCCGTCATAGCATTGTCTAGTTGCTGGTCATATCTTTGTTCCATTAAAAAATCCAAACAAAAAAAAGTTCCCCACCCCAAACCCTAATTCCAATTCGGCTGATTTTTCCTTTCTTTGCAGCCTCCACCAACAACGCCATAACTTTTGATTCCGAGATTATTTTTGAGTGAGATCACCGCAAGTAGATGCAAAACTTCATTTTGAATCTATCTGTAAAATTCACGTCATTCCGGCAAGGCAGTTAAGAGATATGTGCGGTGAAAGTTGACACAAATTTCTGAATTGAATCTGCAATAGTCGGCACTTGTGAATTTTGTGCGAATTTTTCGGTAGGTTTCCAGAACTTAGCCCCAAAACAAAAGTTGTATAAAAAGCCGTCCGAAAACAGAGAAAAAAATAATTGTTGAAAAAAAGGCAACGGACAAAAAGTTAAGGCCGAAATACCGACGTGCTGTCCAGTAGATAGAAATCCTCAGTTTTCAAGTTTTGGGTCAACCCTTGTGTTCTTCAATTCCAGATTGCATTCGATTGAATTATCTTGTATTTACCACTCCCATACATTGCCATACACTTATTTTAGCCTTCTTCCATCCTTGGTTGATCAGCAACATAGGCTAAGTGCTAGATACGAACTATAATTTAATTCTGTGCAATTTCTGAAATTAATTGATTGTTTTTCCTTGCTACAAAATACATAACTGTCCAAGCTCCACCGACACCCGTTTGTGTACTCCCTTGCTCTTGGTTACGCTCATACATTACCGGGTTGATATCGTTCGCTATCACAATTGTCGATTTGCCGTCCTTGATTCACTTTGGAATGTAAGCTTGTCTTGTTTTCAGGACAGTGAGTTGCAAGCATAGGGAGAGCTTTTGTTTTACTAACCCGGATATAACCTCGTTTCTTGTTTGTGAGTTGTTCCCATGTCAGGTCACGAGGAGGATCCACCTAATTTGGAGGCGCCGGTTACGTGGACCGAGTACACTCGGTTGCGCGAGATGCGACAAAAACAACGTCATAATGGTGACAATGGCGTGCGCGATGAGCTCAGGGAAGTTCAGACTGGACTGAACACCCTCGGGGTGGAGGTCAAACAGTTGCGTAAGACCATCAACAATAACTTTCAGGAGCTGCGTGCCATGTTCGCACACCACAATCTACGTGGAGGTGCACCAGCTGATCACACAAGTGTGCACGGCCCTCCAGTCGTTCTGCACAATGAGACCAAGGAGGACATGAGGGTTTCAAAATCATCTTCCTACACTCCCCGTACAGCACCTACAGGAGGTAAAACCACATTTCGTTTCAATTCGTTTAAAACTAATCCATCTAATGGAAGTTTTACTCCTAGTGCACGTGCTGCCCCATTGCTACAAACAACACTTGAGATGCCTCAAAACCCATGTGAGAGTGAGAGCCACATAGCCAAAGGGAAAGAGAGTATTAAAAAGAGTGAGTTGTGTGATTCCACCATATGTGAATTTGAGAGCATCCTAATTGAGAGTGTGAGAGAAACACCAAAAGAGAAGAAAGAGATAGTGATAGGTACGGGGTCCCGATCTTCCAACAGGTTCTGGATATGTTCGATTTGGTGGAGGCACGACACAAATCGATCCAGCTTCCGAACGACACGTTCCGAACCCCGCAATCGCAGCACCACGTCTCCTCAGGTTATCAACCGTGCGCAGCCGGTTGACCTCGCCAAGAAGGCTAATTCTTGCCTGCGAATCGAAGAACACAAGCAAGAACAAGGAAGAACACAACTGAATTGCAGATGTATTGATTTAACACTCGAAAGTTGGGGTCTCACAAACCGATGAACGGCGATACTGTTCAAAGACAGAATTAATCTAAGCAAAACCCAACCCTAATGGTGGGGGTGGCAGTTGGATATAAAGGAGTTAGGGGCGTGCAAAACCCCTGGACGCGCCCCTAATGGGCTCCAACACGATACAAAGCCGAACGGCCCAAAGACGGTGGCGCAGCACCCTGACAGATTCTGAATGCCCACTTGTTTCGACGATTCCTGTTGACTCAGAAGGAATTTTGATATGGGACCAGAGCCATTGGAAAGGTAGTCTTCTCAGCTTTCCATACATATGTGGAACGTCCAAAACGGAGTCCATATGCGATCTGGGCGTCCGTTTTAGTGCGGCCTGGTCCTGGACTCCGAATTGGATTCGAAGTCGGCTTGAGTTGGACCTCCATCATGATTCGACCACCCTTGCTGGACTTGTGCGCCTCGTAGCCCTTCTCCAAGTACTTCTAGGTCCTTTCCATGGTTCCTAATTATAATTAAATCATTAGGTAGCAATCGATTCTCAAATGAACAAAAAGAAGTACTTAGGAACGAACTCACCTGTAAATTCAATTGTCGAGCGCGAGCTCTAGTGATTGGTCCTTGAATGTCAAGTGGAGGAGTGTTGTGTGTATCTGACGAAGTGATGTCCTCATCATCCTCCCCCTCTTGAAGCGGAGTTGTCCTCAACTCGGCCTCATCTTCCTCTCCCAAGTATGGCTTCAAATCTGAAATGTTAAAGGTGGGACTAACCCCAAACTCGGGAGGCAACTCAAGTTTATATGCATTATCATTTATCTTCCCAACTATCTTAAAAGGACCAGCAGCTCTAGGCATCAATTTCGACTTTCTTAACTCAGGAAATCTATCCTTTCTCAAGTGCAACCAAACAAAATCACCCGGTTCAAGTTTAACTTCCTTTCTACCTTTACTACCAGTAATCCTATATTTTTCATTCATCTTTTCAATGTTTGCCTTAGTAGTCTCATGCATTTTGACAATAAAATCAGCACGCTCCTTAGCATCATTATGAACTCTCTCACTAGTAGGCAAAGGCAAAATATCAATAGGGGCACGGGGATTGAATCCATACACTACCTGAAAAGGACTTACCTTGGTGGTGGAGTGTTTCGCTCGATTATATGCGAACTCAACATGCGGCAAACACTCTTCCCACAGCTTCAAATTATTCTTCAAAATAGCTCGCAACATGGTAGACAATGTGCGGTTCACCACCTCGGTTTGGCCATCAGTTTGTGGGTGACATGTTGTAGAGAACAACAATTTTGTACCCAACTTGTTCCATAGAGTACGCCAAAAGTGACTCAAGAACTTGGCATCACGATCTGAAACAATAGTAGAAGGCATTCCATGCAAATGAACTATCTCTTTGAAAAAGAGGTCAGCAATATGAACGGCATCATCGGTTTTATGACATGGTATAAAGTGAGCTATCTTAGAAAAACGATCCACAACAACAAAAATACTATCCCTCCCCCTCTTAGTCCTGGGCAATCCTAAAACAAAGTCCATAGAAATATCGGCCCAAGGAATAGAAGGAACAGGAAGAGGCATATATAAACCATGTGGATTCAAGCGAGACTTAGCTTTTTGACATGTAGTGCAGCGAGCCACAAACCGCTCAACATCTCGCCTCATCTTTGGCCAAAAGAAGTGTGTGGCCAGAATGTCCTCCGTCTTCTTAGCACCAAAATGTCCCATCAAACCTCCTCCATGCGCCTCCTGCAATAACAAAAGACGAACGGAACCAACTGGAATGCATAGGCGGTTAGCTCTAAACAAAAATCCATCATTGATCACGAATTTATTCCATGCTTGTCCCTCTTTACAATGCAACAAGACATCCTTAAAATCATCATCAAAAGCATATTGTGCTTTAATAGTTTCAAGACCAAAAATGCGACAATCAAGTTGAGACAACATGGTATAGCGTCGAGACAAAGCATCAGCAATCACATTATCCTTTCCTTTCTTGTGTTTAATGACATAAGGAAAAGATTCAATAAATTCAACCCACTTAGCATGTCTACGATTCAAATTGGTTTGACTATGAATATGCTTAAGTGATTCATGATCGGAATGAATGACAAATTCTTTAGGCCATAAATAGTGTTGCCACGTCTCTAAAGAACGAACAAGAGCATACAATTCTTTATCATACGTGGAATAATTAAGAGTAGGACCATTCAATTTTTCACTAAAGTAGGCAACAGGTTTGCCTTCTTGCGTCAAAACACCACCAATACCAATTCCGCTAGCATCACATTCGAGCTCAAAAGTCTTACCAAAATCCGGAAGTTGGAGCAATGGTGCGTGTGTAAGCTTGTCCTTCAAAAGATTAAAGGACTCCTCTTGTGATGGCCCCCAATGGAACACGACGCTCTTCTTTGTCAACTCAATCAATGGTGTCGCAATGGTGCTGAATTCCTTGACAAAGCGGCGATAAAATCCTGCAAGGCCAAGAAAACTCCACACTTGGGAGACCGTCGTGGGCGTGGGCCAACTCCATATCGCCTCCACCTTGGCTCTATCAACCTCAATTCCCTGTGGAGTCACAACATAGCCAAGAAAAGAGACTCGATCCATGCAAACAAACGTGCATCCCTCAAAGCATTAAAAACAGCACGTAAGTGATTCAAATGTTCATCCATGGACTTGCTATAAATCAAGATATCATCAAAGTAAACAACCACAAATTTGCCAATGAAAGGACGTAAAACCTCGTTCATTAATCTCATGAAAGTGCTAGGTGCATTAGTTAAACCAAAAGGCATGACTAACCACTCATACAAGCCGAACTTAGTTTTAAAAGCAGTTTTCCATTCATCGCCAAGTTTCATTCTTATTTGGTGGTATCCACTACGCAAGTCAATCTTTGTGAAAATTACAGCACCACACAACTCATCAAGCATGTCGTCTAGCCTAGGAATAGGATGACGATACCTTATAGTAATGTTGTTAATGGCTCTACAATCTACACACATACGCCAAGAACCATCTTTTTTGGGAACCAAAAGAACAGGAACAGCACAAGGACTAAGGCTCTCACGTACGTACCCACGGTCCAAAAGGTCTTGGACTTGTCGCTGAATCTCCTTAGTCTCTTCAGGATTGGTCCTGTATGCCGCACGATTTGGCAAACTCGCTCCAGGAATCAAATCAATCTGGTGCTCAATCCCTCGAATGGGTGGAAGTCCTGGAGGTATCTCATCAGGGAAAACATCTCTAAACTCCTGCAAAAGGTTAGTGACAGGAGCAGGCAAAGTGCAAGGCATATTATCAAGAGAAAATAAAGCATCTTTGCACACAAAAGCAAACAAAGGAGGGTAACGCGAACCTGAAGGAACACCTGAAGCTCTGATTACCACTTGATAGGGACGGGGTCCCGATCTTCCAACAGGTTTTGGATATGTTCGATTTGGTGGAGTCACGAAACAAATCGATCCGGCTTCCGAACGACACATTCCGAACCCCGCAATCGCAGCACCGCGTCTCCTCAGGTTATCAACCGTGCGCAGCCGGTTGACCTCGCCAAGAAGGCTAATTCTTGCCTGCGAATCGAAGAACACAAGCAAGAACAAGGAAGAACACAACTGAATTGCAGATGTATTGATTTAGCACTCGAAAGTTGGGGTCTCACAAACCGATGAACGGCGATACTGTTCAAAGACAGAATTAATCTAAGCAAAACCCAACCCTAATGGTGGGGGTGGCGGCTGGATATAAAGGAGTTAGGGGCGTGCAAAACCCCTGGACGCGCCCCTAATGGGCTCCAACATGATACAAAGCCGAACGGCCCAAAGACGGTGGCGCAGCACCCTGATAGATTCTGAATGCCCACTTGTTTCGACGATTACCGTTGACTCAGAAGGAATTTTGACATGGGATCAGAGCCATTGGAAAGGTAGTCTTCTGAGCTTTCCATACATATGTGGAACGTCCAAAACGGAGTCCGGATGCGATCTGGGCGTCCGTTTTAGTGTGGCCTGGTCCTGGACTCCGAATTGGATTCGAAGTCGGCTTGAGTTGGACCTCCATCATGATTCGACCACCCTTGCTGGACTTGTGCACCTCGTAGCCCTTCTCCAAGTACTTCTAGGTCCTCTCCATGGTTCCTAATCATAATTAAATCATTAGGTAGCAATCGATTCTCAAATGAACAAAAAGAAGTACTTAGGAACGAACTCACCTGTAAATTCAATTGTCGGGCGCGAGCTCTAGTGATTGGTCCTTGAATGTCAAGTGGAGGAGTGTTGTGTGTATCTGACGAAGTGATGTCCTCATCAGATAGATGATGGACAAAGTGAGGTTGATTTTGAAACTAACACATTAATGTCTACTTCTAGTGTTGTTTCTCACATTGTGCAGGTTGAAATCGAAGATGAGGAGTTAAACATTCAACAACCGGCATCATTGGAAGTCAAAGATGAGGAGATAACCACGGTTGAAGATGATGTACTTGCTGCCCCGTTGTTACATCATGATGATTTAATACCGACAACACCTATATCAACTGAGGAGAACAACAAAGGTAACAATATTGGCGCTAAAATTAATTGTGAAACAGTGAGTACTTGTGAGAACTCATATGTGCGAATGAAAATTCCATGTTCTGAAATTTCTTTGCTCAACTTACATAATGTGGAATTGATTATTCATAAAGAAGTTCTTACTTGAATATCTCCTAGTGATTCTTTGTGTTATATCATGTTTGATGATCCTAGAGAGCTATCTAGTGTGATTGAGAATGTTGCTGAAATTCCGTGTCTAAAATCACTAGTTAGTACCTATGCATATACATATAAGTTCAATTTGATTGGAAATTATGGTATAGCTGATAAGTTTTATGTTTACCGAATATGCATTGCATGTGATAAGCTTGCTGAATTGAAATTGCATATTTTGGATAAACAAACTTTTGTGCCATATCATGATTACAATGAGATGAGTTTCAACAATAATGCTTCATGTTTTAAAAGATTTCTCAAGCCTACTTATTCATCCTTTAATGTACAATCATGTACAAATAATCAGAGTAGCGCAGTTGAAGCATGGAAGGAACTAAAAATTTTCTCCCCAATATTTGAACAACTTAATTTGGTTTGGCCCATTAATGACTTGTCCATGTGCTTAGCAAAGTCGAGGACGACTTTTTTTTCATGGGAGGGAGAATGATATGAAAGACAATATTGCAATGTATACATCTTATGGTTGTCGTCATATTAACTGGTTTGTGTGGAACAACAAGAATGACACAATAATTGATTCATACATATACCATGCATATGTGTTTTTCTTTTTATCTACTACGCCTTTAGATGTTCTTGATATGCTAAGCAAAAGAAGTGTTGATGACAACTATATATACCATGCATATATATTGTATTCTTTGCTTAGTACAATTTCAGGTTACCAAAAGTCGAGGACGGCTTTTCTTGAAGAAGGGGAGGATGATGCGGATATGCACATGATTAATTTGAATATTATCATGATTCCGGGGCCAAAGCAATGGAGAAGCAGAAGGAGGTTAATCATATTTGCTACCAAGAATAAAAAGCTCAAAGCTGTAACATCCTGATTTTCAGAGCCTTTTTGAAGCTTTTAAAATAAAATTCACCATTTGGATTTTTCTGAAATTAATTAAAGCTTAATTGGAATTTTTATTAATTAAAAGGATTTAATATGATTAAATTAAACATTAATATTTGCCAAAAATATTTTATTTGTGTTCCTTGTGTCACAAGGAATTTTTCTGTATTTTTTTTGGATTTTTCGGAGTTTGTTTGAGCTCAATTTGAAATTTCCAAAAAAAAAAAGAAAGAGGAGAGAGAATGAACAGTACCCGAAGGTACTGTTCACGCATCGTCTCCAGCGCGCGCGAGCCCGATCGATCTGTTCGCTGTGTACAGGTTTTTCCGTTTTTCTCTCTCTTCATAACTTTCAATCCGGACCTTATCTCAATGTCCTCCCAAAAGAAAAGTTGTGCCAAATCACGCAAGGAATCCATCCCAACTGGCCTCTTTCCGTTTCGTTCATCCGTTTGCCTTTTATCTCTAATTTTCTGAAACGGACTCTAAACCGAAATCCGCGGATTGAAGTCGGTTTCTACCTCTTCCAAACCTATAAATACGACCCCTTGGCTCCCCTAAACCCATCCCAAGCCGTGCCAAGTCCCCCCAAAGCCCAGGACGCCGTCGGCACCGAGCCCCTCCGGCCCCGAATTTGCTTATCGTGTCTCGAGCTATTCGGTGAGTTTCTCCGTGATTCTTTCGCGTCACATTGTGCCTTCATGTCCCATATACCTTCTAGCCAAGTTAATTTGGTTTTGGTGCAGTCAATCTCCCGGAATCAAGTTTTTCCCCAATCTAGGTCAAGAGCGCTTCCCGACGTCAATTCGTCGCCTCCGGTAAGCTTTAGCCCTTGCCGTAATTTTTCCTAGGCTTGCCTCGCCGCGTTCTACGCCGTGCTCACTTCCGTTTCCCTAAAAAGCCTCCACAAATTTTCGCCTCCGAACCTCGCCATGGCCGTCAATGGCATCTCGTGTCCCCCATCTGCCCGGTGATGTTTTCACCAATCCGTTCGCGTCACTTCGTGCCAAACCATCCCAGGTAGCTACCCTCCAAGTGGTTTTAGATTTCGTTCACCGAGCACCAAGATATTAAGTTTTTCCTTTACCCTTCCCGACGTCGTTCAAACGTCGATTGTGCCATCTCTGGTGGGTTTCTGGCGGAGCCGACAATTTTTCTAGCTTTGCCAAGCCGCGTTCTAGCCCGTGCTCACCCTACCTCTCCACGTTCCATGCCCGGATTTTATTCCTCTCTCCTACCCATGTCGTTGTAGCCGCCCGTGCCGTCAACGGTCTCCGTTTGGCATGCCGTCAGTTCCTATGTGTGCCTTAGGTCCCTAGCAACCCATTTTGCTAGTTAGATTCATCTCCCATGCCTCCTCTCACCAGCGCTAGCCTCCTTTCCAAAAATTGCTCTCGGGTGAACAGTAACATCTGTGAATTTCCAGCATTTTCTCGCCCCGGCAAACTTTAGATCGCTCGTTCTCCTTCGTCCGAACTCCGATCGACCCGATTCTTCTTCCTAAATTCATCTAAAATTGAGCTCCATCTTTTGGTTCTGGTTTTGAAGTTTTTGGAGTTCATTTGAATTTTATTTGATCTTGTTTTGTGTTTTCGTTCCGTTTTCTCTCTCGTTAGATCACGTTTTCGAAGGAGCCGAAGCAGGGTTTGAAGATCAAGATCCGTCAACTGAGCAAGGCCAAGGCAAGTCGTGTCCTTTGATCATGTTGAACCCAGTTTGCAATCTATTATTTAAATATTTTGTTTTAAATTACATTGCATCGCTACTTTTATTCAAACCCTTGTATTGGTAGTTATCGTCCCAATTGGTTACTTCCCTCCTTGATATTTGGATACCTTGATGCCATTGTCACCTTAGGTTGGGAATTTAATTAGTGATGCTATGTTATTTGTCACATTGGGTTGGTACGATTAGAATGCTTAGCCTTGCTTAGTTTGCGAAAGGGTCATCATCACATGTGATTAATTAATTTGACTTAATGAGATATTGAATCGTGGTTGGTACCACTGTTATAAAATTTGTGCCGTGACGTTGGTGCGTCATTGGCGGTGGTTATACAAAATTAGTTTTCACTTGGGCGATTGATCGTGCAGTAAAGGGGGTGCGAGAGGCACATGGGATGTGGATGTTTCGCCTGAGTAAATTTAAGGACTTAACTTTGTGCGCCATTGATCTGAGTCTTACCGTACTACCACATGTCCAGTATGGGATGGACCTGGCTAATTAATTTGGGATGTTTCAATTTCGGTTCCGTCATTGTGATGAGTGTGGTTTGGCGTGGCCATAGACCCACATTGGCGCAAGAGGGGGTGAGAGGCGAAACCTTAGCGAGACGGAACTGGGTTGAGATTGAACATTGTAAAGGCCTTGTCATGATCTCCTCGCCGCACACCTAAGGAAGTGTGTAACTCGCGTGGCAATCCGGGATGATCATGTCTTGTGGGTAAAGTTGTACAACCTCTGCAGAGTGTAAAACTATTCGAATAGCCGCGTCCTCGGTCATGGACAATGCTCGGTGATTTCACACGAGGTATAGTTATTTCTAAAAAGTTTCGGACAGTGGATGGTTAATTCATTGTTGGTGGGAGATCCATAAGTGGTTGGTTTAGCTTATGGATGGGAGATTCATAAGTGGTTACTTCAATTCCTTTGATTATTATCTATTATTGTTTTACTTCAAATGCGCCTTCAATCTATTTATTGTATTTTCAAATGTCGTTTTATGCAAATTAACCTTTCAGCCATCCATTGGTAAGCCTTGCATACTATATTGCATTCTTTGTTACAAACGACTTGCTGAGTACCAATGTACTCACGGCTTTATGCCCTGTTGCTCAGTTGAGGAGGAGGAGTATCACCAGCAGGAGGTTCCAGAAGGAGAATACTTCGACGTCTTCGCGGATTAGGCTTCGTTCTCCACTCGATAGCCTGTGGGTGTGTCGATTGGATGCTGCGCTTTCATTTGGATTTCCGCTGCTAGTTTCTTTTAAGCCTTCCCGGCTATTACTTGTAAGCTTGGCCATAAGGTCGCACTCTGATGATTATTAATAATATTTGAGTCTTTTCTTAGTAAATCGTGATATGTTCGATATTTCATCTTTGTTTATACTGTGTGCACTAGCGTGATCCTGGACTGGTGCAGAATACACAGGAGAGTCCGGATTTGTATATTCGGGTCTCTACAGAGATGGTATCAGAGCTATATCGACTGTAGGACGAAGCCCTAGTTAGAATGGTCGAATTAGTCAAGTTTTCAAAATTTATTTTCTAAATCAAATCAACCAAATGATTGACTAGTAATTCTTGATTCTTACCTCATTCTTAGGATTCTTGCTCCTTGTCTCCTCTGAGAACTTGTTTTCGAAATTCAATTTGACTTCTTATCCCTATAATGTCCATAGATGTCTCGAGTGTCCCTCCATCAAAGTGAAAGCTGGAATGGAATTCTTCAAGCTGTGATGTGAAGTTTAGATCAAGGAAGCACTCAAGATGTTCCAAGATAAGATCGAAGACTGCCGTGAAGATCGAGAGCCATTAGGTTAAAACCCTGCCATAGTTTTAGCATCGTGTAGACGGTTTTGCTTTTTCTTGCAGTTGCGTGTGATGTGAGCTGCAAATTTTGCCCTTAAAAGCATTATATTGCAATCACGTCAATCTTTTATTGGTGTTATTTCCCCGGTTTTGCTGTTAGCCTTTTTCGGCTAAGTGTTTGTTTAGTTTAGGTTGCCATTAGAAATTCCCCTTAGACGAGTTTACCTCTCATCTATGCTTTTCCCACTTATCTTTAAAACCCGGTCAGAGTTTTGAAAGTGTCAGAGCAACTAACCCGGAATAAAGTTGTCCAAGTTCAACTTCAAGTCTTACCTATGCTTTTCCCCCTTACCTTTTCGCCTGGAGCAGTCAGTAGTGTTTCTCTTCAGAGCAGCAGCAAGATGGTTGGTCCCAGGAACCCTGCAGAAGCATCAAGCAATCACGCCAATTCCGTTCAACCTTGGAAGTACCCCTGCCAAGACCCCAGGAGCAAGCCGTGGAACGTCGTCAAGTCAAGGAGGCCAAATACCTCAGAGCGTTACAAGGGGAAGCCTCAACAACGTCGTCTCCGAAGTTGTACCTGGTAACCTATTCTTTTAGTCAGCCTGAATCTCGGGGTCGAGATTCCGTTTAAGGGGGGGAGGTTTGTAACATCCTGATTTTCAGAGCCTTTTTGAAGCTTTTAAAATAAAATTCACCATTTGGATTTTTCTGAAATTAATTAAAGCTTAATTGGAATTTTTATTAATTAAAAGGATTTAATATGATTAAATTAAACATTAATATTTGCCAAAAATATTTTATTTGTGTTCCTTGTGTCACAAGGAATTTTTCTGTATTTTTTTTGGATTTTTCGGAGTTTGTTTGAGCTCAATTTGAAATTTCCAAAAAAAAAAAGAAAGAGGAGAGAGAATGAACAGTACCCGAAGGTACTGTTCACGCATCGTCTCCAGCGCGCGCGAGCCCGATCGATCTGTTCGCTGTGTACAGGTTTTTCCGTTTTTCTCTCTCTTCATAACTTTCAATCCGGACCTTATCTCAATGTCCTCCCAAAAGAAAAGTTGTGCCAAATCACGCAAGGAATCCATCCCAACTGGCCTCTTTCCGTTTCGTTCATCCGTTTGCCTTTTATCTCTAATTTTCTGAAACGGACTCTAAACCGAAATCCGCGGATTGAAGTCGGTTTCTACCTCTTCCAAACCTATAAATACGACCCCTTGGCTCCCCTAAACCCATCCCAAGCCGTGCCAAGTCCCCCCAAAGCCCAGGACGCCGTCGGCACCGAGCCCCTCCGGCCCCGAATTTGCTCATCGTGTCTCGAGCTATTCGGTGAGTTTCTCCGTGATTCTTTCGCGTCACATTGTGCCTTCATATCCCATATACCTTCTAGCCAAGTTAATTTGGTTTTGGTGCAGTCAATCTCCCGGAATCAAGTTTTTCCCCAATCTAGGTCAAGAGCGCTTCCCGACGTCAATTCGTCGCCTCCGGTAAGCTTTAGCCCTTGCCGTAATTTTTCCTAGCCTTGCCTCGCCGCGTTCTACGCCGTGCTCACTTCCGTTTCCCTAAAAAGCCTCCACAAATTTTCGCCTCCGAACCTCGCCATGGCCGTCAATGGCATCTCGTGTCCCCCATCTGCCCGGTGATGTTTTCACCAATCCGTTCGCGTCACTTCGTGCCAAACCATCCCAGGTAGCTACCCTCCAAGTGGTTTTAGATTTCGTTCACCGAGCACCAAGATATTAAGTTTTTCCTTTACCCTTCCCGACGTCGTTCAAACGTCGATTGTGCCATCTCTGGTGGGTTTCTGGCGGAGCCGACAATTTTTCTAGCTTTGCCAAGCCGCGTTCTAGCCCGTGCTCACCCTACCTCTCCACGTTCCATGCCCGGATTTTATTCCTCTCTCCTACCCATGTCGTTGTAGCCGCCCGTGCCGTCAACGGTCTCCGTTTGGCATGCCGTCAGTTCCTATGTGTGCCTTAGGTCCCTAGCAACCCATTTTGCTAGTTAGATTCATCTCCCATGCCTCCTCTCACCAGCGCTAGCCTCCTTTCCAAAAATTGCTCTCGGGTGAACAGTAACATCTGTGAATTTCCAGCATTTTCTCGCCCCGGCAAACTTTAGATCGCTCGTTCTCCTTCGTCCGAACTCCGATCGACCCGATTCTTCTTCCTAAATTCATCTAAAATTGAGCTCCATCTTTTGGTTCTGGTTTTGAAGTTTTTGGAGTTCATTTGAATTTTATTTGATCTTGTTTTGTGTTTTCGTTCCGTTTTCTCTCTCGTTAGATCACGTTTTCGAAGGAGCCGAAGCAGGGTTTGAAGATCAAGATCCGTCAACTGAGCAAGGCCAAGGCAAGTCGTGTCCTTTGATCATGTTGAACCCAGTTTGCAATCTATTATTTAAATATTTTGTTTTAAATTACATTGCATCGCTACTTTTATTCAAACCCTTGTATTGGTAGTTATCGTCCCAATTGGTTACTTCCCTCCTTGATATTTGGATACCTTGATGCCATTGTCACCTTAGGTTGGGAATTTAATTAGTGATGCTATGTTATTTGTCACATTGGGTTGGTACGATTAGAATGCTTAGCCTTGCTTAGTTTGCGAAAGGGTCATCATCACATGTGATTAATTAATTTGACTTAATGAGATATTGAATCGTGGTTGGTACCACTGTTATAAAATTTGTGCCGTGACGTTGGTGCGTCATTGGCGGTGGTTATACAAAATTAGTTTTCACTTGGGCGATTGATCGTGCAGTAAAGGGGGTGCGAGAGGCACATGGGATGTGGATGTTTCGCCTGAGTAAATTTAAGGACTTAACTTTGTGCGCCATTGATCTGAGTCTTACCGTACTACCACATGTCCAGTATGGGATGGACCTGGCTAATTAATTTGGGATGTTTCAATTTCGGTTCCGTCATTGTGATGAGTGTGGTTTGGCGTGGCCATAGACCCACATTGGCGCAAGAGGGGGTGAGAGGCGAAACCTTAGCGAGACGGAACTGGGTTGAGATTGAACATTGTAAAGGCCTTGTCATGATCTCCTCGCCGCACACCTAAGGAAGTGTGTAACTCGCGTGGCAATCCGGGATGATCATGTCTTGTGGGTAAAGTTGTACAACCTCTGCAGAGTGTAAAACTATTCGAATAGCCGCGTCCTCGGTCATGGACAATGCTCGGTGATTTCACACGAGGTATAGTTATTTCTAAAAAGTTTCGGACAGTGGATGGTTAATTCATTGTTGGTGGGAGATCCATAAGTGGTTGGTTTAGCTTATGGATGGGAGATTCATAAGTGGTTACTTCAATTCCTTTGATTATTATCTATTATTGTTTTACTTCAAATGCGCCTTCAATCTATTTATTGTATTTTCAAATGTCGTTTTATGCAAATTAACCTTTCAGCCATCCATTGGTAAGCCTTGCATACTATATTGCATTCTTTGTTACAAACGACTTGCTGAGTACCAATGTACTCACGGCTTTATGCCCTGTTGCTCAGTTGAGGAGGAGGAGTATCACCAGCAGGAGGTTCCAGAAGGAGAATACTTCGACGTCTTCGCGGATTAGGCTTCGTTCTCCACTCGATAGCCTGTGGGTGTGTCGATTGGATGCTGCGCTTTCATTTGGATTTCCGCTGCTAGTTTCTTTTAAGCCTTCCCGGCTATTACTTGTAAGCTTGGCCATAAGGTCGCACTCTGATGATTATTAATAATATTTGAGTCTTTTCTTAGTAAATCGTGATATGTTCGATATTTCATCTTTGTTTATACTGTGTGCACTAGCGTGATCCTGGACTGGTGCAGAATACACAGGAGAGTCCGGATTTGTATATTCGGGTCTCTACAAAAGCCCATGGGAATGAAAATGAGAAAGCCAAGCAACACATGCAGCAGATCAAGGAGGAAAGAAACCCATGCAGTGGGAGAGCAAAAGGGGAGAAGCCCAAGGACTAAAACTACAAGTTTTGGATAAGATTTTCAAGCCAAATTCGGACTTCCCACGTGCTCAACCCAATTCAAACTCGGATTCAACTAGGAATTCAATTCGGATTCGGTTCGGGACAGCCTGACAGGCAGTTACTAAAAAGGCCATAACTTTCACAAACGGAGTCCGATTCAGGTGTTCTTATACTCGTTGAAAATATAATTTCAAGGGCTACGCAATGGATATGGTCCCACCTTCAAATCCATCACGGATAAAAAGTTATGACCGAAATAAGATGATGGGTGAAAAATATAGTTTCCTTTTTGTGAGAGTTCGTATCCAAAACCATATAGGGTTGAGTTGTAATTGGTTTGGGGACCATATGGACGTCCCAAGGGGCTATATAAGCCTTGTATTGGCAGCCTTTAGAGGGGGACCAACTTTATGCATAAGATTGAAACATAGCTATTGCTTGTTCTTTCAACACCAGAGTTCATGCGAGGACTTTGAGAGAGAATTAGGCGATCCATTGTTCGTTCTGCAATTCAAGGTCAAGCCGTCGTTCCATTGGGAATTGGGGACTTGGCGTTCGTCGTTTGTGGTCTCGCGATGAACAATTATCCGGTGTGGTTTGGGCGTATTCCGAAGAGTTGAGGGTTCGTGCATTGGCGCGAGTGTTCAACTAGCGACATCGTCTACTTCGCATCAACTATCCATGGTTCCTCACTGAGAAGATCGGGATCCCTCCCCATATCAGTAGGGGACAGAGCACTCGCGCATCTACTTCGACTAAGGCGCCAGCTCCGCTGCCGCCACCTCGAAGGGTAGGGGACGGAGCGCTCGCACGTCTACCTCGACTAAGGTGCCAGCTCCGCTGCCGCCACCTCAAAGGGTGGCGGACGGAGGGCTCTCACGTCTACCTCGACTAAGGCGCCAGCTCCGCTGCCGCCACCTCGAAGGGTGGGGGACGGAGCGCTCGCACGTCTACCTCGACTAAGGAGCCAGCTCCGCTGCCACCACCTCGAAGGGTAGGGGACGGAGCGCTCGCGCATCTATTTCGACTAAGGCGCCAGCTCCGCTGCCGCCACCTCGAAGGGTAGGGGACGGAGCGCTCACGCATCTACCTCGAGTAAGGCGCTAGTTCCGCTCCCGCCACCTCGAAGGTAGGGGACGGAGCACTCGCGTGTCTACCTCGATTAAGGTGCCAGCTCCATTGCCGCCACTTCGAAGGGTAGGGAACGGAGCGCTCGCACGTCGACTTCGGCTAGACTCAGATTGCTACGTACAAGCGAGCGCGGTGTAGTTTCCTGTATCTACCACGGGATTGCATGGTCGTAAACAAGGATGGAGACATGGGCGATATTTTCCAACCAAACCTTCCCTCCCCTCTTGTTTATATTCATTGGAAGATGCGTACAAAGGCATGCAATAAAAATGTACAAACAGCCTCGGGTGCTCAAAGCCGCTACTCGGCCGGCTCCTCCGTGCACGTTCGCGCCAAGGCTTCACTCGACGAAGCCCGGCCCGCCGAAAAGTCCAGTGACTCCTCGGCCCTCCGCCAGCGCCGAAGACGCCGTCGGGTCACAAGGTGGCAAACTAGCAGCCGGCCCCAGTCGGGTGGCTGCTCGGGACATGCGGACACACAAGTTAAAACACCGGTGAGGCAACTTGTACTTTATTTATAAGAAAAGGGGGGCTTGTGTTTTACAACACACACCAGTGCACGGAGACTATGGCGTCACACCTGTGGGTTTGCGTCGCCCCCCAAATCCGCGGGGCCACCCTCGTCGCGACGCGAGACCTCATCCAACCACAGGCCAAGGTTCCTTCGTCGTACAAGCTGTTCTGCAGCTCGACCTTCGTCGTAGCCTCCCCGATGTACTCCCAGATCCTCTCATGGAAAAATTGCACGGGGCGGCAAATAGCGCGCACGGCATCAGACATCACCCCAGCCCCGGCCGGCAGCTCCAAGCAGGGATCAGCCAGCTCGCTGAGATGCTGGCACCCTGGTGTCGCAGGAGCGCGCATATCAGGCACGAGGTCATGTAGGAGCAATGGTTGCCGAAGGTCATCGCGGAGTTGCAGGCAATATTGGCCGCGTCCCCGATCCGCCGAAGCGTCCGCGACGGCTCCTCGGGCCCGAAGGAGCGGGGCGGTACTTCGGCGATGAGATCTTCAAGGGTGACCTCCAGGGCCAGCATGACATCCCACGCAGCCACCGAAGCGTCGCCCAGAGTTCGGTCCTGCTCCGCTAGAGATGTAGCGAGCTCGCTCTGCTCCTTCTCTAGCGCAGCGATTTGCTGGAGTAAGCCATCTCGCTCCTCCGCAACCTCCCGTCGCACCGCCTCCGGCCACGATAACCGTGCCGCCGCCACGAGCGCCTCGGCGTACAACTTCTCTCCGCACACTCTGCTTCTAAGTGGCGGATGCGGTCGTCCTGGGCGGAGTGCGTCCCCCTGGTTACGCCCAGAGCCTCCTCGGCGGCCCGCAACCGGTCCTCTAGCGCCCCCTTCTCGCGGGCGTGAGCCACTTGCAACGCCTGGGCCAAGACGAGGGTCTGTACGACAAAAGAGCCAGCGAGCTTCTACACGACCACGTATCGTCATAAGGTCAGATACTTACTCTCACTCCCGATACCTCCAGTGCATCCCTAAGGCGCCCCGTCCCGTAGGTTGACAACGCTTGCTGGTCAATACTTGCGGCCGCGTCATCCGTGACCCCACGCCACGCGCCCAACACCACCGGGGGAGGGACGAAGTCCGCTAGGCTCGGGTGCGCGGGGTTCGCGTTGCCAGTCTCGGGAGCAGCGGGCGCCCTTCTCAAAGGAATGTCCCCGTGTCCCGGAGATCGCCTGTCCTCGGGGATGAGTGCCGCTGCAAGGAGATGGACTAGTTAGTCCTGTGAGAACACCACAAAGTTACGCCACAATATGCTAGGGTAGCCTACCTTCGTTGGTAGATTCGGACGGGTTAACAGGGATGCCAGTCCCCTCAGTCGGAGCCGACCCTGGGGCCCAGGGAGTCTCCGTATCGGGGCCCAACGCCGACAGCCCCCCGCCCTGGCCGTTGTGATCTACGAAGGGACTAGAGGGACACTGGATATGGGGGCTCTAGTGTCGGAGTCGGGGTCCCACAAGCTCCCAACACGGGCCACCACGGCGAACCCCCTGGAAGTCCGATGAGGGGGGATCGTAGGCGTGGCCGCTTCGCATTGGGAGGAGGCGGGGGCCCCACCCCCGTAGCCGCCGCAGAAGGCTCCACAGTAGCAACACTTGCGGGCGAGGGCCCCACCCTAGTAACCTCCGCGGGAGGCACCTCCGTCTCGGCCACCATTGTTGGCGGAGACCTTGTTCCACCAGCCCCCGCAGAGGGCAGCTCCGACACTGTCACCACCGCAGGCGGTGACTTCGCCCTGGTGTCGCCAGCAGACGGCAGCTCCACCTCCACAACCATCGTGGGCGGCGGGACTTCCCCCTCTCAGTCGTCCCTGGCACACTCTCGGTCCCTGGCACCACCCTGAGACCTCTCGCCCCCATCATCCGCGCCCATCTCCAGGTCTGAATTGGCATACTTCACTGAATCAGACTCCGCGCCTGCTGCATCGATGGGGGCAACGGCAGCCGACGCGCTGGCCGCGGTCGCAGAAGCCCAAGTCTTCCCACGAGACAGCGCCTTTTTTCCGTGGGCACCGTCATCGTGATGTCGCAGTTGGCTCGAGGCCGGAGGGGCGCGTTCCGGCACGCGAATGCCCAGGGCCTCGCACACGCGGTTTATCCGCCCCAGCCCCGCCTCCGCGGTGGCAGCTGTACGCTGCTTGTGCTCCCTGACCGTATATGGCCCAAGGAACATGCTCACCGCGCGTTCTGCGTCCTTCAAGCGCATTCCTAGGCGAGGCAAGAAGCATGGTTAAACGCGATGCAGCGAGTACGAATGGAAAGGAAGACACGACCAAGGCTTACGAAGGTCCGAGGGCACTGGTAGCAAACAAACGGACAGGCGGACGTTGTCGTCCCGGAGTTTCCCGGCGGTGAGGCGCCACTCATAGGCGAGCGGCGCCACACTGTACATAACGTACTCCTCAGCAAGGTCGCGCATGTTGAAGTGGGCGGTGACCCCCACGAGTCTTCGTGCCCTTCGCCTATCCTCAGGGCCGAGCATTATGCTGGGCGTGGTGTTGAACGCCATCGACTGGCCCATACACTCGAGGCCGCTACCGCTCGCCACACGGTGGTAGAACCACCGTCTTGTCTAACCAGACTCCCACTTCGCTCGAGTTGAGTTCGCGGGGAAGAGTTTCCTGCACGACGACCGCAGAATGAAGTTGACGCTGCCAAAGTTCGACAGCGTCTCGTCCATCTACTCCTTCGGCTGGCACCGTGCATCATGCAGATAGGCGAACATCAAGGCGCTGGGCCAGCACACCTCCAAGCGCAAGACCCAGCTGTACACGGCAAGGCGAGCTAGCGCGTTCGGAGTCAGTTGCACCAGCTCCAGCCTGAAGGTCCACAACACATCGCCAACGACCATCGCGGCCGGGATGCGAAGCCCGGCTTCAAAGTAGGCGACAAAAACGATCGCCTCCGACTCCTCAGGTCGCGATTCCGCCTCGTTATCGACGGGTAGCCGCACCGCCTGGTGGTCCGACAGCTTCCCCTCACACAGCAGTGTACGGATCGTCTCCTCCGTCATGAGCGTCGGACCCAAGGCGCTGGAGTACGGGCCCTCCTTCCTCTCCGTCGCCACCCACCACTTGTCTGCCGCCGCCGGGTCGCGCCCCTCGAGCGTGTACTCCACCTCAAGCGGTGAGGACCGTCGGCGGATGGCGTAGTTGCCGACCATTTGAGCACGCTCATCGCCGCGCGCCATCGTTATCCAGAAACCAGGCGATGGCGAAAGGGAAGTGCGGTGGCAAGAACAGCAAAGAAGAGCAGGAACTAAGGTGGGAGGTCAAAAAGCGCATGGAGGAGGCGCAGACGTGGTACCACGGGGGGTATTTAAAGACCCCTCGCCTCCTGCACCGCCGGTAAGCATAACCGGCGGACGACGAACCGCCCGCCACCCCACGACCAAAGCCGAAGTGCCGCGACCAAAGCCGAAGCGTTGCGACCGCCCACACGTGTCGGGCACGATCGCAGTCGTACAGAGATCTGTCAGTGCACGACACGCCAATAGCGCCCCGCCGTGTGTCGGCTCCCTCCGGGAGTAAATGCAAGTCGTACGATGCGGCGTAGCTCCCGGCGCGTGTCGGCGCGATTCTCGAAGCCAATCAACCGCAACAATTTCGACGGGGTCCCCGCCCCAGCAGCAAGGCCTCGGCTTCGACCTCAGCATCGTCCCCGCGAGGATACATCTTGCCGGGACGGCATGAAAAAGTCGGAAGTCACTAAGATTCCAAAGTCCGTGCAACCCTCCGGTGTCCGCCAGTGAAGGACCAGCCCCCGCGCCCTCATGATCGAGGGGCACAAGCGCTCCCCTGCAACAAGCTTCGATATTCCTCTCAAGCGGATCGTCTTTTATTCGCCACCGCTCACTGGTGTTAACGCCAGAAGGCGTAATCATCAAATGCAGACTAACAAAAGTAGGCCCATTCGTGTGAAGGTGACCGCATGCCGCAACAGAGCATACCCAGGGGGCCGCAGAGCTCGGCATCAAGTCCAAGAAACTGACACATGTATACTCGTCGTGCCGGAGGCCGACAGAAAGCTCAACCAGTGGCACTCCAACCGACACAACCGAACAGGTGCAGATGCAAATCCGCCGGACAGCACACGGCATGCCACGTGTCCCGCCCCATTAGGGAAGGGGCGAATGGTCGCAGTCGTGCGACCGCTGATAGCCCACGACGCGCCAATCGCAACCCGCCGCGTGTACACTCCCGGTGGGGCAACACGCACAGCTGCAGCAGCCTGATAGCTCAGAGGTCGGCGTAATTCCAGGAGTCATTAAAGTGCACTACCGGACCGCGGAGTACCCCGCGCCTAGGGGAATCTGGGGCGCGAGGTCTGCCTCCACTGAGGCAAGGACCAACCAAACCCAGTGGCAATCGCGGCGAAGTCTCTGTTTCAATAGAGAGACCCCGGCCTCTGCCCTGGCCTGTCTGGGCGATAAACTCGCAGGCCGCTTCGACTTCGGCAGCTTAGGACGGGCGAGTCTCCGCTTTAGCGGAGAAACTCCGCCCTCCACCTCGACTCGGCCCCATGCCTCGGCCCTGCGCCGGGGTGTAACGGCAAGCCGCCACGGGCCAAGCAACCTCGACGGCAGCCTCGACAAGAGCTCCACCTCGACAATAAGACTCCCGACTCAGCCCCACACGCCAGAGGTCTGGCTTCCCCTCGGCGAGGCATTTCGGGCGAAGCAGAGGGTGAAGGTGAGCGAACGCCGGTCTACCCACAATGCGCCCAACTGCCACCCTTGAGCCGTGGGGTACAGTCCGGCGTTTCGACCCCTAGCCCGCATGAATACCTTTTGTTCAGCTCTGACCAAACCTGCAGAGCAGCGCAGGAGGCCACCTCGGCTTCAGAGTCCACACGGCAACCTCACAGCCCAAACCGGCGAAGATCCAGCCGCCTGGGTTCCCCGTAATTCAGGAACGCAAAGGCTGATTTACAGCAGGTTTTTGACTTGTTCTCATAAACAGATAAGCTTCAGTACATCAACATTCCCTGATGGTAACGCCGGTTGGCGCACTCAGAGGATGCAAATGAACTCAAGCATATCTGTCTACAAGAACAGGCCAAACCTTGCCACTCCTGTACGGGAGCACGATGCGCGAGCAGGAGGCCACCTATCCGACTGTATAATGCAGGCACAACACAGCACCAGCAGAATATATATACCCGATCCGCGGGGGAGCCCAACCGGCAGGAGCCCAACCGGTAGGAGCCCAACTGGAGGAAGCTCAACTGGCGGGAGGATAGCTCAACCGGCGGAGGAGCGTCGCAGCGTCGTATGGCCGCGGCGCTTCAAGCCCTGCGCCGCGCCAAGCATGTTTCGCCACGTGGACCGGCAGAAGAAGGAACGTCGCCTCAAGTCTCGCGCCGCGTCAACCAGGTTTCGCCATGTAGGCCGGCAGTCATTTACCATCGAGGGTGCTCGACGTCGGAGTCCGCTGCCACTTGGCGCTCGCGCGATGACTTTGGGGCGCGCTTCGCCTACCTCGGCCAACACATTCGACTCCGCCAGCACCTCGAGTTCCAATTTCGGCTTCGGCTTCAACCCTGCCACTAACGGGCCCCGCGCGGGAGGCAGCCTCGCCAACACAACCGACATCGCGCCCCCGCGGCGGGTCTAGTAAAACATCAGCAAATAAGGCTCCGCCAACCATTAAAGGAGCTCACAGGCTGCAGGGACGGAGGGGGCCAAAGGACTCGGCAACATGGCTTCGGCCCGTGAAGCCCTTCACCATGAGAGGCTCCTATTGTAGGGATGGCCCCCACCTAAGCCTAGCAGGGCTGTTAGGAGATTATAAGGCCCGAAATGGGACATGTGTAATGACGAAAGTGCCCCTGAAAGGGTTGTACAGATGTAAGGGCATTACTGTAAAAACACTCCCCATGTGGATATATATATATATATATATATATATATATATATATATATATATATATATATATATATATATATATATATATATATATATATACGGTATAGGCCACAGGGGAAACCCTAAGCCATTGCTCACCTAACTCTCCACTACCATACTCTCTCTCTGTTTGGTCTGTAACCACAACAGAGATCATGGCATGAAAGGGTCCAGGGTGATGTCCCTCTTGGACCATTGGACAAATGTGTGGACGGCATCCCCTAGTGTCATGATTTCTCTGTTTGGGCCTCTCTAGCAAGATGACCTTGAAAACATCATTAATCCAGTCCACTTGGACCTTCACGAAACCAGTCCTTAGTTGGGCACTGTGCACTAATGTCCCTGGTAGGCATAGATACGCCAACCCCTGCCTAGCGTCAATGGGAATGGAACCAACAACTCTAATTCTGAGGATGCACGATGTGGCCTCCTACATAAGGATACATGATGTTCTAAGGTGGATATCCACCATTTCTATCTATGTAGCATTCTAGAGATGTACATTGTTTGGATGTCATTGATAGGTAAGTGGGCATCGCTATGCTCAGAAAGTGGCGCGGATGCGTAGCTACCCTGACGTTGAGGGGGACTGGGTACCGTAATAATGGGGCTAGCTTATGACTGGTTGCATACTTCTCTTAGTTCATTCCTCTATGCATCTATCTCTCCTCGAAGTGAGGCTGCTATGTCCTCAAGTTTTGCATTAAAGTCCTATTTCATACATTCCTCATGCTCGGCCTTGGAGTTCTTCCTACTCCTATACGCCTCGAAGTCATTTGGAAATCTATACCTCCAAGATACATAAACCCCTAGGCCTCGCGTGCAACCTGGGTGCTGCTTGTTTCCAAGGGCAGTGGACAATATATCCCTCTTCCTGACTACTTGGAAGGAGCCTTTGGAAGATTTGGTAGTCAATATTTGCTGCAAGAGGCAATCATGTTATTTTAGACCCTATGAAGTTATGGACCTATTAACATCTAAGTAGTTTAACATATCTTACTAGGCATTGGGACACTTCGTCATCTGCAGGGTTTTTAAAAGAGGTGATGCTTGAAGACATGGTTGATGACCTCGCTTTTAACCAGTTTTGGGTGTGCTCGTTTGTGGTCCCAGCAAATGGTGGGGAGGCCTCCGATTGGATTGTGACCTCATCCTCCATCCTCCATTGTGGGATTTTACCGAGTCTGTGGGGGTAAGTGTTTCATGCCTAGAGAGCCTCGGGTGCCACACTTTCCTGTTGAAATTTAGTTGTCATCTTCATCCACACAAAGGCCTCCCATGTTTCTAATGACATGAAAGGATACCTCGAGAAGGGTGTGTGATCCTTGGTCATGTACTGCATGATAAGCATGCTCTTGATGGTCTTCCATACTTTTCCCATCACAAGGAGCACATGTCGTTGTACAAGTTCCTGGACTTCTGCTGGGATCTCGAACAAGTTTAAATTTTCGTCCATAATACTTTTCTCTGATCTTCTGTCAAACCTTTCCAGTTTACTATGGTGATGGGGACTCGTTGCTTTCCGATTATCCTACAGGTAGTCCAAAATGCCGCAGCTGCTTTCTTTGGATGCAGAGGGACCCCATCTAGAGAGACCTCCATGATGGTCATTCGATCAACTTGAGGTCGTTCCGCTACTGTGGTTGAAGTCTCCTGGTTATTTGACTCAAGTCTATCAAGTTATTCATTTTTGAGTCTTGTCGGTCGTGCGCGCTTTCTCTGTTTTTGGTCATTACTGTGCAGTCTCTATTGTCGGTCTGATTTCCGGTTTTCAGTGGATCGTCTGTCTCGACCGAGTGACTCGATCGACCACGAGTTGGTGTTCAACCTCTCTGTCACAGACGGTCTATCTCTTGGTCAGATCAATCACGATAGGACATTTCGACTGCTTTGTCTTGTCCTCAGCCAGCGGCGGTTCTCGTTCTGGTGTCGATCTTGAGATCGGCTCTCCAGTGAACATTCGATCTTCGTCTTCATAGCTTTGTAGTTATTGGAGATAAAGATTGTGTGAATACTTGGAAAGTTTTTTTTAAGGCACCATTCACCCCCCCCCTCTGGTTGCCAGTTCGGTCCTACAATTGGTATCAGAGCAAGGTTGGCTCTGTATTTGATCTTAACCGATCATGTGCCTGGCAACTAGTAGGGACTCTTGTGAGCTTCGCTTTGCATCTTTTTGGGGTGTTTTGCCAATGATGTCCTTTGCGACAAGAGGCTGATTTCGGTTGGAGGGTGATGTTATTTACCCCGCTCTCCGACCAGACGGACTGGATCTGAAAAACAGATTGAGGACCAACTCTAACACTTGCTTTTTCATCTCTAGTATTTATTGTTATTCTTTCGGAGATGGTGAAAATATTTTGAGGAGAGGAGTGCAATGATACGAGCACTATGTAGGAGATGGATCTTTCTTTGAGCTAGTTCTATTTTTGTTAGCACTTGTGCCCTATGCTTAGATTCTTTCTTTGTGGCAAGTGCATCTCTTGTTGGCTCTTCTCAGTTGGTCCAAGGGACTTCTCTTTTAGAGTAAGAATGGTGCTTTGTCCTTTTGGATCTTGTCTCGTTGTAGACGTTCGCACCATTGCTCGTTTTGTGAGAAGGATGGACATCATCGGCATTGTGGACTGGTTTCTTTTGTTGATCTTTGTCCACGTGCTGTCCTGAGGAAGGATTTCCGTCGTTTCTCAAATGGTGGACCTCGTTCACCCAAACGAGGTGCGCACCTACGGCGAGGAGAAGGTGTGAGGTTCTTTGATGCTTTGGTTGGTTCCCTTCTTGGCGCTTTCAAGTAAGGTATTCACTGCTTTTTCGGGTATGGGACTCGTTTCACTTGTCGAGTTGTCCATTTGCGGCGTGCCTCCAGGATCTGATTTTCCTGCTTGATCCCTCCATAGCATTTTGTTATCTTGCATACTTCTGTTGTGAGTATGTCAAGTCTTGGGTTCCCAAGTATATGTTTACTGACCCTTCGGGATTCAAGACTTGGCACTCATTTGTAGGTATCCAGATGCTGGTTGGAGAACATGGGATTGATTGGGTTCTAGTCTTTTTCTTCATCATGTGACTAGAACATTCATTGGTTCTCCTCTTCATGGCCTTCAAGAGGCATATGCTTTCACGTTGGCGTCTTCACCTACTTTGTGAGCTATTCTTTACCTTCATGCCTCTATATACATGTGTTAGTCTTACTCTTAATTGGCATGATGTGCTTGTTCAGGTGCTCACTTATACCATACTGGCATGTTCTTCCTTCAATACTTCCATGTCATGCCTTTATGTGTATGTTGCTTAAGTATCCATGTATCTTGTCATATTTGATAGATGCTTAAGCTTTTGACTTGACTTGATGAGCTGAGTAGAATGCACAAATTAGAAGTCAAGTATCATCATGACTTTGTGCCTTGTAGTATCTATCATGGTTTAATGTTCACATCTTGGATAGATTTTCTATGTCATGATGTTTTGTTTATTCATGCCTTCTATCTTTTCTGGTATACATGCTTATATCCATGCTAGCATATGCTTCTGTGATCTTTCCTTGTCACCTGCTATGTGCATGGTTGTGATTCATTGATATACATGTTTACCTTGATCTTACTCATTCCGGTTTTTGGCATGACATAAACTGTACAACACCTTGGTAGCATTAGTCTGTGCTTATGCGTAGATATCATGAGAACTTGGATAGTTCACAAGCTTCTTCTAGTATTGGGTGGCACTAGACTTTGTGTTCTAGATGCTTTTGATGAGGGCTAGATAGAGCTTGTGGGGGGTGTGTTCTCATGCATTAAAATTTGTAATGCTACTGTTGTTGTCTCTTGTCTCAGTACTGGTTCCATGTTGCATATCACTTACCCCAGTACTAGGACACCAGTCGTCCCTGTGTTTGAACTGCAGGTTGTAAATGTCAAAGGGAGACTGGTACAACATTTACGACCGCTCCTTGGTCTTTACGACTATGTCACAGCAACTATGAGCATGGTCTGGACTCTCGGTCAAACTCGTACACGACCACCACCAAGACGCGACGACCACGGACTGAACGGGACTACGACCATGAGCCGAGCCCATACACGACCACGATCCAGACTCGACTTCGGCCATGACTCGGACTTGACTACGACCTCACCTCAGACTCGACTAACGACCATGACTTGGACTCGACTACAACCGATCCTCAGACGCGACCACTACCACGATCCAGACCAGAACGCGACTTCGATCACTCCACCACGGTCTGGACTCGGATACAACCGCGACTCCGAACTCGACTACGATCATGACCAAGCTGGTTCACGACTACGACTGTGACCCGAAACCATCAAAATCTACCAAGCGATTGCGACAGAGGTTTGTTCTCCCTAGTGATCTTTCAGTGTTTTGCTTCCCTCCACTTGGCTTTGCTTTGTTTATCTGTTCTAGTGGGAGGAAGGGTCCGATTGGTTAAACAGGAATCGACTCTAGGTGATATTGTCTCATTCACACCTCTCATCCAAATGGTTCTCTAGGATCATTTTCTACCTAGTTTGGGCTTTGGTTCTCTAGGATTCTCTTCTACCTAGATTGAACCTTTTCTTGGCCACTAGAGTCTTGTGCATTGACATAGTGTACTTTTGCCCCGTGGTATGAGGTTACAGGCTAGAGACCATGTGGATAGGGTGTGTTTGGGAATCACCTCCTTGAGTTAGAACCCTCTTTTTCTGGTTTATGCACCAAATGTCGTGGTTCTTCTCATTTTGCCTTCTCTAGGGGGAGTTGGAGCCTCTCTGTCTGTTCGGGCTATTTTCAGGGGGAGTCCATCTCGTGCGTATTCTTTTGTTCCTTAGTGCATAACATTCACATGAATGCTTGTACAGTTTTTGGAGCCTTGACTATTATCTTTATGTGACATGATATCATGCTTTATATCTTGCCATATCTTGTGATAGCTTGATTTATCATGTCCTTCTATGTATTGCTTAGCTCTTTCCATACTAGCTTAATTAAATGTGAACAACTTGAATCAAATCATGTCCTGTTCAATCTTGTGGATAGTCTGGCTTTAGTGATCCTCTCTTGATTCATGCCATGTCAAATAGGCTAAGTTGAGTCTTGAATCTGTTTTTGAGGTTTAGACTGAGCTAAGTTAGTTCACTAGTGATGCATGAGTTAGTATTAACTCTTTGTTCTTGAATTAATTCAAGTAAATGCAAAAAGATCTCTTTTGTGCGAAAAAACTGATCTCACCAATTCTTTCTCATGAGATGGCTTGCCACTGCACTAGGCATGAACTCGGGGGGAGTTTTGGATGACCAAGATCACCTCCTTAAGCTTATTGCTTGGAGTGATCGCATAAGGCTTGAGATCTAGCACATGGCTATGAAAACAAAAATTCTTGTGAAAAATGGTTGAAACCAACCATGAATTTCTGATAAAAGCCTAATGTGCTAATTTTGTTCAACTACAAATATTCTACAAGTGGTATCCAAAGTTCTATACAAGTGGTAAACTACATGTGATACCTAGTGCTTGAACAAAATGTCTCATTTTTGAACTTATAGCACACTAAATTGACTCAACCATAGCTTCTTGGTTCCACTTAGAATATTGACATGGCTTAACTCACGTTTGGATACCTTCTTCTAGACTATGATCTTGAGTGACTTGACATGCTAAACAAACCATTTAATTTAAGATCATGACTTATTTGGCTTGAGCTTGGCAATACATGGTTTGTTATGATCTAGATAGCATTGTGTAACATCCCAAAAATTTGCTTTTTGAAAAAATTAAATTCAAAATAATTATTTTAAAGTATTTGAGTTTTATTTGGATTTGCCCTGAATTTCTGTTTTTGAAAAAGCTAGATTTGAAAAGTATTTTAAGTAAAACCTAAAAATATTGTTAAATAAAAAGATATTTTGAATTTCTATAAAAATCCTAATTCAAATTAATTATTTGGAGTTACTTGGCTTTTATTTGATTTTCTGGATTTTCTAGAGTTTAAAACCTATTTTTGAAAATAAAAAGTATTTGAAGTATGAAAATTAAATACCAACATTAGTTGGAAATATTTTTATTAAGTCCAAAATGTCACCAGGAGATTCTGTGAATTTTCCTGGAATTTTTGGAAGTATTTTCATATTTTTCTGAGGCCTAAATAAATTCCTAGCCTTTTCTGTAAATACAAATCAATTTCTAAAAATAAAAATCCAACTCCTTCCCTCTGGCCGACGCATGGACGGCCCAGATCCGCCCACGTCACCGCCTGGACCATCCCGGCCACTTCTCTCTCTCTCCCTCTGCCGAACGGGCCCGGCCCATCAGCCACCCGCCTTCCTCTCCTCCTCGCCCGACGCGTGGACGGCCTGGATGAGCCGCGTCCCCGCGCCCGGCCCATCTAGCGGTCCCCGCTCCCCCTTCTCTCTCTGCCCTGCGGGCCCTGGCTGTCAGCCGCTCGCACCCCGCTCCCCTCTCCTCTCTCTGACCTGCAGGCCCCGCCCGTCAGTCGCTCGCGCCCGCTCCCGCTGCCACCCGGGCCCCGCCTGTCAGATCCTTCGTCCCCGCGGAGCGCCTCCTTTCTTTTCTTCCTCCCCTCTTTCCTTTTGCGCCGGCTGACCGAGACCGCGCCGGATCCGGCCTTTCCCTCCGTCCTCTCCCCGGTTTTGGAAGCCCCGGACGCCACCGCGACCGAATCCCTGATCTCCCGTGCTCCCCTTCCTTCGGCGCCCCCTCTTTCCCGTTTTCCCCCTTCCCTTCCTTTTCCGGCCGCCAGCAACGGCGAGAAATTGCCGCGCCCCTGCTCCCCCTCCGCTCCTATAAATACCCTCATCGGCCTCCTCTCTCCCCGCACCACCTCCCAGCGCTCTCCACCTCCCCTCCCGAGCACCGTAGCGCCCCGCCACCATACTTCCCATCTCTCCGAGCTCCGCCGCACTCCGGCGAGCCTTCCTCGCCGCCTCAGGCCTCCCCGAAGCTCGCCGTCGCCACCCCGAGCACCCCCGTGCCCGTGCGAGTCTCCCCGACCCCTCGGCCACCCCTCCCCGCCGCCGGATCACCGTCGCGCCGGAGGACCCGAGCCCGCTCCGCCACTCCCTCGCCGCCGGCCACCTCCGCTCGTCCCCGAGCCTCGTTGACCCCTCCACCAGCACCGCATCTGCACCGGGAACGCATTTTGGGAGTCACCAGGACACCTCCGGCCACCCCTCGCCGCCGGCGCCACTGCCTCCGTCCACGGCTGCCCGGTCCCTCCGGCAGGTACTCGTCAAGAGAGTTACTACCCTTATGGGGTAGGCAACGCCTCCCCGCCCATCTGGTTATCAGCCCTACTCCTCCCTTCCCCCGGCTCCCTCGGCGCGCGTTCGAGCCTCCGGCTCCGCACGCTGAGCTTGAGCCTTTCTATTATTTTCCGCGCTGACAAGTGGGTCCCACCCGTCAGCGGTCGCTGGTCTGTGCAGGCCACTGTCGCCTGGGTCCCACCCCTCTGCGCTGGTCACTGACAAGTGGGCCCGAATCCAGTGGGTCCCACATGTCAGAGGCTAAGCCAGTGGGCTCACTGTCCAGTGGGTCCCACATGTCAGAGACTGATCCTGTGGGCTCACTGACCAGTGGGTCCCACATGTCAGAGACTGATCCTGTGGGCTCACTGACCAGTGGGTCCCACCTGTCCAAATTTCAGAATAAAAAAATAAAAGATTAATCTGATAATTCCAGTGGGCCCCACCTGTCAGAAATTTCCTAATTTCTGGATTTATTCAAACTGAAAACATCAAACAAGCATAACTTTCTCATTTTAACCCCAAATTGAGCCATTCAAATTTCTAAATTCTTCTAAAATCATGATCTATCCAACTAGGGCCTCTATTTAAATTTTTGAGTTTATTTGAATTTTTTTTTGTATTTATTTGCTTTGTTTGCTTCGTCTTTTCTCGCGTAGATTCCAACGTTGTCAACGATCCCTCCTCCCAGCAGCAAGAAGACCTAGAGATCCTACAAGAAGGCAAGTCTCCTTTGATCATCTTGAACCTATGATTTTGAAATGTTTTAATTATTTTAAATTATGTGCATTGCTATTTATATAAAATATTAGTTCAAATCTTAAGGCATTAGTTATTCCAACTTTGTTATGCCCTCATTTGACATTGATTGCCATGTACCTTGTCACCCTAGAACTTCCTTTGTCTCAATAATGAGATTAATATTAATCTTTGTGAATATTAGAATGGTAGGATAATGCTTAGTCATGCTATCTAATATCTTTAGAAACTCTTGAAAATGGGAAATTAAGATTTATTGTTGAACCTTGTGTTTATAAAGTTGTGGTGATTGAAATCGCCCTTGTTCTCTCAAAATAAAATAAAATTGAAAGCTGGTTCAGAATAGGGTGGATGGTTAGTTGGGTTGGTGCAGAAAGCACGAGATCTTGTTAAGTGTATGTTCCACCCTAGTCAATTAAGGACCGACGCTTGTGTTTGTCCAGACTGAGCATTAACCGTACAACCACAAGTCTATATGGGTACGACCTAGCTGACTAACTTATGATAGTCTAGTATAGGTGCCACCAGTGGAAAGTGGGTGCCAGGGATGGACTGGTTATCCACAGTGAGGGACAGGGATTTACTGTACTCATATGGCGCAAGAGGGGGCTTCGGTTCGGGCAGTTAGTCTACCTGCGGTGAAACCTCAGCGGGTGGTATCTAGCTAGATTAGAGTAAGGTAAAGGCTTTGTGATATTTTATCTGAGTCTCATGCCAAAGGAAGCGTGTTGACTTTTAGGATAAATTATCTCTTGTGGGTAAAGCTGTACAACCTCTGCAGAGTGTAAAACTATTCGGATAGCCGTGCCCACGGTCAAGGGCGGGCAAGGAATGCATTCACATGGTAGATTTTTGGTTTTGGTTTTAAAATCAAAGTTTTTGTATTCCGAGAGTGGAGGGAACTCTCGGAAGGGTATCCTGGCAGTTGGAGCCAGAGAGCGTGGATGTAACCCGCAGTTTAAAACTTGATCAGTTAATCTAGTGTTGGTACATGGAACCTTCACTAGTGAATTATTGATAGTTTCTGTTAAAACATTTACTTTACTAAATTGATGCCTTCGAGAATAATTAGTAGTAATTGAAATAAAATATTGCTTTGTGCAAAAGAACCATATAGCCTTCCTTTGTTAAGCCTTGCATCTATTGCATTTTTCCCAAGACTTGCGGAGTACTTTATGTACTCACATGCTACACTCAAAAAAACAATACTCAGAGGAAGTCGAAGCTCAAGAAGGCGACTACGACTTCTTCGCGGGTGGATTCGACGAAGGATTCCAGGAGTTCTAGGCCGCGCTTCCCCAGTCAATTTCCTATGGCGTATTGATGAGTCTTCACCGAGTTTATCTTTTGCTTCCGCTGTGTTTCGTGTGTGCGAGGTCTTGAAACCTCAATTGTAATAATGAGACCTTTCGGTCTGTACTCTTTAATATTGTAATGAAGCGTTGCTGGTTATGTATTCATTTCTGTTTAACTGTGTGCACTAGCTTTGATCTGGGACTAGTGCAGTAATACACAGAGGGTCCGGGTTTGGTTATCCGGGGGCCCGACACATTGTCACTTTTTATGGCTTGGTATACTCTTTGTAAAATCACTGAGGATAATCTTCATGGCTCCCCTTGCTCCCATTGTTTAAATTGAATCATTTGTAGGCACTCCATTTCATTCACGCTTTATTTTTCTTCCTTGCATCTTGATGACTCTATTGCCAAAAGGGGGAGAAAGATAGAGAAAAAGGCATTAAGGGGTGCAAAAGGCATTAAAATGGGAGAATGCATTAAGGGATGGGAGAAGGATAGAAAAAGGCTTTAAGGGGGAGAGTGCTTGGTCATCTTGCATGACAATGGTCATGTGAGCAACTACTTTTTGGACCATGAGCAAGATTGGACTTTTTGTGTGATTTGGAGCTTTTGCAGAAAATTTGATCTTTCTCTGTCTGCTCCATTTCACTCTGTGTCAACATGGTCATGAGTTCCTTCTTCACTTCTTTTAGACCATGTGGGGCTTTTGCATCTTCTTTCCTTTTTATTTCAAAAATAAACTCATCTTCATGCCTTTTTCGGTGTTTGTCAATATACTCATCAAGGGGGAGATTGTGAGACCATGTGGAGGTCACCCCATGGTTGTGATGAGTAATTGACTCTTGATCTAGAAAGATTGAGTTTGATTTTTGAGGTTTGAGCTGACTCTACAAAGTCGTAAGCCTTGAGATAGGTTGGCAGACCATTTACGACCATGTTGTCCTTGGTCGAAACCTGGTAGATGCATTTTCGAGTGGTCGGAAGGCTTTACGACCACGTGGGTCATGGTCAGAAGCCGTGTGCACTGTTTTACGACCACGTTGTGGCATTTATGACCACTTGGGCGTAGTCGAAGGTCCCAGGAAGCTTTACGACCAGGTTGGTTGTGGTCGAAGGCCATCAGGCAAGTTTACGACCACTTTGTTGAAAGTCGAAGGCCAGCCAGAAGGTTTACGACCACGTTGTCGCTAGTCGAAAGTCGACAGGGAATTTACGAGTGGTCAGAAGTCGAACGCATCTCTTTGACCGTGGTCGAAAGTTCCTAGACTAGTCTACGACCACGTTATCCATTACCGGCAGCGAAACACGATCCTGGTCGGTAGTCGGCAGACGGGCCACGACCACGTTGGGAAGTCGGTGGCCTACGACCACGTTATCGAGATCTGCGGTCAGAAGTCGATACTTCGACCGTTGCGGTCGGTAGTCGGCGCTCGAGCTTGCGACCACGTTGAGAAGTCAACGCTTTTCGACCACGTTGTCATGAGCTGAAGCGGTTGGAAGTTGTAAGTCGAAGCTATGACCACGTTGTAGCGGGCTATTGTCGAAGTCGGATCTCAAGTCTATGACCACGTAAGAAGTCGGCAGACTTGGACCACATTGCGAGGCAGTCGAACGTGGTCGTAGCTCAGTCGTATGCAGTCGTAAGTGGTCGAAAGGGCTTTGACCACGATGATATCCGGTGTACGTGGTCTGAACGGGGTTCGACCACGATGGAACCTCTGGTTTTGGTCGTAGCCTCTTTGAATCGGTCGTGTGGACTGCTAGCGCGGTCGTTTTAGCCGGTAATCGGTCATATGGTCTTCTGGGCTAGTCGTATTTATCTGAGATGTGGTCGTAGGACTTAAGCAAGTCTTGATCTATGGTTTCGACCAGTCGTAAGTTGGTACAACTTGGTTGGGTAAGTTGGAGCTGAAACTTGCGATGGTCGTAGCAGAGCTATGTGTGGTTGTGGGCCACTGGAAGGGTCTTGTAGGCTGCAAGAAGGCTCTTGTGAGCTCGAAGGTTTCTCTGTTATGTGCAACAGAGTGGTCGTATGGGGTATAGTCCTTATGCGATAATATCGTAGCGGCTAGCGATGGACGTGGAATGTGTCCGCATGGTCGTAGTGAGCTGTGAGGCGGTCGTAATGACATGTTGTGTGGTCGAAGGAAGCAGGGAAGTCTTCCAGGGCTTTGACCACTTCTTGACTTGTGCATTCGAGTGGTCGTAGGGGGTTTACGATCAGGTTTTGTGCTGTGACACTTGTTGGTTGTACCGATGGTTTGTCTGTTGTCTGGTGCGGTGCTATGTGACGGTTTGCTTGTCTGTGTGGCTGCAGGACTTCGGAGCTATTTCATGGTGAGGCGTGGGAGAACCGGGACTAGGCACAGGAGGTGTTGAGGTCCAGACGGTCGGAGACGCTGAAGATGATCGAGGCTGGTGAGGTGGTTGCAAGCCAAGGAGATGAGGAACTGGAGCTGGAGCTGCCAGAGGATTTGGAGACAAGTCTTGGTGAGGCTTGGAGTGGTCGGGACTAGACATGGGAGATGTTGAGGTCCAGAATGACTGGGTGAAGCCGAAGAAGACTTGGGGCTCAAGGTGGTTGCATGCGTAGACAGCAAGGCAGGAGGAAGCTTCTAGGAAAATGCGGGGATGGCATTTTGGTGAAATGCGCAAAGCCTGCAAGGTGGAAGTGGATTCTATTGGTTCTGTCAGCTAAAGTGCGGGTAAAGCACTAAGTTAACGGGTAAAGCAGTTGGATAGTCAGTGTAGTTGGGTAAAGCAGTGGAAAACCCGGTGTTAGGTGGGGTTTACAGGTTAGCCCCAGTGAGGACTAATGGGTGGATCCATTAGGTCAAGTCTTGTGCGTGAGGCTATAAAAGGAGAGGGGAGGCAAGTGTTGGATTTGGGTTGGCCAGTTGGGCCTTGGAGGCAGCCGCCTCTCCCTCCCATGGGAGTCTGTGTGTGTGAGTTCGCTCTAGGGTTAGAGCTTGTCCTCCCGAGGGGAGTGGCTATTGAGAGTGGCTGTAGAAACCTTCTTTGTAATCATTCATCTCTCTGTATCTATCTATTTGAGAAGTATTTCATCTGAGATGTCTTGATTACTTGTGTTTTTCTTTCTCTATTTCTGTCGATTCTTCTCGGGTGCTCTTGTTGGCTTTCCTGTTTCTTTTGTGTTGAGTTGTTCATCAAGACTGCCTCAGTCCCTTCTGCTCTGATCTAGGGAATCAATCTCAAGGCCATTTGGCCAGTTCTTCCCAAGAGCAGCAAATGGTCGGAGAAGGTCTCTTTGCCGAATGGTCATGCACCCCATGTCCTCTGATCTAGCTGTGACTTTGGCTTTCTTATTGGTCTCGGCAGAAAAGTTCTGATATCTTTGCAAATTATCTTTCAGAGGATGAGTTATTGAATCATTCAAAGTCTCATGACCAAAAGATCTAGGAGTCTAAAGTTACTTGGAAATTAGATCTTGCGGTCGAGCACTGAGTGACTCCTCTGTTTTTCAGTATCGACCACGTTGTTCTTCTCGGTTGCAGTAGAGAGAGACTTTGGCCGCTTTGTGATTTCTCAACTTGAGGTCGTTCCGCTGCTGTGGTTGAAGTCTCCTGGTTATTTGACTCAAGTCTATCAAGTTATTCATTTTTGAGTCTTGTCGGTCGTGCGCGCTTTCTCTGTTTTCGGTCATTACTGTGCAGTCTCTATTGTCGGTCTGATTTCCGGCTTTCAGTGGATCGTCTGTCTCGACCGAGTGGCTCGATCGACCACGAGTTGGCGTTCAACCTCTCTGTCACAGACGGTCTATCTCTTGGTCAGATCAATCACGATAGGACATTTCGACTGCTTTGTCTTGTCCTCGGCCAGCGGCGGTTCTCGTTCTGGTGTCGATCTTGAGATCGGCTCTCCAGTGAACATTCGATCTTCGTCTTCATAGCTTTGTAGTTATTGGAAATGAAGATTGTGTGAATACTTGGAAAGTTTTTTTTAAGGCACCATTCCCCCCCCCCCCTCTGGTTGCCATTTTGGTCCTACAGCTGTTTTGACCATGCCTTTGACTGCAGCTTCAACCATGGCTCAACGCAATTAGCATAGTCAAGGTTAGTTCCAACAGCATATACAATCACAAATGTAATTATTTATTAATTACTATATCAATTATAATGGAATAATTCCTTAATTACATGCCGAGTTTCTTATAATTATATTAGAATAATTTTGAAATAGGTATTTGCCGTGTGGGATCAGTACACTTGGCTATTTCATTTTAAATAAAGCCCTTCATGATGGTCGACATGCATATAGCTTGCTTCATTGCTTGGTTCTTTCTCAAGCCTGATGTTGTCTCCGAATGGAGGCAACTCGTCAAATTGATTGTACTCTTCCTCATCCATAACATTCTTAACTCCGATAGTTCTTCTTTTTCCATTAAGAACTATGTGGCGCTTCTTATTTGCTAGGTTGGTTACATAAAAAACTTGAACAACTTGCCTTATGAGTACGAATAGTTCATCTTTGTATCCTACGTGTTCGAGGTCCACAATAGTGACGCCGTATTTGTCGACTTTTACACTCAAAGGAAGTTGGACTCAATAGCACCGTAATAGAGGGATCTTGAAAATCATATAGTCGAGCTCCCAAATCTCCTCTACAAGCCCGTAGTAGGAGCTTGGGCCAACTGTACTGAACTGCTCATCATGAAATGCATCTATGCGGACACCTGAGTTCTAGATTGTACTCTTTCTGTCCTGATCTGTTGTATAAAATATGTACTCATTAATGTCATATCCTTGCCATATCATAATTGTAAATTTTGGCTCTTTTGCCCGCCATTGCAGCGTTTCACTTGATGACCTCCCAGTGAATCGCACCCTTAACCATTCGTTGAACTGACGGTTGTGCTGTCTCGTGATCCAAACCTTTGATCGGCCTAGATTCTCTTGGCGTAGCATGTCCTTGTGCTCTTCAATATATGGGAACACTTTAGTCATGTGTTGCAAGATCGTGAAATGGGCTTAAGCGTATGTATTTGGGAGTTATCACTTTCCTTCCGATGGTCCCGATACTCTCTAGCCTCCCCTCGTGATGAGATACAGGTACACCTGTCGGTTCGACTTGAGCCATGTAATTGACGCAAAACTCAATGACCACTTCGGTTGCATAACCTTCGATGATGCTGCCCTCCGGCCCAGATCAATTGCATACATAGGACTTGAGAATTCCCATATATCTCTCGAACGAGTACATATGACGTAGAAACATAGGGTGCATATCTTTATCTCTTTCACAAGGTGGACAATGAGATGGACCATGATATCTAAAAATGACTAAGGGAAATACATCTCAAGATGACATAGAGTCATCACCACCTCGATCTGCAGAGCATCTAGTCCATTGGGATCGATGACTTTCTGAGCAATTGCATTAAAGAAATAGCACAACCTTATGATTGTCGCTCGAACCTTATTCGGTAAAATACTTCTAACTGCAATAGGAAGCAATTGTATCATTAGCATATGACAGTGATGAGACTTCATACTAATTAATTTTAAATCATCCATGGAAACAAATGTCTTCATGCTGGTGGAGTAACCAGACAGAACTTTTTCACACCTTGCAAGCATTGACACAGTTCAACTCTCTTGGACTTAGATAGAGTGTAGCAAGCTGGGGATGGTACGTTCTCTATGAGTGCTAAATCAGTCTTGATGTTCATAGCAACTAAGTCACGCCGTGTGTTGACAGCATCCTTTGTTTTGTCACGAATGTTTAGTAAGAGACCAATTAAGCTATCACATACATTTTTCTCTACATGCATGACATTGATGCAATTACGAACTTCTAAGTGCTCCTAGTAAGGCAAGTCTCAAAATACCGATCGCTTCTTCCACATATTTTTCTAACGGGTCCTCAAGTTACATCCCTTTCCAAGCACAACATCGATATCTTTTACATATCATAGACCTCTTTCCCGCTAAAAGGCCTTGGTGCCAAGTCATTATCTTTTTTCTGTCAAATTATTTCTTCATCTTGCAGTATGGGTGATACCATGGAAGAAATCTATGGTGATGCATGTACATGTTTTGTGTAAGTTGTTCAACTACACATTCTTGGTACAATTTAACGGTGACGCATGTACACCGTCAAATTGTTTCTTCATCTTGCGGTGTGTGTGGATAGACTTTGGCTGTATTCATACTCAACCCCGATAGGTTACCAAGGGCAGAAAAATCATTGATGGGGCAGAACAACATGGCGCACAGATTGAAATTCTCTTGTTTGTCCGCATCCCGTACCCCTTTGTTCCACAGTCTCACAAGATCTTCCATCTATGGTGCTAGGTACACATCAATATCATTTCTATGTTGCTTCGGCGCTTGGATAAATAGTGACATCAAAATGTACTTCCGCTTCATACACAACCAAGTAGGAAGGTTGTACATGTATACATTCATGGGCTAGGTGCTGTGTCGGCTTCTCATGTTACCGAAAGAATTCATTCCATCTATACTCAACCTTATATTCCTCGGTTCTGCATTGAAGTCTACAAACATCATATCGATGTTCCTCAACGTATCTTATCATTCTATCTTTCTTACGCTCCTCCGAGTGCCATGCAACAATCTTGTATCCTTTCGGTTCACAAATAAATGCTTCAAACGGAAAATTATGGGCAGATACCACAACATCTTAGCAGGGATCCTTGCTTCACCTTGATGCCCTCGCTGTCATCGAAGTGATTCTTATGCTTGTATCGAGATGCTTTGCACACCGAACAAATATGTAATTTTGCATACTATTTACGGTAGAGGATATAATCATTCGGACATGCATATATTCTTTCTACTTTCATTCTTAATGGACAAAGAAGCTTCTTAGCTTGGTAGGTGGTTCTCGGCAATACATTTCCCTCTGGAAGGATGTTCGCTAGGAGACCTAACAATGTCGTAAAACTCTTGTCAGACTAACCATTGCTTGCATTCAATTTCAGTAGTTCAAGATCAAATGATAACCTTGTGTATTGTGGCTTGCAACCAGGAAATAAAGGTTTCTTCAGGTCCTTCAGCAAGCCCTTGAATTTACCAAACTCTCTCTCTCACTATTGTTTCCTTATGCATTGCGTAGCATCTGATCCAGATTGTCATCATACGACCTATCCTCTCGAAAACACGGTCCACAACTGGCATATCATTGTCTCCCACGACGATGTTATAATTACGTTCATGTAAAATCTTCTCTTCACCGTGATGGGTCCAACATGTATACCTCTTTTTGAAACCCCTTCAAATCAAGTGAGCTTCGATTTGCGCTAAGTTGGTAAACATCTTCAGATTATCGCAATCAATGCATAGATAGTATATATATTCCATCCCATTCTTCAACATATCCTGCTCAGTCACTCTTCTAAAAGCAGACACGCCATTAATGTACTCTTCACTCACACAGTTCTCAACGTACATCCAGCTTCAGTCCATCTACACTACGCATGTAATAAATTAGTGTCAACTTTGATTATTAATGCTACTATAGCTAATTAACCAGTCTAGCTACTTACACATATAATTGTCATTCACCTACTAATAAATTATCTATATCTAAATTAAGTAGCTAACCACGTATTCATGAAGCAATATGCATGTGTGTGTGTGTATATATATATATCAAGAAAGAATATATAGAAGTAAACTAGGAGTACTAACCCATTCTTAAATTGGAGCAAAGTACCATCTCTCTCTAAACCTAGCTATCATCTCTCTCTATTACAAGACATAAGTTATTAGAAGCAAATACTAACCTCTAATCGCTATGAACAAATCGATCTACAAGCTAGATCTACAAGCAGTATATTTTCACCAAACTCCTCAAAGCTGATTGTCTCCTTCAATGCAGCGCAATGAAGACATATCTGTCAAGACCATGCTGGGGCTATTTATATTACGTGGCGTATTCTGGACGGTTTCAACCACAAACAGTTTATGATATGAAACGATCATAGATGGTTTATATTAACAACCGTATGTGAACTTTCACAGATGGTTATTAATACGAACTGTCGGTAATATCTGCCATTATCACAGACGGTTTGTATCAGTAACTATCTATGAATTATCATAGACAGTTATTGATATGAACCGTCTATGATATTTTTCATTATCACAGATAGTTCGTATTAATTACCATCTGTAAAAATATAATAGATGGTTATTCGTATGAACCGTCTATCATAGTTACGTATCACAGATGATACACGGTCACGCTTGTAAAACCGTCTGTGATAATTATAGCACAGACGGTTCTCTATGAACCGTCTGTGATATAGCCATCCAGTATAGTCTCTTTTGTAGTAGTGAATATCACAGATGGTTCAAAACAAAAACTATCTGTGACAAGTATAGACATCGCAGGCGATTTTTATTCTGAATCGTCTGTGATATTATCATAGACGGTTCGGAATAAAAACCGTTTATGATAAGTAGGTCATCACAAACAATTTTTTCCATCGCGGTGAATTTAGACGGCCTATCTTGTAAAATCATCTATGGTAACTTTATCACTGACGGTTTGTGTTGAATCGCTTATGATGAGGCGTCTGAATGACCCTTTTCGTAGTAGTGTAGCAATTCTCGCAGTGTCTCTGGTAGGTTAATCCAACACCATATTCTCTAGTAAGTGTCTATATTATTGATTTGATATCTCTATATTCATGATCTATGAAATGTGATCATCAATCAATATATGTGCTGATCCATAAATCATAATTATTTCACATAATAATATTAGATTAGGGATAATTTAGAACAACATCTAATCATGAATAAAAAGATCCATGAACAAGTCACGTACTTGTTGATCAATAGGAAATATATTTATTTAAAGGACAAAATAACATTATTCAAAAGATCATAAATATAGAAGTGATACAATTATCTTCATGATCGCTTCTAGGGCACATCACTAACAGTGGAGAGACAATTTGGGTGTTGGACGCGTGTCATCCCACTGAAGCAAAAATTTGGTGGGGTCAGAAGGAAGAGGATCGGAGGAAGTTTTTGGCCAAGTAGAAATGACAACAATCGTAGTAAATATGGGAGCGATGGACTATCATGAAGAAAAGATAATTCCCTTAAAGGTGAGCAGCAGCCAGGGAGGAAAAGGTGAGGAGGCAAAGGTCACAAGCCCATTGAAATCTACCAACACCAGGGAGAAGTCAGGGCTGATGAAGAAACTAGATTTCAGTGAGGAAATTGCTGATCTAAAGAAGAATGAGGAGGCTGCTGGAAATGATCAGGTAGAGGCAGGAGGTATAAGAGGCGACGAGAGAAATCATGTGAACAGGGCCATGCACTGGGCCATGCACGTGGATGGAGTAAAAGAGGGTGCCTGAGAGTGGAAAGGACAAGGCAAAGAGGTGATCCCGAATATAGGGGAAAAGTGCGTTCGAACTTTCAAGAAAAGGAGGGGAAGCCTGTGCCGGCGGACGGCGGTAGCACCCTTTGATGAGAAGGCAGGAATAGGATTGCATGATCAGTCCTGCCTAGATCAACGACGCTCATCACTTGGAACTACCGAGGTTTGGGGAACAGGCTAGCAGTTCGTGGTCTTCTGGATACCCAAAAGAGGGAGGACCCTGATATCCTCTTTTTTTTCCAAAACCAAAATGGACAAAAGGAGGATAGAGAAATTTAGGTGAATCTTGGGGGTGCCGAATATGGTGATGAAGGAGTGCAACAGGAAGAGTGGGGCTTTGGACCTGTTATGGAAAAGGGAAGGCGATGTGTCACTGTTGGAAGTGTCGAGACTCGAGACTGTATATCAACTTAGAAATAAAAGAGTTGAATGGCTCGTGGTGGAGGGCGACGATAGGAAAAGGAATTGTTGTGGAGAGCAATACGTACCCTGAAAAATCGTGCATGGATCGTCGGTTTAGGGATGCACTTGTGGATAGTGGACTGGAGGATTTAGGTTTTGAAGGAGACCGGTTCATGTGGAGGAATCATAGTACTAGTTGAAGGAAGTACACTCGTGAACATTTGGACAGAGCAATGACTCTGTTCCTTTTGACTTATCAATGGCTTTTAATTTTTTTAATAATTATTATTTGTTAGACTAATAAGCTATAACCCATCAGAACATTGTGGACTAATATAGCTGGACAAAATTTCCATTGTATAAGGTAATCAATGGGGAACCACGTCACTAGGACAATCGGCGGTGATAATCTCAACAGAACAGGAGGGGAGAAGTGCTAGCTGAAAACATGATTATAGACCATTTAAATTCAAAGCTAGGTGGCTTCAGCAGGAAGAATGTGAAAGATTGGTGCGGGAGGCACAGCATGAAGCATTTGAAGCAGGCAGCACACGTGTCATGAATGGTCTGCAGAAGGTAGCATCAAATCTTTCATACGGGAGCAAAAATATTCACGGTGACTTGGAGAAAAGAATTAAAAATTAAAGAAAGAGCTAGAAACTTGTTTGAGGACTGGGACCCTTAGGACACGCTTACAAACAGTCAACTAAGGGGTGCTCAAAATGGTTTTTTTAGTGGCTTATGGCTGAAAAGCACTGTAGCTGGCTGAAATTGCACTGTAGCTGATTGTAGCTTATTTGGCGCAATTAAATTTAAAAATAGAAAAAATAGGTTAACCCATCACGAACAGTACAAACAAATACGGGAAAAAGGAACCGACAAAAAACCAGAAAAAGATGAAGTTGTTGAATAGTGAAAAATAAGTCAGAAGCCTAAGCCGTTTTGAGTGGGGACTGAGTTTCGCGACCACGATTTGTTGGGAGTATGTTCTCATGTTCAAGTTGGACTAATTACAAGACCAACGTGACATGTATTGGCGCCAGCGGGCTCGTATGGATTGGCTTCTTGAAGGGGATCATAGCACGGATTACTTTCCTGCTTGTGCTTTAGTAGGATCGAGGGGGGCCAATTAGAGAGGATGAAAAGATGTTTTAAATTTTATAGGACCATTGCCGACAATCAGAGGAGATGAATGATTGTTCAAACTATTTTCTTTAATGGTGTCGGATCCGGATTTTACAATTTAAAATCATCTATGATTCCATTGTACTATTGCGTGGATCGGTAGATAGTGCTCACAGACACATTACTGAACATCAAATACATATTTTGTGGAAGCGTAAATAATACAATAAACATAAACTTCATATAGGTGGGATCCTTAGGACATGCTCACAAGCAGCCAACTGAGGTTCGTGACCTAGTTCTTGACCTCATCATCTTCTAGCCTTGCTAATACCCTTGGATGATTGCAGGGCTTGTATATCTCCTTCTGACTTACTGAATAATAGTAATTGAGCAATATTGAGTACAAAGTTACTCAGCAAGCTACCACATAGAATGCAGTAGTAATAGATGAAAGGCTAAACAAGGGAGGCCTAAGGTTATTTTATTTGCGAAAACGCCACCATTTTGAGATACAAATATAGGGAATTCTTGAGACTTAGCAATTTTAACTAAAATAGATTTTTCTAAACTGTGTGAAAGATTGCAATAATAGTAGTATAGATCACATCCACTATTACATGGTTACCTGCATCATATGCTAGTTTTCCAGCGTTACATCCACTCATTATTATCACTGGGATCGACTGCCCAAGGCAACACAATCTAGTTTTCATCCCAATCACAAAGTTTGTTTTTATAAATAGAACTAACTCCCGCAGGTTCCCAACGCCCGCCCATAACCGTGGGCATGCCTGTTCAAATAGTTTTCACTCCGTAGAGGTCACACACTTTACCCGCAATAGATAACCAACTTGTTATATTTCACATATTTCCTTAAACATGCAGATCAAGAAGATTTCCACAAAGTATTTACAATGCATCTTCTCATACTACTACAGAGAAGATTATACTGGATGTCTCATCATAGATGGTTCTATAGAATTCATTAGTGTTAAGCTGCAACGTAGTTATCTCAGATGGTTTTACTATCGTGATTATTTATGTTACAATCAATGATAAGAATTGTTAGTGCTGACCTACTTATCATAAATGGTTTTTTATCCAAACCATCTGTGATACATCATAGACGATTTGTAATAAAAACCATTTGTGATGTATGGACTTATTACCAATGGTTTTTGTGAAAAGCCATCGGTGATACATCACAAACAGTTTTTGTAAAAACCGTCTGTGATGACCTATTCATCACAATCGAGTTGTGAATGAAAGCGTTGTGATGTTCACTGCGTTATTAAATACTCTCGTCCGGACAGATCTGTCTGTTTGGCAGCAACTTTGAGGTGATTTGGTGAAAGGAGATTAAAGATTTAAGGCCATACCAGCTAAGGTTTCTACCGTTGTGGGATGCAACTATCCCTCTAGAAGCTCCCTCTTGTGCCATCACATCAAAAGGATATGGACATCTCCTTGCACGTGTTCACACCTATGGTGCAACCCATGTTAGGTCAAGCAAACTAGTTAACTAAGTCGTACCTATTATAGACTTGTGGTTGTACTATTTTACACTGGAAGGTGGCACAAGATTCAGTTCTTAGAGTTACCTAGGAGGTTCTACCACAACCCAACACTCTCGTGCATTTATTGCACCAGCCCCCATACCATCTGCTCAGATATTTAAGCAAGTTGGGGTTTTTGAGAGCATAAAATAATCATGTTATAATATACCAGCCAATTTCCACCAATGCCTACTCAAATCAAGTTTTTATATTTGAAATGATGCAAGGGAAAATTAATTCCCCCAGTTTCTAAGCAAGACTAAGCATGGCATTTTAAATTTGGACTTATTATTAGTAAATTAATCAATAACCCCTAGGGCTACAAAGGTGATATGTCATGAGGCAAGGGGTGGAAGTAATTAAACAATCATACATCAGGAATTAACTATGTACTAATGCACATATAAATTGCATAGTAAAATTAAAGCATGTGATTTAACAATTTAAATCAAAGTACTCGTATTTAAAAAATAGGAGCAAAATGATCTAAGTGACGACTCGCCTTTCTCAATTTACCATAGCCTTGGTCTTACTCAAAGCCTTCTTATTCTGTGGTCTTGAACTCTTGGTCTTCATCTTTATCTGGATCTTGATCTCACTTGATCCTTTTACTTCTTCGAGACTTCAAATTCTAATTACGCGATAAACAACTGAATCCAAATAATTTCAAATAACTCAAAAAGGTCCAAATAAATCCAAATGAATTCAATTAAGTTTTATTATGATTGAGTGGTCAATCTAGGGCAAGGTTTATTGGGTGCGGAATATTGACGGAGTTAATGAGGTGTGAGCGAATTAGAGGAGACGATAGATGCAACATCTGCTGGGATGGGTCTTAAGGGAGATTCAATGATAAAGGAATATTTTTGTAAATATTATGCTTTAGGTTCGAAGATGGCTAGGCATAGCTGATTACGGGTCGTTATAGCTTGATTTTAATTTAATAACTTCTTTTATTATTTTATATTTATTAAGGAAGTTCATGAGTTAGGTTAGACCTATGGACAGATGTAAGAGCTTAGCTGGGATATCGATTTTTATTTGTCGAATATTAATGTTTAAGAATTATGGCTTGAGTTCTGCATACAATGTGTACGATTTTAGTTTAGCCAATTAATCTTTGTGTTCATATTTATGGTAATTCAAGATATAGTAATATCTGGGGGTTCATAATTATCAATTAATCTAATGATTAGTTAAATGAATATATCAATGTTTTATTAATGCATGGAACTATTTATTTAACCACTGCTATTTAACAGTTGCCTTTAGTTAGATTTACTATTGACCTGCAATTGTCAAACCATTCTATGGTTTAAGTGCATTTTTGATAAAATGCAACTCTTAGCTAGGTCTGAGTATTACTAGACTTCAGATTACCTCTTATAGGTGTGTTAATGAGTTATCTTAAGTAAGGTCTAATTGATTGGTCCTACCATCACATTGTCCATTAAATTTAGATTAGCGAGATCATTTTTAATGATTGATGACCCAGTGGTCATTATAGTTTACTAGATGGGGTCATTATAGTTTACTAGATGCACAAAGTTATATTTTTAACATGATCTTTTATTTCAGCCCAATGGATTTCAGCCCAAAGAGGAGGAGGGAAAAGATTAAAGATTTAAACTTTAATTTTGGCTTTGAATTAAGTTTAAATTTGAAATTTGAATTCCAAGAGGTATTTGCATTGGCCCAAAGAGGATGGGAAAGATTAACGATTTAAACTTTAATTTTGGCATATTTTGGATTCCAAGAGGTATTTGTACACAAAATTTTTAGGAAAAAAAATCCTTAGCATCAAATTGGCTTTTAGAAATTTTGAAATCATATTTTTGGGATAAGGAATTTATTTTAAAAATCTTAAACTCCGACAAGGCTTTGGGAATTTTTGTAAAATACACCAAAAATTTTAAAATTCATCGAAATCATACATGCTTTATTTTGAAGCCAAAATTGGACTGCTACATTGGGACTCTTCATAATTTAGACCTAGTTTGATAAAGTTGTCATATCACTATAATACGGTAAAAATCTCGATCTGGTGGATAGTGGTCGCTCTAGATCGGCCTCGGATCTGGATTTAAGGCCCCGTTTGACAGAGCTCTAGCTCTAGGAAATCTGTAGATTTCCTAGAGCTGGTCATCTGTAGCTCTAGGAAATCCTGGATCTAGAGTTGCAGGCATGTTAAGTGCATTTACATGACTCATTTCATTTATATTATATATTAAATAAAAATATTTAAATCACTTTAATTTAGTCAACAAACTACAGATCCACAATAGATCTCTGAACTAGAGCTGTGCCAAACAGGGCCTATCTGGATTCGCCCCCGGATCCAAACGGATAGTAAAGCATCCCAGATTCGGTCCCGGCTAGATCCAGCTCTGGATTGGATGAGGAATTATCGGCCTAGATTTCACCCCTAATGGCAGCATTTATTTGGAAGACCAGTAATAGGTTGTGCTTCAATGATGCTGTACAAAATAATCCTACTTATGTACTTCATATAAAAATTACTTTTGGACCAAGCAAAGATTAAAAGCAGCAATTTTTCTGGATATATTCTTTATAATTTCATATTTAAAGTTACTATATGCACCTTGAAAACTTGAAGACACGAAATGTATTCCTTTAGTCCTTTTTAGTTCTTCTTTGATCATTGAGGAACATTTCGGGTTTAGTAAGCGCTGAAATATGTACCATGTATATATACACCTAGCACTACAACAGAACATGGGTATGGTAACACTTGACTGCAACACAATACAATTTATGTTACAGGGAAAAAAAACTCAGCAACACATACTTTGTGTCCCAGGAGACTCTGTAACACATACTCAATATGATCAATAAACGTGTTACAAGCATATAGTGCAGCAACATAAACATGTGTTACAAAGCCATCCGGTAACATATAATATATATGTTACAGACATGTGTTACTTGCTACTCTAGGGATAACCTTATCTAACATTGATAGATTGTACAAACAACACCGCTGCTAGATTGAAGATATTGATCTTATTTAATAGAAATTGGAGGGGGCAAAGGTAGCAAAGGTAGAAATTCTTAAATTTACACTAATTTTGTCCTTTAAAACAAAAAACTGCAGCCTAGCTTTTGGTTTGGAAACATGCCAGAAATTTAGTAAAGCGGAGATAAATATATGTGGAAACTCGCTGCTATTTTTCATGTTAGAAAATCTGTTTCCAGGTTGTAGAACCACAAGGTAGATTTATTTGCAAAGTTGAAAATTTAATTGTGATGAAAAGTTCTAACATGTTCATCATACAAAATAATCCAGATTTGTAAATTCATATAGTCCAAAATAATTAGACATTATATAAGTGTGTACGCAACATTCAGACAAGCTTTTCTAATTGCATTTATATTTTCCCATAAGTAGTTAACCTGGAACATCCTTTAAGAACAAGCATTCATTAGATAACAGAAATTTTCCTCTCTCAGATAACATGTACCTAGGCCACAAATGTACAGTCCAAATGAGTTCAATAAAACTAGACCAAAGCTAGAGGGATAAAAGGAAATAAAAATGGGACTTTGGCAACAGTACATGCCAAAAAATTAACAGCTGCAACTAGGTGAGCAAAAAATAATCGATGACATCGATTGAAGCAGTCTGAAAATCATTTAATCAGCTACCAATATTCCAAAACATCACCAGTAGCAATCTAACATTGAGGTTAAAATCGCTACGCATTAAGAAGCTTTGCATCCAAGCATCATCACATGAAGCAAGCCCTCAACAATTAAAGGGTGCATACGAAGCATCAATAAATGCCTTGCCAATAATGGAGAACCGATGCCATCTCTACAGATCTGCTCAAACACCTCATGCGTTTAATCCTTTTTGGTGCATGTTGGTTCGCACAGACTGAGCATCCATTTTACTCTCCTGAAAAGAAAAACAGTGCTCAGTTTAATTGTATTTAAAAAGAACAATAGAGTTATAGAGTTATGTTTTGGTGTTAATTAAAGTAAAGTAGAAAAAATCCATGACTTGTTACTCATACAACTCAATGCATTCAAACTGATCTTGATGTCAACTAGAAACACAGATTGGATAACAGCAAGTATTTCCCTTGCTGTATTCAAGTTAAGACAGATTGGCTTGTGGCATTGAAATAAAGGATTCTATTCAGACTAAATTTGTGGCTCATATGTATGCCTCTGTATCAGCATGAAGAATGTTCATGCATAAGGTACCAGTGAGCATAAATACTACAATATAAAAATTTCAAATCATGGTATAGAAATAGAAAGAGTAGTTGACACAATTTTAATAACATCTTCCATATAAGAGTTTCATGTGGAATTATGCATTACAAATACCTTTCAATATAAGAAAACTAGGCTTGAGATGAGACTAATTAAAGAATTATCATGTACTGCTGCACTGAAAAATACACATACCTTGAATGGAGCAAACAAATTATGCAATTATTGCTCTCTACTATGTTTCAGTGTCTAATCCATTATTATTAGCCTCAACTGTTGTCCCCTCAACATCTGTCCTAACCCAGTGTTGATGCTTTGCATTATTGAACATTTCCCCAAGGTGTGAAACATGGAAAGGCTCAGCTTCTATATCATCATCCATTCCTCATTGCCGGTGTCATATATATCTCTGGGCTTCATTTTCATTACTACAGACCACCCTGGGTTTGTTGGGTCCTCCACATAAAACACTTGATCAGCTTGGTTAGGAAGAATAAAAGGCTCATGCTCAATCTTTTCTCTGGTATGTATAAGATGTGAGAAGTTGACAAGTGTGTAGCCATATTTGTCCTTTTTAATTCCTTTTCCAGAAATAACATCGACCCATTCACATTTAAAAAGTACTACAGAAAATTTTCCAGAGTAATTGAGCTCGATGATATCGATTACCCTCCCATAGTATGTAACATCACCTAAAATTGGATTTGCATCATTTGCTTTAGCTTAGCTAGATGTTTTGGCAGTCAGCACCACTCCACTATTTTGTGTCACTCTATCCAAACGTTTAGGCCTAAATCTGAAGCCCCGGGTGTTAAAAGCACAATATCTTTTTGCTGCATCAAGTGGGCCACGAGCTAGCCATCTAACATCTTCTTTGATACTGCATAAACCATTTTTCCACTCCAAATCCATTATCTATATAGTGAGAACTCATTTAGATTATGACTTGAGTAGTATAAGTTAAAGACGTGAAAATGGGTACTTACATGAGCTCTAAACCAGTCATGGAACTTCTCATTTTGCACACGCTCAATATTTTTTGGGTTGACACAATATCGATGATTTTTACTAGCAAGCTGATCAGCATGAGCTCTGCATAATAATTTACAATCAAAATTGAAGTCATGCAAAGGATAAATAAACAAAGATGCTATAAGCTGCAAGTAATACCTCAGGAATTTATTAACATCCGGACAATTGAACAGCACATATCGATGTGCTTGTACTTTAGCTAGACCCCTTATAACATAACTTCTGGGCTTTCCAAGTGGTTTTCCAACATGAGAAAATATTTTTGACCCTTGTGTCACATTAGGATGACAAGCTGATTCATGGGTATCATCATTCCTTGAAGGACGGTTATGCTTGGTTTCAAAACCTTCAACATATCGTGAACAAAATGTCATGCACTCATCTGCCAAATATGCTTCAGCTATTGATCCCTCCGGATGAGCTTTGTTACACACATATGACTTCAACACACAAAGGTACCTACATAAACACAAAGCGAGAAAAATGAAATCTGTTAAATATCTAGTGCTGCAATACAAAACAAATACAACCTTATCTTTGTTAGGGAGAAATACCTTTCCACAAAGTACATAGAACGATAACACACAGGACCTCCTATTTTTGCCTCACGTGCTAAATGAATAACCAAATGTACCATAACAGTGAAAAATCCTAGTGGAAATATCATCTCCATATGGCATAATGTCATTTTAATTCTGTCCTCCAACTTCTCAAGCTCATTTATATAAAGTACCTTTGCATTCAGTTCTCTAAAGTACCCACATAAATCAAATAAAACAGATATGACATTATCTGGAAGTACACCTCGTAGAGCAACAGGCAGCAGTTGTTGTATTAGAATGTGGCAGTCATGACTTTTAAGGCCAGAAATTTTTCCTTGGGCAACATTTACGCATCTTGAGATATTTCCTGAATAGCCATCTGGAACCTTTATGTCATAAAGTACTCTACAAAATTGTTCTTTCTCCTTTTTGGACATGGTATAGGATGCAGGAGGTAAGTAATACTTGTTATTAGCACGTTTTTGGGGATGCAGCTCTGATCTAATGTTCATTTCTTGCAGGTCTAGTCTTGCTTGTAAATTATCCTTAGACTTGCCCTCCAATCCTAAAAGTGTCCCACATATATTATCACAAACATTCTTCTCAATATGCATTATATCAAGATTATGACGGAGCAAATTAAAATCCCAATAAGGCAAAGAAAATAGACCACTAACACACTTCCAAGTTTTTGACTTCTCAAAATTTGGAATTGCTTTTATCTTTTGTAGAATTGGAATTTGAGAATATGCAATAGGCTCTGGCCTATGTTCTTCATTTCCATCAAAAGAGATATCATCATAACGGAATTCATGATCTAAAGGTAGAAATCGACGATGGCCCATAAAACAGTACTTGTGCCCATGTTTTAAGCGTTTAGAGCAAGTTTCTTCACCACATGGCATACAAGAAAACTCACTGTTAACACCATATCCTGCAAATATTGCAAGCCCAGGATAGTCACTCACAATGGACAATATGACAGCACGAAGTTGAAACATCTCATCTCGAGACGCGTCATAAGTGGGTGTCCCAAACTCAAATAACTCAGATAGTTCTTCATAAACTGGCTCAGCAAATACATGAAAATCTTTTCCAGGGTAAGACGGGCCAGGAATTATTAGTGTAAGCATAAGAGAAGAAGCTTTCATGCATAACCATGGAGGGAGATTATAAGGTACTAAGACAATAGGCCAGCAACTATAACTTGAACTCATCATCCCAAATGGATTGAAACCATCACTAGCCATTCCAAATCTAATATTTCGAGAATCTGATGCAAAGTCAGGATACCTAGAATCAATTGCCTTCCATGCCGCTGAATCAGCTGGATGACGTAATGCTCCATCCTTTGTGCATCCCTCGTCATGCCATCTCATTGCTATAGCTGTTTCTTTGTGCATAAAAAGTCTCTTAAGCCTAGGTTTAATTGGAAAGTATCGTAACACCTTCCTTGGGGTTGCTTTCTTTCTTTCCTGGAAAGAGCAATCCTTAAAAGTCTGAAAGCACCATAAAAGCATAAACATCACCGAGACATAAAATTGCTCACAAGAGCAAGTGGAACAGATACTTCATGATTGTTTTAGTATACATATAGGTCTATGACTTTTTATTCAGGCACACAATTGCTGTACAACCCCTTTAAATCCATACTTAGCAATCATGAATTGGACTCATGAATTGGACTACACATAAGCGCAAGCGCAAGTGCGCACACAAGATGCCAGCGTAATCATCAAAATATCTAGAACCATACTAAAATTTTCCTACATCTCCATCTACAACCGGAAGCATCCGACATACACGGTACACCGCGCGCGGTACGTGCTTCCGACGTGCGCATGTAAAATCTTCCAGGCAAATCTCTCTGTTCGACTTCCCATGCGCCATAACTCCTTAGTGGCTCCTTGTATACATCACCTGTCACAATTCCTAAGTCCCCACTCCTCACCCCTCGGTCCTCACAAGTCACGAACTGCCTTCCCACCATCAAGACCTTTCGCGGGCTGGAGGGTATATCTATTTATCGCTTGAAGTTTACTAAAATTACAAATCAAATACCATCGGTTACAATGGGTGTTGAAACCCTTTGACCCCTCCTCTCCCCTCGTTCGACCGCCTCTCGAGGAGGCGCTCACATCAGCCCGGCCACCGCCGCCGCTCGCCGGCTCCAAGTCCTCTGTCGTGGGTGACCAATCCCTCCAGGCGATTCTTCTCCCGACGCGGCCGCCGCATCGCCTGGATGCTGCCGCCACCTACGTCTCCCGCTGTCCCGGTCGGCCGCGCCACCCCATCCAACCAACAGGTAACTTCTCCTCCAACTCTCCATCCCCGATGTGATTAATGTGGTGAGTGGTATTTGGTAGCATGGATTTGCAATTTGTGAACCTTCTTAACTACCTTTCTCATGGTTTCCTAAATCCGTAGACAAATTTTCTAATCATATTGTGGTGCCAGATTGTGAATTATGCATATATGGCCTAAAATTGGAATTATAGTTCTGATTTTGCACCGGTTTGTGCTTAATGCTGGAACTAGGTTCGATTTTCTTCAGATTTCTGCCTGCTCCAATTTAAATGAAGGTGCCTTATGAAGTGTTAACTGCTTTTACTTCGGCCAAGAACCTTACTTTAACTGATGGGATATATCCAGATTTTCATTTTTTTTAATCATTTCTGATTAATGTATTCAGTAGAACAACCTATAAAGTATCTTATGTCCGATGACAATCATAATAATTTCAATATAAGTTGTGAAAATCTTAGGAAGCAGAATTATAAGCCTTAAATAACATCCGTGTTATCTTTCAGAGCTGCAATTCCCCAAATTACAGTATAAAAACCAAGTGGTAGCAACAAGCTGCAATAACAAGACCCTGAAATTGACTGTCTAGTTATTTTGAAGAATTGAGGAACTGGGGTTCTAAGGAGATAAAGGTCAATGTGTAGTTCGATTCCTTTCTCAGTTTCCTCTATCTCCTCTGTTTTTTTTAAAAGTGCTATCTCCTTTTGTGTCGGAAGAATCATAGCTAGATAGAGACCGTTTTTAACTGCATATTTTGTCATATTTTCATAAACTTCACAACAATTTCCAGGTGAAATGGCAAGAAAGAAAAGGTTGAATGTAGTAAAAAGCAGTGCTCATTATAGCAACGGAGATGGTGATATCAGTGAGCATTTCATGGACCAAGTTGAAGAAGTTCTTGAGTCACAGGAATTGGAAGGTAATGAGGTACATGTCGAGCAGCAAGATAATTGTTCTCTGAATATGTCAGGTACATCTTCAATTAAGATAGTTAAAGCTAGCTAGTCAGATGGACTAATTAAATGATTGATATATGGAAATCCTTGGATCAACTATTACTGTTCTTGTTTAATTTACAGGTGAGAATGCAACAGAGAAAAAGCGTGGAAGAACTACTTTAACACATATTTGGGACCTACCAGTAGGAAATTGAATAGTAGTTAAATGCAATAAGCTTGGACAACCCATTGGAGCAGAAGGTGGACTTTTAGGGAAATTTTTGGGCACGATAGCAAGAAATGGGGGTTATTGTCCACTTACTTGAAGGATTGGAGAATGGTCAAAAAGGATGGTGGCGCTGAAACAATACTTCAATTTGTAGAGGTATATATGTATGGCTGAGAAACTGTAGACAGAATATATACTCTAATTTGATATTTACTGATCTTTTCCTTCAAAGAAAAAGACACCTATTGATCTTGCTTTTCCTACTGGCGTTATGAATCTAATTTGCATACGACTATATATGTGATAACTTAGAAAATAGCACATTGATTCAGTAAATCTTAATGATTTCAGACAAAGTTTTTGTACCCTTATTTGTGCGAGAAATAGATACTGAAGTCAACAGGGAGAGATTGGAGGCGATACAAAGCATCACTAAAGAAAACATACTTTAATGCAAAGAAGAAAAGATCTGTTCTGTATAAGCTGTGTCCGGAAGATGTAGATTATGATCAATGGGTTTTACTTGTGAAAGTTTGGAAGTCAAAAGAAGGAAAGGTCATAGCAATGCAACCATATTTACATTGCCGTTTTATTTTGAATTTCATACATTTACATGCATTAATAGTAGACATTTTGCTAGTAGGCCCTTAGTGAGAAGAACAAAAATAGTCGTACCTTGATGAAAACTACACATACAGCAGGAACAAAGAGCTATGCTCGTTGGGCTGAGGATATGGTGAGTAGTCTTGTTTTATTCAATGCTATATATCCTCTATGTTTTGCATCATATTTTCTGGACATTCTAATTTTGTGCAGAAACAAGATGATCCTCAAAAGAAGCAGCCACATAGAGCCATGGTATACTTAGCAACTCACAAAAGAAGGGCTAAAGATAGAAGTGAACACGTGGTATGCAATATACACAATGTTTCTACTGTACTATACTAAGTTATCATTTGATCTAACTAAAAGAACATGGATTTATCTTGTTAGGCTGAGTTAGAGAACCTCATGGATGAACAACCAGAATTAGCTCAAGATGATGAGGGAAGAGTTGCATGGAAAGGTGACACCTTACATCAAATTTTGGGTGATGGGACTGCTTCCGGTCCCAAGCCATGTTTATGGACAAACAACATGTCTCAAGAACATCAATATCACTACTATAGAAGGATCGCCATCGGAAGTAGGGGTGCATGTTATTGACGAAGTGCAGAAGTTAAAGGAGCAAGTGCAGAATCAAGATCTACTCATTCAAGAATTGCTTAAAACTAAGTCATGCCATGGGAACAATAAACCTGCAAAAACGCTCTCAAAAAAAGACAAACCAACAAAGGTAAAGATTTTTCTTTAACCTTCATATAAAAATTCATTCCAAACTGATATCCTTTTCTAGGTCAATCAAATAAAAGGATATAATAGCAATTCTCAATCACAAGCAGTACATTATAAAAGAAAGGTATTTGTGTTATTATTTCTATATAATGTTATTTCTCTTCAAGTTTTATATTTATCTGTATTTAAATCTACAGAGAGTTCAGTGTGATGTAGCTGATTTGGAAGACTCCATGAGTGAACAAGGATATATATCAATGGTAATTCTATTACTGCATTAATATCTTTTTCTATACTTCATATGAATATATACTAAATGTTGGTTGTGCACTTAACTGTAGAACAATGGAAGAGTGTTGGACCAACAGAACATATATGAGGACGATGACATGTCTTTTTCTACTGAAAAGGTTAGCAGAACTGTTTATGCATTTTTTAGGAACACTACATTTTTAAGCAATATAAATACTATAATGATTTGATAGATGATTTTGTGATTGAACTAGCACGACAACTATGCAAATCAACAACTATTACAATGTCATGAAGCACCGTCATCGCAATGGTCTGCACGTTCTTTTCCACAGCAAGAGGTAAATGTTTTGATAAATGATTTGATGTGATGCACTTGCAAGAAAATAGTAAGATATATCACTTTCTACAGTACTAGTAAGATATATCATTTTAACTAGGTTGTTTGAGGATTAAGGAATTAAAGAACCAACAATAAAATTTATGGCACACCTCATATATAATGAGTTGCATGCATCCAAATTTAATAAATCAGTTTTCTTTAATTCAATTATAATTATTTCTACTGTATTACAGCTATATAATGGAAGGTTTGGAATCTTTTAGAATACAAGCTTACCTTTATGAATAAATAAGGATATTTCATAGTCTAAAAAATGCTTCCTTCAAACCTGCCCCTTTTTCAGTAACTAATTAACCTATTCCCTACTTTTCAGTTCGATGTGTATAAAGAAATTGTTTTAAGATAGCCAAATAATGGCATTTTACATACATATTTTTAGTAGAAAAATTGTTGTGTGACTTTTGAGTATCTATACTGATAGCATGCAATAAATTTTACTGTATTTCACTGTAAGTAACTGAACAATAGCAGGAAAAGTTCCAAAATTGCATGAACAACATACAAGATCAAGTGATTCGAAACAAGACTCCACATCATGTGCCTTCAAAGAAGACACGACCTTCACCAATGGAGGTAAAAAACACTACGTTTGGATTCATGTTACAGCTAATTTGCTTATATGCTAGTTATTGATGAAGTGATAAATATAGGTTGGTTCAACAGTATTACTCTTGAGTGCAAAATATCCAAACAAAGACCAGGTGGCCTATGCTAGTTTGTTGAGCTGCAATCCATCTACAAAAGTAGGTGGTGTTGAGCTAGACAACCAATTTTGGAAAGTAAGAATCAATCACTCTTTGCGTAAAACTGAGGCGCTTGTACGACCACTGGACTGCTGCAAGTCAATTGATGATGCCCATGCTAAAGGAATGCCGATTGCTTGGCCTTCAATATGTGTATGATATTTCAACCTTGGTCCATATAATACTACATATATACTTTTTCATGTATCCTTAAAGCTAAGTAATGTTTGCCACATGCAGGTTCGGAAGATTAATGGTTGAAATCTCATACTTGTTTCACCTCATGGATAGATCATCGGGCAAAGATTTTGAGAAGAATAGATAGATATCATTATGTCATTCTAGGATGAAAAGTTTGTGTTGTTATTCCCAAGACTTGTTTTCTCAAATGGATTGTCATGTATGTTATAAAATTATGTGAACCATATTTTATATATTTCCCTGTGGAATGCAATGTTTGTGATGATTATAATTTTGTGGAATATGTGATTCTTGTGAAAGAATAATTCTGCAATTAATTAATTGTCATTTCAAAAAAATCATTACTTTTTCCTCTCTCGAGATCTGTGTGTATATATATTTATATATATTAAAATAAGTTTCCACAAAATATTTTGGTGTAAGAAAGTGTGTTGCTACTCATATTACAATGGTGTTACTATTGCTCCAAAAATGTGTTACTGGGGTAGCTTGTTGTAGCACATATTTGTGTTACCAGGGTAGTTTGTTGTAGCACATAATATGTGTTCTTATAGATAAGATATGTGTTGTAAGGTAGTAACATGTTTTCAGACATGTAGTAGCACTTATCACGTGTTACTTCAAACCTAGCTAGTAACATGGGCTATAAGAACACTTAAAAATTGTGTTACTGCAAAGACTAGTAACATCTTTATTGACATGTAGTAGCATATAGATGTCTTACTATAGCTTCTTTCTGGTGTAGTGTAGATGCCCATCCCATCCAATCATTTGAAACCTCCCCAGTACGTGAACAGGATCAGTGGCACGGCTTGGAGTTGAGGAACCCTGGCAGATGGAGGAAGCAGGAAGGTTGTTACCGCTGACCAGGTGGATCTCAACATATTGTATGTATGAATTGCAGTGTGTTATTTATCTAGTTTGTACCATACAATTTCTGATATGTACGCTAGCTGCTACTGTGCTGGCTGCTGAGTTATATCAAGCGTGATAGCAGTGCATATATGTATGCTAGATGCTATTATGTACTGTAAAATAACATATTAGATTTGCATATAACGAAGTGGATTCTTGGTTAATTTATATATTATGGTGATATCGAGAATGAGTTGGCCACATGTATATCGCAGTGTGTTTTAAGTTGGCAAACACTCAAAACATATACAACGGTGGTATGTAGCGTGATTTTGATTTTTTTTAATTCATGTGAAATGTGATTTTAAAAAATTACGTTGACGATTTTTATACCCTCATCGATTTGATTTTAAGTAGAATTAGTCGAATCAAATAAGGATCGCTGATCCGTGTCCTGACATCACTAAATTGGGAAATAAGGTCCTCTCATGCGAGCAAAAACAAGAAATGCCAGAAAAATCTAGTAAATGTGGAAAAGTACTTATGGCAGTGGCAAATTTCAAACCCAACATGATTTGCAGTGGCATTTTTAAAATGCTAAAATTTGGGGTGGCATATGTCCAAAATTTCCATGTGATATCTATACATGAAGGTTTGTTTTTCTTATCATTCTAGAATTTCTTGTTCCAAACTCCGGAGATACGCCTTGCTTGGTTCTTGCGAGGTATAGTATACCTGGAATTCACAAGTGCGCAAAGTCAAGCAACTCTGCAATGGGGAAGTTGTCTGTATCGGTGTTTTGAAAAACGGTTGATACGCCGGTTAGTCGGCCGACTATGCGGATGCGACGGGCAAAGCGTCGCGCATATATGAATCAGAGGCATGTTAACGGTTGAGAATGCGTAATCCGCCGTATTAGACAATTAGGGCATGTTTGGTAGAGCTCTAGATTCTCATTTTTCAGCTTCTGCTCTAGATTCTGTAAGAATCCACTTCTCTGAGAATCTGAAGCTACCTCAGAAAAGTGTTTGGCTAGTGGGTTGGCTCCAGATTCATAAAAGAACAGATTTGAGGGAAATAGACCATGTTACCCCTAGTTGTAACCCTTCTTGTGGATAATTTCCACAGTTCATATTCTGATTTCGTCAACATTACATTTGATTTTGTCCTATTACACACATCAAATTCTCATCGTTTTTCTATCAGCATTGCTCACAAGGCATTTGATTTTGCTGTTTCTTGATTTGATTAAGTACATGGCTAAATCATTTGTTAGCATCACAATATCAAGGTTTTTCTTCTGTTTTTGCAATCAACACACAGCAAAATGTTAACAGCAATCAATGGCGGTGCTATGGATGGAGGGCGGCGGCGGCGGTGCCGTGGACCAGACGGAGGGAGGCGGCGGCGGCGGTGCCGTGGACCAGACGGAGGGAGGCGGCGGCGGTGCTGTGGACGGAGGGAGGAGGCGGCGACGGTGCCGTGGACCGGACGGAGGGAGGCGGTGGCGGCGGTGCTGTGGACCGGACGGAGGGAGGCGGCGGCGGTGCCGTGGACCGGACGGAGGGAGGCGGCGGCGGGGCGAGGGAGAGAAGGGGGGCGGCGGCGGGCCAAGAGAAGGAGTGGGAGGGCGGCAGCGGGGTGAGAGAAGGGAGGGAGACGGCGGCGGGGCGAGAGAAGGAACGGCGGTCCCAGATCTGGAGGCGGCGAGTCGGGCGAGAGAGGAGCGCGAGAAGGGAGGTGGCGGCGGCGGTGCTGGAGATCGGGAGGGAGGCGGCGGCGGTGGTGTTGGGGACCAGAGGGAGGCGACGGCGGTGGTGCTGGAGATCGGGAGGGAGGCGGCAGGGCGAGAGAAGGGGGAGGCGAGCGGCGCGAGAGGGGAAGGGGGAGGCGGGCGGCGCGAGAGGTGAGAGGGGAGGCGGGCGGCGCGAGAGAGGAAGCCGGGCGATGCGAGAGAGGAATGGGGAGGCGGGCGGCGTAGAGAGAAGGGGGATGTGGGTAGGGTGAGGGGTAGTTGAGTGGCATTTGCGGGTAATTTCGGTTTACTTCTATGGGTAAATTTGTTTTTGGTTAGCTGGCTCCCCACGAGAATCCACCCTAGACCTGCTTCTCCTCTCTAGTTCATTTCTAGCTCTGCTCCTCGCGAGAATTAGAATCCAGCAATTTTGAGAAGTTGGGTGTTTGGTACAGCTCCACGAGAATCTAGTGAGAAGCTAGGAGCAGGAGCTGTACCAAACAGGGCTTTAATCAGCTGTTGTTTAAAGATATGTACAGTGGTACAAACAGCTGCTGTCTATAGTATCCTTCCATATCATTTATAGACAACATTAAAGACATCTTCTATAATAGATTGTCTGTAAGTTCTCTATAATGAGCTGTCTATAAAATATAAACAACATTGATATAATGGTACGAAAACATCTATAGCAGGCTATTTTCACACGTTTCAACTGTCTATAGAATTACAGTGGACCTCCTTCTTTCTCCTCTTTCTCTTTCATCCACCTCAACAAAAATCCTATATAGCATCTTTTATAAACAGTTTACGTCACGCTATTGTTTATGCCCTAATCGGCCACATAAATCTGTTTAACTGCCTAAAATCAGCCCAATAGTCCATTAGCCCATAGCTTCAAACAGCCCAAGACGACCTCATCTATTCCAATTTCTTGCGTTACTTCCGGTACAGACTATCGACCCTTGGCATTCCTGCGCCCTTGCAACTTAGGATTTATTCCCCATCGATTCCTCTCCAAACATCTCAATTTCTTAATCTCCTGTTGCTTCTTAGTTGAAATATCCATCAAATATGAAGTCTTGAAGTAAAACCTAGTTGTTTTGATTGTCATTGTGTCTAGTTAGCCTACTCGTCTTGTGATTTTTAAAATGTGGTGCAAAACTATAATTGTCTGCTGACTGATCTTGCTATTGTTTTGAATTAGTAATGAAGTCGTCATGGTGTAATTGAATAGTAGTACATGTATATTTGATAGTTATGATAATAAATGCTTTTAAATATCTCTTGGACTAGCATTACCATCAAATATATACACATATGAGTGCAAACACAAAATTGCTTGCATAATCCGATTAGTGACCCGTATTCCGATTAACTGCTTGGCGGTATCTGTCCGTCTTAATCCGTTTTTTCCCAACATTGGTCCGCGTGCCATTTGTTAAACCTCATGTTAAAAGTTTTCTAGAAAATCACCTAATTGTACGTGTGCAACTTGTCTTGTGCAAACTTGGTCGAAACGCCACCGGTAAAAGTTCGAAGATGTGGCAGCACCAAGCGACAACTGGTAGTGGACCAACGGTCGAGCCTGGCTCGAGGGGAGAGAAGAAAGAAGTCTCGAAATGTTGAAGAAAGAACTCACGAAGAGGATGAATCAGATCAAAAGAGAGGGCGATCTTGCATTTCTAGAAGAATTCAGTGGGCATCATTTCCCTAGCTCAACCACCCAAATAACATCCCAAACAAGGACAAACATAGGGAAAGGACGGAAAAAGTAACCCCTTTCTTTTGTTCTTGATCCTGGAAGGAGCAGCCACATCCAATGCATGTCGCCCTAACCGAAAAGTGTATGTGCTCAACAAAGGCCTTCAATTCGACTTTAGGCTGTAGCTTTTGGTTTCTGATTATTAACTTTTAGCTAAAATATTACTATAGCGGCTGAAAGAAACTGAGGCTTAAATTGAGGTGTTTAATTCAGCTTTTGGCTTAGCTGATTTTTTTAGGGTTGTTTGTGACGCATCTTGATAGGCTACATGCATTCATTCCCATGTATTGACAAATGACTTCGAGTTCATTACAAACATCGCATACGCCACTAGGACACCTACATCATACATACGCAAGTATTTTTCATTGCTGCTGCAGAACCTGTGTCATTACCACCAACGACGCTGCTATTCAATCATGTGTCATATCCATCAATATGGACTCTATGCCTTGTGGAACAAGCGGTACATTGCCCCCAGCCAGGGTTCACTATTTCAACCAAATTTCACGAAATTTCACAAATTTCGTTGCTTTCGCTACCCAATGAAACAAAGTCATTATGGTCAAATATTTTTGTTTTTGTTTGAATTATGAAGGGTGAAAAGGCCTTCAAATCCTACATTGACCTGAAGTCTCCTCCTAGCCCAATGGCAAGCCTCTCTCCCACACGACCTGTCAACCCAGGATCAAATCCCACCTCATACACCTGTTTTTCCTATATTTTACTGTGTTTTCTTATCTGACATGTGAGTCCCATGTAAAGTTCAGATGAAAACAAATGCGAGCAGAACAGTCTCAAACACGCGACCTACTGCTCATGAAGGGCGCCCCCTGCCACCCAGCCTGCGACCTCTGGTTGTGATACGGAGCTAGGTACCCCAGCCTGTTTGGGTATCCAGAGTCCACGAGATAATGCTTTCCTGCACCGTTACCATGTATGAAACATAAATATCGGTTAGTTGTACATACAACAATGCATGCTATAATTGAATTTTGTGTGACGTATTACCTTCCAGTGGATGCGGGAACCGGTCTCTATATTTGACCATTGTCTCCTGCTGTACACGCGTGTCATGCACTAAGCTAGCCCATCTTGCACATACAACAATGAACCTACCATCAAAGTCATAGACTGCAAGCACATTTTGACTAGTATATCCGTGCTTGTTGAAATGGCGAGCATGCTCAGCATTTGGAGTTGTGACTTGGGCATGTGTCCCATCAATCGCGCCAATGTAGTTCATGAAGTGCGGATAAAATATTCAATGAAGTAGCCTCGAATACAGTCTCTAAAAAGTAGGATCAGTTGGTGCTGTGATGGCACCTACTAATCTGTACACACACTTTAATACCTCATTGAACTACTTGCTTATCGTACCCCTGAAATACTCGAATCGATTCGCGGTCTGTCTATTGGACTACGACGCTCCACACGTCCACAAGAACATGGCAAGTGCTTCTCTTGAGCAAATTTATAGTGAGAACTACATGCTGTAGTTGGCCATTAGAGTGTCGTGCAGCCTATGGAACTCTCGCAGATGCATCCCGAACATGTTGTAGCACCTCTGATTATTAGCCTATTGCAACTCAACCCAATGAATGCCAGACATCATTGAATACCGGGCCGTTGAATGCGACGAAGGGCAGCAAGGCGATGGAGCTAGTGGAAGGTTCAGCTCCATCATCACTACACGAAAACATGAGCAGCAACAAACCACTAGTCGCTTAGTACTTGCCTTTACACAACACCAACCTCCACAAATGACAGATGAACAAACAACAACATGATAAGTTGTGAATTCACTAGTTCCTGAATACACACAAGTAGTTATTCCCAATCTAGCAACATAACACACACAATAGAACCAAACACATATGACACTTCATGCTAACAACAAACTTGAACACACATAACACAGGGAGTTCTTGCAAATACTAACAACAAGAACTGAACGAAATGTGTAGTTCATGTGAAAAATTGAAACACATAATACTGCAATAGCTAAACAACATAATCAAACTGCATGCAAATGCTAACAAACTAACACATACAACAATGCTCACGGATGGTCCTTCATCGTCTTCCATGTCCTCCTGAGCTAGTGGAGCCGGCTCTCACTCATTTGCATAGTGAGAAAGCTAGCACAACATTCTACCTTCATGAAGAGCTACATGGCATAGTAGTACTCATCGCTCTCTTCGTTGGCCCCAGACTCCTTAACCAGATGTATTAGCCGCATGAACTCTTCCCTCGTCATGTCACACATAGGGGACGTGGTGCTCACACCCGACAACCGAGTGGCAGTGGTGTGTGTCTTCTCATAGAGGTCAACCAGACACTTCAGCTCGGTGTTGTGGTCGATGCGCTTTGTGCTAGGGGTGTCACTAGGCAGCACTACTGCCAGTCACCACAGGGATGGCAGGGTTGGTGTTGTCATCCTTGTGGTTGGAGTCCATCGTGTCAACACCTGGTATAAATGCATACTCACTAGTGTTGGTCGCATTGTCAAAGATGATCTCCATCAATTCCTCATGTGGAAGGGGTGCATTTTTGAATTTCATCACCCTAACCTTTCCATGCAAAAACAACCGAAATGCACAATTGATTAGTCGGGCATGGTATGGACATAATGAATTGAAGCAATATTATGACTTCGCACAACATACTAACTACAGAAGCTAGTGTCCACCATGCATCATCAGTGGCGATGGAGCCGGTGTCCAGGATGATGCCAAGGTCCAAGGCATGTTGCTTCAAGGTATTCCAGGTGGCGTAATAATATTTGAGGCGCTCCCACTTGTTCTTCATTTGCTTGTGTAAGTAACAGCGGCTGGTGCGCTCTTTGAATTTACAACAAAGGTTTGCATACCCCTACCTATTCAAACATGCAAAGGGCCAGATGTGGGCTACAACCTCCTTGGTGCAAATCTCTAAGGAAACGCGTGTAGCCTCAGTGCTCTAGGATGTCGAGTCCTTGTCCATCTGCACCCACGGCCGAGACGGGAGAAGCAAGTGCGACGAACATGCCCTTAGTGTGAACTGTTAAATCGTATTCTAAACCTCCATGGAATGACTAATCATGTGTTTTACCGCGCTCATCAATACATGGAAGGATCCACAAGGCTCAATAGGAACTAGGAATGTAAAGACAGAAAATATATCTACTTTGTGAAGCTTGCTATTTGAACATTGACTTCATTTCAGATATCCTCATGTGTGCTTATTATGGCTTGCAAGACTGAAGCCATGAGACATGAGTTCAGTAGGTATATGACTCTTCAAACATTTGTTTATGCGATTTGTTGTCATTGATCTCATGAAGTTTCTCAAAATTCCAACTGCCCAGGTATCTTGTTTAGCTCTTTCCACCAAGTTCAAATCTTATTGTTAATTGTTCATATAAAAAAACAAAGTTTCAAATTTCATTGTTACCTGACTGAGTTTCTGTTATACTTGATTTTGGAGTACTGTTTTTCTAATCTTGGTAATTTGCCTTTAGGTCCAAATGATAGGAAGCCTAGTTGGTCAATAAATAGGTGTGGTTCATGGCGGCCTTAGATCTTTTCATAGAAGCTACACAGTACCACAGTGTGGAGATTTTCTGCTGTAACAATCCTGTCAAGCTGATTCTGGACATTTTGTACTCTTTGCACCTAATTGGGGTTCCATCACCATGTGCATTTGCTGCTCCACTTTTTTAAGTGTCATCTTCACTATGAGTTTAGTTATCTCGGTGATTTAAATATCATTAAACTGTAGTATCTTTACATGTCAAAGCCAATATTTATTGCTGAATGTTTCCGCAGGATATCGCCTCGTAAATGTGTTATCACGTCTAATGCCAATGTTGCTTCTTGCTGCTCGCAGAGAGCCGTGAAGCTGAGCTATCTGAACCTGAAAATGAAATATCATATCCTTTTTGGGTTCAGTAACTGATAAGCTAAAGTGGTGCCAGCTGGAAAGAACCCAAATGCATCTCGGCTGATTACTCTTGATCATATGTAGCAAATGAAAGTGACCTATAATCGCTCGAAGTTCACTGTGCCACACCATTTATCACCAGCAGATGTCAATCAAGTCAGGGCAATGCAAGATGCGTAATTACTGTGTCTGGTTCTTCCTCCAACCCCTCTCCTTTGTTTGTAGGCCATTGGAATTACTCAAGTGAGCAATCTCATCCTTCCGAATGCAATGGCTTTTATCATGTTACTGATGCCCTCCAATGATTGAGCTACTTGAGTTTACACATGTATCCACAGATGAAAGACGTATACTACCATTTGGTCCCTGGCAATACGTGACTGGTGTTATGAATAGCGCACATATCCATTATGAGGCCAATAGGCTAATATATATACATGTACAAGTGTGGTAAATATGCACAAAACCTCTTATACAATGGGGTAAATACACAGGTATGAAATACACATCTAACACCCCCCTCAAACTTATGGTGGATCAACAACATGAAGTTTGGAGAGATGAAAACTGTGCTGAGCCCTGGTTTGTGCCTTTGTGAAGAAATCTGCCAACTGAAGCTCGGAAGGCACATACTGAAGAGCAACAATCTGGTCCTGCACCTGTGTCCGTATGTAGGAAGCATCAACACCAATATGCTTTGTAAGCTCATGCTTCACCGGATCTTTAGCAATGCTAATAGCACCTGTACTGTCAGACAAAAGAGGAGTCGGTGCAGAAACAGAAACACCAAAATCCTCAAGTAACCACCGTAGCCAAGCAACCTCTGTAGTCAACAAAGCCATAGCTCGCAACTCAGCCTCAGCACTCGAACGAGAAACTGTTGTCTGCTTCTTAGTCTTCCGAGCAATGTGAGAACCACCAAGAAAAACACAATAAGCAGAGAGAGACCAGCGATCAGAGGGATCACTAACCCAAGTGGCATCAGAATATGCCTGGAGCTGTAAGGAGCTGGAACGAGGGAAAAAGAGACGACGAGAGATAGTTCCACGAAGATATCGTAGAACACGAAGAAGATGACTATAGTGGAGCTGAGTGGGAGCAGAAACAAACTGACTCAAGATATGCATAGGGTACGAAATGTCAGGACGAGTGACACCAAGATAAACAAGATTCCCAACAAGATGACGATAGCGAGTAGAATCAGTAAGAGGCTCACCATCAGTGGGACGAAGATGAACATTAAGCTCCATGGGAGTCTCAGCTGTCCGCTGATCAGTAAGAGAGGCACGATCAAGAAGATCCTGGATATACTTTTCTTGGGACAGATAGAAACCCTCAGGGGTAGAAATAACCTCAATCCCAAGAAAGTAGCGAAGAGGACCCAGATTAGACATAAGAAACTACTCATGAAGCCACTCCTTGACAAAAGTGATACTGAGGATCATCTCCAGTAATGATCATATCATCAACATACAAAAGGAGAAGCGTCCGACCACGAGAGGAAGTGTGGATAAAAAGAGCAGGATCATGAGCACTCGCCGAAAAACCAGCTGCAGTGACAACAGAGGAGAAACGATCAAATCAGGCACGAGGAGCTTGCTTGAGGCCATAAAGAGATCGGCGAAGATGACAAACCATACCCTCAGGAACAGAATAACCAGGGGGTGGCTGCATGTAGACCTCCTCACGCAACTCACCATTGAGAAAGGCATTCTTGACGTCCAACTGAGAGATAGACCACTGTCGAACAGAGGCCACAGCAAGAAGAGTGCAAACGGTGGTCATGTGAGTGACAGGAGCAAAAGTCTCATCATAGTCACGGCCATGCTCCTGCTGAAAACCACGCGCTACAAGACGAGCCTTGTAACGCTCAAGAGAACCATCAGAGCGAGTCTTAACCTTATAGACCCACTTGCACGTGATAGGAGTAACACGTGCAGGAAGAGGAACAAGATCTCACGTGCTAGTACGCTCAAGGGCAGCGATCTCCTCCATCATCGCATGCTGCCACTCCTGATGAACAACATCATCACGATAAGAAGTCGGTTCGGCAAGAGCAGTGGCAACAAAACCAAAACACTCAGGAGGCCGAATAGACTGGCGATCGCAAAGTGTATAACGAGGAGGGACCAAAGGGGATGACTCGGCAGAAGGAGAGGGCATATCAGAAGGAACCTCAACTCGCAGATGACGAGTATAGTAGAGAGGATAAGAAGGAACAAGATCAGAAGCAACCTCGGGAGAGGATGTCGGTGGTGAGGAAGGTGCTAACTGAGAAGGAGGCACTGGAGAGACCAAAGGCTGTGGTGGAGTGGTGACTATAGGACTGGAAGGAAAAGTCAGAAATGAAAGTGGCTCAACAACAGATGCTGAAGTGGAGGAAGGAGAAGGACGAGACTCATCAAAAGTAACATCCCGAGAAATCCGCATCCGTCGGCCAACAGGATCCCAACAACAGTATCCCTTGTGCTCAGCACTGTAGCCCAGAAAAAATGCACTCAACTGACTGAGCGGTCAGTTTGGTGTGCTCACGAGGTGCAAGAAGAACATAGCACACACACCCAAAGAGACGAAGGCGGGAATAATCAAGAGTCTGGCCACAGAGACGCTCAACTGGGATCCCACCCTGAAGAGCAGAAGAGGGCTAAATGTTGATCAAGAACGTGGCAGTAGAAATAGCCTCAGCCCAGAAATGTGGTGGAACAGTAGAAGCAATCATGAGAGAACGAGCTGTCTCAAGAAGATGACGATGCTTGCGTTCAGCCACACCATTCTGAGCATGAGCACCTGGACAAGAAAACTGAGAGAGAGTGCCCTGCTCAGCAAGAAAACCACGAAGGGCTCCCGACAAGTACTCTCCAACAGAATCAGCACGAAAAACACGAATAGGAGAGTCAAACTGAGTGCGAATTATGGTGGCAAAAGTCTTGTAGATAGATAAAACCTCACTATGAGATGACATAAAGTATATCCATGTATGTCGAGAAAAATCATCAATAAAAATGATATAATAGGGATGACCTCCTTTCGAAACAAAAGGAGCTGGTCCCCATACATCAGAATGAACAAGATCAAAAGGACGCTGAGACACTGACTCACTAGAAGGATAAGGGAGTTGATGCTGTTTACCAAGCTTACAACCCTGATAATTTAAAGAAGCATCACCAGACACAGTTCCTAAAAGACCTCGACGAAGTAAGGAAGACATACGGGAACCACAAAGATGTCCTAAGCGATGATGCCACTGAGCAAACGATGCGGTAGAGGCTGCAGCAGCTACAGAGGCAGTGGTGGAGGCGAGAAGACTGACTGGGGCAGCGGAAGGAAGACGAAGCCAGTCAAGCTCCCAGAGCCGTTGGGAGTCACGGCGGCGAGGGCCAGTACCAACCAGAGTCCCCGTGCGACGATCCTGAACAAAAAAAGAATCAGAATCGAAAATAACACGACAACCATGATCAGTGAGCTGGCCAGCACATATGAGCTGCATGGTTAGTTTTGGAACATGAGAAACAGCAGGAACATGAAAAGAGGAATTGGAAAGAGTGCCTCGTCCTGTGACAGAAAGAGAGGTACCATCTGCTGTGTGGACAGTGATAGGAGCAGCTAAAGGACTAATGAAAGACAGGTAGAATCAGATGTCATATGAAAAGAAGCACCAGAATCAAGAATCCAAAGTGATGTACCTGAGGAAGGAGAAGTAGAAGGTGGTCTATCACCGGAAGACTGAGCAGCAGAACCATACGATGCAGAAGCAACCATGTGGCCTAGCAATGTGAGAAGCTGCTGAGTGTCAAGGGTACCAGAACTCTGCTGAGAGGAGGAACCTCCAGTGCCCCTCGGAGGACGAGCACCACGACGAAGATCCTTCTTCTTCCTGTAGCAAAACTATTCCACATGTCCATCCTTGTTGCAATAAGTGCAGTGAAGGCCCTTACCAACAGTAGCTGTCACTGGTGGAGGCACAGCTGGTGAAGGCAAAGGCACAACGGGTGTAGAAGCTGGAGAAGCCACCAAAACTGAAGGTGATGATGCTGATGATAGCAGACCCGCTCCACGAAGTTGAATCTCCTCAGTACGAACAGCTGCAAGGGCCTCCAATAAAGTCACACGAGGATGACGAGCCAGCAACTGAGCATGAGTCTGCTCAAACTCAGACCGGAGACGTGTCAAAAAAATCGTAGATGCGGCGAAGCTCCATGTGAGACTGCTGACGCTGGCAACACTGACAGGTGCGGCAAACATCTGGCCCCAAAGAGTCGATCTGACACCATATCACAGACAACTGAGCATAGAACTCATCCACAGTGACATCTCCCTGCTGCAGCGACTGCTCCTGTCGCACAATAGCAAGGTATAAGGAATCACCAGATGGCTCGTAGCGACTGCGCAAATGCGTCCACATCGCATGTGAGGAAGCCAGTCCAACAACTTCACCAGTGAATTACACCTCCATGCTAGCAACCAAAATAGCAGAGGCACGAGCATCTTCATCAATCCATGTCTTGTAAGCAGCATACTGAGTCTGAAAAGTCTCCATGGCATCCTCAAAAGCCTCAGAGACCTTTGTACGAGCGTCTTCGGAAGCATCCCTCGGAAGTACAGGCTCAACAGGTGGAGTAGGACGAGACGGGCAAGGCAATTCGCCCGTAAGAAAGTCCCAAAGGCGCTGACCACGCATGTGGATCCGCATGTGCTGAAACTAGTCTCGAAAATTGAGACCATCGAAGATCACCGGGCAACGAGGAACAGAAACAGTGCCTGCAAAAGAAGACATTTTTTCTCTTTTTTTCTCTCTTTTTTTCTTTTTTTTTCTCGGTCGGTTTACAAAACCGACTCTCAGTCGGTATTCACCAAACCGAACACCCTCACCAAAAATAGATCGGCGACGGTGGGGGAGCCGGCGACGGCGACTGCAGCGGATCCGGCGACGGCGGCAAAGCCGGTTACTGCGACGACGGCGGCGGCGACGACTGCGGCGGAGCCGGCGACTGCAGCGGAGCCGGCTACTGCGACGGCGACGGCGGCGGTGACGGCAGCGGTGACGGCAACGGAGTCAACGACGGCGGCGGCGACTGCAGTCTCGCGGGGTCGGCGACGGCGATAGCAGTCTCGCGTGATCTGATCTGACCTGCCTGGTCGACAGCAACGGAGATGGCCCGAGCGAAGACACGAGCAAAGGCATAGGCGGCGGTGGCAGATCCGTACGATGGCGCGGTGAAGATGAAGCTCCGGACGTCGGCGGCAAGAAAAGCCAACCAGAGGAGCAAGCGGCAAGCGACACAAAACCCTAGGTATTTGCTCTGATACCATGTTATGAATAGCGCACATATCCATTATGAGGCCAATAGGCCAATATATATACATGTACAGGTGTGGCAAATATGCACAAAACCCCTTATACAATGAGGTAAATACACAGGTATGAAATACACATCTAACAACTGGCACATTGTCCATGAGCATGTTCCTTGGCCCCACATGTTGCTGCGGCTTTGCCTACTGAGTGATGGGCTGTTGAGACTTCATAGTTGCAGGAACATACATAGGTCCACCACTCTAGCTCCATGCAGTTCGTTGTTTCTGAACAACAGGAGACACCTTTTCTGCAGTTTGGAACCTCAGGGATGAAGCCTGCATAAACTCATCTCAGACGGTAATTTTCTTTATGGGAAAGCAGTTTTTTACCTAAAGAAAAAAATAGAATTGTGATCATAGTGAATTTTCAAGGTTGCCTGGGGCACTTTCATGCTGTTGCATACCATTCCCTGTATCAATAGATGACAAATTAGCCTAACCATCTCCCAGAATATCTTTGCCCCCATCATTTACACCACGCCATAGGGGCCCTCCATAAATAGAAGCTGCGAATGCACTTCGGCTTGTTTGGTACATGTGCATTGCATATATGCTTATTTATATATCACATCAAGAAAGTTCAAAAGCCTAGTCTTTGCTGGTTGCCGCCACATCCATCTTGTTCATGTTCTTATCCAATAATTGCAATTAGCTTCTAGCTTGTAACTTGATACTATTCGCATAGTGCCAAGGCATATCTGTCGACATTTTTTTCTTTCATTTCTGTAGGTTAAAACTACTGATGAACTCTTGTCCTTTCATTTTCTGCAACGTACACTGGGAATAATTTCCTACCCAACATTTCCATTTCTTCCACCAGTCAACAGGTAAAACGTTGCTTCTTGTTACAGGATGTTCACCAACCTACAGCTCCTCCAGAGACAGCAGCATGTTGCTAGATGGGGCCTCCCAAGGCAATGTCTACCCTAGTACCAAGAAGAAGCAACTTTCAGAAGGTCGTCCTCATTCATTAGACCATACTGACAGTTGCCATATTATGATCTTGATTATAGGGCATAGTTTATAATCTGATGGCTTCTTGTCAGATCTCATATGGCGTTAAGTTCCTGGACTTCTTGAAGGATTGTTAATTACCCAAGGTTTGAATTGGGTACCAAAAAAAAAATCAAACCCGCATATATGAATATCTCTTCTAGATTCCTACTCCTAAGGCCTTTATAACAGCAGTTCCCAAGTCCCTTGAGACGACTCTGCTTTTTGAAGCATTTTTGGACATCCTAGAGAGGTTCACAGCCCTTCATTAGCTTGCCCGCAGTAGGTTTTCAAGGGCCTAATATCAGTCCTTGATACCATAATAGCCACCATCATTCTTGATGTGGTCATTGTCATAGTTGTTAGGTGCTCATAAGCTCCAGCACGAGGAATGACCAGCATATAGAATGGAAGGTTGTACTGAACGATAAAAAATACGATGATGCCCTTGCTTCTAGTATAATCTCTTTCTTCACCAATATAATTAGAGATCGTAACAATTAAAATAGTCAGTGTTTTACATAATAAGCAAAAAAAAGGGCGTACCCAGTGCTGAAGCTCCCACACTGTGTGGGGTCTGAGGAATGGGATTTTCTAGGCAGCTTTTCCCTACTTTGCAGAGAGGCTGATTCGAACCCATGACCTCCAGCGCACAATAGAGAGACTCCACCAATGCGCTAGGCTCGCCCTTTGTTTTACATGATAAGCACTAGCAGGTGAAAAATTTATTTGTTCTCCATATATTAAATATTTGATTTTCCGTAAGGGCTAATTTGGTAAGATTGTGTTGTGCTAGGTAACGCTGTTAAATCTTTACCAATTTCAGTAAAACATTTCTGCTATGGCTTTCAAATGTGGTTATCGATTAGGTAATTTATCAAATATTAAAACAATAAACAAGCAGATTAAAAGTAACTACAACGCCAAACTAAGACCTCGTTCATTTGGGCTTCAGCTTTCGGTAGCTTTTGGATTCTAGTTTCTAGTTTCTTTTTTTCTTTTTTTGGCTTTTTGGGTTTTTTTGTCTTTTCTTTTTATTCATATTTCTTTATATTATCCATGATAAGATAAATTTTTTATTTTTTTAATTTAATTATACCAAAAAAGCATCAGTAATTCAATGTAAAATAAGCTAACTATAGTGCTAAATAGTGAAAAATAAGCTATAAACCATTAAAAAACCCAAATAAGCACATAGTTGTTGAGAAGTTAACTATAGATCTACTAGACAAAAATAATATACACGGGTATGAATCACTGTCTTGAAACTATAACCGAGGATGCGGGGTAGCACAACAGTTGGTAAAGACACATTTAATAGTCATTTGTGCTTGATACTACAGTAATGTCATATTATTTTTTGTGAGGTGGAAGAGAGAGAATGGATTTTTTTAGTGAGGTGAAAGAGTGATACTAAGGGCATGTACAACCCACAGATGGGGGGCATCTGCAAGAGCCTAGAATCTGACATATAGACAGCTAAAAAGACAAGTCGTACAATGGAGAGTCTGTTTCACTGTCTGCAAGCTGTTTAATGCTTTGTATGTAGCCAAGATCAATCATGAACACTATTTTGTATACCATTGTGTTGCTATTTGATAGAAAACGGATCAAGCTTAAATAAGATGAACATGATTACAATATTTTTTAAAAAATCATCAATATAAATGATATATTATATATAATTGCAACATCTTTGTCTAATTTTCTTTGTTTCCGTAGCGCTGCCATATGTGCTCGATTAGATCCTTCTTGAGTTGCCCGTTAAAAGTATCAACTACGGGGTCAGCTATTTGTGCACCAGCCTGGAAAGAGGATAAAAAGGAGCTTGTTAAGCAGGAGCACAAACAATTGAGAATGAGCCAATGGCCAAAATGCTCTCTCCAAAAGAATATGCTAATGTCATCACCTTTTTTAAAATAAGGCTGTTTGCCTGTAAATTGCCATCTCCCCTGAGGTTGCACTATGATAAGGATTGCCTTTTGGAACCTACAGCAAGGCATATCAGAGTGTGGAGGATTTGTAGTTTTCAACGTGTAACAAAAAGGGCAAATTTGTAGCTGATAACAAGCCTATTGATTAAGACAAGAGTATACAGATTTGAGACCTGAATCAAAATCACCAGATGCTGTCATGGTAGGTTAAGTAAGACCTGAACATAAGGTAAGCAGCAGTAGTACAATATATATAATCAAAAGGGCATAAAGTTAATTATCTACCAATATCATTCAGAACTGAAACAGAACTGCAATCACCATACTTTCAGCCCATAATTTTCAGAATTGTAATCACCATACTTTTTAGAACCAAAAAACAGCTATTTTCAGAACTGACACAACTATAATCTAGGTAGTGACATTGTTTCAATCTGAAACAGAAAAAAAGCGCATGTGAGAATATCATAGCCCTAGGTCAGCCAATCTTCATTCCACACAGCATCCTCATAGCCCCAGGTCAGCCAAAAACAACCTACACAAAGTAGTCCATACATGTAGATCAACATGATACATACCTATTTAGATAGTTTCAGGGAAAAGGGCCTTCCTAAGACACTTCATGGCAGCAACTCGCTCAGCCTTTTCCTCATCGGACATTAAACTAGAATCTTGTGAGATGAGATTGTTATAAGCTTCCATCATCTTTGATTCTTTCTCAAGTTTCTTTCCCTCTATCTCAAGCGTATTTCCCTCTTTGGTCTCTTGTGATGTAAGGTGGGCAAGTTTTGTGGTATCAAGCTTCTCAGATGATAATTTTTGTTGCAGTTCTAGTATCTTGATGCGGTTTTCATTAGTTTTTTTCCTGGAATTTGCTAAATCTCACTTGTCCACATCAATTGCAGATTCCTTTGAGTTTCCATCATCATCCGAGCTGGATCGTTTTGACTTACCTTTTGCAGCTAGAGCTGCCTTTTTAGCTGCCTTCTGACCTATTGGTCGCTTTGGCATCTCTTCAAAAGATTCATCCTTCTTCTCCCCTTCTCCTTCAAGGTGAAATGCTTTCTTTTTACGTGCATTCTTTAGCTCTTCATTGTATGTTTTCCACTTTGCCACATCTCGGCAAGTTTTCCAAACCTCCATTAGGACAAAGGGTCCTGGCTTTGCTTCTTTGTTGTCTACCACATAGAACTTGTGGGCTGCATCGATCCACATTTGATCGGAATATCCACTTGTAAATACCCTACGAGCCTTCGCATAAGCACACTCGAAGAGGTCAGTCCACCTGTTAATCTTGTGCCATCAATCCTTGCATTGCTTCAGATTCCTTTTCCTATGCGACGGAGTAGTCTTGTTGTATGATTCAACAACATCACCCCAATATTGGTTACCACCCCTATCAGCTCCACAGCTAGAGTCCGTTGAATTTTCTATCCAAGAGCTCATCAATCTAACATCCTCTTCCTCTGTCCATAGGATCCGCTTCTCAGTCCTAGCATCTTCACTGTCACTGTCAACTAGTTCAGGCTGCTGCTCAGATAATATTTCCACTTCTGGTGGTGAACCTCCTTCAATGTTGTTAGACAGTGGTATGTTCACAGGGCTGTTGTGAATAGGTGCACCAACCAAATGAAAATTGTGTGGCTGACTACCAAAGTAGCTCAGGAAACCACCGGATGGACGTGGGTCTTTATCCCTGCAGCAAACAAAGATAGTACAATATACTCAACTAGTTGGTATAATCAAGAGGCTGATAGAAACTAATTGGTTCATCAGATTTCAAGCTGCTTCATCAAAACTGAAAACAAAATGGTTCATTGGTGATAAACTGAAACACTAAAGATGAAACAATTATGTATCAATTATAATTGTTCTGGTTGTATCAATTATATATATATATATATATATATATATATATATATATATATATCAAGTATTGGATCCCAAGCTGCTGAAACAATTATATATATCTGAAGATTGGTCATAACAAGATGATTCATTGGATTGCAGAGCTAGTTGAAAGTAACATGTATATCTGATTACCATAACCATTCAAAGGCATAACCATTCAAAGGCTAAGTGATTACCATGATTCACTGTCGGCCGCATCCCACCAAGCTGCTGGAGTTGGAGAAGAGGGGAATGGAAAGCCACCGATGGATGACGAGGCGCCGGGGAAGCCGCCTCCTCCAGATCCATCTATGGAGGAGGCCGCCGTCGCCAAGCCCTTGCCGACAGTAGCGACGATGGGTGCTGCCACTGCGTCCAGGCGGCGAACAATGGGGCGGGCAAATGCCCCAGCCGCCGCTGAGTCGCGGCCCGCCGCATTTGCCCCCAAAGCTGAGCCGCCGCGACCAAGGGAGCGGGCCGCCGCCGAGCCGCTACCGCAAGGAAGGGTCTGGGGCGCCGCCGCCGACGCCGCTAATGCGGTGACTTCCTTGGTCTTCCTAGACGAGGCGCTAGACATCTCAAGGCGACGACGGGAGCGGACACCGGTGCGGGCGCTGAAGGTTGGCGGTGCCGGCCCCGAAGAAGGAAGGATGAAAGGCGAGGACACCGGGGAAATAGGGAGATGGGGAACGATTTTGGCGCGAGACTTCCCTCCTGCGCGCGTCCAAACTAGAACCGCGTGCGCGCACAGGATCCGCGCGCCGTTGGGTCGGGGAGGCGATCTGTACAACACTGCTGGAGCCGGCGTCTTGGCCTGGGGCAACGGGCCTTCCCCGTCGCCTCGCGAAACGACAAAGCCTCCGTCTCCAAGCGTCGGCGGGGGGTTTTTTGCAAAAAAGACATCACGGAGACGGGCGGAAGAGACCCGTTGTACATGCCCTAATGCAAGTACCAAATATTTTTAGAAAACCAATAAAATAGTACCAATAAATGTTGCATTGGAATGACTTATACTATTTTGGTGGTCCATCTCTCAAGATACGAGAGATCTAGGCAATAATGTGGGATTCGCCTCTGCTCATTTTGATTTCTAGCTTTCGGTTTTAATTAATTATTTGTTAATTACATCTTCTTTTGACATTTTAGCTTTTTTTTCTTTTTTGTGTTCATTTGTATTGTTTGTAATGAGATAATCTATTTTCTATTTTTAAATTTTAATTACGACAAAAAAAAGCTATCAGCTATTGCAGTGCAAAATAAGCTAGTTATAGTAAAAAAACCAAAAAGCACAAAAAAAACTCAACTGAGTAGAGCCCTGGTGTCAAGGTTAGGCCCTGCTGTTGAGATTTTTTTGCACTGTAATTGCTATTAGTTTTTTGTGTAATTAAATTAAAAAAGAAAAAAATTATATATTCATGAACAATGTAAAGGAAAAAAAGAAAAGGTAAAAAAGTCAAAAACCCAAAAAAAAAGATGAAATTAAGAAGCTAAAAGCTGAAGCTCAAGTGGACACCTCCTAAGCGTTGGGTTGGTTGTCTCTAAAATCCCACGTAATCACTCTCTTTTTTCCAGTATAAAGGTTTAGTTGAAAAGCCCCAAAATTTCAAACCAGAAAATTTTTGTGAATTTTCCCTGATTTTTGAGTGATTTTTGGCAACTTTCCCTTTTTGAAAAGTCTCCCCGGAAGCCGCCTTCCCTTTCTGGCGTTTCCGTTTTCCCCTTCTCCTTGGCGCCTTCCTCTTTTCCCTGCCTCCTCTTCCCGCTGGTGCCCCTTCCCTCTCCGCCTTTCCCTCGCGCACGCGCCTGCGCTGCGCGCAGAGCTGTGCCGCACCGCGCCTGCTGCCGACTCGCTGTCGCCAGCAGCCCCACCCGCGTTTGACCCGGTCTCTGCCTCGTGCCCTCCGGGTTCCGCCTGCCAGCCTCTCCATCTCCCTCCCCCGCACGCTGCGTCGCCGCCCGTTGCTGCCGTTCACCTGCTCCCATCCCTCGCATTTACTCCTTGCAACGCCCCGTCACACCCCATCGCTCGAAGTTGACACAGCGCCAACTCCCGCAGCTTCCCCATGCGCCTGCATCTCCGTAACCCCGCCCACGCCGCGCCATTAACCCTCCCCGACCTGCCCTCTCCACTCCAGCTCTCTCCGCTCCTTTTTAAGCCCCACCAAGCCCGGCATTGTGTTCCTCAAGCTTCCAAGATACTCCACAAGCAACCGATCAACTTCGGAGCCCCTGCATCGCTGGCAATCAGCTCCTCCGCTGCCGATGAACTCCCGAGCCTTTCTCCTTCTCCATTCGATTAAAATCTAATTGCATTCGCTAACTTGCTCCCCTTTGCCTCCTGAACACGATGGTGGACTCCGCCGGCCGAGAACGCCACTCCCCTGCCCTGGCGGCGAAGCTCGCCGTCGACCAAAAGGGGGTCGTCGTGGCTAGCTCGCCAGAGAGTTTCCCAGCTCGCTCCAACACCATCATCAAGTTCCCCTCACTCCAGAGATGCTCCTGCCACCATCGATTTGCCCGGAGCGCCGCCGTTGGCCTCCGATGACAGAAAATCACCGCCACCTTCTCTCCGGCCATGCACCGCCGTCGATCGTTCCCATGGCTCCCAAAGCCCAAAAATGGGTTCCTCTCGCTGAGACCTATCCCCTACTGCCTTCCCTGGCCACCGGGGACCCGTTGTCGTCGAAGAGTGGAGACTCTCCTGTCTCCACCTCTCTGTTGCACGCGCGCGGCGAGAGGAAGACGACGACCGACGTGGCCGCATCCTCGCCGTTCCCTTCCTCCATTGCCATATAACCTCAGCCACCCGATTCAACCCCTCCGCCACCGTTCGATCCACTCCACCTCGCCGCATCCCGTCCACCCGCTCTTCCCTCATCTGCGCCATCAACTCGAGCCGCGTGTCGACCATCCGCCAGGCCAAGGCGCGCTCGCTGGGCCTTCGGCCGCGCGCGGAGTGGGCCGAGGCCGCGCAGCCCACTCGCCCGCGTAGGCCGCATAGTGCCGGGTCGTACTATAGCAAAAAGCCGGCCCGACACTATTCATTCAATTTTCAGAGATTTATTCATTTCCAAAAAATCCAGAAAAATCCAAATAAATTCTAGAAAATCACAGAAATTCCCAAAAATTCTCAAATTTCACCACTTTGCTCATTTTGATGCCCTGAACACATTTTTGGCCTCCATTTCCCCAAATTCATCCCATAAAATTCAAAAATTTCCCATTTGAATAGTTATGCAATTTACTCCTTTTTTATAGATTATTTTTTCTCGCTTGATTAGGCTCAAGCCGGACTTATGTTATTTTTGTGTGTTTGCGCTAGTTTCGGAGATTCCGGAGGCTTCGGTGCAAGGCCAGGATCAGGGAGTTGCTGCGTACGAGATCGCCGAGATCGTCCAGATTCACGGCAAGTCGCAAAAACCTTGATCATATTGATTCCCAAGTTGTTTAATTATGCTCATATACTACTTGCATTAATGTTATTTGTGAAATGTTAGTTTGCGTAAAATAAAATGTTTAGAATGACAGGCTATGTAGATAAAACTACCACCGATAAATGCCATGATAACTTGTAGCCCCGCCTTTGTCAACCCTAGGTTTACTCTAAGTATAATATGAACACCCATAAACTATTTACATTCATGCAAATCTTTACACTACTAAGGTTGTGGCCGTGGGCCGGTAGATTTGGAAAAACTTACAGCTAGGGTAGGGTGATATGGGACACCGTACCTAGGGTGGTAGTGCCGGTGTGCACAGTTTAGGGTAAGGGTGTTGTGGGAAACCGCGAGACGGTCTTCGCCCACCACTTTACCCTAGGGTGGAGGTTGCGGACCTCGTGAAAATGTAAGGACTAAACTCTTACGCTGAGCAAATGACATAGTGACCGCTCAACCACAGGTGTTGACTTGTCAACCCTGATTTAGTACCTGCTCAACTTAAGTGAAGCCCTGCATTGGGAGTCGGTACGGATCGCAGATCTGGACTAAGACAACGATAGGTCCCCACAACTCGGCCCGGCGTTCCATGGTGGCCAACGGATACCCGAGGATGTGCAGATTCCGAACCTATCGGGTGGAGTGTATACCAAGGGTTGAGCAGCGAAAAGACCCGTTTCCTTAACTCAGTCATGAGGATTGAGGATGCGTGTGGGTAAAGTTGGGCAACTCTGCAGAGTCAATCAAATGGTATTCGAATACGCCATGCTCCCGGTTAATGGAGTTGTGTCACTTAGGTGATTCTAGCTGCGAAGCTTAAGTAAATTTTGCAAAGTGTTTTAATTGGACTAGTTGGTTAATTATCTTTTCATGAAAACCCCCTTAATCTTAAGGAGTAGTTGTTAGCTTTTGAATTTCTAAAAATGTTTACAAATAAAATGTGCATCCACTCAAAGTTAATTAACCAAGTATATTTCCTTCCTTTGTTGATCCGTGCAAGTAGTTAGGCTAGGGTTTCCGTTGTGACTTACTGAGCTGGTTAGCTCACGGCTTGCTAAACCCTTCAGAGGATCAAGACGCTGGAGAAGGTCTCCCCGTTGAGGAAGCCCCAGAGGAGCCTTTCTTCGACGAGGACCCTTGGTTTTAGGTCTCCGCCGCGCTCGAGCTTTTCTTGGAGTTTTTGTAATGTAATATATTCTGGGCTTGCACGCCCGCTGCAGCAAAACTGGGTTGTTAAATCATATCTTGTAATATAAGTGGATCTTTTGTTGTAAGCATGTGATGGTACACTCTTGCGCGACGCTCCATAACTGAATAGTTGCGGAATGCCGTGTCCCAGGCGCCCCTGGAAACGGGGGCGTTACATTAGTATCAGACATTTTTTTTCTTTTTTAGTATGAAGGTTTAGTACCTAACCATTGTGAGTGTACTAATAAAGCTAGTGTTACGCAAAGAAGCAATTACAGAGCAGGAGCGTACGGTTTAATTCATTAAACATAAAGCTGGCAATTGCATACGAAAAACAATTGGTAGCACATGACCCAAACACAATAGCTGGTGTTATGTTAGCATTCACTTGTTTAGCAGAGAGAGAATACTGATAACTCAAGCTCCATGCGCGGCGACCTTTCTTTGCAAAGTACTTTTTTTTTATTTATTGTAATGATTCGTGGACGCTCCTGACCTGCAGGCTCCTGACGCTCCTCACCTCCTTTTCTGCGGCAAAATGTAGCGCTACAGCCTACAATGCCGTGCCTTTCTCGCAGCCATGCGATTACAATATCTCATATCAAATCGTTTTGAAATGTCGTAGCTTCCAGATTTCAATCATCTAGCCACGCTAAAAATGAGCAGTGCTTTTATGCTCCTGATGAAAGGATAAGTAGAAGCCATGTGGCTAGCAAGGAAGTAGAAGAAGATTTTGGTTGTTGGAAATTAAACGGCTGATGATTTGTTTCGAATACCCGCTTAGATATGGTGCTATAGTATTTTGCTTTTTCTTGCAGCATTGCGACTACAAATATTGGCATGTCATATCTTCTCGGAAGTACCTCGGTTAATGTAGAAGTTTTATGAGTTTTAGGGTATGTATAATTGTACACGATAGCTATCCGTAAACCTATATCATATATGATTTTTGGTGATGTGGAGAAAAGAGGAAGGGTGTCTAGTATTTAACAGATGGTCGTATAAACGACTTTCAACTATTTAAACTATTGTATAGAGAACTATATAGACAACACATTAATTGTACGAAGTCATTACAGATAACTATATAGACAACTCATTGTATATGTTGTCTGTGTGTGTGTCTATATATATATATATATAGGAAAAATCCTTATTACTCCCGGGTGTAGTTACACCCGGGCCATCCTCCGTTGATTTCGTTCGGAGATTCGTGTGGAGTCAGCCGGTTAACAACTCTACGCAAACGGGTTTGAGGTGGAGGACTAGATCCACATCACGAGATTTTCCAGCAGCTTCAATTCCTAATCCACATCACGCATCTGCTTCCACGCAGCAGCTTAGTTATCTATCTGCTAAATCAACGTCGATTAACACGGGAAAATATTACCTTCCGTTCTCGAGATATGATACTTAAACGAACAGATTAGTTATCTATCTTCTACGTGACGCTTGAGATCTTAATATTCATTTTTTGCCTAATCAGTTTTTACTTCATCACATCCATAACGTATAAACATACTCTCTGAAAACCACATCCTGTGTAAGTTTCATGTTTAGCATCATGTTTTCATACGTACATACCTCCATGCAAATTCATGCCATTTGCTAGTAGTTCCATTTTTTTTTCGTAATTGACAATGATGTATGCTAGTTGTTCTAATACGGCAAATGTTAACTTTCATACCCATACTCCCCATATGTTAATTTAATCGCCAGGATTTGTTACCATCCATTGTGCTCCAGATTTACAACTGAATTTCCGGATCTGATAACAATACGAAAGAAAACATAAATTGGCAAGATACGAAAAGTAGTACACCAATTGAGTCCCAGCTTAAACCTTGTGTCAATACGGTTTCGTTTATACATATTTCCAATTTGTTTCAGTCCATTTCCGTATTAGAATTTTTTTGAGGAGTATGTATATACCTCCATTCGTGACGACGTACATTTAGTTTCAGGCTATACATCCCCGATATGGTGAAAGAAAGTGCGCATACTCCCGTACACACCGATTCAGGCTATACATTTAGTTTCAGGCTAAACATCCCCGATACGGTGAAATATTTTTTTGAGGAGTATGTACATACCTCCATTCGTGACGACGTACATTTAGTTTCAGGCTATACATCCCCGATACGGTGAAAGAAAGTGCGCATACTCCCGTACACACCGATTCAGGCTATACATTTAGTTTCAGGCTATACATCCCCGATACGGTGAAAGAAAGTGTGCATACTCCCGTACACACCGATTCAGGCTATACATTTAGTTTCAGGCTATACATCCCCGATATGGTGAAAGAATTTTTTGAGGAGTATGTACATACCTCCCGATTCAGGCTATACATTTAGTGTCAGGCTATACATCCCCGATACGATGAAAGAATTTTTTGAGGAGTATGTACATACCTCCATTCATGACGACGTACATTTAGTTTCAGGCTATACATCCCCGATACGGTGAAAGAAAGTGCGCATACTCCCGTACACATCGATTCAGGCTATACATCCCCGATACGATGAAAGATTTTTTTGAGGAGTATGTACATACCTCCATTCGTGACGAAAAAGATTTTTTTATTCTTGGGAAAAAAGATGTTACGTACCAATGAGTATTAACCGAGTACAAACTAAATAACTCATTCCGCCTAACGTTGACTGTCCTCCACAATTTAATGGAATAAACAATGATCGCTAAACCTCCGTTCATTAGATACATTACGCAGCATAATACATACCACCGGCCTGCGAAATCCCCGGCTCATACCTACACGGGTCCACCCGAGAGGATAGCCTTACAAGCAAACCCGATAACCCAAATTATGGGATGGTATCTTGATGTAGATGGACGGTAGATATGATAGGTGTAACTACACCTGGGTGTAATAAATAGACTTCCTATATATATATATATATATATATATATATATATATATATATATATATATATATATATATATATATATATATATATATATATATATATATATATATATATGATACGGAGGCGTATTACAGACAACCACCATCTATACCATTGTACATGTCCTTAGTAATAAATTAAGTTTGACAGTTTTTTGTTGTGGTAATTACTAAATACTATCGGTTACTCGAATAACCACATGAGATTAAAAAAAGGGTATGTATACTTTGATGACATTTTGTAGGATCGAGTACGACAATTAGAGGGGGTGAATGATTATCACCGTTTTTTGGAACCTAAAACCAAAACTCAAACTAGAAGAAAACAATATAAACACAAGATATATTTTTCGATCGCAACCGTTCTCTTGACTGCTTTGCATGTGCTCGATGAAGGTTTCGACCACTCCTCAAACGCTTTGACACCAATGTGCTCTGCTCGGAACGAGAACAAGTCGAAGACAACACCGTGCTCTGCTCGGTTGTATTGAACCAACGACTAAATATATTGTGCCCGTAGCTCACAAGATTGTGATGTGTTAGTACGTCGTCGAGGATACAGGAAAACGATGCTCAGAAAACACGCTGCCGACACCGACTAACTTCTTCGGAATAGATTTGATCTTTTATATCTGAATCATGTTCTATAGCTACAAAGTGCCCTCCTGGTATCCCTTAAACCCTAGCACAAAAGCTTGTTTTCCAAAGCCCCGCAAAAACCACGTGTTAGCTCTTAGCCTCTCCTACTTTTATAAGCTAACATCCCAACCGTGTTCACCTCAAACACGGATGCCTAACTCTATCTGTTCCGAAACACAATAGACCCGAAACTCTTTCAAACACGGGTTTTACTCAATCTCTACACATTCCCAGTTATGGACTCCTTCCACAACTCCTAACTTATCACGTTACGAAGCCTTCAGGACTGCATGTACTGTATCTTCATCACACATTATCCATCACACGTGTTAAAGTCTCTAGGACCTGACCTCCCGTAGCTTCTCTACACATCACCACCTTTGATCATCATGTGCCCCAGCCTGAGCCCGACCACCTCGTGTGATATCCTCGACCACCTGAACCTCAGACTTCCCTATCCTCATCCCAGTCCTCCTCATCGACAACCATGATCGTTTCCACGCTAACCTGCACATGCAAAGACCAAATAATGTTTTTTCCCGCACAAGTTCTCTCAACTTGACCATCATCAGACCACACACTCAAACCACACCCTTAACCACACTCAACATCAACTAGGTCATCCATGACCACATATTCTATTGCTTTCTAGAAAATCAACTTTCAACCATTCATTACGACCGATACCGCTGGCTCAATGAGTACTCGAAAACCATAAGTACTCGTGAATTACTATCGCTTTGCTCAAAACACTCAAAAAATATACACATTATAGCACTCTCAATCTATGACTACCGATCGTCAACCAATCACTGCTCCATTGACCACCGAGTACCGACCAGGTACTTAAGCACAGACTACCATCAATGAGTACTGTAGCACCTGGTCAAAAATCTTGTCTGACCACTCTGGTCTGACCACAAAAAAAATTGGTCGAATGTCTGGTCCAGCCTCGCTTATTCGACCATGGCAAGCAGCTGGTCGAAAATACTTCCTCATCCTGCCCTTCTTCTCTTTCTTTGCTTTCTAAAGCAGAATTGAACCAAATGATCATCTTTACCACAATGAATGCACTGATACATTACTTGATGAGTGGTCGTATCAGCCGACTTCACAGCACTCAGTTTGGCAAAGACCTCTTTTGCATTACCAGCAGATCTAAAGACAACTTATTTTGGTGCAGACTCTACTTCAAATTTTCTTGGTTCGAGTATCTTGACAACTTTAGAAAAATTATTCTTAGCATACTCAATGAAAATAAATCCTAGACCATGATTTTTCACACTTATTTTTGACTTGTCTAGGATCATTGTTGGACCGAAATGGCGACAGCAGGGGGGTGAATGTCGCTTTCTAAAAATCGCCCCCAACACATATCTTCTTCTCCAATAGCTATGGGAGCTATGAAGGTAGAAGACCAGTGCTCACAAGATACCCCAGCAGCAGGAAAAACACAAATACAGAGACCAGCAAGCGAGAAAAATCAAATCGGGAAAATTCTGGCCTCAAGCGGTAGTACCGCTGATACGGGCGGTAGTACCGCTGGTCCGAGCGGTAGTACCGCTCCAGGAGCGGTAGTACCTCTCGAGAAAAACAGCAAACGGGGATTACAGGCTGGAACTTTGAGACTTCGGATTTTTGGCTAAAAATAGGTTTGCTCTCAATCTTTTTGATCCAAGGCCTTACTACAACATACTAAATAGTAAGGGGACCTTGGGAAACAAGAGAATCAAACCAAGATGCAAGAATTTCAGATTATGGGTAAAAATCTGAATTTTTGCACAACCCGAGCCAAAAATCAAATTACTCCCCAACCGTTGATCCTTTGGCTATGAAATTTTGAGGGTAGCTAATTAATAGCCTCTGGACTCTTCATAGCAAATTTCAAGCCATCTCAACAAGGGAATCAAGAACAGCACCAAAACCTAGGAAGGCAACACATGAACAGAGGAAGGCCAAAACTGAAATCTGAGATTTAAACCAAGTTTGCTCTTCGGGAAATTGATCAAATGATCTTGTGACACTAACCCATCATAGAGCAACCCATTTTGGGCCTTCCCAACAAGCAAGAACTCGAAAATCAAAAAGCTCAGAAATCAACCAAATGGAGCAACGAAGAACAGAGAGAGCACGAACAGAAACCAAAACTCCAGATTTCATTCATTGAATCACAAGGAATACATAGGAGTCCCGATACGCATGGACATTAGGACTAAAGGAGTGATTAGAATCTCTCAATCCCTCATCTCCCTCTCAATCCTCAAGAACACCAAGAATCTCACTACTTCTTGGGAGGAAGAACACACAGAGAGAGGAGACTCACATAGAAACCATCGTAGAGACACAAAGGGAGCACACTCTGCCTCTACCACCAACTCACACCAACTAAAGAGCTAAAGGAAACAACCTTCCTAAAGCCTCTTTTGACTCTAAAACCCTAATTCTATCACAAGTGCTCAAGTGGGCATGCAGCCCCTCCTCTCCTTTTATAGCACTTGGCTAACGGGTCTCCGCCCCGTTACGCCCGCTACGTCCAACGGAGCCCGCTCCCGCTCGTGCAGCCTTGCGAATTTCCCGATTCGCCCCTCCTGCACCTTCCGGGAAGCTTCCGCGCTCCTTGCCTCGCACGCCTCGCAACCACCTCGAGTCCACGTCGTCTTCGACACATCCCGACCGTTCTGACCTCAGCGCCACCTGCGCCTAGTCCAGTCCACCGTGTCTCGCCACGACTCCAACTCGACGTCCTGCAGTCACACAGACAAGAAAACACGTCAAATAGCACCGCTCGACACATGAAAGCGTAAATACCATCACACTTACCACAGACGAAGTCCAAACCTGTCGAAACATTAGAATATACATCCTAAGCCCAAATGACCAAGTTTGACCAAAGTCCGACCGAGCCCGATTGCGCCACGCAACGGCTCGACTCCGAACCACTCAAACCAAACTCGACTATCCTAAACCTTTGTCAATTACTCATCATTCACATGGAGTCACGACCACCTGGTCTCTCAATCTTCCCCTTGATGAGTATATTGACAAACTCAGAAAAAGCATGAAGTTGAGTTTGATTTTGAAGAATCCAACATGGTCCAAAGAAGAGAATGAAGCTAATGACCATGTCGATAGAAGGAACACTAGAGCAACAACTGAAAGAGCAAATTGATCTCCAAAACTCTAAACTGTTCCCAACAGACTTTTTCTTCTCTATTCTCCCCCTTTTGGCAATAAACACATCAAGATGCAATAGAGAGAATATGACATGTCAATGGATGAATATGGCTGAAGTTTGTTTATTTAAGCATTTAGAGCCATGAGAATTATCCATATTGACCATAATGTAATACACCAAGCCATAACTCAATAAAACGCTATTTAGATCATGACAACATATATATAAACCAGCTAGAGCACATAGATGACAATCTGAAAATGTAATGCATTTAGTGAGCAAGTCAAGTCATCAATGAGCAAAGTCTAACTAGAGATATCCAAGGATGATGCAGGCCATGTCAATAAGCTAAGCGGAACAAGGAAGCTACTATTGCGACCAAATAGAGTGTCATGCTCAAGATTGAAACATTGATTAAGTACTTGATCTTTTTGAAACTTAGCAAATTGAGCACAAACGATATATTTTCTTTTGAAACTCAAGGTTGTGGACAACCAGATTTTTTGTTTTAACATGTGCTAGACCTCAAGCCTTATGCGACTACTCCAAGCAAGCAGCTTAAGAAGATAGTCTAGGTCATCCAAAACTTCCCCTAAGTTCATACCAAGTGCAATGGCAAGCCGTCTCATAGGGAGGAATTGGTGAGATCAGTTTTTTCGCACAAAAGAGATCTTTTTGCTTTTTAACACATTGTACTAACTCATGCATCATCAAGAGACTAAAACAGCTCAAGCTAAGGCTCAATATAGATTCAACGCCCTACTCAGCCTATTTGACATGGCATGAATCATAAAGGGATGGCTCAAGCAAGACTAATCTCGAGTGCTAACATGACAAGTTTTAATTTAAGTTGAGCAATTTTAATTAACTTATCATGGCAGAAAGCTAGTCTACACATATGAAGTCATGATAAATCTAGCAAGCTAAGCACAAGACATGGCAAGGTGTAAAGCATTGAAGCATGTCATAACAGGATAATAATCAAGGCTCAATGCAGATTGATTATAATGCTAGAATGCTGAAAATGCAAGAAAGTCCAGCTCCCCCTCAACAATAGATGCAACTTTTAGTTCAAGTTGAGTTATGTCAAAATTAAGCTTCAGAAGCTCCCAAATGAACTCCCCCTGAACCAAAGCAATAAAATCGAGAAGCTGGCAAAGAAAACCAAACAGGCAGTCCTTAAAGCATAGAAAAGATATAGAAGCAACTATGGCTTAAACTGACTCTCATCTACCCCAAATGACTCCAGGACTAACAGCTGATCGTCGAACACACACTAGAGAGCAAACACGTACCCTGTCTACCCGAGGGTGGCCCAACCCTCGCTAGAACCTACAAGAAGTGAGTGAGCTCAACCTAGTGAGATAAGAAATAGCTAATCCTGGAAGCACAAGATAAGAGTAAGAAGTCTAAGCAACTAGACAAGAGAAGCACTCTAACCTATGCTGGAAGGACTAAGCCCAACGCACCCAAATGCAAAGTGACAGAAATGAGACAGAAGCATAATCAATATAGTAAAGCAGTAAAGCCCAAAGCTCCCCCTCACTACAGTCCGTAAGGACAAACCACCCCAAGCTCTCCCCGCAGAGCTGAAAACCTCGAACTATCCAATGGCTTGGTGAAAATGTCAGCCAACTGGTGGTCACTCTCCACAAACTGGAGCACTATATCACCCTCCTCTACATGGTCTCTAAGGAAGTGAAAGCGAATATCAATATGCTTAGTCCGGGAGTGCTGCACTGGGTTTTTAGCAATGTTAATCGCAGAAGTGTTATCACAAAAGAGTGGAACACTGTCGATAACTAACCCAAAGTCCCGCAGGGTCGAAGCTATCCAAAGCACTTGGCTACAGCAACTGGCTGCAGCAACGTACTCGGCCTCTGCGGTGGACTGTGCAACACCGGACTGCTTCCTTGAAGACCAAGAAACGAGAGAAGTGCCAATGAATTGGCAAGTGCCAGAAGTGCTCTTCCTATCTATCCTACAGCCGGCAAAGTCTGCATCCGAGAAGGCTCTCAAGGAAAGACAGGATGAGGAAGAGTACCAAATACCATAGTCAATGGTAGCTCAAAGGTACCGAAAGATGCGCTTCACCGCGCTGGCGGTGAGATACGCGAGGAGAAGCCTGAAAGCGAGCACACAGACACACGGAGAAGTGTATGTCTGGTCTCGAGGCAGTGAGGTAAAGAAGGGAGCCGATCATACTTCTGAACTCTTTCTGATCAACTGGCTCGCCATCCTCATCTGGGTCAAGATAGGCTGTAGAAGCCATCGGAGTTGACACCGGCTTACCATCACTTATGTCGAAGCGTCTCAGGAGGTCGCGAGTGTACTTGCCTTGATGCAAGAAGGTACCCTCCCGAGTCTGCTTGATTTGGAAGCCAAGGAAGAAGGTCAACTCGCCCATCATGCTCATCTCAAACTCCGTGCTCATGACATCCGAGAACTGTGAAACCAGAGCATGGGAAGAGCCGCCAAAGATAATGTCATCGACATAGATTTGGACGAGCAGAAAGTCAGTGCCATGCCGGCGGATGAACAAGGTCTTGTCAACTTTACCCATCTCAAAACCATGACTTAACAAGTAGGACTTAAGCCTCTCATACCAAGCTCTAGGGGCTTGCTTAAGTCCATACAAAGCTTTGGAAAGCTTGAAGACATGGTTTGGGTATTTGGGGTTTTCGAAACCAGGAGGCTGTCGGACGTAGACCTCTTCCTCAATAAAGCCATTGAGAAAGGCACTCTTGACGTCCATCTGGTAAAGCTTGAAACCTTTAGAAGCTGCAAAGGCAAGCAGGATTCTAATGGCTTCAAGTCTAGCTACAGGGGCAAAGGTCTCCTCGAAATCTAGACCCTCAACCTAGGAGAACCCCTGAGCTACCAGTCTAGCCTTGTTTCGAATAACCACTCCATCCTCGCTCTGCTTGTTCTTGAACACCCACTTAGTCCCAATAATATTGTGACCTCGCGGGGGCTCGACAAGCGACCAGACCTTGTTCCTCTCGAAGTTTTCTAGCTCCTCATGCATGGCATTGACCCAAGACTCATCAGATAAAGCATGAGAAACATCTTTGGGCTCAAAGGAGGCAATGAAAGCAGAATGGAGACAGAATTGAGATAAGCCAGATTTTGAGTGGGTAACACGCTCGAAAAGGTCTCCAATGATCTGCTCTGAAGGATGAGCTTTCTGGATATGTCTAGGAGGTTCAGGATGAGATGAAGAAGCGGCCTCTACCTCGTGAGCTGACGAGGTAGGAACAGAGCCACTAGCTCCAGAAGAAGCAGAAGGCATGGGCTGATCGCCTCGAGGTGCGGTGGAAGACGGCACCTCAAGGGGTGGATGAGGGACAGGATCAGGTAGACAACCGTCGTCTCCATCGTCCTCATCATCCATGAAGATGGTCTCGGACTGCTCTAAAGAACCTGAGATATCGGGCCTAGTCCCCGGACTGGCCTCGTCGAAGGTCACCTCACAGGTCTCTACCATTTTACTAGATTCGTAGTTCCAAACCCAATAAGCCCGCGAAGAAGGCGAGTAACCTAGAAAGATATCATCACAAGAACGTGACTTGAACTTGTCTAGGTTCCCGGACTTCAAAATAAAGCACTTGCAACCAAACACACGAAAATGAGAGACGCTGGGCTTTCGCCCGTATCTCAACTCATAAGAAGTGCGGTGCAAGTGTGCCCTAAGAAAGACTCGATTTGAGACATGGCACGCGGTGGCTATAGCCTCAGCCCAAAACTTCCGCGGTGTAGAGTATTCATCAAGCATCGTCCTGGCCATCTCGACCAAGGTACGGTTCTTCCTCTCCACAACGCCATTTTGTTGAGGGACGTGCGGAGAAGAGAACTGGTGCTCTACACCTGTCTCACCACAGAAACTCTCGAAGTAGGAATTCTTGAACTCCGTGCCATTGTCACTACGGATCGCTCGTAAGGCACCCGGGAGCTCAACAGAAAGCCTACTGAAAAGACCTCGGAAATGTGAAAATGTCTCATCCTTCGAGGCTAAGAAAAACACCCAAGAATACCTCGAGAAGTCATCGACCACGACAAGAACATACCACTTCCCTCCTGCTGACTGCACTCGAGCTGGTCCAACAGTGTCCATATGGAGCAGCTGTCTCGGTGCATCGGTCATAGTAACTGTGACCGGAGGGTGAGAAGCGGCAACCATCTTGCCGTACCGGCATGGAGCACAGACTAGATCTTTGACCATCTTGAGTTTCGGCAAACCACGAATGAGATCGTGGCCGCTAACTCGAGTCATATGGTCAAACCCAATGTGACCAAGTCTTCTATGCCAGAAAGAAAGATCGCGGGACTCAGAAGCAACTAAACACCTGAGAGGATCACCAGAAGACTCAGAAAAATCAGCACGAAAGATCCTCCCAAAACGAGAAATCCCGCAAACCAGACTACCCGAAGCATCAAGAATTTTGCAATTGTTTTTCTTAAAGCTCACCTCAAAGTCGTCATCGATAAGCTGAGAAACTGAAAGCAAATTGTACTGCAGCTTACTAACCAAGGCAACATCCTTTAGAATAAAAGAGGCATTAATCCCCACAGTACCTTTGGCGATGACGCGCCCAGACGAAGCGTCTCCGAAGGTGATCGTCTCATCACCTGGAGCGTGGGTTAGGGAGGAGAACCAACGGGAGTCTCTGGTCATATGTCGAGAACAACCGGAGTCTACAAGCCAAACCTTCTCCTTCCCTACCCGGCGAACCTGAGTCAAACAGAGAGTAAAGTCTCAGTACTGGGGTAAATCAAGAGTGATTTTGGCACCCAATACTGAACAACACGTCGAGCAGCTGAAGTCGTCAAGCACGACTGACCTCTATCTACCCTACGCTCCCTGTGACTCAAAGAAGCAGAAGGTCTATGTGCAGACCTGAAGCTGTTGCTAGGTCCGACTGCTATGGGAAAGCGAGTCGAAACACCGGCAACCTGCTGATCACGCCGTGGGTAACTGTCTCGACGGGGGAAACGAGATGTACCCTCAGGACGGCGGAAGTCACGACCCGGAGCAGTATGAGGACGAAAACCAGAAAACTCAGAAAAACCAAGTCCTCGATGCTGCCCAAACCCGTCAGAAGCAAACCTGGACCTCGTGCTAGTCTTAGGTGCACTTAGGATCTGGGGCTGACCCTGAATACGCCTAAGTGCCTCCGCACGGTCTCTACGCGCAATCCTGGCGTGCCTGAAGCACCGATCGACTGTGTGTCCATCCTTCTGACAGAAGGTGCAGTGGTACCTCACCTTCGAAGAGGTGGAAGTAGCACGCGAGGGCTTCGGCTTCTGAGAAGCCGAAGTAGCAGGTGGACTCACCTTGCTGTCAGAGATCCCTTGGACAAAGCCCGCTGATTTGAATTTGACCTCATCAGACTTGGGCTCAACCTCGATCGCACCTCCTACTATGGGTCGGAGAATAGCAGGAGGATGCTTCCTCATATCCTCATAGAAATCATATCCTAGACCTTGATTGAACTTACAAATCTTGGATTGGTCTAGAATAAGATTAAGCTTCTTCTTGCCTCCTACAAATCTCTCGAGAGTGTTCATAAGGTACTGACACTCCCGAAAGAGAGAGGTGCAAGAAGAGCAGGGAGAAGAGGGAACAGCAGGAGGTAAGGTAGCAGAAGAAGAACCAACAGTAGAGGAAAGAATGGCTTGTGCACGCACAGCCGACTCTGAGGGGACAGTCCTACTACTAGCAGGTTGGTTCGCGTCTCTAGGCGTCTCACCCTTACCTTGGGGCTTCTCCCCCACACCATCAATCACATCACAACCAGATTGTGGCTTCTCTAGTAAGTCCTTAGCTACCTTCACACATTTGTCATTCAAAGCAACGAGTTCAAGTTTTAGTTTATCACAACTAATGCATGGTGAGCTAACAGAATCCTTAGTCGCATACTGAGCCATTTTCTTGTTGTTGTCAATCATTTCTTGAAACTGTTTTGAGACAGATTCAAGTTCAGCAGTTAACTTTGGACAGTTTGAACATGAAGCAGCTGGCTCACACAACCAAGCATATAACTCAGAAATTTTATGATCTGCCCGTTTTAGGTTCATCTTCAGATTATTACAACTTTCACAAGTCTCGGGCAGATCAAGCAGCATGGTATAAAGACCTCTAAAAGCATTGTCCTTATCCTCACATGAGGTGCAAGAAGTAGTCTCAACGACAACAGTAGGTGCAGCAATAGCAATCCTACTCATCTCTAACTCAGCAAGCAGACTAACATTCTCCACCTTAACAATATCAAGCTCGGAGGACAAACTATCATGCGAGGTCCTTAACTTCTCCATATCACCCAACAAGGCAGAGCATGTGTCACAGTCGTCACTAGAGGGACCAGATGTAAGAGCAATAATCTCTAGTGACAATCTGTCTACTTCTTTCTCTAACTCAGTACACCTAGCCCTAGCTCTAGCACGAAAACCACCTAGCTTAAGAAAAGCATGATTAAGCTGGTCGTAGGTGGGACATACCTCGTCCGAGTCGGAGTACAGCTCGCTGTCGCTGAGTTCGCCCTCGAGGGCCATGAAGCACATGCCGAAGAAGTCATCGCCGCCATCCTTGGGCTCTTGGTCACCCGTCCCGTCGTCGTCGCTCCATCCCTCCACCTCGCTGAGGTCGAGGTCGTCGAAGGCGGTGAGGACGCGGTGGAAGAGCTTCTTGGCCTTTCCGAAGTTGCGGAACTTCTTCTTTCCCGGCGTCTGAGCTGGAGTCTTCTTGTTGCGGTTCTTGTCGGTGTAGTCGTTCTTGCCCGAACCGCCGTAGTCATTCTTGCCCTTCTCCAGCTTGGGACAGTTCGCTCGAATGTGGTTGGGGCCACCACACTCGAAGCAGATGACTGGTCCGCCTCTCTTTCTGTCCCTCCTCCTCTTGTAAGCATGGGAGAACTTCCGAGCTAGGAGGGCCAGCTGTTCATCCTCTAGCTGCTCTAACTGATCATCAGTTACGTCACATAGAGCAGCTAGGGAGAACCCACAAAGCGAATCGGCGGAAAAACCAGAAGCCGAACTGGGATCGGTGACCAAAGCCATCGACTGTGACTTCGACCGACGAGAGACAACGTCAATCTCGTGAGTCTTGAGGCGCGAGTACAGCGCGTTAAGAGTCAGGGTCGAGAGGTCTGTCGTGTCTTTGATGGTGGTCACCTTCATCTCCCACACGCGCAGATCGAGTGCCGCGAGCATCTGACGAGCGTTGTCCGAGTCGGGGTATGTGAGACCGACCACTCGGAGGTTGCTCAAGATTTTGTGAAATCGCGAAAAGCACTCGTCCAGGGACTCACCAGCAAGCATCTCGAATTTGTTGTATTCGCGCTTGAACTGGTCCTGTCGAACCGTCTTGATCTGGGTGGTGCCCTCATGGTATGCGTCGAGGGTCACCCTGATGTCGTAGGAGGACGACAGGTGAGATATACGGTCAAACTCGCTACGACTCAACCCCTGGATGATGATGTTCCTTGCCTTTGCATTCGCCTCAACATCAGCCATGTTCCCGGCATTGATGTTCTCATCGGCAGGAACAACGAATCGTACCTTGACCTTCCGCCAGATGGCATACCCCTGGGCCTGGATGTATGTCTCCATTCGGCTCTTCCAGAAGGGGTAATCGATGCCATCGAATACGGGCGGCTTGGTCGAGTACTTGTCCGTCGCCATGGCTCTTGAGACCGGTTAAGATCTATGAATTAGAGCTAACCGGCTCTGATACCAATTGTTGGACCGAAATGGCGACAGGAGGGGGGGTGAATGTCGCTTTCTAAAAATCGCCCCCAACACATATCTTATTCTCCAATAGCTATAGGACCTATGAAGGTAGAAGACCAATGCTCACAAGATACCCCAGCAGCAGGAAAAACACAAATACAGAGACCAGCAAGCGAGAAAAATCAAATCGGGAAAATTCTGGCCTCAAGCGGTAGTACCGCTGATACGGGCGGTAGTACCGCTGAGCGGTAGTACCGCTGGTCCGAGCGGTAGTACCTTTGAGCGGTAGTACTGCTCCAAGAGCGGTAGTACCTCTCGAGAAAAACAGCAAACGGGAATTTCAGGCTGGAACTTTGAGATTTCGGATTTTTGGCTAAAAATATGTTTGCTCTCAATCTTTTTGATCCAAGGCCTTACTACAACATACTAAATAGTAAGGGGACCTTGGGAAACAAGAGAATCAAATCAAGAAGCAAGAATTTCAGATTATGGGTAAAAATCTGAATTTTTGCACAACCCGAGCCAAAAATCAAATTACTCCCCAACCGTTGATCCTTTGGCTATGAAATTTTGAGGGTAGCTAATTAATAGCCTCTGGACTCTTCATACCAAATTTCAAGCCATCTCAACAAGGGAATCAAGAACAACACCAAAACCTAGGAAGGCAACACATGAACAGAGGAAGGCCAAAACTGAAATCTGAGATTTAAACCAAGTTTGCTCTTCGGGAAATTGATCAAATGATCTTGTGGCACTAACCCATCATAGAGCAACCCATTTTGGGCCTTCCCAACAAGCAAGAACTCGAAAATCAAAAAGCTCAGAAATCAACCAAATGGAGCAACGAAGAACAGAGAGAGCACGAACAGAAACCAAAACTCCAGATTTCATTCATTGAATCACAAGGAATACATAGGAGTCCCGATACGCATGGACATTAGGACTAAAGGAGTGATTAGAATCTCTCAATCCCTCATCTCCCTCTCAATCCTCAAGAACACCAAGAATCTCACCACTTCTTGGGAGGAAGAACACACAGAGAGAGGAGACTCACATAGAAACCATCGTAGAGACACAGAGGGAGCACACTCTGCCTCTACCACCAACTCACACCAACTAAAGAGCTAAAGGAAACAACCTTCCTAAAGCCTCTTTTGACTCTAAAACCCTAATTCTATCACAAGTGCTCAAGTGGGCATGCAGCGCCTCCTCTCCTTTTATAGCACTTGGCTAATGGGTCTCCGCCCCGTTACGCCCGCTACGTCCAACGGAGCCCGCTCCCGCTTGTGCAGCCTTGCGAATTTCCCGATTCGCCCCTCCTGCACCTTCCGGGAAGCTTCCGCGCTCCTTGCCTCGCACGCCTCGCAACCACCTCGAGTCCACGTCGTCTTCGACACATCCCGACCGTTCTGACCTCAGCGCCACCTGCGCCTAGTCCGGTCCACCGTGTCTCGCCACGACTCCAACTCGACGTCCTGCAGTCACACAGACAAGAAAACACGTCAAATAGCACCGCTCGACACATGAAAGCGTAAATACCATCACACTTACCACAGACGAAGTCCAAACCTGTCGAAACATTAGAATATACATCCTAAGCCCAAATGACCAAGTTTGACCAAAGTCCGACCGAGCCCGATTGCGCCACGCAACGACTCGACTCCGAACCACTCAAACCAAACTCGACTATCCTAAACCTTTGTCAATTACTCATCATTCACATGGAGTCACGACCACCTGGTCTCTCAATCATAATCAAATTCTTCTTGCCAAATGAGAACTTCTCTAAAGTGTTCTTAAGATACTCGTTTTATCTAGCCAGTGAGGGACAAGTTGTGCAATTAACAGATTCTATCACAGGATTATTGTAAGCACTAGATTGAGCCAATCTTTTTTCAGCAAATTCCTTTAACTACCTAGTTAGAGCATCAATTTCAATATTTAACTTAGGACACCTAGAGCAAGAAAGGTTTTCATGATAAAGCATTTATTGAATTGATTCCTGATATAAATTAAGTCTAGCTTCTACCAATTCATAATTAGAGCAAGTTTTAGTTTAAGCATTTGAAACCCTTGTCTTTAAGTATGTAGAAGAATCAGACTTGAGCTTTTCAATTTCATCATTTACAAGTTTTAACTTTTCATTACAAGAGTTGTATGTCAATTTTAATTCATCAAGTTTAACGGTTACCTCACCAAATTAAACCAAGTTTGATGCATTAATTTTTTCTCGTAGACTGTAAGTCAGAATGTAAAACTTAATAAGACTTATAAGATTTATCATTAGGAATAGAAACTCTAAGTCTGTGAATTTCAGAATTTATATTGTCAACAACAAAATCATGTTTTTTAATTTTCTTTTATACTCTTGTGCTCCTCTATCAATCTAAGCACAATACGAGATAAATCTATATAAGAAGGTTTTACTTCATCAGAATCACTGTAGAGATCATCGTTGTTGAGCTCCTCACTGTTTGCCATAAAACACATCCCTGTGAAATCCACATCCTTTGCCTTCTTGCCATTGCCCTCATCGTCGCTTCTATAATCATCATCACTCAAATCAATCTCATCAAATGCTAAAATTATTTTTTTGGCCACCCTGCGATAATTGCGTTTCTTGTTTAGATTAATCTTGACTTGAGAGCGACGAGTTGCTAACTTGTCATCCTTGACCTCCTTGCTCCTTAGTTTGGGGCAATTTATCTTGATGTGATTTTACTCACCACATTCATAGCTTCTGATTAGACCTCCTCTTCACCTTGATATGATATTATTAATCGTCTTGGTCACTCTATTGGAGAGAAGTACAAGTTGCTCTTCCAGAATCATCACTAACTGTTCATCTGAAATAGAGCACAATGTAGACAAAGAAATAATAGATGAACTACAAGAATTGTCAGCTTGGTTAGTCACTAAAACCAAAGAATTAGACTTGTTTATTCTGGCCAAAATATCAATCTCATGTATTTTCATCTTAGAATAAAGATCATTCAAAGTAAGTATTTTCATACTAATAGAATGATTGATAGTTGGGACTAATACATTCCAAACAGATATATCCAAAGCATTTAAAATTTGATGCGCATTTTCAGAATCAGAATATGTGACATCAACAGATTGCAAATCACTAACAACTTTTATTAAAGCGGTCAAAAAGTGCATCTATTGATACTCTAGGTTTCATCTCAAATTTAGAATACTCCTTTTTGAATTGGTTCTGTTGAACACCTTTAACAGAATTATAACCTTAATGATAATTAGGTAGAGTAGTCCAGATTTTATTTGCAGATTTAATATGAGCAATTCTGACAAACTTATTTCTACTTAAATCTTACAACAAGATATTTCTAACCTTAGCATTAGCTTCAACATTAGTAGTATTTTCAATAGTAACAATAGGATGCACTATATATGAATTCTCAACTTTTTTCCAATAGTGTTACCTTGTGCTTGTAGAAAAACCTCTGTGCGTGTTTTCTAGTAGAGATAATCTGACCCATCAAAAAACAGTGGCTCACCTGAGAACCGATCCTAATCTGATACCATTGCAACTTAGCTTTGATATCACTTGTAGGATCGAGTACAACAATCAAAGGGGGGTGAATGATTATCGCCGCTTTTTTGGAACCTGAAAACAAAACTCAAACTAGAAGAAAAACAACCTAAACACAAGATATAGATTTCAATCGCAACCACTCGCTTGACTGCTTTGCACATGCTTGATGAAAGTTTCAACCGCTCGGAGTTCGATGTAACATCCTGATTTTCAGAGCCTTTTTGAAGCTTTTTAAAATAAAATTCACCATTTGAATTTTTCTGGAATTAATTAAAGCTTAATTGGAATTTTATTAAATTGAAAGGATTTAATATGATTAAGATAAACATTAACATTTGCCAATGTTATTTTATTTGAGTTCCCTGTGTCTCAGGGAATTTATTGGAATTTTTCTGGATTTTTATGGATTTATTTGCTATTTTCTAGAGCTCAAAAGAATTTATTTGAATTTCTGGAAAAGAAAAAGAAAAGAAAAAGAAAATCCAACCGGCCGGTGGGCCGCAGCCCACCCAGCCAGCCGGCCCAGCCAGCCCGTCCCGCAGCCGGCCCAGCCTGCCCCGGCCGCGCCACACGTCGCGCATCCGCGCTCGCGCCCGCGCCCGCTCTCCTCCGTGCGATGGCCGCCACGCGGCCGCCATCCGCCCGCTCTCCGCGTCCGCGCGCGCCCGCTGGATGGTGGCCACGCGTCGCCTATCCAGGGAGGTGGTTTCGCCCGCGCTCGATCGTAGCCGCCGCTCTCTCCCCGTGCCACTGACAGGTGGGGCCCACCTGTCAGGCGTATCGTCCCCGGCCGGGACTCCCGTCTCCGTGTCCGGCACGACTCCGCCGCCGCCTCGCCGTCTCCGCCCAGGACACCTCCGCCGTCTTCCATCCGGACACCTCGGCGTCCGTGTATTTAAGGGGGCCGACCCCCGGGCTTCTCCCTCATCCCGCAGCCGCCGCCTCCGCCGCCGCTCTCCGCCGCCGACGACCGTGCGCCGCGCCGTAGTCGTCGTCGCCCGTGTGCGTTTGCCGCCGGTGCCGTGCTCTGTCGCCTCCGCCGCCGTCCCCATCGTCGCCGGTGAGTCGCCGACGCCCCGTTGCCGCCTCCAGTCGCCGCCGCCGGTGAGCCCCGCCCGCCGGCCATGCCGCCGCCGCCGACCATGCCCGCCGGCCAGACCCCGCCGCCTGAACCCCGTCGGCCGCTCCACCCCGCGTCCCCTCGGTCCCCGCACCGCCGCGTCAGCGCTGACGCCAGCATCCGCGCCCCTTCACCTTCCCGCGCACCGAGTCCGCCGTGCACCGAGTCTCTGGCAAGCCGGGCCCACCCGTCAGCCGAGCCCCGTAGACCCGTGCGCCATGAGCCACATCACCCTGCCCAGTCAGCATGCCACGCAAGCCGACCCGTCAACCCTAGATCCGACGTGGCATGCCACGTCAGCAGCCGAGCCGTCCCAGGTGCCACGTCATCTGCCACGTCAGCGTGACACGTCACCCTGCTTAGTCAGCCGCCACGTCAGCTCGGGCGCACACGTGTCCTGCCACGTGGCCGCCACGTCAGCTCCGCCGCCTGCGCCAGCAGCCCAGTCAGCCGCACTGTTTCGTGAGCCGAGCCCACCGTAGACCCATCTCACCATGCGCCCGGTCTACAGCACAGTGCACTTTTTCAATTTCCCGATTTTCTGTAGATTTATTTTTCCAGAGCCCCGTTCTCCCTCGTCCTAGCTCCGATTGACCCGATTCTTTTTCCTAAATTCATCTAAAATTGAGCTCTTCCTTTTGGTCCAGGTTTGGAAGTTTTTAGAGTTCATTTGAATTTCATTTGATCTTGTTTTGTGTTTTCGTTCCGTTTTCTCTCTCGTTAGATCACGTTTTCGAAGGAGCCGAAGCAGGGTTTGAAGATCAAGATCCGTCAACTGAGCAAGGCCAAGGCAAGTCGTGTCCTTTGATCATGTTGAACCCAGTTTGCAATCTATTATTTAATTATTTTGTTTTAAATTATCTTGCATTGCTATTTTTATTCAAACCCTTGTATTGGTAGTTATCGTCCCAATTGGTTATTTCCCTCCTTGATATTTTGGAATACCTTGATGCCATTGTCACCTTAGGTTGGGAATTTAATTAGTGATGCTATGTTATTTGTCACATTGGGTTGGTACGATTAGAATGCTTAGCCTTGCTTATTTTGCGAAAGGTTTCATCATCATATGTGATTAATTAATTTGACCTAATGAGATATTGAATCGTGGTTGGTGCCACTGTTATAAAATTTGTGCCGTGACGTTGGTGCGTCATTGGCGGTGGTTATACAAAATTGGTTTTCACTCGGGCGAATGATCGTGCAGTAAAGGGGGAAGTGTTGGAGCACTTCGAGGGATGTGGTAGTCTCGCCCGAGAACACTTAAGGACTTAACTTTGTGCGCCATTGATCTGAGTCTTACCGTGCAAACCACATGTCTGGTATGGGACAGACCTGGCTGATTAATTTGTGATGTTTCAATTCTGGTTCCGCCATTGGGATGTCAGTGGGTGTCGTATACATTCCACGGGGCGCAAGGGGGGGGGGGTGTGATGCGAAACCCTAGCGGGCGGGATTGGGTTGGAATTGAACATTGTAAAGGCCTTGTTGTGATTACCTTAAGCTGAGGCTAATCACATCGTGTGGGTACAGTTGTGCAACCTCTGCAGAGTGTAAAACTATTCGAATAGCCGCGTCCTCGGTCATGGACAATGCTCGGTGATTTCACACGAGGTATAGTTATTTCTAAAAAGTTTTGGACAGTGGGTGGTTAATTCACTGTTGGTTGGGAGGTCCTTAAGTGGTTGGTTTAGCTTATGGATGGGAGATTCATAAGTGGTTACTTCAATTCCTTTGATTATTCATTATTGTCTTATTTACAATTTGCCTTCAATCTATGTATGGTAATTTCAAATGCTGTTTTATGCAAATTAACCCTTTCAGCCTTCCATTGGTAAGCCTTGCATTCTATATTGCATCATTTGTTACAAACGGCTTGCTGAGTACCAATGTACTCACGGCTTTGCGCCTATGTTGATCAGTTGAGGATGAGGAGTACTACCAGCAGGATGTTCCAGGAGGCGAGTTCTTCGACGACTACGCGTTCTAGGCTTCGCTCCCCACTCGATTGCCTGTGGGCATGTCGATTGGCCACTACGTTTTACTTTGGATTTTCCGCTGCTAGCTTATTAGCCACTCCGGCTATTGAGATTGTAAGCTTGACCATAAGGTTGTACTCTGATATTTTATTTATATAGTTTGGATTTTCTTTAGAATATCGTGATGTGGATGATATTTATCTTTGTTTATGCTGTGTGCACTAGCGTGATCCTGGACTAGTGCAGAATACACAGGAGAGTCCGGATTTGTATATTCGGGTCTCGACATTCGACGACTCCTTGAATGCTTCGACACCAATGTGCTCTGCTCAGAACAAGAATTAGTTGAAGAGAATACGGTGCTCTGCTCGGTTGCATTGAACAAATGACTAAAAACACCGTGCAAGTAGCTCGCAAGATCGTCATGTGTTAGCACGTCATCGAGGACACAGAAAAATGATGCTCAGAAAACATGCCGCCAAAGTGCTCTGCCGGCACCCCTTAAACCCTAGCACAAAAGCTTTTCCTCCAAAGCCTTGTAAAAACCACACATTAGCCCTTATCACCTCCTGCTTTTATAGGCTAACGTCCCAAACCGTGTTCACCTCAAACACGGACACCTAACTATCCGTTCCAAAAAATAAGAGACCCGAAACTCTTTCAAACACAGGTTTTACTCAATCTCTACGCCTTCCTAGTTATGGGTTCCTTCCACAACTCCTAACTCGTCACATGACGAAGTCTCCAGGACCATACCTCATGTATCTTCATCACACATCATCCATTCGGCATGTCAAAGCCTTAAGGACCACACCTTTCGTAGCTGCTCCGCGCATCACTACCTTTGATCTTCATTTGCCCCAGCATGAGCCCGACCACCTCGCGTGATATCCTCGACTGTCTGGACCTCAGACTTCCCCGTCCTAGTCCCAGTCCTTCTCGTTACCGACCATGATCGTCTCCAAACCGACCTGCACATGCAAAGACCAAAGAACGTTTTTTCCGGCATAAGTTCTCCCAACTTTACCATCATCAGACCACACACTTAAACCACACCCTTAACTATCACTCAACATCAACCAGGTCATCCGCGACCACACATTCTATCGCTTTCTAGAAAATCAACTTTTGACCATTCATTATGACCGATACCGCTGGCTCAACGAGTATTCAAAAACCATAAATACTCGGGAATTACTTTGGCTTTGCTCGGAACACTCAAAAAACATACGCATTGTAGCACTACTAATCTACGACTACTGATCATCAACCAATCACTGTTCTATCGATCACCGAGTACCGACCAGATACTTAAGCACAGACTACCATCAATAAGTATTGTAGCATCGACCACCGAGTACCGACCTAGTATTGTAGCAATGACCACCGACTGGTTACTGTCACTTCTGTCCAATCCACTGAAGCTCACGACCCATCAGACACGAGTACTTGAGGCACTTGAAGATCGCAAAAATTGAAGCACTCGAGGCATACGAGTACCGACCATGAAGCCTAAGTCAACTGATTGCAAAACCTAAGATAATCGATCGCAAGGTCTACGACAACTGATCGCAAAGCCCATAATTATCGATCACAAAGTCTTCGACTACCGACCAGCTAAGTCTACGACTACTGATCACAAACTCTTCAACTATCGATCACAAAGTCTATGACAATATGTCGTGAAGCCTACGACTATGACAACAGTCCACGAAACCCGCGACTACGATAACAGACTACTAAGGCTACGACTACGATAAAGCACTGTAACTACGACCGGTTCCTCTTCGATCAGTTCACTATAGCTACGACCGATTCACTATATCTACGACCGTTTCACTATTCGAGGTCGAAACCCATGATTACCTGCCGTGATCGAAATGTCGTGGTCAAAGCCTAACGTGGTCGAAATACCATGGGTTGAAATACCGTAGTCGAAATGCGTAGTTGACGCCTTGTTCATCTGTCATGGTCGATTGCCGCCTTAAAAACTCCAGCAACATGAGCGCATCAACTAGAACTTTTACAAACAAATTTCAATGAAACCTAAATATTAATTATTCATTATCACTAAATGCATGACCACAGTATGGTCAAACACATTTACACAGCCTTGGTTATATATATATTGCACATTTCAATTGTCTAGCCACGCTAAAATTGAGTATTCCTTTTCTTGCTCCCTGATGACTAAATTGTGTAGTTAACGTAAAGCAACCTCTCCACAAGAAATTGACAATCCTAGCGCAGTTTATTTTAGCTTTTCTAAAAGCTTTTGGCTTCCGACTATAGGTTTTTTAGTTAAAATTGTGTTGAAGCGGCTATTAATTTTTTCTAAGTCATTCAAGTAAATAAAATAAAGAAAAATAAGGAAATAAATATTGTTATATCTACACAGATAATATAAAAATAAAAAATATCGAAATTAAGAAGCCAAACCAGAATGAACAAGGCCTTACGTTGCTGCAAATTAAACCATCAATTGGATTTTTGCAGGAATCCAAGGAAATTTTTGTGTTTATTTGCGCAGAAGGATGGCATTAATCAGAAGTCATTATGTACCACATTCAGAGCTCATGCGCAAACGAGGCATCTCCAATGGTCTGAGTCAGCTAGCTATATGCATGTACACATCAGCATATATCCTATGTGGAGGAAAGAGAGTATGCAAAAAAAATCAAGCCAGCTCTTTCTTAAGCACTAGTCTATATCGCCAAACGAGGCAGTCTCTATAAATTCTGTGTGTACATGTAAGCATCAAATAGCTATCCTTATAGATAGTTCTTTAGAATGCTAGCTTTAGTGTGTACTATATAGATGATGTGGAAGTCTTATAGTTAGTTACTAGCTATAACCATTGGAGATGCCCTAAGAACTCTGAGGGCCTGTTTGGTTCATGACCAGAAATTGCCTAGCCACAAGTTAGGCGTGCCACAGTTTTTAGGTAGCTGTTTGGTTCACTGACGTAACTGTGGCATGCCACACTTTCTTAGCACCCGGCCCCACACGTCATAGACTCAGTTTCTTGCCAAACTTTGCTACAAGTGTGCTTCGATTTTGTTAGCTTAGACACCAACCAAACAGGTCCTGAATGATCATTAACGGGCGGGCACCGGCCACTTGGCCTGCGTGGAATTTGAATCGCCCCACTCTCACTACACTCATGCCATCTTCATCCACCCCCACCTCTCTCTATCCCGCTCCCACTCCCACGAGGAGAGAGAGCGCGCGATCGCCTCCGCCTCCGCGCCGATCCACCCATCCCACCTAACGCCGGCCGATCGACAGCGCGCTGCCGCCGCGGATAGAGAGAGGGGGGGGGGGGGAGGGGGATCCGATCCGATGGGGTTCGACGGGCTGGTGGTGGTGTCCGACCCCTACCTGCAGCGCCGCTTCACGCAGGCCGACCTCCGCGCCCTCGAGGCCCAGGTACCCACGCAAGCGCAAGCGCCGCCCTTCCTCCTAAGGGCTCGATCCCCGCCGGCCGCGCTGATTGGTGTCTGCATTTTTGTTGGTGGCAGTACACGGCGCTGCGGGACGCGTCGCCCAGCGGGAGGATGCGGCTGCGGGACCTCCCCGTCGCGCTCTCCAGCCTCGGCGGGAAAGAGGGCGCGGCGGGCGGGGACGCCGAGAAGGAGAACAGCGCGCCGGGGACACCAGGGCTCACAGACGAGGAGTGGGCATCCGTGCTCAAGGCCATCGCCGGAGCCGACGACAGGCCGCACCTGGACGTCAACTTCGAGCTCTTCCTCCGCGTCTACGCCGAGATGCAGCTACGCCTGAAGGGTGCAGGAGGAGGCGGGAAGAAGGCGGGCGGCGGTGGCAGCATCACGCGGTCCTCCTCCTCCTCGGCCGCCGCCTTCCTCACGGCGGCCACCACCACGCTGCTGCACACCATCAGCGAGCCCGAGAAGGCCTCCTACGTGGGGCACATCAACGCCTACCTCGCCGAGGATCCGTTCCTCAAGAATGCGCTCCCCATCGATCCGGCCACAGATCATATCTTCCACCTCACTAAGGACGGCGTGCTCCTATGGTGCGTTCCCGATCATTTGGGTTTCTACTTTGGATCCAGTGATTTGTGATCTGGTCTGCTTCCTTTTCGGTCGTATGATCCAGTAAGCTCATCAACTTGGCCGTGCCGGGGACGATCGACGAGCGCGCCATCAACACCAAGAGGCTGCTCAACCTGTGGGAGAAGAACGAGAACCACACGCTCTGCCTCAACTCTGCCAAGGCCATCGGCTGCACCGTCGTCAACATCGGAACACAGGACCTCGCGGAGGGGAGGGTAGGACTCTCCGTGTTTTTATTCAATTTCTTGCATATTTGTGTGACCATCGCATTACATATTTATGATAGTATGAGATTCAGAGCATAGCTGAATGTTTCAGTTTGTGCCTTTTCTGTTGGGTACTTTGGCGTTCATTCAGCGGTTGATGATGACACACGGGAGTGAAGTCCATGTGCTGTACAGGACTGTAAAGCATTCTGTGTTGGTTCTCTTTGCTTTTTTAAGTTTTTATATCTGTACTTCCTGGTTGTCATTGGGACACCATGGCACGATCATTTCTATTAAAGTTGGAGTGGTAACATATGGTTGGTTTGATCGTTCCTATGCCTTTTTATTATGCCTGTGATCAAGATAGTTGAAATTTGCTTTACGCCGAAAATTTGGGTCGCACAATTGGTTGTGTGTCCTTGAATTCACTACTACATTCTGCTGCAGATTTCAGAAACATTTGGCTTATACCTTTGTGTTCTCTTTTGTTGTCATAAAAGTTATTTGCGGTATGCTTGTAAATTCAGTTCCTTTTGCATCTCTACTTAACTGCCATCGTTCGGATTTAAGCTCAGAATTCTAGTATGTATTTCGTTTGTAGTTTTCTATTTTCACTTTTGTTATGTATGAAAGCATTCATATAAAGCCTTTTTGTGAGCTTATGAAAACTTTCTCTTATGTACTTGCAGCCTCATCTTATCCTGGGGTTGATATCTCAAATTATCAAGGTAAGTTCTTGTCTTATGTTACTATTTCCTTCAGCAGAGGAGCTATATTTGTCTATGTGTGTGTGCAATATTGCATTTGTTTCATGTATGAAACCGTGTGATTACATATTGTCACAACGATTACCAGATACAACTACTGGCTGATGTAAACCTGAAGAGCACACCTCAGCTGATTGAACTGGTTGGAGACAGCAAGGTAGTTCATAATTTCTATTCATCCTAATACATAGTGTAGACTATTTTGATCTGTGTGTTATGGGAAAATAACTCACTGTCAATGTTTTGTGTGATTATTGTAGGAGATGGAGGAGCTTATGAGCCTGTCTCCTGAAAAAATACTACTAAGGTGGATGAACTTTCTGCTGAAGAAAGGAGGTTTTCAGAGAACAGTAACAAATTTTTCGTCGGATATAAAAGTATGCTCATTTGATTTCCAATACAAACCAGGCTTCTTTCGTTGATATTAGTTGCTGAACGACCAATACATTTTAACATTCAGATTGTCACAATAGTGATCCTCTATCAATTGGGAATCTCTCTCTCTCTCTCTCACACACACACACAAATATATATATAGTAAAAATAACGAGTGCTCCTTGGTGCCCGGGCATCATAGTCTAAAATAGGTATGCATCGTGTGCGAAAAATTTTAAAATTATATAATAATTTATCAGGCAATAGAGCTGGCTCAGTAAGATTGTTGATTGTACTAATTACTATAAATTGGAAACACATAAATGCAATTTTGCAATGCTGAGCTCCATATTTCTGTTATTCAGATTATTTGAGAACACTATGTTCAAAAATCATATATATTGAATTATTTGATATATTTATTTCTCTCTCACCTTATTCATTATGGTTCTTGGACACAGGACAGTGAGGCGTATGCTTGTCTGTTGAATGTCCTGGCACCTGAATGCAGTGCTAAACCATCCCCAATGTCAGTAAAAGATCTTCTTCATAGAGCAAGATTAGTACTTGAGCATGCGGATAGGATGGGCTGCAAAAGATACTTGACGCCAAAAGACATAGTTGACGGTTTACCAAATCTAAATCTTGCCTTTGTGGCTCATATTTTCCAGAAAAGGTATGTATTATCAGCAGCCCTTCCGCTCAAAACTTCTGTATTTGAGTAATAATTTATTGAAGAAATCATATTTCTACTGATGTTCTTATTACATAGGGACATTAGAGATGTGCAGTAATAATTATTAAAAACTGCTATTAGCATGTGATAGTTATTCATACTATAGTTTCACTTTTGCTAGTCCTTGCCGGTTGCTACTACCTGGAGTTACTGTCACACCTATGCTATCGGACAAGAGTGGAGTCGGTGAAGAGATAGAAACACCAAAGTCCGCAAGTAGCCTCCGTAACCAAGTGATTTTAGCAGTCAGGGACACTATAGCCCTCAATTTAGCCCCAGCACTTGAATGAGAAATTGCAAACTGCTTCTTGGTCTTCCAAGCAATCAAGGAGGAACCAAGAAAAACAAAATATGTAGAAAGAGACCGACGATCAGAATAATCACTGGTCTAGGTCGTATCAGAGTATGCCTAAAGATGTAAAGAGCTAGAGCGAGGCAAGAAAAGACGACGAGAGATGGTCTTGCGAAGATATCACAGAACACGAAGAAGGTGGCCGTAGTGGAGTTGAGTTGAAGCTGAAACAAACTGACTCAAGATGTGAACAGAGTGGGAAATGTTCGCTCTAGTGACCCCAAGGTAGATAAGACTATCAACAAGGTGATGATAACAAGTGGGGTCCTCAAGGGGCTCACCATCAGTGGTCGAAGATGAACGCCAAGCTCCATATGAGTGTTCGCCGTGCGCTGGTCAGTGAGACCCGCACGAGCAAGAAGATCCTGAATGCACTTCTCCTGGGAGAGGTAGTAGCCCTCAGGCGTAGAAGAAAACTCAATCATAAGGAAATACTGAAGGGGACCCAGATCAGACATCAAGAAATGCTCACTAAGATGCTTCTTCATAGAAGCAATATGGTGTCGATCATCCTTAGTAATAATCATATCATCCACATAAAGAAGAAGCGTACACCACAAGGAGAGGTGTAAACAAAGAGAGCATGGTCGTGATCACTTGCGGTGATGCTGGCAGCAGTGACAACGGAAGAGAAGCTTGTAAACCAAGCACGAGGGGGCTTACTTGAGCCCATAGAGAGAGCGGCGAAGGCGACAAACCATACCGTCAAGGAGAATACCCAGGAGATGGCTGCATGCAGACCCCTTCACGCAGCTCACTATTAAAAAAGACATTCTTGACATCCAACTAAGAGATAGACCACTGACGAACAGAGGCCACAACAAAGAGAGTGTGAACAATGGTCATATGAGTATCAGGAGCAAATGTCTCATCATAGTCACGATCGTACTCTTGCTAAAACCACGTGACACAAGACGAGCTTTATAGCGCTCAAGGGTACCATCCGAGCGAGTCTTAATCTTATATACCTACTTGCACGTAATAGGAGTGACACAAACAAGTAGGGGATCAAGATTCCAAGTGCTAGTACGCTCCAGAGCAGCAATCTCCTTTGCTATCGCATGCTGCCACTCCGGATGAGCAATAACCTCATGGTAAGTCGTAGGTTCAGCAAGAGTAGTGGCTGCAAAGCCGTTGCACTTAGGAGGCCTACCTGACCTAGGAGCAGAGACTAGAACAGGACCTAATAGGGATGGAAGAGGGGAAGGAGCAGATGGAGGCACAACTAAGGCTGTAGTAGGGCATGGACGGCGAGAGTAGTGTAGCAGAAAGGGGGAGATGACCTCAACAAAAGAGGTAGTAGAAGCAGGAACAAGAGAGTCTGAAGGAGAAGGAATAGATGGAGGTGAAATAGGTGATGACAAAGGTAAAGTTGAAGGAGCGAGAGGATAGTTAGGAAAAGTGAGAAAAGAAAGCGCCTCGGAGGACACTGAGCTGGTGGAAGAAGACCGAGGTTAGTAAGGACGAGACTCATCAAAGGTGATATCTCGAGATATCCTCATGCTACGAGCAACAGGATCATAATAGCGATAACCTTTATACTCAGAATTGTAGCTAAGAAAAATACACTCAACTAACTGAGCAGTTAGTTTGGTACGCTCACGAGGTGGGAAAAAAGAGACACAACCGAAACAACAGAGATGACTATACTGAGGAGGCCTACTAGAGAGACACTTGACCGGAGTACAACCCTGAAGAGAAGATGAAGGCTGCATATTGACAAGATAAGCAGCCGTAGAAATAGTCTCAACCCAGAAATGAGGCGGAACATGAGAAGCAAGCATCGTAGCACGAGCGGTCTCAAGTAAGTAATGATGTTTACGCTCAAAAAAATCATTCTGAGCATGAGCACCAGGACAAGAGCACTGAGGAAGAGTACCCTGGTCAGCAAGAAAATGACGAAGAGTAGTAGACGAGTACTGAACAGTAGAGTCAACATGAAGGACACGAATGGCCGAATTAAATTGAATATGAACCATAGTGGCAAACGACTAATAAATAGAGAGCACCTGACTACGAGAAGACATAAGATAGACCCAGGTGTATCGAGAATAATCATCAATAAAAATAACATAGTAGCGATGACCCTCTTTCGAAACGAAAGGGGCTGAACCCCAAGCATCAGAATGAACAAGATTAAAAGGACAATGAGACACAGAATCACTAGAGGGGTATAGAAGCTGTAGCTGCTTGCCAAGCTTGCAACCCGTACAGTGTAAGGAAGTGTCACCAGAAACAGAACAAAAAACACCACTCGGAACTAGCGAAGGCAGATGTGAACCTCCGATGTGACCTAAACGATAATGCCACTGGACAAAGGTGGTAGTAAAAGAGGCGACTGACACAAAGGCGGTGGAAAGGACCAACTAGCTGATGAAGACAGTGGAAGGAAGGTGCAGCCAGTTGAGCTCCCAAAGACGCTGCGAGTCACAACGCCTAGGGCCAGTCCCAACCATAGTCTCGGTGCGATGATCTTGAACACAAGTCAGAGTCAAGAATGATACAACAACCATGGTCAACGATCTGACCAGCAGACATAAGCTGTATAACTAGTTTGGGAATATGATAGACTGTAGGAGTAAGAAAGGAAGAAGTAGAGTGCCTCATCCTGCAACAAGAAGAGGTACCATGTGCAGTCGTAACTCTGTGAGGAAGAACAGGAGGACTCACAGAAGTGAAGTATAATTTGGTATCATGTGGAACGAAGCATCAGAATCTAGAATCCAAGGGAAAGTGATACCTGAAGGAGGTGGTGGCAGTGGAGCACTAGGAGACTAAGCAGCAGAGCCAATAGAATTGAATGAAGCTGAGGCAGCAAGGCGTCGGAGAAGAGTGAGCATCTCCTGCTGAACCTCCGTAGGGGAGCTCTGGCGAGAGCCGAACTGAGAAGAACCACCAGACAGGGAAGAGCCACTAGTGCCCTTAGAAGGGCGACCACCCCTGTGGCCCTGGTTCCTTCTTAGTGGGCACGAAGGCACTCCCACATCAGCTGACATATCAGCAGCTCCACCACATCCATGAGATAGCCGCAGTCGTGCTACCCACTAGGATGGCAGAGGCACGAGCCTCGTCGTCCTGCTACCTCTTGTAGGAGTGAAGCTGAGTCTAGTACACCTCCATGGCCTCCTCAAAGGTAGCGATCGTAGCCTTTTGAGTTGCTTTATTAGCAGCTGCAAGCATCTGAGGGGTAGCCGGTAGCGGAGGGCAAGGTGGGCATAGTCTCTCACCAATAAGATGGCCCCAAAGACGCTGGCTCCTCATGTGGATATGCATGTGCATGGCCCACTTGCGATAGTTCATCTTGTCAAAGATGACTTTCGGAACCGGGATAGCACTATGGGTAGCCATCATATGTGGAAAAAAACCGTAGCTGTGGTTAGGTGGTGACAGAGGCCGACTGTGGACGGATTCAGGCGAGGTGGTAGCGGAGAGGACTGGATCTGGGCTCGGCAGCGGCGGAGATGGTCGGATCGCCGAATCCAGCGTGGAGAGGGTCGGGTAGCGGAGACGGCTGGATCCGATGCGGTGGTGGCTAGATCCGGGGTTGGAGGCGGCGGAGACAGCTAACCGAATCTGGGCTTGGCGGCTATCAAGAGGCGGCCTGGCGGTGGTGCAGCGCAGAGGCGTGGGTGCTAGCACGGGTGCGGCCAGGCCTGGCGTGGGCGCGACGGCGGCGTGCGAGCGTGGGCTCGGGAAGAATGGGAAACATGGCGACAGCGGCCGACGGCGGTTAGGGTTGGGAAACCCTAACTCTAGCTTTCTCCTTGGCTCATACGATGTTATGAAGTGGGCTTCATCTATTCCCATCGGCCAAAGGCCAACATATACAGGTTACAAGAATAGAGAAAATAAGCAAAGAGCACCCTATACGATCTACTAATACTGCATAGCCTATACATGTCTAACAAAACGAAGGAGAAGCCTGATTACCAATGACTTATACTAGTACTACCGGTAGATACACAAGCCATAGAAGCCTGCATGAAGATCTGATGATTGTACTTGGTAGTGCACTATTTTGGTTGTCTAAATGTATTTGGCTATGTGGCCCTTTTATTGCAGGAATGGGTTTTCCAAACAAATGAAACAAGTTTCCTTTGTGGATGGACTATCTGATGATGCTCAAGTTTCCAGGGAAGAGAGGTCATTTCGGCTATGGATTAATAGCCTTGGAATTTCTACTTATATCAACAATGTGTTTGAAGATCTTAGAAACGGGTAGGCCATACTTCTACTTGTATTCATCTTAATCTTCAGTCAAGATCAAGCTGATGCTATATCTGACATTTCATTCTGGGACGATAGATGGGTGCTCCTTGAGGTGATTGACAAGATTGCTCCTGGCTCAGTTAATTGGAAGATGGCAAACCGGCCTCCAATAAAACTACCATTCAGGAAAGTGGAAAACTGCAATCAAGTTCTGAAGATTGGAAAGGAACTAAAATTTTCCTTGGTGAATATTGCTGGTAATGATATTGTGCAAGGAAACAAGAAACTGATATTAGGTAAGTGGTATTTTTAATCGGTTGCAAAGGATAAAAGGTACTTCGATTTTGCAGTTTGCATATAATTTGGAGGTGAGCAAATATGCAAAAACTTAAAACATAACAATTTGGACCATTGCTTATACAAGTCAATCATGCCTGCAAGAGATTGATAATTTATACATACACTCTATTAGGTGGTTATGATACATCTTAAATTATGGGTTTATCAACTGCTTTTGCTGAACAGCTTGTACTATTTCTGCAGGTATGCCACATACATATATAATTTATGATTAAATACTTTGTAGGGCTGTTCTTTCTTGGAGCATGCTGAACTGCTGACAGTTCAGCGATGAGAACGACATGTCAAACATTTTGACTTTGTCATAAGAAATATGGATTATAATTTATCTTAGTCCAAGCAATCTTTTTATAAGCCACGTCCTTTGGTTTAGTATGTTCTTTTGCATATAGAGTCTTGTATTTTTTTTTATTAGATCATGTGATCACATGGTATATTTTCCTGCAGCTTTTCTCTGGCAATTGATGCGGCACAATATCCTTCAGCTGCTGAAGAATCTTAGATTTCATTCAAATGGAAAAGAGATCACAGATAATGACATATTGGTGTGGGCTAACAAAAAAATAAAGGATTCTGGCAAGCATTCAAGAATGGAAAGTTTCAAGGTTTGTGTCTTTCAATATATTTTCTAATGTGCATCACTCTTCAATCATATCGAACTGTATATTTACTTGCAGTTAAGTTGCTTTTATCATAAATCATGATTAATCCGGTAATACTCAATTGTAAGCTACATTTCAATGATGTGATTGTCAAGTACATTGCTAGTCTGAAAGGCCACTATTTGCATAACTACTGTTACTACCACTTCTATGAAGTCCAAGAAGACATAAAATGTCTAGTAAGTGCTGTGGAGATTTATGCTGAGGGGGTTACAATTACAAATCTCTGTTTTTCTTTTCTTGATTTTTTTGTTGAGATTTATGCATTAAATTACATGCACTAATTACAGGATAGAAGCCTTTCAAGTGGCATATTTTTTCTCAACTTACTAAGTGTTGTGGAGCCTCGAGTTGTGAATTGGAGCCTTGTAACCAAAGGAGAAAAAGGTTGATGTCTCATGTCTCTGATGTTTCTGCGAATTTCCCTAGTTCTCCATGATTCATATCTTCCCTCAGTTCTTATATATGGAATTATGAACCTCCATCTCCTTAATGAAATGAAAGCTAGCACATCCAAATTCCTTAGTTTTTTTAGAGAAAATTCCTTAGATCTTATAATTGGTTTGAATTATATCCCATTATTGTACTTTCTGCATTCGATTCTTATATGCAACAACTTTTGCAGTCATGTTTGCTAATTTTTGTAGCCACAATGTTGTGCAAATCACTAGGTTGGGTAATAGTATGACCCACATATTAGTTATTACGGTGCATGTTTGTCAGAGCTTGCTTCCTAAAAATTTTACATTGTTTCTGTATAGATGTAGAAAAGCAAATGAATGCTTCATACACCATCTCTGTGGCGAGAAAGCTTGGTTGCTCCATCTTCTTGCTACCAGAAGATATACTGGAGGTAAGAGATTTGATTGAAAGCAAAATTTGTTTCTCATGTCCTTTCTCACAATGAAATATATGGATGTTCTTCATAAATTTTTGTTTGTACAAGTACCTATATTGGTAAGCTGTAAATCTGTTTCTTTTTGGTGTAATTCTCACTAGCACAAATACTGGAAGAGCCATACAGGAATTTCAGCCTATGTTTTTTTTAAAGCCCGATTTTATGAAAAATGTTCTCAAATAGATCATTTTGATTGGTGTGATATCGAATTTCGAAATATCAGTTTGGATGCCTACTGAACCCAATTTGTTAGTGTACTCCCAAACAGCCTCAAGTTTTGCACAATAATAAACCCTATTTCTCTTGCGATATCAACTAATTAACATTTGCATCATGATGTTGTTTCAATTTGTCTCAGGTGAACCAGAAGATGATGCTGACTTTGACAGCAAGCATCATGTACTGGCATTTGAAAAGACCAGCATCATATTCATTGGACACTGAAAACGGGAGTTCTTGCGAGACAAGCTCCACCTCAACTTCAGATGATTCTGCATCTGAATCATCGATTGATGACAGCGGAACTAGATAGACGAAGGGAAATTGTCTGACTGCTATTTTCAAAACCAGGCATACTCATCCCATAAAACGTTGGTTATGTTCTTGATTCTTTGCTGTAATTTGGAGAGCAAATGCATTCAAGACGGGAGAGAATGGTAAAGAGTTTTGGGTGTTTTTCCTTTGAGGTTTTGTAGTGTGGAAATTGATTTGGTGAGCGATGTGTAACATCCTGTAAATATTGATGCAGGTAGCCAATATCTGTAACATCATGTAGTGTCAGTGTTTTTTTTTTCAAATCCACAGATTGGTTTGTTCTTGAGTACTTTTCCTTTGCTTTTTAACGTGTCAACGTGGGCGATCCAAGTTGCAATTTGGGGAGAAAGTTTAGAACTTGATGTGTTGTATTGAACGGGGTGAAGCATACGTCTGCTAGGATCAATCTCTCTGTCTACAAGCTACAGCTAGGTTGTCGACAATTTTAGGAGTAAATAAAAACGCAAAATTTTGCGTTTCATCAATAGTTTTGCCAAACTTTTGTTGAACTGTGTCTCAAGTTTTTACTTGTCACTGGGTAGGATCTAAGTATCTAAGTTACTAAATTTAGCAAATGGATACGAGCGTCGGTCAAGATCCCAATCACATGTTGGGTACTGAATGCCATGATGCAAAAAAGAAAAGACTATCCGGCATGGCTGTATTCAGCATACTAGATGGAGTGGCATGATCCCGCAAGACAGCCTTAATTCCAGCACAGGTGTGTGTTAAGACTAGCTCAAACACCTGCAAAAGAAAGGGTGAGTTATTTTCGGTTGCGACTTATGTCTTTTAGTCTTAACGTGAGTAGTTATGCGAATAAACCGAATGTCGATAAGCCGCTTCGAAAAGGCATCATGGTAAGTCATTTCGAAAAGACAACAGAGAAATCGTTCTATATATTTATTTGAAGAAAGTTAAAAGTTATAAATTATAAGCTGAAAAGAAAGAGGGTAAAGTCTCAACTTATTCTGGATAAAGCCCAAACAAACTCAACTTCAATGCTCCATTTAGTAATATATGCATCTCAGAGGACACGATCTGTAAAAGGCTAAAGGGTACTGACAAAGACTAAATATGCGTAGTGCAGAAGTAGAACTGAGAATTGTTGACATATCTAGCACTAGCTATATTTTTTTTTCAAATTTGATATCTAGACATTTGTTTTTATAAATCTAGTCCCCTCGATGAGTTTAGTAGTGTCGAACCCAGATTTTACAATCTAGAGTCCTCTATGATTCCACCGCACTATTCTCATAGATACATTACTGAATATAAAAAACATACCTTGCGAAAGTGTAACTAATACAGTAGTATACTTACACATGGACCGATTAGACCGAAACCTTTAAAAAGCAGCAGCGGAAATGAATATTCATACAGGTGGACTCTCAGGATATGCCCACAGGCAGCCAATTGGAGTTTGTGACCTAGTTCTTGGTCTTTTCATCTTCTTCACCAAGTGCATCACCAAAACATAGTGATATGACTCTCTTGATTCTGAATTAATTAACTGAGCGAGAATGATTACAAACCACCGTACTCCGCGAGCCAACACACAGAATATAATTACATCTATGCAGGGCTTACCAAAGGAAAGCTCGGGCTATTTTGCTTTGCCAAATGACTTAAAAATTTACAATAATTAGAAATTCCTGAGATTTAGTAATTTTAACTAAAACATATTTTTCTAAAGTGTGTAAAAGATTGCAATTGTGATAGTGGTATAGATCCTATCCACCATTACATTCGCTTAATTCCATCACTGGCATAGACGTCCTAGAGCAACATAAATCAGGGCTTTCACTGCCAGACACTTTTTATTCCACCCAAAAAGTTCTTAAACATAGAACTATATCTAAGTAAGTTTCTAAGTCCACCCATGACCGTGGACACAACTGTTCGAATAGTTTTCACTCTGCAAAAATTGTACACTTTACCCACAAAAGACAATTAGTCCGTTTTACCATGCCCCTTCTGTCATCTCACCTATATGGACTGCTCCCACACATAGTGGGTCCCATAAGTTGTGCGGGATGTTTACCACAACAACTAGTATAGCTGGACTATAAATTTTCACAACGGCTAGCAGATTTCACCCTCCACTTGATGCCCCCCGTTCGAGATTGCACATAACCTCCTCTTGCACTACATCACTCTCCCACCAGTGAGATGACTACTTTCTAGGTCCGATAGAATTTACTTAGCCTAGTTGCACTTTGCATATTTATAGTTGCACTATTTTACATTGGGAGGTCAGAGTCAGATTCAGTCCTTACGGTTATCTAAACAGCTCTACCACAAATCATACATTCTCGTATATCACTGTACCAACCTCTCTTATCATCTGTCTAGATATTTAAGCATGTTAGGGTTTTTGGATGTGTAAACAAATTATGTTTATAACATACTGGCTACTTTCCACCAATAACTTCTCAAAGACAGTTTTTCATGTTAAAATGATGATGGGACAAATTAATGCCCTTGGATATCTAAACAGCATTAAGCATGGCGTTAGGCATAGCCGATGGTAGAATACCATGACTTGCTCTTTAATCTGATGACTTCTTTCATTATTTTTATATTTATTAATGAAATTCCATGAGTTAGGCTAGACCTATGGACAAATGTAAGAGTTTAGCTGGGTGCTGAGTATTATCTGTTGAGTGTCATCATTTATAAATTAGGGCATGAGTTACACACGTGATGTATACAATATTGGGTTTATCGAATTAATCTTAGAGTTCATATTTCTAGTAATTCAAGTTGTAGTATTTTCTAGGGTTTGATTAATTAGCAATTAAATAATTAACTCAATAACTTATTAAGCATAAGATTATTTAATTATTCAGTTACTATTCAATGGTTACTTTAATTGAGCCATTGTTCATTAATAGATCAACTGAGGATTGACTCTAGGGTTTGGGTGCATTCATGTAAAATGCAACTTTTGGCTTGGTCCAAATATTACTAGACTCCAAATTAGCATCTATGGGTGTGTTAGTGAATTGTCTTTATTAAGATCTAATTAATTGGTCCTAATATCACATAGTTCATCAAATTATAGAATAGCAGAATTTTTTTTACGATCGATAACCTAGGGGTCATTATATTCTAATAGATGCACAACGTTATATTTTAACATGATCTTTTAGTTAAAGAGATGGTATTTTATGTACTCGTAGTTATGATCTAGCACAATTTAATTTTTATTAAAATCTATTTATGTGGACCTAGTTTGTTATATGCAATTATACTTCAATATCATCATTAATTAAGTCTACTGTTAAGATTTCATTATCCACGACATGTTAATGATAGGGTTTATCTTTTAATAGGGTTTTTGGACTGACATATGGATTTCTTAGAATAAATATTGGTTGGCTTTCTATATATATATATATATATATATATATATATATATATATATATATATATATATATATATATATATATATATATATATATATATCCCCTATTGTACCCAACTATTTTTTTAGAAAATCCTTAATTTAAGTGGACACTTCAATTAAATTATTTTTAATAATTTAATTAATTCATGTCCCCTATTTTTCTTGTTTAGAATTTATTTGAGTGGAGATTAACTGCCCTACTATATATAATTATACTTTATTATCTTTTTTTACTTAAGCGAACTTATATTCCAGTGGCACCTTACTATAATATTTGAGTTCTTTTAGGGTATAAGTCGATGGTACTTAGCACCTATTTAGTATATTTTCAGTTTTGGTTGGGGCCTAGCTATGTTGTCAAGTCTTCCAAAATTTATCATACTATCAACTATATTCAGATGACAGGTTATGCAAATTATTTATATTAGTTACTATTCAAAAGGGCTTTCATGATATTTGAAATTTAATTAATTATAGTTTATAAAATTTATAATTAAAGAGTACTTCAATTTAAATGATAAATTAATTTGACCGATTTTCCTCATTTAACTCCTAATTGAAATGGGCTAATAAAAATAAAAAAGAAAAAGTGCCAAGGAGAGGATTCGAACCCAGGACCTCATCCTTGCGTTTGCCTCTACTGACCAACTGGGCATCTTGTCCATGAGAAATTGGGAGAGGAGGGAAAACAAGAAAAAGGGGTAAGGGCTCAGTGGCCTGACCAAAATAGAGGAGCGGCGATGCCAGCCTGAGGTGAGCTGTCGGCAGCAAGGGGAGGCCGACGAGGCAATGGTGATGGGTAAAATGGGTTGCGGGGAGCCAAGGCTGGGGGCCGACAGTGGCGGCAGTGCCATGGTGGAAGAGGAAGAAAAGTAGTGGGAGCACGGGGCAGCGTGCTTGGTGAAGGCAAGAAGTGGCCAAGTTGAGCCAACGGCATTTGCCAGGGGTAGTGCGGGTAGCTCCACGGTGCCGGTCAGCTAGGGCAAGGCGAAGCTTGAATTGATGGTGAGGAAGGATGAAGGGTGTCATAGTGGCGGTGCTAGAGAGAGGAATCAAGCTGAGATGCTCTGATGAGGAATTGGTGGTGGTGGAGGCGACAATGGCCGACAGCGAGGAAGAAGGGAGTGCGGTGGGCTTTGGCGGTGTAGTCCTTATAATTGTATGAGGGGAAATGCAGTAGGGAGCCAAGAACACGTTATGACGCAAGAAACTTTGTGGAATGATGGCTGGAGAGGCAGGAACTATTGGATAAGTCTTGTGTGTAGTCGTGTGCATGGTCGTAGTCGTAGTCGTGTGCGTGGTCGTAACCGAGTGCGTGGTCGTAGTCATAGTCGTGTGAGTCAGTTATGTTTAGCGTATGGCCACATCTTTTTGTCGTGTACAGTTCAAGTCATAGTGGAGCCACATGCGGATAGTTCATTCATGGCGCAAGTCTAGGAGGCCACTCAGGGCATGTTCTGTACATAGAGTTTTATAACTTCAGTAGTGCACGAGAGAAAACGCTGCTACGTTGTAGCACAGACCTAGTGTTCATCGAGTTCGCGTGTGTTCACAACTCAGGTGTTTTCCAACATTGGTATCAGAGCTGCGTTGACGGTCCAGGCGTAGCTATGTCATCGTCGTGGGCTCCGGTGGGTGGGCAATCAAGGAATCCTCCACGGCGAGGCTGACCTCGCTCACCGACACCTCCTCCGTGCCGATTGCGGCACTGTGATGACGATAGCCATGAGATCGTTGTCCAGCGCGTCATTAAGGAGGCGTCGGGCTCAGTGGTTGATGAGGACATGACCCCTATGGATACAACTATATTTGCTATACTTGTTGTCCCAATTACAAGAGCTCCTACGCATCACTTAAATTATCAGGTGAGTTCGTTGCAAAGAGATTTTACTTTGTTTGATAAAAAAACTTATGATATTACATAATGTGAGTTTGTTGCGTTTGTTATTATGTACCGAGATTTATGATGAAGATCATGCAATACGTGAGGCTACACATATGTTAAAATCGAGGACGGTTTTCTATTAAGGGGAGGATGATGTGACCACGCCACCAACACATACGACCATAGTGCCCAATATCAAGATTGAACTAAAGGTGAATTTGTTTTTTCAGTTTCAACATATTTTAAATGAGAATATGATGCTACATAATGATGAAAAAATATATTTTGTAGCACCACATCACTTTTGCACCAATTCAAGCAAGAGATCAATTTGGACACGTTTTGGAATCCAATTCGGCCTCCAGATCAGTTCGGATTCAGCGTGATGGCCCAACTTCAAATGTTCATAACTTTCACATACGGAATCCGTTTGAGGTCCACAAGTACTCGATGGAAAGATTTTCTCGTCCTCTTTCCAATGGATCTAGCCTCATCTCTAAATTCCTCCTGTGCTTACCGCAATCGCAATCACTCAAAGAAGGTGCTGTGTCACCTGTTTGGGTCAAATTGGGCCTTGTAATGTTTGGGCCCAAAGGGGAGGTGCTGCCCCTCCTAGGCCTATACTGTTCATGGGTTACTATTCACATAAACAGTACCATAAATAGTACCACCCCTTTTTCCTTAGTTTTGTGCGGTTTTTCCACCCCTATTTAAGGAGGCTGCACCCTTCTAATTTTCTTGAATTTCGTTTGATTAGTTTTTCCATTGTGAAAACTCTTGTTTTTCGCTTGTGTTGGCTAGACCAACCGTAAAGAACCTCTACGGAATCCAACCTTTTGGACTCAATATAAATATTTGCAATTTCAGATTGCTTGTTATCTTGTTCTTGCGTGTTCTTCGGTCGCATGCAGGAATAGACCTTCGTGGTCAGGTCAACCGCGTTCTTGGCACGGTTGATAACGACTTGGAGTGTGGTTCAGCGATTGCTAAGGCGCAAGCGACGTCGTACGGTTGTAGTCGGATCGCAAGAGTCACCTCCACCAAAATCGATAGTTATCATCATATCGGAAGATCGGGACCACATCGCCTCATCAGTAGTCTACCCCACGCTCACCCGGACAAACTACACCGACTAGGTGCTAGTGATGCGTGTAAACCTGCAAGCGCAAGGCCTTTGGGAGATGATCAAGTCTGGTGACTGTGACTACCGCGACAATAGACTGACACTATCTGCCATTCTCCGCGTTGTGCCACCCGACATGCTCTCAACCCTCGCCATCAAGGACACTTCCAAGGATGCCTGGGACGTGGTCAAGACGATGCGCGTTGATGTCGAGTGTGTCAAAGAGGCGAATGCACAGAAGCTGCGGCGCAACCTCGGTGAGATCCCGTTCAAGGATGGCGAGTCCATCGACGACTTCGCCATGAGGATCACAATTCTCGCCAACAACCTTCTAGTCCTAGGGGACAACGTCACCGATGAGGAAGTGGTTAAGAAATTCCTGTAGGTCGTCCCGGAACATCTCTCGCAGGTTGCCATCTCCATCAAGACTCTTCTTGATCTGAGCATGCTCATCATCGAGGAGGTAACCGAGCGTCTTTGCGTGGTGGAGCAGCGGTACTGGCTCAGCTCTAACACCAACACCGGTGGACATATCGATACCAGTGGCCGCCTGCTTCTCACTGAGGATGAGTGGTAGGCCCGGCTCTAGAGGCGCGGGAATGACGGGAACGGCGGAGGCAACAGCTCCGGCGGCAATCACCACCATGGCAAAGGCTGTAGGCGTAGACAATGTACTAGGTCACGTGACAGTTGTGCAAATACGGCCAGCCAGGCTGGCGGCCCCGACGCTCCTAGGGACCAATGCTACAACTGTGGCAAGCAAGGTCACTAGGCTAAGGACTACCACAACAAGCCCTGGTGAGATCAGGCTCACCTGGCGAAAGGGGACGATGATGAGCCTACTCTGGTCAAGTCGAAGGACCAACACCGACGGCATCATGCGATTTCAGACCAGCACCGAGGTGGAAAGCAGGCGCAAACTTCGACTCCTATGCACCGACCGCGGAGGTGAGTTCACTTCGGTGCAGTTCGAGAAATATTGCGCAGACCTCAATGTTCAACATCAACTCACAACACCTTATTCCCCCAGCGGAATGGAGTAGTGGAGCGCCAGAACTAGACAATCATTGCCACCACCTGGAGCATGATGAAGGCAAAGAATGTGCCCGGGAGGTTCTGCGGAGACGTGGTCACCACCGCCATCTTCATACTAAATCGATCGCCGACGCGGAGCTTGGATGGCAAGACTCCCTATGAGGCGTGGCACGACGAGCGGCCGACGGTGTATTTCCTCCACACCTTCAGGTACGTTGCATACGCCAAGAGCACCAACCCATACCTCAAGAAGCTGGATGACTGCAGTGTCCTGATGGTCTTCCTCGGCAATGAACCAGACGCCAAGGCCTATCGCCTCTTCGACCCGGTCAGAGAACACATTTACGTGTCATGCGATGTTGTGTTCGATGAGGATGCGTAGTGGGACTGGAGTGGAGATGATGGAGATCAAGATGTAGGCGCGGAATCGTTCACCGTGGAGTACGTGGTCACCAGGGAGCCAGTGCGTGACACAAGTGTGAACTCCTCCGACCACGGTTGAACGCCTTCACCGACAACAACCGAGGCTAGGGGAGAATAAACCCCAGAGGCGATCGAGCACGTCATGCCACCTACGCACGACTTCGTTGTTGATGCGGACGTTGATGAAGATGTTCCCTAGCGCTACTGCACCGTCGACAATATCCTTAGTTCGACCGTGCCACGAGGGTACGCACCGCGCCAGCTCGACCATGCGAGCTTCACATGGTGAGCACTGAGGAACCAAGTACGCTCGCTGAAGTGGAGCGAAGCGAGAACTGGAGTAAGGCGATGCAGGAGGAGATGGACTCAATTGTCGACAACAAGACCTAGAGCCTTGTTGATCTCCTTGTAGGTCACCGTGCGATCGGTCTGAAGTGGGTGTACAAGGTGAAACGCAACGAGCGTGGAGCTATTGTGAAGCACAAGGCTTGCCTCTTCGCAAAGGACTACGTCTAGTGACAGGGGGTGGACTTTGATGAGGTCTTCGCCCCTGTTGCCCATCTGGAGACAGTGCGGCTCCTACTCGCCATTGCTACCCACTAGTCATGGGAAGTTCACCATTTTGATGTCAAGTCGGCGTTCTTGAACGGTGATCTTCAGGAGGAGATGTACGTCGCACAGCCACCCAGCTTCATCGACAATAGGCACAAGAACAAGGTGTTGCGTCTCCACAAGGTGCTCTACGGTCTTCACCAGGCACTGCACACTTGGAACGTGAAGCTGGACGCCACTATGATCTCGCTCGGGTTTTATCGCAGCAGCTCCGAGCATGGAGTGTACATGCGAGGTGAAGGCAGAAATCGGCTAATCGTGGGCGTCTACGTCGACGACTTGATCATCACTGGTGGCAACACCAGCGGGATCCACGAGTTCAAGGGAGAGATGAAGAGCGTGTTTCGGATAAGCGATTTGGGAGTGCTTAGGTACTACCTCGACATCGAGGTGCACCAGACCTTGGACGGCATCAAATTGGGACAATCCGCCTATGCGCTAAAGGTTCTGGAGAAGGCCGGCTGGTAGACTACAACCCCTACCAAACTCCAATGGAGGAATGACTCAACCTCAGCAAATCGAGCTCATCCCCACTAGTCGATGCTACTCTCTACTGAGTCTAGTCAGAAGCCTCTAGTACCTTGTCCAAACCCGGTCGGACCTGGCCTACTTAGTAGGTTATGTCAACCGTTTCATGGAGACGCCACGCGAAGAGCACCTCATCGCTGTCAAGCGCATACTGCGATATGTTGCAGGGACAAGAACATGGGGTGTCTTCTACGCAACCGAGAAGAAGAAGAGGGCACAACCGTGTCTATTGGGCTACAGTGACAATGACATGGCTAGGAACGTTGATGACAGAAAGAGCATCTCAGGTGTTATCTTCTTCCTCGAAGACGGGCCCATCACCTGGCAATCTTAGAAGCAAAAATAGGTGGCTCTGTCTTCTTGCGAGGCTGAGTATATCGCCACGGCTTCCGCGGCTTGCCAGGGCGTCTGGCTGGCACGACTTCTGGGCGACATGCTCTGTGCAGAATTCAATGTGCTAGTTCTGAGAGTGGACAACAAGTCCACAATCTCGCTAATCAAGAACCCAGTGCATCACGACCGAAGCAAGCACATTGACACAAAGTTTCACTACATCCGGGAGTGTGCAGAGAAAGGCCAGATTGATGTCGAGTTCATCAGAATAGCAGACCAGCTCGGTGACATCTTCACCAAGCCATTCAGACGCATTAAGTTTCAAGAACTTCGTTCCAAGATTGGGCTCATAGACATCAAGTAAGCACAATAAGACTTAGGGGGTGTTTGTTGGATAAGTCTTGTGTGTAGTCGTGGGCGTAGTCGTTTGTGTGGTCGTAGTCATAGTCGTGTGAGTCAGTTATGTTTAGCGCATGGCCATGTATTTCGGTCGTGCGCAGTTCAGGTCGTAGTGGCGCCACGTACGGGTTGTTCGTTTGTGGCGCAAGTCTAGGTGGCCACTCAGGCCACGTTTTGTACATAGAGTTTTATAAATTCAGCAGTGCACGAAAGAAAACACTGCTGCCTTGTAGCACAAACCTAGTATTCATCGAGTTCGCATGTGTTCACAGCTCAGATGTCTTCCAACAAGAACATCATGGAGCTCGGCGACGACAGGCACATGGCCATGGCAACCGAGTTTGGTAGAGCTTGGAGGAGAAGCCAGGAGGAATAGGGAGGTGTAGGTGCGCTAGAGGCAGGCCAAACGGGTTATTTATAGTGGCAAGGGCGCTGTAGAGATGCTGTGGCCGGCGACATGGTACAGGGTGCGGCATGGGCGCTTGCGTCACCGTGGCGCGGTCTCTGGTCGTCGCTTAGGGCATCTGTAGTATATGAAAATAGAGGGTCTTAAGCCATCTTAAGGTCAACCTTATACATTACAGGGGTGACCTTAAGCAGGCTATAAGAAAAAAAGCTTGAGGCTGGTCCTCAAGCTAAAAACCTGACCACAAGCATTAAAATACAATTTTTCTTTATCTGCCGAGTGGGACCATCTTAAGGCTCCTTGGATTATATACATTAAAGCGTCGGCCTTAAGATTTAGATGGGACCCACCTTAAAGTCTCTTAGGTTATATACACTATGGATGCCCTTAGGCGTCGAGGCTGCTGTGGCAGGGTATGGACGAGGTGATGTGGGGGTGATGGGGTGCCAAGGTCAATTGTTGCGGCTGCATGGCGTGGTCAAGAATTTCGGAGCCATTTGGCGCAATGCGGCGTTGGCCGGACGCGGGCGCACACAGGCGAGTGCAGCAGCGCTCACGGGCGCAGGGCGGCCTAGCACAGTGCACAGCACGGTCGCGCTCAAGCGCGAGGTGGCCGAGGCGCACAGGCGCAGGGCAGGTGCGGTCGGGTGGCGTGCGACGCAGTCGTTGGTCGGTGCGGTGCGGTGCGCTCTGTACTGGGCAAGCGCGGTGGCGTGCGCACGGCGCAAAGCACCTGGCCGAATCAGAGCAAGGGGCAGGAGAGGAAAGAGAGCAAGAGGGAGACAGAGGAGGGACTGGCTGGTGGGCCCAAGGGAAAAGGGAGAGGACAGATTAGCCCGTTTGAATAATTTGTAAATTTAAATTTCATATTTTCTTGTCGATCATTTGAGGAAAACAACATTTTAAATTAAATTTTCAAACTAAATTTTTGGTTTAAACTTTCTGTCTTATTTTTAAATAGTGTTTGGATGGGGTTTTGGAATTCAAAATTTGAATTTAGACTTGGTTTGCCAATAGTATGATGAGTTCATCATTTTATTTTCAAATCAAAATTTTAGGTCATAATTTTTCTTCTTTAAATTTTCAATTAATTTATGTCTTGCGTTAACGAATTAATTCTGTGCTTAGGTTCTTTTTTTAACTTCACATATCATCGTTTCAAATTTTCCATTCTCTTATCAGTGTGATTATTATTTGTTTTCAGAGATTATTCCCTGGCAAGAAATTTGGAAAATCTAAATAAAATTTCGAAAGAAATTCGAATGCCAACAAGATTCAATGAAAAGTTTTAAAAATTTTACAATTTTGAACATCTGAATTGTCAGGATGTTAACACGTGACACGTGTCATTTTCCGTACTACAGTAAGGCATGAACCACCATAAAGCGGCATGGTGCCGATAATAAATCCATGTAATTAATTAGCATTAATTAATTAATTATTATTAGCACTAATTAAGCATGTATTGCATCATTACTGTTGACTGGCAGTGGCCGGCGTAGTGCCCGTCGGGCTAGGGAAGCTCTCTAGCTCCGTAGGTTTATGAAGGATATCATATTTGTAAAATTAAAAGTTCAAAGCAACAAGGACTGAATGGAATAGTTTAGGCTTGTGATTGGGGTAACAAACAAGCTATCCAGCCAAATGGTCAGGTTGACTCCTAGGGATGTACAAAACTTTTCACTCTAGTACTTTACTAAGCTCAGCTGCGTTGCCTTTTCGTAGTAATCACATGCACCGATGAGAAGGTAAGCACTTCTGCCTCGGGCGTTTCTTCCATTTTCCAACTCCTTGGCCTTCGTTTCAGCTCTGTTCTAGCAGCAGACATTGCTGCTAGTTGCTCGTGCTGTCACATGCGAGACTTGCTTTGCAGTACGACAATTCTGGCGTAGGAGCAACAGCTAACACGGATGCTGCAATTGCACAAAGAAGTATTAATAAGATTCAACATACATATGGGGAGACACGTTAGCATGCGTGCGCGATCGCACTCCACAGATACGGTACGTGGTGCATGCGTGAGGGAGATTACTTTTGAGGACCACTTGAAGTACCCATGGCATCTTAAGGGCGTGGAGCGATCATTTCTTCCCTGCTTAACTAGTACTTCCTCCGTTGATTTTTTTATCTAAAATTAGTAAGATGCCCAAGCGTTATAGGGAAGTTACAAAAAAGATGATACATATCATCAAATGTGACCAAAATCGTACAATAGACATTAAAAAAAGAGAGGCATCTTATCATCAAGAGTGAGATTAGCGTGGCTAGATCCACTATTGCCAAAATCGTCGCTTTGGATCTGTCCTCCCTACCCCTCCGGTTTCACAATTCTTCCTCAGATCCGGCGGTGTACACATTAGCTGAGCCGATGTACTCTGCCTCTCTGTTCGTCGTCCATGCTGGTATACTCCATATCATGATCGTCGACTTTGTCGGTGTACACCTTCATTCTATCATCATTCTCGCTGGTGTACACCAAAGCCCCGTCGTCCGCACTGGTGTGCTTCTTTTCTTCACCACTGAGTACTGCTCCGCATCTCTCCTCTTCATCGCCCCAGTGCAGCAACATAGCGGCGCACAGAAGGAAGGAGTAGCGGAGGCTCCGGTGGACTGGGCTGAGGGACCAAAGGGGCTAGCTAACGATACAGGCCCACATGTCAGTGTATGACAAGAGGAGATGAGGAAATGCGCAGCGGCGGGGAGAAGGAAGGATGATGTGATGAACGGACAAACTCCCCTTTTATATTAGTAGAGATATGTGTTGTCTAAAGTTTGGTTGCTAATATATTTTAAACTATCTAAATTGGCTATATAATATTATATCATTAGATTTGTCATTAAAATACTTTTATAATGTCATAATTTTATTAGAACTAGTAACCATGCACACGCAATGCACATTTCGACATTATATATTGTACTAAATATTTAATCAAATTATAAATTCAAAACTAAATCTATTTTAATATAATCTGACCCAAATTCATAAATCCTCTTAAGACACTTACTATAAAAATGCAATTTAACAAATAAGAATGTACCTATTCTACATGAAATCCATATAAAAAAGAGCAACAAATATGTTCATTTGTATGAATAGTACGAAGTTAAGTCAATCCAACCACTAATAGAGAGTAAAGAGTTCTCATGTAAGCCACGTTTGAAATGAGCATTTATCGACTTTTGATTGGTACAGTCCTTACAGCATTTTGGTTTGCACTGCTTGCATAAACCTTTTATATCTGGACAGATTTATTTGACTCGATCATGCACACATTTTTGGTGATTAGCAGCCTTGAGGCGACCGAAACCATCAAATCAGGTTGAAGTCTGAACCCTAATCTCCTACATAGATCAATATCAACCAATGAACATAAGCTACTTTCAGTTAATGAATCTGATTTAGCCTCAAATTGGACAAGAAATCATCAATATAAGACATACTTGTGAATAATATGCTACCTTTATCATTTTGGGCAAGATGCCAACCAAGAGAATGATGCTATGTAGGTCGATATGGGGCCTCTTTGATGTGAATTATAGATTGGACAATAATATCGTCGTGGAATATCATTTGTACAAACAAGTGATCGAAATAATTTGTAACATGTTTACATTGTCACATAAATCAAAGAAGTTTCGGAGTATTGAGAGATCCCCATCTTCTTGATCTGCTTACACAAACTAGCGACAATGGAAGATAAGGAGTAAATAAATAAATCTTCCATTGGACAACAAAACAAGATGTGTTTATTGCATATTATGCTACCAAATAGTCATGGGACATTAAAATGTCAACAATTTATCGGGATTCTGAAAAACCGATGCACAGTAAAAAAAATCTATCAGTCAACAATTTATAATCTTTACAAACAAACAATCATTAGAATGCTTACCATAAACCTTGCCATTGCTGCTGTTGTGCTATCACAACCTTGCATTGGCACCCTAGAATTGTGCAACAGGGTAGAATTGTGCAACAATGTGTGACCAGAAAATTAACAGATCTTGTGTTAGTCGAGGCATGGATTGTTGTATTGTAGATGTGTCCATGTGAGATGTAGAGGCGGCGTTGGGCTGGAGGGGGGTCACCAGCGGACTACATCACTGGTGTCATCGGGCTAGAGCAGGGGGCGGAATTGGGCGGAGCGGTGGCGCAGCGGGTTGTGAGGGAGTGGAGGGGGTGGAGCGGTGGCGCAAGGGGGCAGAGTAGGATGGAGAGGCAGAGTAGGGTGTAGAGTGGGCCTAAGCGGTGGAGCATGGGGGCGGCGTGGGAGCAGAGGGGGTCAGAGCGGCAGCGTGGGAGCAGCGTAGGGCGGAGCGTGGAGTGGGGCAGAGCTGGCGGAGCATGGGGACGACGTGGGGGCGGAGGTGGCGGAGTGGGAAGGAGCAGGAGTGGCGGAGTAGGAGCGGCGTGGAGTAGGGCAGAGCTGGAGCAGCGAAGCAGGAGCGGCGTGGAGTGGGGCGGAGTCAACGGAGCATGGGGCAGTGTGAGAGAGGAGGTAGGCGGAGTGGGGTGGAGCGGCCCTGCGGGGCGGCGCGGATTGGGGCTGGCTAGGAGTGGGTTGGAGCAAGGCATGATTAAGGGATGGGCAAGACCAACTTGTAATGTTATACGTTGGATTAGATGAATGAACGATGTAGATATCTAGATGGCAGGATTAACTTGCAATACTAGTCATTGAATTTTATTGATCTAACCACTAGAAGAGTAGGGTATTAACGTGGTTGAGTGGCAAAAAAATTTAATCAAACTGGTGGTTTTTATATCAGTAGATATCTTCATGTAAAATTATAAAAAGAAATGGTCAAAATCGCATTCACAAAATAGGTCACATTTGTCCAATTAGAAAAGTTAGTTAATTTAAGCTAGCGCATTCAATAGGAAACTTGCACATTCCTCTCCTTGGATCAATCATACCTCAAAGCCATTGTCCGTGAATTCGTGTAACCGGATGCACCGCTAGGAGCATCCTACTTTCCCCTGTTTTCCTACTCGTAATTTCCCCTAAATCACTCTCCCGTTCCCTTGCAATCGCCGCTACTCTACGGATTCGACGCGTCATCAAGAAACCAACCAAACATCGCATGCCGGCATCAAGCAGGAACGAAGAATAACAAAATGATTGGTTATGGAATGACTCTACTATGTACCGTCCAGATCTACCACATGCTGCACAAGAACTAATGAACTACAGATCTATCAAGGGATTCGGAATAAGGTTCACTTGATCGGTGCTTCTTGTGCTCCTGGTCGAACTTGGAGTTGTCGAGGTCCTTCTCGGTGAAGTTTGCGGTCATCTTGACGATGAGGTAGCCGGTGATGGCGAATCTGGTCAACAAGATGCAGAAAAAAGATAAAAGTCGATGATAAATCTTGACTAGTGTATCACAGCAACACCTTAGAAACCATGTCAACGATGGTGGATGTATGTTCTGGGGAGAAGATATGATATTTGTGAATTGTAATGACCAGTGACAGTTACAACTTCCATCCAAACGATGGTGGTTATTCCAATCTAATTAATCCGGTAGCTGGCTTAGGATAGAACATAGAGGTCACTGTTTCAGATAGGAAAAACTGTTGTCTAGCCAAAGCAGGGGCAAGCCGGGCAGACAAGACTAATGTTTGGTAGTTGGTTTGGAATTTTAGGCATTGTTGGCAGGGAAGGTTGGAAGTAATGCTAGGGCTACCTGTAGTTTCTGGATTCTACAAGCTTCCATGCTAGATGACACTAGCAATCAGGCAAAGTGGGGGAGATGCCTTCATTCTCTACAAGGAAAAAAGGCCGAGTTTTCAAAGCAAAATAAGTGATAATTTGCATTCCTCTGTACGTAGTTTGACGCTTCATGGTCTGAACTTGAGATCATACTGTGCCATTTCCGCAAACAGCGCGGTTGTGACATTCTGTGCGTTCGAAGGCGTTAGATCAAGTGATAGATGGCGAACACCGAGGTAAAGTTCCAAATGCATCAATGTCTTCGCTATACTCGCTGGATGGCGAACACCGAGGTGAAGTTCGAAATGCCTCAACTTCTTCGCTATACTGATACTAGGTGTTAAAATCAGAAAATATCGGAATTTTTCAACCGAAAATTTCAAAGCAAATCAGTGTAAATCTGTATAAATCAAAGTAAATTCAAATTAAACTGAAATATTTAAGACCAATTTATACTCCTACGAAGGTGTTCAATATAACTGATTTTCGGCAATTATCGGCCGGCAATGTGAACCCTAGAGCAGAGCAGCAGCATGGCCGATAGGATGGGACCCAGCCAGCACCTCAACCGGAGACGTAAGTTTTTTTGTCCTTCCAGGTACGTGAAGAAGAACCGACTAGCTGAACGTAAGAACAAGATTGGGAGCCGATCTGGAGACGGAGCCCGGAAGCTAGCTGAGCTGAGCTGAGGTGGCAAGGCCGATATATCAAATTAACATGAGTAGCTCGCGTGTTAAAAAGACTGACAACGGCTACTTGCATGTACTGATTTTTTTTTTTTTGATAGATGCATGTACTGATTTGCTTTGCTTGCTCCCGCGCACTGTCGTCATGTGTCCGCCGCGGCTCTAATCAAAGAGACCATCGAGGAGCCAGCCTACCGTCCCTTCCGCCGGGCCCCACCGCCAGGGGGAGGGCCCACACATCCTCACTAAACAATGACTCTTTTTTTTCTTCTAAAAACTGTTTTTATAGTAACTAGCTTTCAAATAGAGTATTTTTTTAAGACAGTGTCTATACATCAATTATAATATACACTGCAGTGACTTTATTTGTATCGTTCAAAATCACACACGAGTCTCTATCTCTACGTACTCTCTTTCGCAAACATCCAAACTCTATAAGCCGCAGCCAAAAAAACAGGCATTTGAAGAGATTGACTATAGAACACCTAGATGTTCTTTAGTCTTATAGAGCACTCACTTTTTCTTTATGGAATAATCTTAGAAATATTTGGTCTTCTATTCATAATAATTGCCACTAAATTATGTCATGTAACACTAGAAATTCAAAAATACACCTAAAAATAAAAGTTATCAGCTGAATTTTTAATAAATTACCAGACAAAAGTCACATAAATTATCATCAATTAAATCCTCAATTACTACTGATAGCTTAACAAATCACCAACATAAGTTTTTAAAGTACCATCAGTTTACAAATTTAAGAAAAGTTTAGGAATCACCATCATTCAAACCCTAAGTTATCATTATAGTTTAAGAAATTATCACTATAAGTTCAAAATTACCACCATTTTCTACAAATTTGAAACATTTCAGAACTTACCATCAGTTGCGCTAAAGTTATTATCAGTTACACCTTAAGTTATCATCTGTAATTTTAATAAATTACCATTCTAATTTATGACTTTACCATCATTTCATGATATAATCGCTTTTAGCCCAAAAATAAATCCAAACCTTCAAAACTTACCATCAGTTTGATACTATGTTATCAGTTGCAGTTTTAACAAACCACCACCATATGTTTAGAAATTATCATTATTTTTAATTTAAAAAGTTCAAAAATTACCAGTTACACTCTAAGTTACCATCTATATATTTTTAATAATTCAGCAAACTCCTTTGCACAGCTTGTATTATCTCACCCTGTGATTGATCCCAACGTGACTGATCAATAGGCCTCCCACCTGATTGGCCATACAAATCAGTCGAATCTCAGAAAAAGAAAAACGTGCGTGTGCGGAATTGTGCATACACAATCAACCGTCTTGAACTCACCAATCTTACATGCATTATTGGCCTATACGTATGTGATTTGGCCCCACCTATCGTGACATAGGGATTCATTTCTACGCGTGCCACGCGCACGAACGGCTCCAAAAAAGACCCCATTTCAATCCAAGAAAACAAGTTTATCGTGTCTGTGTTATTTGCACCCATCCGTCCCCCATGTGACCCATCTGATGGCAATGTAAGACTAATGCGTGCCTAGGTGCGTTATAGAATTTTTGCACAATGAATGACATATTGTGAATGATGTAATTATTCAGTGGTAAATCATGAATTTTCTCAAGAAAAATACCCAAAGGTATAAGCTTTTTTCTGTACTTTTTTTTTCCAAAAAGTAATTTCGTATATACCTGTTGTTGTGTGAAACTATGATTGTCTCATGCATCTGTTATAGCGTTGAAAAAGAGGATGAGAACAAGTATAGCAATTGAATTAGAAGGTCCTAAATGTACTATCCGCACTACCCATTTGCATGTGCTCTAGAAATGGTGGATATATCTCAATGTAAAACAATTCATGAGAAGGGCCATGTAAGAAGTAACTCGTGTTGTGATTGTGATAAGCTAATTCTATCCAAATCTCCTCTCAAAAAAAAAGTACTCAAATCACCAAGCAAATGGACACTCTTTTGTCTTGAGCCCCGACTATAACACTCTTTTGTCTTGAGCACTGACTATCACAAATGTTAAAAAAAAAAGGCCTATAGAATACTATAAGCTCCTGCCTGAGCAACTCCAAGAGATTAGCCAAAAGAAGTATCTAAATTTAGTGATTTAGCTATTCTCTAAAATGAATCTCACCTAAAAAAACAAGACTACTCCAACAGGCTATCTAAACTAGAGGGCGCGCGGTGGGTCGCGTACCACTACTACAGAAAGCCTAATAGTAGACGCCTCATCACAGACGGTTTTGTGAAACCGTCTCTAATGAGCACTATTACAGACGGTTGTAATTTGGAGGACGTCTGTGGTATTTGTGGCGGGAAAATGGATTATCACAGACGGTTATTAACTATGAACCGTCTGTGATACGTTTGTATCACAGACGGTCTGTATTAAAAACCGTCTGTGATAATCCCAGATTATCACAGACGGTTTTTAAATAAAAACCGTCTGTGATAACCTTGTTATCACAGACGGTTAATAATTAAAAACCGTCTGTGATAATTCACAGACGGTTTTTTATTAAAAACCATCTGTGATAATGTCAGTAGGCATTTATTGCGCTGCTCAGACCGCATCTGTCTTCATTTCGATCCAGATCTAGCCACTGCTGCGCACTTTTTCACTCGGGAGGAAGCTAGGCGATTTCAGGCCTTGTTAATTTGGTGGGAAGAGGCAGAGATTGAGCTTTGAAGATTCATACTTTGCTGGTTGTTCTAGATATGGTTAGTAATGCAATTTATTTTTTTCTTTAATTGCATTACAATTTAGTTCTAAGTAATCCATGAGTGGTTATTGAAGATGGTTAATTTGCAAAATTGTTGGTTATATAATAGCTGTTGTGTTTGTAATATGAATCTAGCAAATAAAGTCTCAATATAATAAATGTGGCCGGTATATATGTAGTTATAATTAGTTAATCTAGATTTTAATACTAAGTTGTTATATATGTACGTAACGTAGGACCGAAGCTGGATGTATGCCGCGAGCCGTGTGAGTGAAGAGTACATTAATGGCGTTTCTGCTTTTATAAGAGCTGCCGAGGAGGATATGTTGAATAAGGGGGCGATATATATGTGCTGTCCATGCACTGACTGCGAGAATGTGAAGATGTTTAAGAACCGAGGGCAAATTGAATCGCACTTGATTCGGAGGGGTTTCAAAAAGGATTATACGTGTTGGACCAGTCATGGCGAAGTGAATGATCATATGCCGCCGGATGACATCGCCGGTGAAGTGAATGATATGCCCCCGGATGACATCGCCTGTGAACTGAATGACATGCCGCCGGCTGATGTCGATTGTGGGTCGGATTCGGATAGGTTGCACGATGATAATCTGGATCAGATGCTTCGCGATGTTGAAGAGAACTATGATGAGAGAGAGTATGTTAAATTCCGTGGCTTGATGGAGGACTCAGAGAAACCTTTGTACACGGGATGCAAGTACACGAGGTTGTTGGCCGTGCTTGAACTGTTGAAATTGAAGGCAAGCAACGGTTGGTCGGACAAGAGTTTCACGGCGCTGCTAGGTCTTTTAGCGGACATGCTTCCGGATGGAAATGAGTTGCCTAAAACCACGTATAAAGCCAAGAAGGTTCTTTGTCCGTTGGGAATGGAAGTAGAAAGAATACATGCATGCCCGAACGATTGTATCCTCTACCGTAAAGAGTATGCAAACATGCATGTATGTCCGGTGTGCAACGCATCCCGATACAAACGTAACAATCAATCAGTTGATGGCGAGGGAACAGAGGCGAAGAAAGGACCTCCTGCTAAGGTGACATGGTATTTTCCTATAATTCCCCGTTTGAAAAGGTTTTTTGCAAATCCAAAGGAGGCAAAACTGCTGCGTTGGCACTCGGAGGAGCGCAAGAAGGATGGAATGATAAGACACCTTGCTGATTCCGCGCAGTGGAGAAACATCGATAGGAGTTTTGCAGAGTTCGGTGCAGAACCAAGGAATATAAGGTTTGGACTGAGTACAGATGGAATGAATCCTTTCAGTAGCATGAGCAGCCGACATAGCACATGGCCCGTGACTCTCTGCATCTATAACCTTCCTCCTTGGTTGTGTATGAAGCGAAAGTATATTTTGCTGTCGATACTTATCCAAGGGCCAAAACAACCTGGGAATGATATCGATGTGTTCCTAGCACCGTTGGTGGAAGATCTAAAAGTAATGTGGAACGAAGGGGTACAGGTATGGGATGCGTACAAACGAGAGAACTTCACTCTGCGCTCCTTATTGTTCTGCACCATAAATGATTATCCTGCCCTTGGTAACCTATCGGGCCATAGTACAAAAGGTGCCAAAGCTTGTACTCACTGTTTAGATGGTACCGAGAGTGTGTGGCTGAGACACTCACGCAAAACCGTCTACATGCGTCACCGCCGGTTCCTTCGGAGGGCTCACCCATACCGCAAGATGAAGAAACAATTTGACGGAGAGAAGGAAGATGGTTCAGCTCCAAGGCATTTAAGGGGACGCGAGGTTTATGATATGGTTAAGGATTTAGATGTTGTCCTCGGAAAGGGACGTAAATTGAGGGCTCATGAGAAGAACACCTGGAAGAAGAGATCAATATTTTGGGACTTACCTTATTGGGAGTACCTAGATGTTCGGCACTGCATCGACGTCATGCACGTAGAAAAGAATGTGTGCGACAGCTTGATTGGTCTCTTACTGAACATCCGTGATAAAACAAAGGACGGTGTCAACGCACGGCTTGACTTGGCTGACATGGACATCAGGCCTGAGTTAGCACCGACAAGCACTGATAATGGACGAACGTACCTTCCCCCTGCGTGTTACACTCTGTCCAAGGCTGAGAAAACAGAACTGTGCCAGTGCTTGCATGGTGTGAAAGTTCCGTCTGGTTACTCCGGCAACGTGAAGAAACTTGTTTCGATGCAAGATTTGAAGTTAAATGGCATGAAGTCTCATGATTGTCATGTGCTGATGACACAGATGCTCCCTATTGCAATTAGAAATATTTTGCCGATCAAAGTCCGAGAGACAATCATGAGGCTATGTTATTTCTTTAACACAATTGCTCAGAAGGTCATCGATCCCGAAGGACTAGATGCTCTGCAGGACGAGGTGGTGATGACTCTATGTCACCTTGAAATGTATTTCCCTCCTTCGTTTTTCGATATCATGGTCCATCTCGTTGTTCACGTTGTGTGGGAGATAAAAATGTGCGGGCCCGTATTCCTACGCAGCATGTACCCATTTGAGAGGTTCATGGGAATTCTCAAGTCCTACGTACGGAATCGTTCTCGGCCGGAGGGCAGCATCGTCGAAGGTTATGCAAGCGAAGAGGTGATTGAGTTTTGTGTCGATTATATGGCTCAGATTCAACCGATAGGTGTCCCTCAATCTCGTCATGAAGGGAGGCTGAAGGGTCTCGGAACTATCGGAAGGAAAGCAATCACTCCAGATATGGACACGTATACTCAAGCCCATTTCACGGTGTTGCAACACATGACTGAAGTGGCGCCTTATGTGGACCAGCACAAGGATGTGCTTCGGCAACAGAATCCAGAGCGGCCGGATGTTTGGATCATGAGGCAACACAACCGTTGGTTCAACCAATGGTTGAAGGAGCAAATTGCTAGGAGCTCGCCGAGTGAGACGCTGAGATGGTTGGCAAAAGGGCCGACATTTACAGTTGTGACATGGCAAGGATATGACATAAATGGGTACACATTCTATACGCAGTCTCAGGATGTCAAGAGCACTAACCAGAACAGCGGAGTCCGCATAGATGCATTCAGTACCGATGGGTCGAGAAACTCGTACTATGGCTTAATAGAAGAGATTTGGGAGCTCGACTATGTGGTTTTCAAGATCCCCTTATTTCGCTGCCGTTGGGTGCATCTCCCACAGGTGAAGGTTGACAAGTACGGTGTCACGACCGTGGACCTCCAACGTGTCGGGTACAAAGACGAACCATTCGTACTTGCCAATCAAGTTGTTCAAGTTTTCTATGTAACCGACCCGGCAAATAAGAAACGCCATGTAGTTCTTCATGGAAAAAGGAGAATTGTCGGAGTGGAGAATGTAGTGGACGAGGAGGAATACAATCAATTTGACGAGTTACCTCCTTTTGGAAATGGCATAAGGGTCGACGATGAACAACGTGACGAAACTAGTTACGTACGCATTGATCATGATGAAGGGCTAATTTTTAAAGGAAATAAGCAAGTACAATAAGAATGTATATGTGAAAATGTGTGACAATTTTGAGATCTATATGTGAAAATGTGTGATGTAGTCAATTTTGAGATGTATATGTGAAAATGTGTGACAATTTTGAGATGTATATGTGAAAATGTATGATGTAGTCAATTTTGAGATGTATATGTGAAAATGTGTGATGTAGTCGATTTTGAGATGTATATGTGAAAATGTGTGACAAAATGTATATGAGTATTGGCATTTATGTATATGTGTGATGCACATGTGATGGTTGATATGAATGCAGCTGGTTGGTGTTGTATATGAATGCAGCTGTTTGGTGGTGGATATGAATGCAGCTGTGGTTATTGGTGTTGTCTTAATAACTACAGTCGCAAAGGCTTATCACAGACGGTTTTAAACTTAGAACCGTCTGTGATATCAATAAAACAGACGGTTCTAAGTTTAAAACCGTCTGTGATAATATGACTATCACAGACGGTTATACACTTAGAACCGTCTGTGATATTTATACTATCACAGGCGGTTTTAGACTTGGAACCGTCTGTGATATTAATATCACAGACGGTTTTTGAGTTAGAACCGTCTGTGATAACCTCCCTATATATACCCTCTGGCTAGGGTTTTCCCTGTGCGCTGCGCAGTTATTCGATCTAGATCCAAGTAAATCCCGAGCCCGTCGTCGCCTCCGCCTCCCCGAACCCTCGTCGGCCGCCTCCTCGAGCCCCTCGCCGGCCGCCTCCGTCGAGCCCCTCGTCGCCTCCGCCTCCTCGAGCCCCTCGTCGCCTCCGCCTCCCCGAACCCTCGTCGACCGCCTCCCCGAGCCCCTCGCCGGCCGCCTTCGTCGAGCCCCTCGTCGCCTCGGCCTCCCCGAGCCCCTCGCCGGCCGCCTTCGTCGAGCCCCTCGTCGCCTCGGCCTCCCCGAGCCCCTCGTCGACCGCCTCCGTCGACCCCCTCGTCGCCTCCGCCTCCCCGAACCCTCGTCGACCGCCTCCCCGAGCCCCTCGCCGGCCGCCTCCGTCGAGCCCCTCGCCGGCCACCTCCCCTCGATTACCGACTGCATTGTGAGCACTTTCTGTGATGGACTAGGGTTTACTGCAGTAGCTTAATTAGTTTGCTATTTGGTACATTAATTGTTTACTACAGTTGCTCGATGATGATAAAATCATATACTGAGATTGGTTCATTCAGTGCTTGAGCTCTAATAGCTGTCGGTTCATGCAGTTTTCAGGTTATAGCATGTTATTAAATTGATCTGTTCGGATTTAATCTTGACAAGTTAAAAGACTGAATTATTGGGCAAAGTTAACTTGTGTGGTCTTGATCTGTATGAATATTGTTGTTTGAATATATGCATGCTAAATATATCTTGATCTTGAGATTTTAGAGTTTGTATCTAGAGCTCAAAATACTGAATTCATTATTTGGCATAACCAATCAAGGAAGAGTATATGATTTAGTAGCGGGACGGCCAAGATTAATCTTGTGCAACCCTACAATTTGAGAGCACATATTCATGTTGAGACTGTTATTGATTCTATTATTGATGCTTGTTGCTTGTTGCTTCATATTGCTACCATTATATATGTATATATGTAGGTATGTATATGTATATGTATATATGTAGGTATGTATATGTATATGTATGTATATACACATATAGTATGTAGTATATAGTATAGGCACATAACCCCTCTCTGTGTCCACATCACCCCCTCCCTTCTCCCCCTTCCCTCTACTCCTCTCCTCTCTTCCGAACATTGAGCATCATGTTTGACTTTTCGTGCTTCCTCACTTTGAACATTCTCATCTTATCTTAATAGACCCACAAAATGAGCAACATGTCACCCGCGCATTCTTCATCATCATCGCCGGAGGCGTCCGCTCCAACATCAAGACGCCAAGGAAGAGGGCTATCAAAGAAGCCTCAGAGCCGACAGACCATCACAGCGGTAAACGCAGCTGGGGTCCCTATCCTTCCTAAGCAAGCGGTAAACGCATTCCGAACCATGGTCGGAATAGTTGCACGACAACGAATTGAGATCACATACAATTCGTGGAAGAACGTGCCTGACACTCGGAAACGTGACCTGTGGACCGAAATCTTGGCATCGTTCGAGTTCCCAGAAGAACACTTACACGCTGTGGAACGACAAACCTACCAAGCGGCGTGCAAAGCATGGAAGAACTTCAAGAGCACGCTTGTCAGGAAATACGTGGAGACGGACGAAACGCCTTTTACTAAATACCCATTCCTGGAATCACAATGGGAAGAGTTCAAGGCGATGAAAACGACCGAAGAATTCAAAAGTACAAGTGTGGCGCACAAGGCCCTCCAGGCAAAAAACACGCACCCCCACAGACTTGGCACAGCTGGGTATGCGGGTAAAATCCCGCAGTGGAGGTTGGAGGATGAGCTGGCAGCTGCAGAGGACATCGCCCCGCCGTTTTCCAATATCCCGGATGACCGCGCTCGAAATTGGCTTAGAGCAAGGTCATCTACAACGACATCGGGGGACGTCTCCTTTCGAAACCCTGCAGACCAGCAAGTGTCCCAGCGCCTGGTAAGATATCGATCGAACTACGTAGCTTGTAATTACTCCACAACTTCGTACGAATTGAAATGACATGTCGTGCTCTTGCAGGAAGAGCTGAGTTTTGAATCTACCCTGGGATCATTCCAGGGAACAAGGGAGAATGATATGCTCTCCGTGGCCCTGGGAAACAAGGAGCACCCGGGTCGTACGAGAGGCCTTGGGCTTTACGTTCCTTGGAAACATGGTTTCCAAGATGACTCCGGAATGTATCGGCGTAGGAAGAGAAACAAAGCCGAGCGTGAGGAGCAGCTACGAGAAGAGATCAAGGAATCTCTTCGAGAGGAGCTATTTGCTCAGATGGGTGAAGTAATCAGAGAAGAGGTGCGGAAACAGACAGAAAGTCAGCAGGCCGCCACCGCCGCTGCTATGCTAGGTAGCCCGCACAACCGTCCGAGTAGCTGCGCGTCCAATCCGACGCATACCCAGTCCAAATTTCCTGTGGACGACATCCTGGTAATAATTATTACCTCTCGAATGCTTGCTCCATTGGTAGGCCTATTCGAGTAGCTAATTTTGTATCGTTATGTAGGAGCCTACGAACTGCAAGCTCCAAGTGAGATATGGCGCCATTCCCTTGTACGCTGCTTGGGGCCAGGCATATTCGTCTGGTAACGGGGCCATGGTGCACGGCCAAGCTTTAGCGCCAGGCTTCGCAAAAGTTAATGTGGATGGTGTGTATGTCAATTTTGAGGTGGTCCCGCTACCGAAGCCCCCCAACGACGAGATCGTGACTCTAGGACAGGCCATTGGAACATTCATCCAGTGGCCCAAAAGCGACATCTTCCTGGAGGCTTCTTCACCGGTGGCAGGACCAGAGCAACATGCACTGGTGCCATCTCCAGTACAAGACCAGTCGGTTCCACCACCGGATACTACAACGGTGCTATCTCCACGGGCCCTATTCTCGCCAGAGCAACTTGCACCGCTGCTACCTTCAAAGTCGACTTCCGTGAAGTCGACCCATAGCCGAGGCAGCAAGGCCAGCAAGGGCAAAGCAAAGAAGACCAATGATGATCTTCCGTACCACCCTTTGGCCCGCAAATTCGTGCTTGGCGAGCCGTTGCTCGAGCAAAAAGCCCTCCAAAAGCTACCATATAGTTGCATGCAATTGCACACGTGGTATATGCAGCAGTCCAATAAGCCAGAGGGAGAACGGACTTCAAGTATCACTGTCAAATTCTCCGAGGAAGATTTACACCACAATCTTCAAGAGTGTACATTCGTGGTCGCCTTTGAGGATTTATTCGAGCTGTTCATGCTCAACGCTCTTGACGTCTCAATCGTTCGATGCTGGACGCTGTAAGTGTGTACAATCACAGTCTCCGTTAATGTCATACCGATAAATGCCATATCTAATTTTTTTGCTTTCGTGTGTATATATATAGACACATGCTGATTAAAGCTAGAGTATCGAACTCATCAGCTGGTTTCTTGGACCCACAATTGGTCGCCAAGACTACCATCGACGTGGAGGCATCCCTCGTCGAGAGGTACATTGCATCAGGCCTGCTGAGTTGTCGCAATAAGGACTATGTACTTATGCCCTTCAATCAGAGCTTTCATTGGATTTTAATAGTAATTGTACCAAAATGGAACAAGGTATATTACCTTGATTCCCTAAGTAAGAATAAAATGGACTCTACAATTGTCGGCCAAGTAATCGATAGGTAAGCACATATTCCCCATACATATCTACATTGTACTCTTTCTTTCCTTCCGAATGATTAAGGTTAACCTTTTCGAATTACGTAGGGCGTTCGCGATGTACATTGAAAAGGGAGGTGACTCGAAGCGCGGGGCCAACGGCCTGCTGACACATGTTCGAGATTTTAAGGTATTCGCTATTTCACATTAATTAATCCTATGCAACAGATGGTACTAATGCCTTTTGAACTAACACATTCCATTTTTTGCAGTGCCACCAGCAGCAGCCGGGCAACACATGTGGATACTACGTTTGCCAACATATGGAACTACTCCTCGATTCCTCGAGGGTCACCAATCGCAAGGTTTGTCACTCTTCCCATAATTACTTCATACTTATCACGTTACATATATATGTACATTGATATTCCTATCGACAGGCTGTATCAATCCCGTCAACTGCATTGAAACAGTCTGAGCTTCGAGAGGTTCAATCAGAGTTAGCGTTCTTTTTGCTGACTCAAGTCATACAGCCAGAAGGACGGTTCCACTGCGCACACTGATTTCCTATTGGTCTTATCACTAAGTGTAAATGCAGTGTAGATCTTTTGTAACTGTGCATTTGTTAATGGATATTTCAGTTCAATTCAATTAATTGATTTGCGAAATGGATGCATGCTTTATGTCTGTGAGATGAAGTGCGATGTCAATTGGATGTTTTATGTCTGCGAAATGTACCTGAAAGCAAATGAGATGTGTGAATTGTATGTTTTTTGTCTGTGATTATCTGCTTGTTTCAGAGGGCATGGCTAGCATTTCCTGAGGCTAGCCAATAAACAGAAATAGATTTTGGTTTAGGAGGAAGGAATATCACAGACGGTTTTTAAGTAAAAACCGTCTGTGATATGTATCACAGACGGTTTTTCATTAAAAACGGTCTGTGATTATTAGATATCACAGACGGTTTTTAATTAAAAACCGTCTGTGATATCTGATAATCACAGACGGTTTTTAATTAAAAACCGTCTGTGATATCTAATAATCACAGACGGTTCGAAAACCGTCTGTGATAACCTTCGATCATCACTGACCCATAAATTCAGACGGTTCAGAAAACCGTCTGTGATGACGTTTCTGAACCGTCTGTAATGTCGATTTCTGTAGTAGTGTACGCGCGGGAATGGGGCGCAGCGTGCGGGAAGGAAACGCCGACCGCGCCAAGAGGCTGGATGGTGAGCGAGGTAGGCTATCCAAAAATAGAGAGCGAAGGAGGAGGGATGAAGAGCTACTAAATTTGGAGAGTCATTTACAGAGTCTATTGGAGACGTTTTTTCTCCAATAATAGCCAAATTTACCTTTAGAAAATGATTTAGCTCTCTCTTGGAGTTGCTTTAAGCTTATTAGGGCACAATAGACTGCATGGCCAAGGTTTGCTTGCCAAACTATAAGCACGTCTAGCCCACATATTTGTGCCCAAACCCAATAGGCTACAACACGTTCGCGCTAAGACAATGCCCCTAGATCTTGTTTGCTCATGCTCAAACGGACGGCGCAACAACTAGGCACATTGTAATACTAACATGTACCTAGTCGAGCGATAGATTTTGCGAATGTCAATTGCCATACAACACCGTTGGAAACCAACTCATTAATTGATTTTAGGCCTACGACAAGGACAAGGCAATACTTTACCAGAAAATTCCGTCTATGCCATTGAAAGTTATTTTATTTCCCTCTGTACCATTAAAAAATACGGTTCTTTCTATGCCACCGAGTTTCTTTCTTGTGCCCTTCCAGGCCACTCCCACTAGCTCCGTTAGGTCACATTGCCATTATCGCTCCAAAACCTGTTAGGATTTTTTTGTCTAAATGCCCATTTTGCCCCATGGTCCCATGTGTTGGTGCATTACTGTTGCCACCTCTTCTCCCTCCTGCCTCTCCTCCCCAGCATCAACTTCACACAGCGAGCACAAATCTCGACCGCTAACTGGCTCTCTCGGACAACCTCTCGTGCTCGCACTTCGACACCACTATCCTTCGCTACTCACTACCTGCTCCTAGATCGAGATGAGAGAGGGAGATACTGGCAGTGGCTCAAATGCACAAGGTCAACATCATTGTGGGAGGTGGCTAGTGCCAGTGTTGGAGGTAGGCCAGCGCACAAGATGGAGGCAAGCTAGCGCACGAGCCCAAAAAAAGAGAAGAGAGAAAGGGGTCACCAACACATGAGACAAAGGCGACGTTACCAAAGATGAAGGGGTCGCCAGTGGATCTGACTATCCCCTACTGCATGCCCATCATCCCAACTACGATCACCACATCCTCCTAGCACGTCGCTACCGCCATAGCAGCGAGATCCATGGGTGGGTGGTAAGAATGACTAGGAGATGTGCGTCGTTGTGCCTTGACTGCTTTAGAATTGCCCTGGCCGAAGACCTCCTATGGCGACCCCTTCCCCACCTCCCCTCCTTAACCATCGTAGACTTGTCTACCGAATGCGGGAGGAGGCTGATGGGAAATGGGCATATATAGTGTTGCTGGTGAGACGAGGGGAGGACACCGATGCTAGAGACGAAAGTTGGTACGAGGCGTGGGTGCGGGAGGTAGAGGCAGCGTGGGAGGCAAAGGTGGGGTGGTAAGGTGTTGGAGCCAAATGACAACAACTGGATGTGATGACGACTTAACAGCAACTAGAGAAGAAGAAAGGAAGATAAGGGAGAGTAATAAGGGTAATTTTGTCTTTTCACGAGCCACTTAATAGTGAGTTCATGGGAGGCTAATAGAAGTGGTATGAAAGGACACAAATTAGAAATTCAATGGTATACAGAGAACCGTATATTTCTAGTAGCATATAAAGGATCAGAGTAACTTTCAGTGGCTTGTATGGAATTTTCTCATACTATATAGTAGTTGTCCATGATTGCAAGCAAAGTTTTTTTTAGATAGGGTATAAGGCAGATGTACAGGCTCAATACACAACACACTCGCACCATCCAACCCATGTTGACATCTCATAATGTACACCAATACAAGATTTGTACCAAAGTGCATTCTCTTCCTACATGGCTAAGCCCTCTTTTGGGCGGCGACTTACTAGTCTAATGAATAGTGATTACTAGCAGGTGTCCAAATGGCCACGCCCACATAGTTAGGCCAAGATCAACATGTGAGATATTTGAGTGAGTTCTTTTGAGCTGTGACTTATGGTTTTTAGCTTAAATTTTTGAATTATGTCTGTTCACGAGAGAGAGTAAGAAGAGAGATACCCGCATGCGCTTTTGGCTGATATATATGAAGTTAGAACAATATCTACTACAATTAACTTGTAGACTTCACCTTGAAAAGACACCCCGTTTAAAAGTAGTTACTGTAGAAAGCTAAGTCATAAGCCCAAAAAAATCCGCCCATTTAGGCGGCTTGCACGTAGCATTTTCCTTTGGTGGCGCTCCAATGTGCTTCGGCTAGTGGCTAGGGGTTTTGCCTTCCGGCTGAAGCTGCAATATAGCGTTTGTTAGTTTTTTCTTAGAAAAAATGAGGAAAAAAAGAAAAATAGAGAAAAAAGTTATATCATCATAGATAATATAAAGGAATATGGAAAAAAGTAAAAGTGAAAACAATCAAAAAATTAAAATAAATTAAAATAAATTAACATTAGAAACTGATGTATTTTAAGTAGCTCAGAAGGTGAACCTTAGAACAGGACCTTCGAATGAAAATCCCAATCAGCTCAACTCCACCCCTACAAGCCAGTAAGGCTCACTGGATTAGCATTGCGCGCGTTAGTTTCTCGCAAGTACTTTATCTTTTCGCTCATAGTACAGTCACTACTACAGAAAAGGTCATCACAGACGGTTCGAAAACGCCATCACAGACGGTTTTGTGAACCGTCTGTATTTATGGGTCAGTGATAATCGAAGGTCATCACAGACGGTTACTGATCATCACAGACGGTTTTTGAGTAAAAATCGTCTGTGATAGCTATAATCACAGACGGTTTTTAACTAAAAATCGTCTGTGATTATCAGCTATCACAGCCGGTTTTTACTCAAAAACCGTCTGTGATATTCCCTTCAACCCCTAAATATATTTCTGTTTTTTTGGCTAGCCTTAGGAAATGCTAGCCATGCCCTCTGAAACAAGCAGATAATCACAGACATAAAACATATACAATTCACACATCTCATTTCATTTCAGATACATTTCACATCTCAATTTATTTCACAGACATAAAACATCCAATTGACAACGCACTTCATTTCACAAAACATAAAGCATCCATTTCGCAAATCAATTAATTGAATTGAAATAAAATATCCATTAACAAATACACAATTACAAAAGATCTACACTGCATTTGCACTTAGAATTACAATAAAAAATCATTCTGCGCAGTGGAACTCTCCATCTGATCTTATGACTTTAGCCCACAAAAACCAAACTAACTCTCCTCGAATTTTTGCAAAGTCCGGCTGTGTCAATGCAGATGCAGAGATGGGCGCAGCCTGTCGATAGGAATATCAACGCGCGTACATATAAAACCTGACATGTATGAAATAAATGTGGGAAGATTGACAAACCTTAGAATTGGTGATCTTGGTGGAATCGATGAGTAATCTCATATGGTGGCACACGTAGTATCCACACGTGTTGCCCGGCTGCTGCTGGTGGCACTGCAAAAAATAGAATATGTTAAATCAAGAGGCATTACTACTAAGTGTTGTATATGATTAATTAATGTGTAGCTAGCGAATACCCGAAAATTGCGAGTATGTTTCAAGGGCTTGGCCCCTGTCGTCGAGCCATGTGTTTGTTCAACGTATGTGATGAACGACCTTCGTTATTCGAAAAAGTTAGATTAGTCATTTGGAAGGAAAGAAAGAGTACAATGTACAATGTACTTACCTATCGAGTATTTGGGCGATAGCTGTGTACTTGGATTTGTTCTTACTTAGAGAATCAAGGTATATAGCCTTGTTCTATTTTGGTATAATTACAATTAAAATCCAATGGAAGTGCTCATTGTATGGCATAAGAACAAATTCATTATCTTGGTGAGCCAGCAGTGCTTGTGTAATATAGTTCTCGACGAAGGATGCATCCTCGTTGATGGTATCAATGGCGACCAAGCGTGGGTCTAGGAAACCAATTGGTGATTTTGATGATCTAGTTTCGGTCAGCATGCATGAATCTATATATATACACAGAAAAGCAATAAATTGTGACATATATCGGTATTACATGAACAGAAACTGTGATTGTACAGACTTACAGCGTCCAGCATCGAACGAGTGAGGCGTCAAGAGCGTTGAGCGTGAAAAGTTCAAATATATCGTCAAAGGTCACCGCGAAGACACATTCGTGAGCTTCGTGTAAGAAATGTTCCGGCTTGAATTTGACAGTGATACCTGAGCGCCGTTCTGCCTCTGGCCTATTGGACTGTTCCATATACCAAGCGTGGAATCTTTGGCAACCAAGTCCTAGTTTTAAGAGGTGCTCTTCCGGGAATATCATCGGCTCGCCTAGCACGAATTTGCGGGCCAATGGCAGGTACGGGATATTGTCATCATCCTTCGTCTTTGATTTGCCCTGGCCACTGCCTCGATTGTAGGTCGACTTTATGGTAGTCGACTGTAATGGTACAGACGGTGCAAGTTGCTTTGGCGAGAATAGCACCCGTGGAGATAGCACTGGTGCAGGTAGCTCTGCTTCGCACTGCACTTGTGGAGATAGCACCAGCGCATTTAGCTCTGGTTCATGCTGCCCTTCTGGTCCGGCCACCGGTGAAGAAGCCTCCATGGAGATGTCGCATTTGGGCCACTGGATGAATGTTCCAATGGTCTGCCCTAGAGTCACGATCTCGTCGTTGGGGGGCTTCGATAGCGGGATGACCTCAAAATTGACATGCACACCATCCACATTAACTTTTGCAAAGCCTGGCGCTAAAGCTTGATCGTGCAGCATGGCCCCAATACCAGATGGATATGCCTGGCCCCAAGCAGCGTGCAAGGGAACGGAGGCATATCTCACTTGGAGCCTGCACTTCGTATGCTCCTACATAACGATACAGAATTAGCTAGTCGAATAGGCCTATCAATGAAGCAAGCATTCGAGAGATAATAATTATTACCATGATGTCGTCCACAAAAAATCTGGCATCGGTTTGCGTCGGATTGGACGCGCAACTACTCGGACGGTTGTGCGGGCTAGCTAGCACAGGAGCGGTGGCGGCGGCCTGCTGACTTTCTGTCTGTTTCCGCACCTCATCTCTGACTACACCAGCCAGCTCATCCATTAGCTCCTCAATAACAGATGCCTTGATCTCTTCTCGTAGGAGTGCGTCACGCTCGGCTTTGTTTCTCTTCCTGTGCCGATACATGTCGGAGTCATCTTGGAAACCATGTTTCCAAGGAACGTAAAGCCAAAGGCCGCTCGTACGGCCCGGGTGCTTCTTGTTTCCCAGGGCCACGGAGAGCATATCATTCTCCCTTGTTCTCTGGAATGATCCCAGGGTAGTTTCAAAACTCAGATCTTCCTGCAAGAGCACGACATGTCATTTCACTTCGTACGAAGTTGTGTAGTAATTACAAACTACGTAGTTCGATCGATATCTTACCAGGCGCTCGGACACTTGCTGGTCTGCAGGGTTTCGAAAGGATACGTCCCCCGATGTCGTTGTGGATGACCTTGCTCTAATCCAATTTCAAGCGTGGTCATCTGGGATATTGGCAAATGACAGGGTGGTGTCCTGCAGGGCTGCCTGGTCGTCCTCGCTCCTCCACTACGGGATTTTACCCGCATACCCAGCTGTGCCAAGTCTGTGGGGGTGTGTGTTTTTTGCCTGGAGGGCCTTGTGCGCCACACTTGTACATTTGAAATCTTCGATCGTCTTCGAAGCCTTGAACTCTTCCCATTGTGGTTCCAGGAATGGGTATTTATGAAAGGGCGTTTCGTCTTTCTCCACGTATGTCAGACCCCAGATTATACCATCCGGAATCTTCTGTGATTACTGCACTATTCCCTGGATCAGTAGATAGTGCTCACAGTTACAGTAATGAATATCAAAATACATATCATGCGGAAGCGTAAAATTTAATAGTAGACTTACTCATGGGCCGATTAGGCCGAAATCATTAAATTGCAGCAGCGGAAGAACGAAGCACACAGGTGGGACCTTCAGGACGTGCCCACAGGCAGCCAACTGGAGGTTCGCGACCTAACCCTTGACATCTTCATCTTCTCGACCAGCTGGTCCAATCTTGTTGCTGAGGCGAGGTGATTTGACTCCTGATTCTGAATATTGTCGCAAAAGCGAGCGTGAGCACTCCGACCCCGTGCTCCGCGAGCCAATTCACAGAATGCAAATAAATAGTATGCATGGCTTAACAAAGGAGAGGCTCGGGCTATTTTGTTTTGCGTAGAGTGCTTTTGAATACAATTAATTAAAAAGCCCTATGACTTAGCAATTTTGGAACAAATCATAATGTACCAGGAAAGGCATTATTAATATCGATTCAGATTCCATCCACCGTTACATGGCATCTGCACCATATAGCAATTTCTTCAGCGTTATAGCCGCTTAACTTACCACTGGGACGACACCCAGGACAATTCCAAACCAGGGCAGTCCTTCGCCCTTCACTTTTCCATTCCCACCCACAAAACATTTTTAAATAGAACTATATCTGGTTAAGTTCCCATGTCCGCCCTTAACCGTGGGCACGGCTATTCGAATAGTTTTGACTCTGCAGAGTTTGTACACTTTCACCACAAGAGACAATCAACTCGTTGCCCCACACGATTCCTTAGACGTGTGGTTGAGCAGACCATCACAGTGACTTTTCAAAGTATCTAGTCCCTTTTCTCATCTCACTTTATGGGCTTCTCCCACTTGCGGTGGGTCCCATACGTTGCACGGGATGTTTCCCACGGCTACTAGCGTACGGGCTCCCCTCCCCTCTGCGCTAGTACGACTGGGAAACTTCACCCTCCACTCGGTGTCCCTTTAGGCCTTCTCTTGCCCTTGCGTAGCCACTTCCCAACCACTACCGGTGAGATGAGTCCGGGGATTCGATAAGTCTACTTAGCCAAGTTGTATTTTACAGACTTGTGGTTGTACTGTTTTACATGGGTGGTCATGACAAGATTCAGTCCTTATTGGTATCTGGGCGGTCTACCACTAACCCACTTTGTGCATCCACTGCACCACACTCATACCCTCGAATCAATCCGCCCAGATATTTAAGCAAGTTGGGATTTTTGGGAGCATAAAATAATCATGCCAAAATATACCAGTCATTCCCACCATGACTGCCCAACAAATTTTTCTCAGGATTAAAAAGTGATGCTTGGGCGCTTTCGCGCCCATGAGTATCTAAACAATACTACGCATGGCATATAATTACGGACTTATTTTTGAAAGGTTACTATTATAATTTGTGCTAGGGCGACAATGTTCACATATTCAAGTATTCCAAAGGAGGTGTAATATTAATCAAGCAAACAATGGGCATATAACTAAAATCTTAAATTAACATGTATTTGCATATAACATAACAGCATGCAATTTGATAATTTAAACAAAAGTAATTTGCAGAAAACGTAGGTTCAACATGATCAAAGTATTGACTCGCCTGGAGCGGTTTACCGCGGTCTTGAGCTCACTCGAAGCTTTCTCTTGAGATTCTATTCTTCATCTTCACTTCGAGCTTAATCTCGCTAGATCCACTGAATCTTCACGACTCCCACTTTCTAATTACGCGACAAACGACTGAATCCAAATAAAAGCAAATAACTCAAAAAGATTCAAATCAATCCGAATAAACTCAATTTAGTTTTATTATGAGTTAATGGGTGATTTGGGTTAATTGAGGTAAGGGCAATGGTAGAGTACGATGACTGTATCTTTTTGTTAACAATTTCTTTTATTAATTTGGTATTTATCGAGGAAATTCCATGAGCTAAGTTAAACCTATGAATTGGTGCATTTTGTCGAGTGCTAATGTTCAGGACATATGATATATATATATATATATATATATATATATATATATATATATATATATATATATATATATATATAAGTAATGTTTGCAAATTTTAGCTTACCAAATTAGCCTTGTAATCTAGGGTATGGCATTTTGTGGTAGGACATTTTATGTACCACCATTTATCGTCCGACTAAGTTTGATTTGAATTGGGGTCTATTCATACGGGTCCCATCTTACTATATATACAATTATGCTCAACACTATTATGTACTAACGCTAGTGTAAGATTTAATTAATGGTACTATTATTATCTTGCTTATGCTCTATCTACCACTAGGCTTAGTTTTATTTCTAACCTTAGCTTAAACTTAGCTATCTAAGCAAAGCTTGGTATGTACCATTTTATGTGATCCTATTCACTTGTGTTAATGGTAACAGGTTCAATTTAGAGTATGTACATGTCTGTGGGATTATTTCGAATCTTGATGACCTAGGGCTTTTGTTGAGCAAATAGTTCTTACCATATATTCTACCGGCGTATTTCAATATTCATCCGTAGTCATTTTATGTGTAACGTTAATCCAAATACCAACTCTCACTTTATTGCCATTATTAACTATATCCAGCGTTGAGATTTATTTATCGGGGATGTACTAAGGATGGAGATTATAAATCACAACCTTCTAACTTAAATATGTACTTCCTTTTAAATGGTTATGACATATCACTTAATAAATTTTATGAAACTATTTGATTTATCATTTAATTGAATTTACCATTAAGATTTATTTTATGGCTGCCGGCCAGATGTTATGTCATTTTTATTATTAGTATTACTATTTTATTATCTTCATGTAAACTTCTTAATAATAAGGAAAGAGTTTATGGCATAAGCTTATTTGGGTTAATCTTGTATACGAGGACTAATTTTTAATCTTGGTTGGCATACAGCTAATCAAATGTTAAGTTTTTAATTAGGTTACACCAATCTTTTTATCATAAATTTATAAGTGATTTCTTTACCCTTCTTACCATCCACAAATTATTTCGCTACATGCTTGATCATGGATTCATTGTTGAAATCATTGGGTGAGGAATCATGTATTGTATTTAGCTAGCTAGCCCACATACCTACTCAGAACCATAGACACAGGGAAGATGGACAAAGGGGCACTGCCTTCGGCTGGGAACCCGAACAGAGCAGAGGCCGAACAGGGGTAGGGAGGCGCCGGGGATGCGTGGCAACGCCGCCGGCGGGAAGGGCTGGAAAGGCAACGACGGCCGCTAGAATGGACTGCCCGGCTGACGAGGAACCCGGGGAGGTGCTGACTTCTGCAGGGGAGAAACTAAGGTAAGCCGACGGTGACGCTTGGTGGACGGCAAATGGGGGAGATCGGGCGCCGGTGATTGGAGGGGTGCGGGAAGGAGTAAAGGCGCGGAGAAGCACGAGCAGGACTCCTGGAGCTTACCTGAGCAGCCGAGCGGGTCGGAGGGTGGCGGAGGTGAGCCGGCGGCGGGCGCATGCGGCGGTGCGGCCGGGTCGCCGTGGCTGGGAGACCTGGGCGGCGGAGGACACCGGCTGACGATTGGGACAGCCTCGGAATGCCACGAAGATACTTCACTGCGGCGGAATTGGCCAGAGGTCCACCGGTTCACCGGAATTACTCTCGGCACGGCGGTGGCCATTTGCTCACGGGCGGAGGGAAAAGAGGAAGGGGAAAAAGGATGGGAGTGGCGCGGGGAGCAAGGAGGAAAGGAAGCGGGGCTCTTGTAGGCGCAGAGGGCGAGAGAGGCACGGAGAATCGGGCGGTGGGGAGGTCCAGTGCAGGGCCCGGCGCGGCGCAGGGGGCAGCAGAGCACGCGCAGGCGCGCGGAGGGGACGGAACGAGCGGCGAAGGGACAAGTCCAGCACGGGGCTCGAGCGTGCAGCGAAGGCAGAGGGAGGCAGGGCTGCGGCAGGCGCATGATGGCGCGGGGAGGGAGGACGTGGAGCGAGCTCAGCCATGGAAGAAGGGGGAAGGAGGAGCCAGCGCGCTGAGGGAGACGCGGCACCTGCTCCACCAAGCGAACGAGGAAGAGAGGAGGAGACAGGGGAAACCGGGGCCCAGCGGCAGGGGAGAGAAGGAAAGAGAGAGGGAGTGAGAGGAAAAGAAGGGGGGCCCACATGTAGGAGAGAGTGAGAGGAGAGGAGAATTTTGAGAATTGGGATTTTCATTTTTAATTTACATTTTAAATTTTATATTTATGGATTTTGAGCTTTGCAAGATTCGAATATTTGAATATTTAATTTAAATTCTATTTTAGGCTTAAGATTATTGATTGAAATGTTGAATTCCAATCTTGGTTCCATTATCTGGACACAAAATCTTCTATTTCTCTATTTTATCTTAATTTTGCCCTTGGGTTTTAAATTTTAACATTATTTTGCTATGATTGGCTTCATAAATTTTTGAATGCTAATTAAAGTAAAGAAATTGAACTCCTAGTCTAATCGCTTAGAAAGATGTTCTAATATTCCTTTTTGGTTGCATTTTAATATTTTATTGTTCTGAATTTGAATTCAAGACATTGGCATTTTGAATTCATGATCTGTAATGACATCTTTCCATTTTTGTAAGTTGCAAGACTATTATTTATATTTGGGAGTACTCTTGATTATTAATTTGTATGGCACAAAACCGAAGAAGATTTCAAATAAATACTCAGAAGAAATTTGAGCGCTAGCAAAATGCAAGAAAATTTTTAAAACTCTACATTTTTGAGCACTTGAAATTTCAGGATGTTACAAACCTACCCCCCTTAAATGAATCTCGACCCCGAGATTCCGGTAGAGTAGAAAGAATGGAGATGGGTTATACTAGCTAGCAATGGGTTTCAAGGTGCTGCTTGACGTATAGTTCCTTAGCTCCACAGAGAGATAAAAATCTGCACAATAGGGGTTAGCACTTGGAGAAGTGAAAAGGGAAGAGAAAGCCTTGTTCTCCTGGATAGGTCGTAGGCTTCCAATTACTTGCTCGTTGACATGGTTGTCTTCACGTCATCGTAGAATGGAGTGGTTGCATCTTCTGTTGGACATCTAGTTGTAGAAGTGGGTAGCAATGGTCTGTGCCCTAGGGGTAGAGGGCTTTAGGTATGCAGAGGTGACGATGAACATTTCTGTATGGTGGTCTTTTGTCCTTATCGCTATAAGGCTTCCGGTCTTGCAAGTCTTCTTGTACTGGTTCGATTAGTTCTGAGTCCCGGTTATCGCACCTCCAGCATATACATCATAGTAGTTCTTCGACATTTTGTCTCTTGGGGCTACCCCCCTTAAATAAATGTCACTAGTCATTATTCATCTCTTCTAGCTCCAGGCATGATGGATCTTGTGACGATGTGGAGACTCGTCCATTGTACTTTGGCTGCTTAGCCAGCATTAGGTTCAAGGGCAATCTTTGGGACAGTGTCCTTGTTCTTCGCAAAGAATACATGTGACATTGCTCACAGGGCACTCACTAGGCTGGTGGTCTTCCATGCAGTTGGAGTAGTTCACGGAGCATGGGTATGCGCATGGTCTTTTTTTTTTCTTCGCATCGTCGACGCGCTCCTTGTTATTGTGCTTAGTGGGCGGCAACTTGATCTATGGGTCCTCTAGGTGGTAAAGAGAGAGTGTTAGCAAGGCGAAGTCTCGAGTCTTGATCTTTGGCGATCCATCACTTTGCTTCAGCAGACTTGACTGGGTTTGTAGTAAACAGGGTGAGAGGGAATAGCATGAGGTAAGGATTGAGTCGTGGGGATATGGTAATCTAAACCCATTCTAAATTTTAAAAGAGCACACCCGAGAAGCTGGGGTGGCACACAAATCTTGCAAGTTCTTTAAAACAATCTTTTCCTGTGACTGCGAAAGATAACGCACGAGGGCAAGAAGGCAGTGCACAGGGCCAAAGTGAAAGCTCACGACAAGACAACGTCTATTCGGGGAAACACATATGTGGGGCACAGGGTTTATCTGCATAGTCCGTTTAGAACGAGACTACCTTATCTTCATGACTATCGTCGACGATCCTAATCTTAAATTTTGGAGCAAGGGTACGAGAAGGTGAATAAAAATTTTCTCTTAAAATCTATAGAAAGAAGAGGAAGGTATCGGGAGGTAATCGTACTCATTCTTGTAATTGTTTTGAAAGTACAAAACCTTACAACACCCCTTTTTTATAGGTATACTAATCTCTCCAGTATCCATCAATGATTTGATTCACTCCCGTATGATCTTCATATATAAGGCCTAGAATCCAATGGCCTTGATAGTTTAATTTCCATTTTTACAATTTGCTCTTAGGCTATCTTACTTCCATATTTAGTCACAGTATTATTGCGATCTGAACTCCAAACAACAGTATCTTTACTTATTCGATCCACCAATCGTGCACTTCCTATTGTGTCTTCTCAATTTCATTAATCCTGCTACGGGTATCTAATCTTCACATAATCCTTATCTTCTACCATAGATTTATAATTCAATTCTCTTATTTCATTATGGCCATATAATCCCATCTCAGACCGATTATTTGCCCACTTGATCAGTTTTTTTTTTAATCCAATGAAAGTCTAGTATTCTTTACCTTAGATCTACCGATGATATTTGTAGCGAGACTCCCTAATAATCCAATCTGGTGTTATTAATTTAAATCCTTAATTTGCTTCTCCAATGATTAACCTAAATCTTCACTATCCCCTATCTGTCCCGTTATTCCATACATCCTTCGAGAGTTGCGTTATTAATCAGGTTTGTACTTCGGTAGTTGTGATCACATCTCCAACTTTTGAATATTTCGGTCAATCCCTCCAGCTGTCGATCATATCCTACTATTCCATTGTTATAAGCATCTTCCAGGGATTTTTCAATTCATCTGTGTTGCAATCCTTTAATTAGTTTCGCACTCTCTATTTCTTCCGGAATCACTTACTTATCTGTCTGATCAATCTATCCACTAGAGCTCCACCAATTCACTTATCCAAATTCCCACTATAGGTATCCAATCTCCACGTACATCCTACTTTTGCAAAATCACTTAATTCATCTATCTAGACAATCTATTTATTTAAGCTCCATCAAGTTTTTTTTAAATTCACTCTATTGTTTCAGCCTAGAATAAAACAATTAAGTCTTAAGGGTAGGCTTCATAACTCTTGGCCTAAAGGGGATCTTCATAGAAAATTACAAAAGGGTACTGGATTTTCTTCATTTTGAACTTCGGGGTAAGAGAGCTTCAGAAATAGAATGGCCAGAGCAGCATATAGATGACGGGGAATCATCTAAGAGAGATGAGAATATAACTTATATTTGTGAAAATAGATATTAGGGAAATAGCTCTAATTATGAACTAACGGCCAGGCTAACTAGGTCACGACCTGCAGTCGATATGCTCTGATACCATCGCTGTCAGACCCCAGATTATACCATCCGGAATCTTCTGTGATTACTGCACTATTCCCTGGATCAGTAGATAGTGCTCACAGTTACAGTAATGAATATCAAAATACATATCATGCGGAAGCGTAAAATTTAATAGTAGACTTACTCATGGGCCGATTAGGCCGAAATCATTAAATTGCAGCAGCGGAAGAACGAAGCACACAGGTGGGACCTTCAGGACGTGCCCACAGGCAGCCAACTGGAGGTTCGCGACCTAACCCTTGACATCTTCATCTTCTCGACCAGCTGGTCCAATCTTGTTGCTGAGGCGAGGTGATTTGACTCCTGATTCTGAATATTGTCGCAAAAGCGAGCGTGAGCACTCCGACCCCGTGCTCCGCGAGCCAATTCACAGAATGCAAATAAATAGTATGCATGGCTTAACAAAGGAGAGGCTCGGGCTATTTTGTTTTGCGTAGAGTGCTTTTGAATACAATTAATTAAAAAGCCCTATGACTTAGCAATTTTGGAACAAATCATAATGTACCAGGAAAGGCATTATTAATATCGATTCAGATTCCATCCACCGTTACATGGCATCTGCACCATATAGCAATTTCTTCAGCGTTATAGCCGCTTAACTTACCACTGGGACGACACCCAGGACAATTCCAAACCAGGGCAGTCCTTCGCCCTTCACTTTTCCATTCCCACCCACAAAACATTTTTAAATAGAACTATATCTGGTTAAGTTCCCATGTCCGCCCTTAACCGTGGGCACGGCTATTCGAATAGTTTTGACTCTGCAGAGTTTGTACACTTTCACCACAAGAGACAATCAACTCGTTGCCCCACACGATTCCTTAGACGTGTGGTTGAGCAGACCATCACAGTGACTTTTCAAAGTATCTAGTCCCTTTTCTCATCTCACTTTATGGGCTTCTCCCACTTGCGGTGGGTCCCATACGTTGCACGGGATGTTTCCCACGGCTACTAGCGTACGGGCTCCCCTCCCCTCTGCGCTAGTACGACTGGGAAACTTCACCCTCCACTCGGTGTCCCTTTAGGCCTTCTCTTGCCCTTGCGTAGCCACTTCCCAACCACTACCGGTGAGATGAGTCCGGGGATTCGATAAGTCTACTTAGCCAAGTTGTATTTTACAGACTTGTGGTTGTACTGTTTTACATGGGTGGTCATGACAAGATTCAGTCCTTATTGGTATCTGGGCGGTCTACCACTAACCCACTTTGTGCATCCACTGCACCACACTCATACCCTCGAATCAATCCGCCCAGATATTTAAGCAAGTTGGGATTTTTGGGAGCATAAAATAATCATGCCAAAATATACCAGTCATTCCCACCATGACTGCCCAACAAATTTTTCTCAGGATTAAAAAGTGATGCTTGGGCGCTTTCGCGCCCATGAGTATCTAAACAATACTACGCATGGCATATAATTACGGACTTATTTTTGAAAGGTTACTATTATAATTTGTGCTAGGGCGACAATGTTCACATATTCAAGTATTCCAAAGGAGGTGTAATATTAATCAAGCAAACAATGGGCATATAACTAAAATCTTAAATTAACATGTATTTGCATATAACATAACAGCATGCAATTTGATAATTTAAACAAAAGTAATTTGCAGAAAACGTAGGTTCAACATGATCAAAGTATTGACTCGCCTGGAGCGGTTTACCGCGGTCTTGAGCTCACTCGAAGCTTTCTCTTGAGATTCTATTCTTCATCTTCACTTCGAGCTTAATCTCGCTAGATCCACTGAATCTTCACGACTCCCACTTTCTAATTACGCGACAAACGACTGAATCCAAATAAAAGCAAATAACTCAAAAAGATTCAAATCAATCCGAATAAACTCAATTTAGTTTTATTATGAGTTAATGGGTGATTTGGGTTAATTGAGGTAAGGGCAATGGTAGAGTACGATGACTGTATCTTTTTGTTAACAATTTCTTTTATTAATTTGGTATTTATCGAGGAAATTCCATGAGCTAAGTTAAACCTATGAATTGGTGCATTTTGTCGAGTGCTAATGTTCAGGACATATGATATATATATATATATATATATATATATATATATATATAAGTAATGTTTGCAAATTTTAGCTTACCAAATTAGCCTTGTAATCTAGGGTATGGCATTTTGTGGTAGGACATTTTATGTACCACCATTTATCGTCCGACTAAGTTTGATTTGAATTGGGGTCTATTCATACGGGTCCCATCTTACTATATATACAATTATGCTCAACACTATTATGTACTAACGCTAGTGTAAGATTTAATTAATGGTACTATTATTATCTTGCTTATGCTCTATCTACCACTAGGCTTAGTTTTATTTCTAACCTTAGCTTAAACTTAGCTATCTAAGCAAAGCTTGGTATGTACCATTTTATGTGATCCTATTCACTTGTGTTAATGGTAACAGGTTCAATTTAGAGTATGTACATGTCTGTGGGATTATTTCGAATCTTGATGACCTAGGGCTTTTGTTGAGCAAATAGTTCTTACCATATATTCTACCGGCGTATTTCAATATTCATCCGTAGTCATTTTATGTGTAACGTTAATCCAAATACCAACTCTCACTTTATTGCCATTATTAACTATATCCAGCGTTGAGATTTATTTATCGGGGATGTACTAAGGATGGAGATTATAAATCACAACCTTCTAACTTAAATATGTACTTCCTTTTAAATGGTTATGACATATCACTTAATAAATTTTATGAAACTATTTGATTTATCATTTAATTGAATTTACCATTAAGATTTATTTTATGGCTGCCGGCCAGATGTTATGTCATTTTTATTATTAGTATTACTATTTTATTATCTTCATGTAAACTTCTTAATAATAAGGAAAGAGTTTATGGCATAAGCTTATTTGGGTTAATCTTGTATACGAGGACTAATTTTTAATCTTGGTTGGCATACAGCTAATCAAATGTTAAGTTTTTAATTAGGTTACACCAATCTTTTTATCATAAATTTATAAGTGATTTCTTTACCCTTCTTACCATCCACAAATTATTTCGCTACATGCTTGATCATGGATTCATTGTTGAAATCATTGGGTGAGGAATCATGTATTGTATTTAGCTAGCTAGCCCACATACCTACTCAGAACCATAGACACAGGGAAGATGGACAAAGGGGCACTGCCTTCGGCTGGGAACCCGAACAGAGCAGAGGCCGAACAGGGGTAGGGAGGCGCCGGGGATGCGTGGCAACGCCGCCGGCGGGAAGGGCTGGAAAGGCAACGACGGCCGCTAGAATGGACTGCCCGGCTGACGAGGAACCCGGGGAGGTGCTGACTTCTGCAGGGGAGAAACTAAGGTAAGCCGACGGTGACGCTTGGCGGACGGCAAATGGGGGAGATCGGGCGCCGGTGATTGGAGGGGTGCGGGAAGGAGTAAAGGCGCGGAGAAGCACGAGCAGGACTCCTGGAGCTTACCTGAGCAGCCGAGCGGGTCGGAGGGTGGCGGAGGTGAGCCGGCGGCGGGCGCATGCGGCGGTGCGGCCGGGTCGCCGTGGCTGGGAGACCTGGGCGGCGGAGGACACCGGCTGACGATTGGGACAGCCTCGGAATGCCACGAAGATACTTCACTGCGGCGGAATTGGCCGGAGGTCCACCGGTTCACCGGAATTACTCTCGGCACGGCGGTGGCCATTTGCTCACGGGCGGAGGGAAAAGAGGAAGGGGAAAAAGGATGGGAGTGGCGCGGGGAGCAAGGAGGAAAGGAAGCGGGGCTCTTGTAGGCGCAGAGGGCGAGAGAGGCACGGAGAATCGGGCGGTGGGGAGGTCCAGTGCAGGGCCCGGCGCGGCGCAGGGGGCAGCAGAGCACGCGCAGGCGCGCGGAGGGGACGGAACGAGCGGCGAAGGGACAAGTCCAGCACGGGGCTCGAGCGTGCAGCGAAGGCAGAGGGAGGCAGGGCTGCGGCAGGCGCATGATGGCGCGGGGAGGGAGGACGTGGAGCGAGCTCAGCCATGGAAGAAGGGGGAAGGAGGAGCCAGCGCGCTGAGGGAGACGCGGCACCTGCTCCACCAAGCGAACGAGGAAGAGAGGAGGAGACAGGGGAAACCGGGGCCCAGCGGCAGGGGAGAGAAGGAAAGAGAGAGGGAGTGAGAGGAAAAGAAGGGGGGCCCACATGTAGGAGAGAGTGAGAGGAGAGGAGAATTTTGAGAATTGGGATTTTCATTTTTAATTTACATTTTAAATTTTATATTTATGGATTTTGAGCTTTGCAAGATTCGAATATTTGAATATTTAATTTAAATTCTATTTTAGGCTTAAGATTATTGATTGAAATGTTGAATTCCAATCTTGGTTCCATTATCTGGACACAAAATCTTCTATTTCTCTATTTTATCTTAATTTTGCCCTTGGGTTTTAAATTTTAACATTATTTTGCTATGATTGGCTTCATAAATTTTTGAATGCTAATTAAAGTAAAGAAATTGAACTCCTAGTCTAATCGCTTAGAAAGATGTTCTAATATTCCTTTTTGGTTGCATTTTAATATTTTATTGTTCTGAATTTGAATTCAAGACATTGGCATTTTGAATTCATGATCTGTAATGACATCTTTCCATTTTTGTAAGTTGCAAGACTATTATTTATATTTGGGAGTACTCTTGATTATTAATTTGTATGGCACAAAACCGAAGAAGATTTCAAATAAATACTCAGAAGAAATTTGAGCGCTAGCAAAATGCAAGAAAATTTTTAAAACTCTACATTTTTGAGCACTTGAAATTTCAGGATGTTACAACGTAGTCCTTGACAAGCTTGCTCTTGAAGTTCTTCCATGCTTTGCACGCCCCTAGGAAGGCTTGTCGTTGCACGACGTCTTGGTGTTCTTCTGGGATCTCGAACGATGCCAAAATTTCTGTCCACAGCTCTCTTTTCCGAGTCGCAGGCACGTCCTTCCACGAATTGAATGTGATCTCAATTCGTTCTCGTGCAACGATTCCAATCATGCTCTTCCATGCGCTTGCTGCTTTGCGAGGAAGGAGAGGGACCCCAGATACATCGACATGTGTAATGGTAAATCGGCCCTCAGGCTTCTTCGATAGCCTTCTTCCTTGGCGTCTTGATTTTGAAGCGGACGCCTTCGGCGATGGTGTTGAAGAATGCGCGGATGACATTTTGCTCAATTTGTGGGTCTATTAGAATAAGATAAGAAAGTGCCATACCATAAGATAACAAAGTGCAATATCTATCTATTTCGCTCAATATAGGCGATTACAATACATATATATGTGTATATACATACATACATATACATATATATACCTACATATATACATATATAGAATCAATATCTATCTATTATTACTACAACGTCTCTAAACAAAGTTCTATGAAGCAAATGACACAAACTAGTGTATCCGGTTCATTGAACAGGATACACTAGAGTGTGTCACTTGCTTCATGCCCCTTGAAGGTCTATGTGGCATATACTATTACTATAAGGTCTCTAAACAAAGTTCTATGAAGCAAATGACACAAACTAGTGTACCCGGTTCATTGAACAGGGAACACTAGAGTGTGTCACTTGCTTCATGCCCCTTGAAGGTCTATGTGGCATATACTATTACTACAAGGTCTCTAAACAAAGTTCTATGAAGAAAATGACACAAACTAGTGTATCAGGTTCATTGAACAAGATATACTAGAATGTGTTACTTGCTTCATGCCATTTGAAGGTCTATGTGGCATATACTATTACTACAAGGTCTCTAAACAAAGTTCTATGAAGCAAATGACACAAACTAGTGTATCAGGTTCATTGAACAAGATACACTAGAATGTGTTACTTGCTTCATGCCCTATGCAGGTCTATGTGGCATATATATGAAGCAACAAACATCAATAATAGAATCAATAACAGTCTAAACATGAATATGTATGACAATGTAAAAGGCATGTATCAATTAAGACTAGCAACAAGCTCAAGTTTTAATTGATTAATTTGTGCTCTCAAATTGTAGGGTTGCACAAGATTAATCTTGGCCGTCCCGCTACTAAATCATATACTCTTCCTTGATTGGTTATGTCAAATAATGAATTCAGTCTTTTGAGCTCTAGATACAAACTCTACAATCTCAAGATCAAGATATATTCAGCATGCATATATTCAGACAACAGTATTCATACAGATCAAGACCATACAAGTTATTTTTACCCAATAATTCAGTCTTTTAACTTGTCAAGATTAAATCCTAACAGATCAATTTAATATCTTTGCCCAATAATTCAGTCTATAACCTGAAAACTGCATGAACCGACAGCTATTAGAGCTCAAAGACCGAATGAACCAATCTCAGTATATGAATTTATCATCATCGAGCAACTGTAAATCCCACAGGCAATCTCAGTATATAGAAGATTAACAAACTTGCACAGGGGAGGTGGCCGGCGAGGGCTCGGGGAGGCGACGGGCTCGGGGGAGGCGGCGACGGGCTCGAGGGAGGCGGCGACGGGCTCGAGGGTGGCGGTGCCGCGCTTGGGGAGGCGACGACGCGCTCCGGGGAGGCGGCAACGAGCTCGAGGAGGCGGTGACGCGCTCGGGGAGGCGACGGGCTCGGGGGAGGCGGCGACGGGCTCGAGGAGGCGGCGACGCGCTCGGGGGAGGCGACTCGGGGAGGTGACGGGCTCGGGGGAGGCGGTGACGGGCTCGAGCAGGCGGTGCCGCGCTCGGGGAGGCGGCGGCGCGCTTGGGGGAGGCGACTCGGGGAGGCGACGGGCTCGAGGGAGGCGGCGATGGGCTCGGGGGAGGCGACGGAGGAGCGAGGAGGCGGCGAGATTTAGTAAGTGCAGAATACGCGGAAAACCCTAGACAGGGGGTATATGTAGGAGGTTTATCACAGACGGTTCTAAAGTAAGAACCGTCTGTGATATCAATATCACAGACGGTTATACGTTTAGAACCGTCTGTGATAGTATGACTATCACAAACGGTTCTACGTTTATAACCGTCTGTGATAGTCATACTATCACAGACGGTTCTTACTTTAGAACCGTCTGTGATAAGCCCCCGACTGTAGTAATTAAGACAGCACCAACTAGCTACTGCGCATTCATATATACAACACAAATTAACCAGCTGCATTCACATACAACACCAACCAGCATAAATGCAAATTCACATATACACAATGTATTTCTTCACACATTTTCACATATACATAAATGTAAATTCACAAATACATCACACACATGCATTGTTGTATACGTAAATGTAAATTCACAAATACATCACACACATGCATATTTCTCATTCTACTGGCTTATTTCCTTTAAAAACTAGCCCTTCATGATGAATTGATGATCAATGCGTACATAACTAGTTTCGTCACGTTGTTCGACGTCGTCGACCCTTATGCCTTTTCCAAAAGGAGGTAACTCGTCAAATTGATTGTATTCTTCCTCGTCCACTACATTCTCTACTCCAACAATTCTCCTTTTTCTATGAAGAACTAAATGGCATTTCTTATTTGCCGGGTCGGTTACATAGAAAACTTGAACAATTTGGTTGGCGAGTACGAATGGTTCGTCTTTGTACCCGACACGTTGGAGGTCCACGGTAGTGACACCGTACTTGTCAACCTTCACCTGTGGGAGATGCACCCAACGACAGCGAAATAAGGGGATCTTGAAAAGCACGTAGTCGAGCTCCCAAAGCTCTTCTATGAACCCATAGTATGAGTTTCTCGACCCATCAGTACTGAACGCATCTATGCGGACACCGCTGTTCTGGTTAGTGCTCTTTACATCCTGAGACCGCGTATAGAATGTGTACCCATTTATGTCATATCCTTACCATGTCACAACTGTAAATGTTGGCCCTTTTGCCAACCATGTCAGCATCTCATTTGGCGAGCTCCTAGCGATTTGCTCCTTCAACCATTGGTTGAACCGACTGTTGTGTTGCCTCATGATCCAAACATCAAGCACATCCTTGTGCTGGTCGACATAAGGCGTCACTTCAGTCATGTGTTGCAAGACCGTGAAATGGGCTTGAGTATACATGTCAATATCTGCAGTGATTGCTTTCCTTCCGATAGTTCCAATACCCTTCAGCCTCCCTTCATGACGAGATTGAGGCACACCTATCGGTTGAGTCTGAGCCATATAATCGACACAAAACTCAATGACATCTTCGCTTGCATAACCTTCGACGATGCTGCCCTCCGTCCGAGATCGATTCCGTACGTAGGACTTGAGAATTCCCATGAACCTCTCAAATGGGTACAAGCTACGTAGGAATACGAGCCCGCACATTTTTATCTCCCACACAACGTGAACAATGAGATGGACCATGATATCGAAAAACGAAGGAGGGAAATACATTTCAAGATGACATAGAGTCATCACCACCTCGTCCTGCAGAGCATCTAGTCCTTCGGGATCGATGACCTTCTGAGCAATTGTGTTAAAGAAATAACATAGCCTCATGATTGTCTCTCGGACTTTGATCGGCAAAATATTTCTAATTGCAATAGGGAGCATCTGTGTCATCAGCACATGACAATCATGAGACTTCATGACATTTAACTTCAAATCTTGCATCGAAACAAGTTTTTTCACGTTGCCGGAGTAACCAGACGGAACTTTGACACCATGCAATCACTGGCACAGTTCTGTTTTCTCAGCCTTGGACAGAGTGTAATACGCAGGGGAAGGTACGTTCGTCCATTATCAGTGCGTGTCGGTGCTAACTCAGGCCTGATGTCCATATCAGCCAAGTCAAGCCGTGCGTTGACGCCGTCCTTTGTTTTATCACTAATGTTCAGCAAGAGACCAATCAAGCTGTCGCATACATTCTTTTCTACGTGCATGACGTCGATGCAGTGTCGAACATCTAGGTACTCCCAATAAGGTAAGTCCCAAATATTGATCTCTTCTTCCAGGTGTTCTTCTCATGAGCCCTCAATTTACGTCCCTTTCCGAGGACAACATCTAAATCCTTAACCATATCATAAACCTCGTGTCCCCTTAAATGCCTTGGAGCTGAACCGTCTTCCTTCTCTCCGTCAAATTGTTTCTTCGTCCTGAGGTATGGGTGAGCCCTCCGAAGGAACCGGCGGTGACGCATGTAGACGGTTTTGTGTGAGTGTCTCAGCCACACACTTTCGGTACCATCTAAACAGTGAGTACAAGCTTTGGCACCTTTTGTACTATAGCCCGATAGGTTACCAAGGGCAGGATAATCATTTATGGTGCAGAACAATAAGGAGCCCAGAGTGAAGTTCTCTCGGTTGTATGCATCCCATACCTGTATCCCTTCATTCCACAGTACTTTTAGATCTTCCACTAACGGTGCTAGGAACACATCGATATCATTCCCAGGTTGTTTTGGCCCTTGGATAAGTATCGACAACAAAATGTACTTTCGCTTCATACACAACCAAGGAGGAAGGTTATAGATGCAGAGAGTCACGGGCCATGTGCTATGTCGGCTGCTCATGCTACTGAAAGGATTCATTCCATCTGTACTCAGTCCAAACCTTATATTCCTTGGTTCTGCACCGAACTCTGCAAAACTCCTATCGATGTTTCTCCACTGCACGGAATCAGCAAGATGTCTTAGCATTCCATCCTTCTTGCGCTCCTCCGAGTGCCAACGCAGCAGTTTTGCCTTCTTTGGATTTGCAAAAAACCTTTTCAAACAGGGAATTATAGGAAAATACCATGCCACCTTAGCAGGAGGTCCTTTCTTCGCCTCTGTTCTCTCGCCATCATTTGATTGATTGTTACGTTTGTATCGGGATGCGTTGCACACCGGACATACATGCATGTTTGCATACTCTTTACGGTAGAGGATACAGTCGTTCGGACATGCATGTATTCTTTCTACTTTCATTCCCAACGGACAAAGAACCTTCTTGGCTTTATACGTGGTTTTAAGCAACTCATTTCCCTCCGGAAGCATGTCCGCTAAAAGACCTAGCAGCGCCGTGAAACTCTTGTCGGACCAACCGTTGCTTGCCTTCAATTTCAAGAGTTCAAGCACGGCCGACAACCTCGTGTACTTGCAGCACGTGTACAAAGGTTTCACCGAGTCCTCCACCAAGCCTCGGAATTTAACATACTCTCTCTCATTATAGTTCTCTTCTACATCGCGAAGCATCTGATCCAGATTATCATCGTGCAACCTATCCGAATTCGAACCATAATCGACATCAGCCGGCGGCATGTCATTCATTTCACCGGCGATGTCATCCGGCGGCATATCATTCACTTCACCGCGATGTCATCCGACGGCATTTGATCATTCACTTCGCCATGACTGGTCCAACACGTATAACCCTTTTTGAAACCCATCCGAATCAAGTGCGCTTCAATTTGCCCTCGGTTCTTAAACATCTTTAAATTCTCGCAGTCAGTGCATGGACAGTACATATATTCCACCCCCTTATTCAACATATCCTCCTCGGCAGCTCTTGTAAAAGCAGATACGCCATTAATGTACTCTTCACTCATACGGCTCGCGGCATACATCCAGCTTCGGTCCTACGTTACGTACATATATAACAACTTAGTATTAAAAATTAAATTAACTAATTATTACTACATATATACCGGCCACATGTATTATAATGAGGCTTAATTTGCAAGCTCAATTCATATTATAAGCACAACAGCTATTATATAACCAACAATTTTGCAAACCATCTTCAATTAATAACACTCACCAATTACTTAGACCTAAATTGTAATGCATGCAAAGAAAAAATAAAATTCATTACTAACCATATCTAGAGCAACCAGGAAAGTATAAATCTTCAAAGCTCAATATCTGCCTCCTCCCACCAAATTAAGTGGCCTGAAATCGCCAAGCTTGCCTCCTCGGCGAAAGAGTAAAGCACCAGCTAGATCTGGATCGAAATGAAGTCAGATGCGGTCTGAGCAGCGCAATAAATGCCCACTGCCATTATCACAGACGATTTTTAATTAAAAACCATCTGTGATAATCTGGGATCATCACAGACGGTTTGTAATACAGACCGTCTGTGATACTAAATTATCACAGACGGTTCATAGTTAAGAACCGTCTGTGATACGCGTTTTCCCCGACGCCGCCAACACAGACGATGTCCAAATTAAAACCGTCTGTGGTAGTGTTGGTCACAGACGGTTTTCTCAAACCGTCTGTGATTGGCTGTCTACTATTAGGTTTTCTGTAGTAGTGAGTAACAATTAGTAAATATTCTATTAACTGGCTAGATTCCAAAGCGCAGCATAATATAACACAGCAATTAACCACAACATGACTGGGAGATTGATTTCCTATTAATATAAACCACTGTTTGGATTGAGCAAGCTCGATCAACCAGCTGACAAGCTGTTTAGGCCAGCTACGACTAACGTCGGCGGATGCGCTTTGCACGGAGTAGACTAGACTAGAGGCAAGAGTACGTACGACCCATCTCTACCCCTAAAATACACCAGTTTAGTTCTTTCCTACGCCCACCCCTAATTGTGCCCCCATCAGTCATGAGTTTTCCTGCGTCCACACCAATTCGTGTCCCCAGGAAAACCAACCAGTGAAATCAACGATCAAGGATCAATTCCCACCTTTCTCTCTCCTTACCCACTCATATCCAACGATCCAAATCCAAAGCGGACTCGCGATCCCCACCTCCCCCGCGCGACTCACGATCCCAAGCGGACCCACCGCGCGCAATCGGATCACAGCCGCCGTCCCAGGCGTCGCCTCCTCGACTCCGCGAAGCCTTGCGCGATCGGATCAGACGCCGCGCGGCCACGAACACGAGAGCCGTCGGCCTCGCGCGACTCCTGGGGAAGCCGCGCCGCCACGAACACGAGAGGGCCTCGCGCGACTCGGAGAGGGCCATCGCCGCCGGCCTCGCGCGACTCCTGGGGACGCCGTGCCGCCACGAACACGAGAGGGCCTCGCGCGACTCCTGGGGACGCCGTGCCGCCACGAACACAAGAGGGCCTTGCGCGACTCGGAGAGGGCCATCGCCGCCGGCGAGTTCGCAGGCATCAATCGCAGGCAGGTCACAAATTTGTGAATTGTGTGTCAGTCGGTTATAATTTTTGCAATTTCCTGCAAGAATTGAAAAAAATAGAGAAGGGATTGGGATTGTCAGGTGCTTACAGTTTTTGCGATTTTTTCAGGAATTAGACAAAAAGGGGGTTGGGATTGTGTTGTTCAAGTCGAGGAGCCCTCGAATATGCCAGTGGATTGGTTTGTTGGTAAGGGCTCTCTTGCCCTGCTCCTGTGATTTCCTTCTGCACGCTTTGCTCTGGTACCTCAAAATCACTCTGCTTTGGCCAATTTTCAGAGGCAGCCATGTTGCAGCCATGCTGCTTCTATTGCATTTGGATAGTTCTTCATGTTAGTTTAGAGGAAGCCATACGACTGGTTAGACTCAAGTTACGACCACGACAGAAGGTTCTAACGTGGTCGTAAGGACTTCCGACCACGTCTCACCACGTTACAACCGCATCCGACCGCTACTCGAGCACTTCCAACCGCATACAACCGCAAACGACCACGTTCGGGGCTTGTCCGACCGCGTTCGACCTCAACCGCAAACGTGGTCGTAAGGAGCCGGACCACAAGGTGGTGGCCAAGTAGTCAGACGAAGCCGACTTACGACCACGTTCACCATGGTCGTAAGTTCCTACGATCACGTCTACGACTACGTCCACGGCCACGTCTGCGACCATGTCTACGACCACGTTCAACCACCTCACAACGTGGTCGAAGACTGCCGACAACCCACGTGGTTGAAGTCGAAGTCTGCCGACTTCCGACCACAGCGGTCGAAGCCTTGGCTTCCGACTGCTTCTCGCTACAACGTGGTCGTAAGCTACTGACTTCTTAACGTGGTCGTAAGCCAGAGCGCCGACTATCGACCGTAGCGGTCGAAGCCTCGACCGCCGACTTCTTCTTGCGTTAATGTGGTCGTAAGCCGGCGACTACCCAACGTGGTCGTAAACCACAGCGCCAACTTCTAATCCCTTCAGCTCTCGACAACGTGGTCGTAAGGCGCCGACTCCACAACGTGGTCGTAAACCACAACGCCGACTTCCGACCGCAGTGGTCGTGGCTTCTACTTACGACTTCCGACCACAGCCAAGGTGGTCGTAGCTGCATTCGACCACGACCAACGTGGTCGTAAGGTCCTACGACCACGTCTACGACTACGTCCACGGCCACGTCTGCGACCATGTCTACGACTACGGCTACGACCACGTTGGAAGCTACGACCACGTTGGAAGCTACGACCACGTTTGAAGCTACGACCACGTTTGAGGCTACGACCACGTTGGAGGCTACAACCACGTTGGAAGCTACGACCATGTTGGAGGCTACGACCACGTTAAAGGTGGTCGTAAAGAGCCGGACCACAAGGTGGTGGCCAAGTAGTCAGACGAAGCCGACTTACGACCACGTTCACCATGGTCGTAAGTTCCTACGGCCATGTCTACGACTACGGCCACGGCCACGTCTGCGACCATGTCTACGACTACGGCTACGACCACGTTGGAAGCTACGACCACGTTTGAAGCTACGACCACGTTGGAGGCTACGACCACGTTGGCAATGTTGCTTCAAAAGATGTAATAGCTGTGATGTTATTTATTGGCAATGTTGCTCTTTAAGCATAATTGCTATGGACTCAACAATATGATAACTCATCATGAATCTCTTTTGGCATGAGTCTTAATCTATCTCACTATTACTTTATTTTTTAAGAAACATAGTCTTAATAAGTGTGACTTGAGGTAGTCTTCTGCTGCTGAGCAACTAGAGGTAGTCTTCACTACAAGGTTGTCTTAGCCGTCATTGAGTCAACAGATAATTTTTTATAAAATCGTCAACATATTTGAGGTAGTATTCACTGCAAGGTTATCATTTGGTTGTTTTCATGTGCATCCCTCAAATGCCGCCGTAGCGTTAGCACGGGCACTCTACTAGTTAGCGTTAATTGCCATGCACTACCGTTTGAAACCCACTCACCTTTTTTTTGGCATAAAGAAACCCACTCGCTAATTAGCAAGCCGTACGGCAACGCAACAGCTGATGATGATTGCAACCAAAGCTTGGTGTGTCCTCAACTCAACTTTTTTTCGCAAAGCCTAAACTCAACTTAATTAAGGACAACTCTAGACGGATCTCACAAGTAAACACAAGGCCTATACATAACGGTTTTTACTTGATAGTTTTTAGCTAGACCGGTAGTTTTGGTTGAGTCATTCAATTAAAAAAGAAGAAGAAAATAAAGAAAATAAAAAAATTATATCTGTACAGATAATATAAAGTAAAACGAAAAAGAAAGATGACGTGTTAAAAAGTTAATGTGTTTAAAACAACTTTTAACTTCTAAAATCTAGTAGGTAAAAATTGTTTTGAACGCACGTGGAACTTTTTGGGTCGGCGGGGAACAGAGCTTAGTGTACCATCCACGCTGACATTTCATATTGTACGAACTACCAAACTTGAGTTTCAGGTTTCTAACTTCTAATTTATTATTTCTTAATTTTATCTTTTTTGACTTTTTGGTTTTTGGATTTTTTGCTTTTGTTTTTTTCTGTATTCCTTCTCATTGTCTGTGATAGACTAAGCTGTTTTTTATTTTTTTAATTTAATTATACTAAATAAACACTCATTAGCTATAGTAAAAAAATAAATCAACTAAGTAAAAACCATAATCCATCATCAAACTGAGCGCCCTCTAGGCTGAGCTCAACCGCATGGGACATTTACTAGGGTAGATTTGGTCCCATTTTGGTCCACGAAAACATCACACAATTTGATTGATTTCTACGAAAATTACAACGCTGTGTAAGATTTGCTTAGCTAGGCAATGCATGATCAACTTAAGAGGGCGCCGAGGGATGGCAATACCTCGCTCTGTCAATCTTGAATCAAGAACGCTACGTTTATTTTGAATGTGACTAATGGTTTTTTTACTATGGTTGATAGTTTTTATTTATGATTTTCGACAGCAGGTGGTGAACATGGATTTAGACTTGAAAAACCGTTTGAAGAATCTGCTTTTAAGCAACCGTCCAATTTTTTTTGATTTTTTTAAAAAAATTAAAAGTTAAAAGGCGACAAGAACTGATCTACCCGTAAAACCAGTGGCGGATCTACAGGGTACCCTGTGTGCGGTGGGACCCAGCCGAAGCCCGAAGTACCGATTCCGCGATTCGCCTTCGCTCGCCTGCCGCACGCGTGACGCGTCGCTGAGTCGTTCTATCCTCAGCGCAGCGAGATGGTTCGCCTACGCCTTCGCCTCGCCTGCTGCACGCGTGACGCGCCGCTCCGCTTGATCCTCAGCGACTCAGCGTTCCGCTCCACTCGATCCTCGCCTGCCGCTCAGCTCGACGAGACGACGAGAGTGGTACGTATTACGTAATGTTCTCTTGCCCTTACATTGTGCTTGAATGAGCCTCTCTCTGACTCTGCAGGAGATTAAACCATGAAACTGGTGACATTTTTGCATCTATGCCCATGTTCAGTTCTTCCCCGTAAGTAAAAACATATGGTTCTCTGTTACGATTATCCAAATATACTGTTAACATTGTTCGTTATGTACTTATGTTGTTGTATCTTGGAGGAAGTTAGAAGATCTATGGCCCGTTTCCGTTTGGCTGCAGGCTTGTTGATCCCCTCCTTAATTTCCTAAATAAAAAAGAACAAGAATCGCAAGGACCAACTAGCTAGCATAACAGAAGCATATGGCAAATGGTTTACCAAATTGCGGTGCAAAATTTACAATTATTTACCAAATTGGCAAATGGTTTTACCGAATAGCATATGAAAATTTTAGTGCAGCACACCCTTTGGTAAAATTCTGGATCCGCCACTGCGTAAAACTATTCTACCCTCATTTGGTTGACCGCATGGAGGTGCCTCTCTTGAAGCCAACATTTACGGAGCAGTACTGATCTTGGTTTGTTGGAATTTTTGGCAAGATTATACTCGCATTCGAATTTCTCTTTTCATTTTCTTGTTGGCCAAATTTTGGACAACCAGCTTAATGACCCAATGCTAATGCTACCAAATTTGAAACAAGATGCTGCCCTGCTTCAACTAGCCTATAAATAATAGCTTCTAATTTTTTACTTAACAACTATTAGTTTTTTAAGTAATTAAATTAAAAATTAAAAATTATATTATTACGGATATATAAAGAAATAAAAAAACCAAAAAAATAAAAAAAAGTAAGTAAAAAGCTAGAAGTCCAAAGCGAAAGCCGTTTAGAGGGGAGGACCCAAAATTTAACACAATCCAAGTGAGCCCTCATAATCTGTTTTTCTATTACCAGAAGGTGACAGGCACCAGTAGAATTAGAAACGGGGTCCTCAAAGTACCAGCCCATTGTCCCCTGCTCTCACTAGTCACTCCCCACTCGCGCGGCGCGTCGCCATGGTGCTCCTCCTCCTGCTGCTCCTTGCGCTCCCGGCCGCCGCCGACGCTCTCACGGCGGACGGCCAGGCGCTGCTTGCCTTCAAGGCCGCGGTGCTGCGGGACCCCACGGGCGCGCTCGCCGATTGGGACTCCTCCGCCACCGACCCCTGTGCGTGGAACGGCGTCTCCTGCGGCGCCGGCACCCGCCGCGTCGTCTCGCTCTCCCTCCCCAGGAAGGGGCTCGTCGGCGCACTCCCGCAGTCCCCGCTCCCGGGCTCCCTCCGCCACCTCAACCTCCGCAGCAACCGACTCTTCGGCGCGCTCCCAGCCGAGCTTCTCGCCGGTGCGGCGGGGCTCCAGAGCCTCGTCCTTTACGGGAACGAGCTCTACGGTCCCGTCCCCCGGGAGCTCGGGGACCTCCCCTACCTCCAAATCTTGGACCTCTCCTCCAACACCCTCAACGGCTCCCTCCCCGAGTCGATCTTGAAATGCAGTCGCCTCCGCACACTGGTGCTCGGCCGGAACAACCTCACCGGTCCGCTGCCCGCGGGGTTCGGACGGGAGCTGGCGGCGCTGGAGCGGCTCGATTTGTCCTACAACCGGTTCGCCGGCGCCATCCCGGACGATATTGGGAGCCTGTCCAGGCTCGAGGGGACAGTCGACCTGTCGCACAATGAGTTCTCCGGGCCGATTCCGGCGAGTCTTGGGAAATTGCCCGAGAAGGTGTACATTGATCTCACGTACAACAATTTGTCCGGGCCAATTCCGCAGAACGGTGCGCTCGAGAACCGGGGGCCGACGGCGTTCGTGGGCAACCCGGGGCTCTGCGGGCCGCCGCTCAAGAACCCGTGCTCGCCGGACGCCATGCCGTCGTCCAACCCGTTCGTGCCGAAGGATGGGGGGTCGGAGCCAGCCGGTGGGAGTGGGAGGAGCAAGGGGTTGGGGAAGGTTGCCATTGTGGCCATTCTGCTGAGTGATGTGGTGGGGATCTTGATCATCGCGCTGGTGTTCTTCTACTGCTATTGGAGGGCGGTTTCCTCCAAGGAGAAGGGACAGGCTGGGGCTGCTGGCTCTAAAGGATCGAGGTGTGGCAAGGACTGCTTCTGTTTTAGCAGGGAGGAGTCTGAGACGCCATCGGAGAATGCAGAGCAGTATGACCTCGTGGCGCTGGACCGGCAAGTGTGGTTTGATCTCGATGAGCTGCTCAAGGCATCGGCATCTGTGCTGGGGAAGAGTGGGATTGGCATTGTGTATAAGGTGGCTCTTGAGGACGGGCTCACGATGGCAGTGAGGCGGCTTGGCGAGGGGGGATTGCAGAGGTTTAAGGAGTTTCAGACTGAGGTTGAGGCTATTGGCAAGGTTCGGCATCCCAACATTGTTACCTTGAGGGCCTACTACTGGTCTTTCGATGAGAAGTTACTGATATATGATTACATCCCTAATGGCAGCCTCTCTTCAGCAATTCATGGTATGTGTTGCTTGGTTATGGACTTAAATTGAGCTCTATATTGCATAGGCTACATCCTTTTCCATTGATTTTTGTTGTTTCATAGAACTATCATATGAAAATTTCCATAGTCCACTATATTATTTTGTAGATCAGGATCCTGATCCGTTAATTTACTGCACTATGACATTAATTAGGTTTGTCTTTCGAACTTTTTATTTGTTCTAGAACTCAGTGCTAGGAAGTTATTTGATACCAACTTTATTTCTCTAGGATCTTTGCTCAATTATTAACTCTATGTAAATTCGATTCATTATCGTGTCATTTGTATTCTGGTAGTTGGCAAAGTTTGACATTATTCATTTCTTTCTGATATGGATCTTTGTTAATATTGCACTTGTACCTACTCTATTGACTATTGTATAGCTCTCCTCAGTCCTCATTATTCAAAATTTGCAGGTATTGACTTTGATTTGAGCAAAGGTTACTAGAGTACATCCTCACCCCATAGTAGGACCTGTGATCTTATTTCAAGCTAGTGATGCATTTGCTTATTGGCTTTGGTAATTTGCTATTGCTTTCAGGTAAACCTGGGACGATGACATTCACACCATTGCCATGGGATGCACGTCTAAAGATCATGAAAGGGATCGCCAAGGGGATGTCTTTCTTGCATGAATTTAGCCCCAAAAAATATGTACACGGGGACTTGAGGCCAAACAATGTCCTCCTTGGAACAAACATGGAGCCGTACATTTCAGATTTTGGCCTCGGGCGACTTGCAAACATTGCTGGAGGTTCACCTTTCGCGCAATCAGATCGAGTAGGTTTAGAAAAGGCTCAGACTCAACAGTCAGATGCCTCAGTGAGCCCTCTTGTGATCAAAGGGTCATGCTATCAAGCACCAGAAGCACTGAAAACACTGAAACCATCACAGAAATGGGATGTCTACTCCTATGGTGTGATCTTGCTCGAAATGATTACTGGCAGATCGCCCATTGTTCTCTTGGAAACTATGCAGATGGACCTTGTTCAATGGGTCCAATTCTGTATTGAAGAAAAGAAACCATCCGCTGATGTGCTCGATCCTTTCCTCGCCAGGGACTCTGAACGGGAAGATGAGGTGATAGCTGTACTCAAAGTCGCTCTAGCTTGTGTTCAGGTTAATCCTGAGCAGAGACCGTCGATGAGGCATGTCGCAGAAACTTTGGAGCGCCTCAATGGTTCAAGCTAGAAAAGTACTATCACGGAAGGTGGCGATTTTGGAGAGAATATGATGGTTACAGCTCAAGCATGGCAAAGAAGCTTAGGGGGTCATCAACCTCCATTGGTTTACTATGTAAAATTATCATTTTCCCAGGGCGCACAGATCCTCTTGGGCGCTTAACAAATTAGTTAGCTTCAGAGTGCTTGCTGTTGTGAGTTGTGACTATTGTGTTTGCCTGATAGTGACATTGTGGGAATTAGTGGATTTAACTGTGTATGCTTGCTCTCTGTTATGAGTGACCAGCTACTAGTTGTATGATATTGAGCATTTTATTTGGAAAACTGGACCATGGATGACTTTTGCTTTATTGTTATGTACTTGCTGATCAATTCTTGCAACGAAAGCATGTTTGTCCCAAAACTAAGCACTGCATCTCTGGGCTGGGACTCCTAAAAGCATTGTCAGTACTCTTACCTTTTGAAGAAATAGATTATGGTGGTGATCGGTTCGGCTGAAAGCCTCATGGCTTATGGCTAAAAACATTGTAGCTGATTGAAAAAAACACTATAGCTGACAGAGGCTTATTTACCATAATTAAATTTAAAAATAGAAAAAACATATTAGCCCATCACGTATAATGTAAACAAATACGAGGAAAAAAAGAACCGGTAAAAAAACTCAAAAAAAGCCAAAAGTTCAGAAAAGGACGAAATTTATGAATAGTGCAAAAATAAGCTGAAGCCATATCGATCAGGGCCTATGGCAAAGTGCTGAAGGGCATTTCTTTTCAGCTTCTGACTTTTCTACAGTAAATGATTTTTTTATAGTATCTAACTTTCAAAAGAGTGTCTTTTCAAGCGGAGTTTACTAGTTGATTATAGTAGATATTGTAGCGATTTTATTTATATCGGCTAAAATTACAGGCGAACCCTTCTATATGGTTTCTTTACACACTATTACTATTTATCAGTCACATTAAAAAAAAAAGCGTAATGTGCCAGCGATTTAACTGTAACTTGTGTTGTACAAGTGATGCGCTTCTTTTTGCACTTGAGGAATTTTTGCCTGGGCCCTCTCAGGAAAGTGATACCGCATCATTTGTTTTTTTAATAATACGAAAAGAGGCAATGTGGCTGCGGTAGACTCTCATTCTGGTTGGTGAGAAGAGTCGCTGCTTTTCTTAAATTTGCACAAGCTACTACTGTAGAGGAATCTGGCTGTGATGCTCTGTGTCCATTTATATTGATTTATATATCTGATTTCTGTTAAAAAAATCAAAAATTAATATAAATAATCAATTTTTTGAAGCAGTTTCTTCACTTCTCTCGTTTTAATCTCACTTCGAAGATAAGATAGAGATCATAAATATATTACACACCTTATTCCTCTCACTTCCGCTCGTGCCCAGTGAGAGTTCAGTTAAATAATGCACCGACGTGAAGCTTGCTGCAGCTTTTGCCCTGTTGCATGGCTGTTACAGTTTTGTAACTCGTGATTTTATTCTGCAACAACCAGTAGTACTATTTATTGTACTAGAAGTGTTACCGGTGATCATCAGAGGAAGTTCCTGGCTCAGAGAGCACGGTGAAGTACATAAGCTTCATTTACTTACGGATTCAACCTACTTCCTTAGTGTAACCAGTGCTCGCCAATGTTTAATGCGGTGTCTATGCAAAATTTTGTGATATTTTATTTAAGAGTATTTATATTTTAAAACTTTAGATCCAGATCCAATGAATCTTATCTTCTTAATTATATAAATTTGCTCACCTCACTACACCCCAAACCCTACCCTATCTACCCCGTCACTACCACCATCGCCGCCGCCTACTCGTTGGCTCCCCATCGCCTCACCGACACTACCTTCAATGTCCGCAAGCCCCACCGACGTCCATCTTCTCCGTAGTTCCCTCCACAGCCACTTACATCCCCTCCCCAACCCACCCCCACCCCCATCAGCGTGCCGCCTTCCCTCTGCCACGATGTTGACATCCTTGGCACTGTCGCGGCCTGTCGGCGAGCCCTACCCGCCACCTCTTCCACCTCCCGACGTGGCTATCGGCGCCGAGAGTGCCGCCCACCGCCTCTTCCACCGTCGCACATCACCCCGACCTAACTTGACTCCACGCTTGAGTGCCGTTCCACCCGCCAGGCGCCGCCCATCGTCGTCCTCTGACTCGCGGAATCGACGACATCACCACCATCTCGTCGCCCCACCATCGGTCTGCCACCGTCTTTGGGCTCCCTTTAAATCCAAGGGGCACCGATGAACCCATCCTGAACCTGAACCCTAACTCTAACTCACTAGAGTCGCCACTGAAGCTCTTGTCGGAGCCGGAGAAGGAGGTAGAGTATAATTTTCGAGGCAAAACCATACTGTGAAAAATTTAAGTGCTCAATCTAAAATCACTCGGGTAATAGTTAGCAATTTCCATGTTTAACACGGCAGTAGCGTATAAAATATCCGTGTGGTCTATTTGCTTAGCATTCTCGTAGAGCTAACGGTTTTGTTTCTCCCCATCCGCGACTATTTCCGTTGTGTGTGTCCATCCATGCTCCTTCTGTTAAAGTTGTAATGCTATGCCGTGTTTGATAAGGATTAGAGATAGAATAGTTTGTTAGAGATAGAGTCCATTGTAAACTGAAAACTAGATTCAATCTTTCCTTCCAAACTCGGCATACCGTGTTGTATTCCTCTCTGGCGTTTTGCCCAGCCATATATAAACTCACGTGGCCTCGAGAGAGGTTATACGCTTCTGCATGAAATCTTTCATGGTATCAGAGCGATCGATCTAAAAACCAGCAAGAGATCTGTTCGAGCGTCCGACTCGAAGCGACGCAGATCAGCGGCGAAAGTCGGAGGCCATGGCGACTTCATCTTCAACCCAGTCGACGCTTCCTTCAGGACTTTCTCTTGGTCCTCATATCACGGAGAACTTACCCGTGGCAACTTCGTACTCTGGAAGGCGCAGGTGCTTCCGGCTCTGCGAGGAGCGCAGCTGCTGGGGTACCTCGACGGAACTGCGTCGCCTCCGCCAAAGAAGATCGTTGTCAAGATTGACGACAAGTCCATAGAAGACACAAATCCTGAATACATCAAGTGGATGTCTCTCGATCAACAAGTCTTGAGTTATTTGCTCGGCTCGTTGTCACGGGAGATCCTCGCTCACGTCGCATCCAAGACAACGGCGCACCAAGTCTGGACGACCCTCGAAGGGATGTTCAAGTCTGCTACAAATGCAAGGGTGATCAACACTCGCATGGCTCTTGCCACAACCCAGAAGGGCTCTTCGACTGTGTCGGAATACTTCGGTAAGATGCAGGGTTTTGCTGATGAAATGGCTGCAGCAGGGAAATCGCTCGAGGAAGACGAGTTCATCTCTTACATTCTGAACGGCCTCGACTTCAAATACAACTCGCTGGTCTCAAGCGTGCTCGGGCGGCCTGAACTTGTCACGGTCAGTGAACTATTCTCGCAATTGCTGAACTATGAAAACCAGTTGGACATGTGGCAGGGAGGTGCAAACTTTCAAGGATCAGCGAACTCTGCGTCGCGCGGCCGTGGCTTCGGTCGCAGCAACAACAATGGCATGCACGGCGGTCGGGGCAGCAGCGGAAATCGCGGGAACCATGGCCGTGGCGGACGTGGCGCCTCCAGTGGTCGAGGAGGAGGTTCTGACAACCGCATCAAGTGTCAAATCTGCACTAAGCCAAATCACACAGCGGCTGAATGTTGGCACCGGTTTGATGAAAGCTATGAAGCCGAGCGCAAGACAGCAGCATGTGCAATAAATTCATACGGTGCAGATTCAAATTGGTACACGGATACCGGAGCTACCGATCACATTACAAGTGAGCGTGACAAATTGTCTGTTAGGGAGAAGTACAATGGCACAGATCTTGCCGCCAATGGCACAGGTATGGACATTAAACATGTTGGTCACACTGTTGTTCATACCCCACATCGTAATCTTCATCTCAAAAATATCTTGCATGTTCCTAAATCTAAGAAAAATCTTGTTTCTGTCCATAAACTTGCTAAGGATAATCACACCTTCCTTGAATTTCACTCCAATTTCTTTTTGATTAAGGATCAGGCAACGAAGAAAGTTCTTCTGCAAGGAAGATGTGAGAATGGTCTTTATCCTATTTCATCTACCCCAGTTCGGCTCGAGAAAGAAGTCTTCAGTGTCGTTAAACCGTCTTTGTCCAAGTGGCATAGTCGTCTAGGCCATCCTGCTTTATCCATTGTGGAAAAGGTAGTTAGTCAAAATAATCTCCCATATACATCAGAATGTAATAAAGAGTCGGTTTGTGATGCCTGTCAACAGGCAAAGAGTCATCAGTTACCTTATGATAGATCCAATAGTGTGTCAAGTTCTCCTTTGGAATTAGTTTTCTCTGATGTATGGGGTCCTGCCCCTGAGTCTGTTGGGAGAAATAAATATTATGTTAGTTTTATTGATGACTACAGCAAATTCACATGGATCTACCTCTTAAAACATAAGTCTGAGGCGTTTCAAAAATTTCATGAGTTTCAGCAACTAGTAGAAAGATTGTTTAGCAAGAAAATTGTCTCTATGCAAACCGACTGGGGTGGTGAATATGAAAGACTACACTCACTCTTTTGCAAAATAGGCATAACCCATAGAGTTTCTTGTCCTCACACTCATCAACAAAATGGGTCAGCCGAAAGAAAACATAGACACATTGTAGAAGTTGGCCTAGCCCTTCTTGCTCATGCATCTATGCCTCTCAAATATTGGGATGAAGCCTTCCTTACTGCCACTTATCTCATCATAGAACCCCAAGCAAAGTAATTAATCTTCAAACCCCTTTGCAGCGTCTATTTCATGTTGATCCTCATTATATGTCTCTCCGTGTTTTTGGCTGTGCCTGTTGGCCAAATCTTCGTCCTTATAATACTCATAAACTCCAATTTCGCTCCAAACAATGCACTTTTCTTGGCTATAGTTCTTTGCATAAGGGGTTCAAGTGTCTAGATATTCAAACTGGCAGGATATACATATCTCGTGATGTTATCTTTGATGAAAATATTTATCCCTTTGCAACTCTTCATCCTAATGCCGGTGCCCGCCTCAAATCAGAACTCCTTCCAGCCACCTTGTTAAATTCCTTTAATCATGGGGGTGAACGTGTGGCTCAACTGACTAATGATCCTACCACTAATTAAGATTTGCAGCAATTTGTTTCGGAAGCAAATTCGCAGGAACATGCAGATTCAGCCGGAGACAGCTCACATGAAATATCAACGCATGAAATATCAGTGGAAGCAGCGGCGGACGGTATGCCTGGCATGTTTCCTGAGATACCTGCTGTTTCTGTGTCACCAGCTGCGCCCGCGTCACCAGCGTCGCTTCAATAGTCATCGGGATCACCAGGATCAGGCGGCATGTCCCCTGCGTCATCTGCAACAGGCCACCCGCAGCTTGCCGCGTTGCACCAGTACGTGGCGACAGTGGAAGGGTCAGATGGTTTTCAACCGCAGCAGACGGACGTGTCAGGAGAGACAGCGACGCAGACGCAGTCTACAGCACTCGGATCTTCTGTGTCGAGCATACAGCGGCCGGTCACAAGGCTTCAGCGGGGCATCGTTAAACCTAAGGTAACCACTGATGGTACTATTCGGTATGGATTTTTTTCAGCTACAGGAGAACCACAAACTGTAGATGAAGCCCTAAAATCTGATCATTGGAAAAATGCCACGAATATAGAACATGAAGTGTTGTGGTTACAGACCAAACAGAGAGAGATGTGGTAGTGGAGAGTTGGGAGAGAGTGATCTCCTCTCTCCTAGCCTTCCCTTATATATATATTCATATGGGCTATGCTTTTACAATTGTGCCCTTACATCGATACCTCCCTGTCAGGGGTATTTAAGCCATTATACATGTCCCATTTTGGGCCCTATAACCTTCTAACAGGCCTACTGGGTTTAGGTGGGGGCCACCCCTACAACAGGAGCCTCTCATGGTGAAGGGCTTCACAGGGCCGAAGCCATGTTGCCGATTCCTTTGGCCCCCTCCGTCCCTGCGGCCTGTGAACCTCTCCGAATTTGCGGCGCATTGGTGTGCAGCGGGTCCCGGGGTCTGAGGCCGTAGCCGAAGCCGATGCCCGGATTGGCAGTGGAGCTGGCGCCTAATCGAAGTAGACGCGCGAGCGCTCCGTCCCCTACCCTTCGAACGGGTGGCAGCGGAGCTGGCGCCTAGTCAAAGTAGACGCGCGAGCGCTCCGTCCCCTACCCTTCGAACGGGTGGCAGCGGAGCTGGCGCCTGGTCAGAGTAGCCGCGCGCGTGCTCCGTCCCCTACCCTTCGAACGGGTGGCAGTGGAGCTGGCGCCTGGTCAGAGTAGCCGCGCGCGCGCTCCGTCGCCTACCCTTCGAACGGGTGGCAGTGGAGCTGGCGCCTAGTCGAAGTAGACGCGCGAGCGCTCCGTCCCCTACCCTTCGAACGGGTGGCAGCGGAGCTGGCGCCTAGTCGAAGTAGACGCGCGAGCGCTCCGTCCCCTACCCTTCGAACGGGTGGCAGCGGAGCTGGCGCCTAGTCGAAGTAGACGCGCGAGCGCTCCGTCCCCTACCCTTCGAACGGGTGGCAGCGGAGCTGGCGCCTAGTCGAAGTAGGCGGTGGTAGAGGCGGGCCTCACACCGCCGGCGTCGGTGTGCTTCGAAGCTGTTATGACCTCGCGGTCTGGTAGTGCGCTTTTAATGGTGCCTGGAATCGTGCCGACGCCTGGCCTGTCAGGGCGCAGGCTGTCCTGCCGTACCGTCCGCCTTCCCGTGGGTGGGGCATGCGGCGGCTTGTGATTGGTGCGTCGTGGGATGTGAGCGGTTGCGTGACCGCGGCAGTTCGCCTCTTCCCCAGAAAAGCGGGACGCGTGGCGGGCACCCGTTGGCGTTGCGTGCTGTGTGGCCGCCTACCAGGCACGCTCCTCGATGTGCTGGCGGTTCTTTTTTCCAAGCCTTGGGTAGTCGAACCGCTGGGGATTAATCTGGCTGCGCTTGTTGCCGTCGAGAAGGCGTGCGGGCCTTATAAGGTGCCACCGTTGTAGTGGGGACGTTCTGTGTCGCCTGTCTCCTGGCTCTGCTTGTTCTGACAATAGCGTAACTTGCTCCCACCTTGTTCCTTTTGCCCTGATCACAGAGGACAATGGCCGGCCAAGATGATATCTCCCACCATCCCGACGGCGGCTCCTTACCTAGCCGGGACGAGTTGTCTGTCCCTTCAGAGGAGTACGAGCTGGTGCTGCGGGGGCGTTCACGTGCCGACAGGCGGTGGGACGCCATGGAACACTCGGGGGGCCAATGCTTCCGTGTGCTGGGGAGGAGTCGCGTAACCGAAGAGACGCTGCAGCGGCTTGTACGGGAAGGGAAGATCGAGGAGCGTGATGGGGCTCGCCTACCCCGTCGCGACGAGACTGAGCCGAGGCCCCGGGAGATGGAGGCGATCGTTTTCGTCGCGTTTTTCTATGCCGGCCTTCGAATGCCCTCAACAATGTTTGTGGGCGAAGTCCTGTGGGCCTACGAGTTGGAATTAGCACAGCTGACGCCAAACGCCATAGTCTGCCTGGCTGTCTTTGCGTGGGCGGCACGGACAGAAGGCCAACGTCCCAGCGCGAGCCTGTTCGTCACCCTGCACGACACATGCTGCCGACCCAAGAAAGTCGGGGAGGGGGCTGTATCCAACTTTGGCGGTGTGGACTTCGTGCTGCGAGCGTCCTGCACGACGCTATTCCCTGCGTCGGCCACCTTGGGGAGGTGGGAGTCCGGCTGGACGCGGCGGTGGTTTTATTACATCGTGACCAGCGCGAGCGGCCTGCTGTGCCGAGGTGGGCCAATCTCGTTCAATATCTCGCCAAGTGTGAAGCCGGAGGCTGACGACGCACGGAGGCTATGGAGGCTTGCTGGCGTTGCGCGCCGGCTAAGTATGCGCGACTTGGCCGAAGAGTTGTCTTTTGTGCAGTGGCCTGGCTAGAAGATGCGGAGCGCGCGGTTGTGGCGTTCTTGGGTCTGTACACGCTCAAGGAGCACAAGCTGCGTGAGGCCGCGACCAAAACGGCGAAGCAGGGGCGGATAATCGCACGTGCGAGGTTATGGGCATTGCTGTGCCCGAGCGCGCGGTGCCGGCGGAGGCTCCCGCAGGGATTCCGGATCATCGTGGCGGTGGTAGCCAAGCGGGGGTATTGCCTTCGCGGCGCCGGGCCTGCTCCGAGGTTGGCGTACCCAGCCCGCCAGCCACCTCGGCGGCTGGCGACGCTGGGACAGGACGTGCGACCGGCGATGAGTCTGGCCGGACCAGTTCGGGTGGGCGCGTTATCTCGAGCCCATTGGCGGCACCATCCGCCGGCGCTGTCGAGGCCATACGCACGGCCTTCGCTGGGCCGGAACCTGCTAACCCGGGGGGGGACGTCGCTCCTGTCAAGAGTGCTGCGGCCGGCGGTGCTTTGCCACCCACGGCGGCTGCAAAGGACGCGCCCGGGGCGGTAGGGACTGAAGGCGCGACAGGAGCTGTGACTGCTAGCGCCGCGGAAGAATCGCCTGCAGCGCCACAGGCGAAACGTCCTCGAGTCCAGTCTCCCTCGCCTCCGAGGGGGCGGTACGTCGTCGCCGGCCCTGTGCTTGGAGTTGTGGTGCCCGACGCGGCCGAAGGGTCTTCTCGACCGCCCACCGAGGCACCCGCCCCCCTGCCGGTGGTTGAACGGGTACCCCCTTCCGTCGCGGCAGAGGGCGCAGGAGGTAGGCGCAACTCCCTTTCCTCGCACGACTTCGCGAAACTCTCTCTGATTTGCTCGCTCATTCCGTCAACATCAGGCGAGACGAAGTCTCCCGGACGTGAGGGATCGAGCAACGGGGGTGTGCGCGACGTCCCGGGCCCTGTGCAGGGTGCCCTGCAGGCGTCTGCCGCCGTTGAAGTGGCCGAAGTCTCCGCAGCCCCTGACGCGGCGGGGGCGGAGCTTGTTCTCTCCGACTTCCTCCCGCGCCTGGAGACACTTCGCGCTTTTGACGCAGCTGCGAAGCGTGCCCGCGGCGGCTTGGATCGGCAGATGTTGTCGTCGTGCGAGGGAGACCTCCTGGCGCTCGCGCTGCAGGCCTCGGAGATAAGGGTAAGTATGTGCGCTCGCGGTTGCTAGAGTACTACCGGGCACCTGCTGACTCTTATTGCTATTCCCAGACGCTTGCCCTCAGCCAAGCGCTGGATGAGGCCCGTATTCGGGAGCGGAGAGCCCTGGAGGTCGGTCTTCGTGCTGCGGATGACGCTCACGCCACGAAGGACGAACAGCTTCACGTGCTGGAGGGCGCCCTGGCGGCCGCGCAACACAGGACCGAGGAAGTCCAGCGCGCCGCGGTGGAGGAACGTACCTCCTTTCTGCAGCAGATCACCGCTCTAAAGGAGGAGAAGGCCCAGCTGGTGGAGTCTCTTGCGGAGAAGGACCACGCCTTGGACAATGCGTCCATGTCGGCGTGGAGGGCGATGGAGTCTCTGAACCGGGCCCTGCGGGATCTGTGCGTCGATGTGCCGGACGCTACTCACGGGCCGGAGGACTTAGTGGAGACGCTCGGGCTGGTCGAGGAAGGGGCCGGCGTTGCTCTCCGCAGCGCTAGCACCTTCAGCGAGCATTGCGGCTTCCTCGGCGCGTGCCTCGCCCTCGCCATGCTCCACACGCATGGGTGTAGACATGTTCATGAGCTGGCGAACCCTCACCTGGATCTCCCTGCCCGGCCGGAGGCGATGTCGGACGCTATTCGCTTCATCGAGCCTGGCCTCCGAAACTTTCACCGACGGATCTGGGGCTATGTCGAGGAGGACGCGGCCAGGGTTGCAGTGCAACAAACACTGCATGGGGGTGGGGACCTCCTCCGCTGGCTCGAAGGAGTTCCTCGGCGCCCCAATGGCGGCGCGGGCCCCTCGGCACGGCACGAAGGATGAGCGGTTGGTTAGGGGAATGGTGTACTGCGCGCTCCTGTTTTTGTGGTCATGTAACCCCGATATTTTTTTGCAGTAAACCGAAGTAGCACCCGTTCTTAATGTTGTATGCTGCTTTTATACTCCGGGGAGTACGCACAGGGGCAACGCCTGTGCGTGCGCGGGATCTGCGTCTTGTTTATACTCTTGAGAGTGCGCGCAAGGGCGTCCCTCTGCTGCGTCTTATTTAGAGTCCGTAGACTGGCGCGTGCGGAGGCGGACCTCGACGCTACGACTTCATTTAGAGTCCGTAGACTGGCGCGTGCGGAGGCGGACCTCGACGCTACGACTTCATTTAGAGTCCGTAGACTGGCGCGTGCGGAGGCGGACCTCGACGCTACGACTTCATTTAGAGTCCGTAGACTGGCGCGTGCAGAGGCGGACCTCGACGCTACGACTTCATTTAGAGTCCGTAGACTGGCGCGGGGGTGATCTTCTGCACATTATGGCCAGACAACATGGTACTTTCTGCGAACAGCCAGTTTTATTAAACTCCCGTTTGCGCGGGTGAGCATCGTACAAGGAGGGGCTGATGCCATTATACTTTTCGTCCTGCTTCTAGGCGTAATATCGCCGCAACTTATCCGCGTTCCATGTGTGGCGGAGAGTTTGCCCCTCGAGTGTGGCGAGGCGGTATGCTCCCTTCTGTATTGCTTCCGCCACGATGTATGGACCTTCTCACTTGGACTCCAGCTTGCCAACGGTCTCCGCATGGAGCGCCACTCTGAGGACGAGATCCCTAGGCTTGAACCCTCGCGGATATAGTGACCGGTCTCGAGTACGCACTGTCTGCCGCACGTATTTTTCGACATGTTGGGCTGCGCTCACCCGCGCTCCATTGAGGAGGTCCAAGGACACGCAACGCTCCTCGTCTGGCGCTTGGATGAGGACCCTCCGTGAGCCAGCCTTGATTTCCTCAGGCGTCACTGCCTCATCACCAAAAAGGAGCTTGAAAGGCGTGAACCCCGTCGGGCGTGTTACCGTTGTGCGAAGGGACCAGAGGACACTTTGAAGCTTGCTCGGCCATTTGCCCTTTGGCAACCCTACCAGGTGCTTTTTGACGGCGATAGAGATGGCGCATTCGCCCTCTCGACTGCTCCGTTGGACTGAGGGTGCCTGACCGAGGCGAACCGAAGCGTGATGCCCATACTGTCACAGAATTCTTTGAATGGGGTGGCGTCGAATTGCAGGCTGTTGTCGATGGTGAGCTCCCTGGGCACGCCGAAGTGACATATAATGTTCTGCCAGAGGAAGCGCTGCATGGCCGCCGAGGTTATTTTGGCCAGAGCTACTGCCTCCGGCCACCTGGAAAAATATTCCAGCGCAACTACCACGAACCGCAGGTCCCCTGGGGCTCGGGGAAGTGGTCCCACTATGTCGACGCCCCAGCGTGCCAGCGGCCACACCGGGGGAATAGGGTTGAGGTTCGTCGGGGGCCTACGGATGATACGTCCCATCCATTGGCACCCCTGACACCGACGCACGAGGTCCTGGGTGTCAGTGATGGTAGTCGGCCAGTAAAAGCCTTGCCTGAATGCCTTGCCGACCAAAGACCTTGGCGCGAGGTGAGACCCACAGACCCCCGCGTGGATCTCTGCAAGGAGCTTTTCCCCTTCTTCGTGCGAGAGGCAGCGCAGGAGCGGTGCGCAGACTCCCTTTTTGTAGAGTGTCCCTTCAAACACCTGGAAGGATCTGGCACGGTGTTGCAGACGCCGGAGCTCGCCGGGGTCCTCCGGCTCGGCAATACCCTGCCGGAAATTGAAGATAGGCTCTCGCCAGTCGCCCTGCTGGACGATGTGGTGAACGAGGGCCGCGTCCCGGTTGTCCTGCGCGATGGCCGCCTGCGGTAACACTTCGTAAAACACCCCGTCAGGGGGTGGCAGTTGTTGGCTGGCCGCCTTTGCGAGGGCGTCGGCCTGCTCATTTTCCGCACGAGGGATGGCCTTGACCATGACGCCCAAGAAATGCCTTTCCCTCGCTCTTACGGCCGCGAGGTATTTGGCCAGCTCGGGGTCCTTGGCTTGATATGACTTGTCTACGTGGCCCGCCACCAAACGCGAGTCCGTGCGGACGAGCACGCGCCGCGCACCAATTGCCTTGAGCTTCGTCAGGCCAAAGAGCAGCGCTTCATACTCAGCTATGTTATTGGTGGCCGGAAACGCAAGGCGCGCCGAGTATAACAGGCGCTGCCCCTTGGGCGTAACAATCACTGCGCCTACGCCCGCGCCCGCGACGCCGTAGGCGCCGTCGATGGTGAGCGTCCATACTGGGTCGTCGTGCTTCTGGGCGGTCTGAGCCGGCGGAGTCCATTCTGCGAGGAAGTCGGCGAGAACTTGAGATTTGATTGCCGTCCGCGAGGCGTATGTCAGGGAGAACGGGGCGAGCTCGGCAGCCCACTTGCCGATGCGCCCCGTAGATTCCTTATTGTGTAACATCTCCGCCAGGGGGAACGAGGAAGACACTGTGATTGGGTGGGCCAAAAAATAATGTCGAAGCTTTCTGGAGGCCATGACCAACGCGTAAGCGAGCTTTCAAGCTCCGTATATCTCGTCTTGGCGCCTTGGAGGGCTTCGGAGACAAAGTATACGGGCCGCTGCACGGTGCCTTCCTCTAGGACGAGGACGGCACTGACCGCTGTAACCAACGCGGCTAGATAGAGCAAGAGGGGAACCTCTGGTGTTGGGGCGACCAGAGTGGGGAGGCTCACCAGGTGCTTCTTGAGCTCGTTGAAGGCCTCCGCACAGTCGCTATCCCAACGAAATCCGTCGCACCCGCGGAGTGTCTTAAAGAATGGCAGACCCCGCTCCGCCGCCCTAGATAGGAAGCGGCTTAGGGCTGCCATGCGGCCCGCCAGCCTCTGGACCTCCCTCGTCGTTTTGGGCGGCTCTATGCCCATGATGGCCTCAACCTTATCAGGATTCGCCTGGATGCCTCGTCCGGACACGAGGAAGCCCAGTAGTTTGCCCGCCTGCACGCCAAAGACGCATTTGTCAGGGTTGAGCTTGATGCCGGCCTTCCTGAGGTTGTCGAAGGTCTCCTGGAGGTCCTGGCCGTGCGAAGCGAGCTGCCGGGTTTTGACTACCACGTCGTCGACGTAGGCTTCCACGTTCCTCCTGAGCTGGGCGGCGAGGGCAAGTGCGACGAGGCGGGTGAAGGTAGCGCCTGCGTTCTTCAAGCCGAAGGGCATCCTGACGAAGCAGAAAGTCCCAATCGGTGTGATGAAACTAGTCTTGTCCTCGTCGTCTTCGGCCATGTATACCTGGTGGTAGTCGACCAGTTGATCGATGCGTGGCAAGGGGTAATTGTCCTTTGGGCACGCCTTGTTGTGTGCCGTGAAGTCAATGCACATACGCCAGGCCCCGCTGGCCTTTTTGACCAATACCGGGTTGGCGAGCCACTCTGGGTGGTGGACCTCGCGAATGACCCCGGCCCGGAGAAGCTTCGCCACCTCCACCTTGGCCGCCTACTGCCGCTCCATGGACATGCGACGAAGCTTTTGCTTGACCGGCTTGGCGTCAGGGCGGACCGCCAAGCGATGCTCGATTACTGCGCGGTCTACGCCCTTAATGTCCTCTGGTGACCAAGCAAAAATGTCAGCGTTGTTCTGAAGCACTTGGAGTAGGTCTCGCTCGACCTCCGTAGGGAGCCCCTCGCTAATGGACACAAACTGCCCCTCCGCCTGGAGCGGAACCTTTTTGACTCCACCCTCGGGCCGAGGCTAAGGTGTCCATCCCGGAGCGGAGGGCGTATCGCCGAGCAAACCTGGGAGGACGTGCACTGGCCGGTGTAAATCCCGGCTGCTGACTTCGACGCGTCTGGCGAGGTCCTGGTCGCCGAAGATAGTGATCACGCCCTCCGGGCCTGGGAGCTTCATACATAAAAAGGCGTGGTGCGGGATCGCCTCGAGGGAGTTGATGGCGGGCCGTCCTAATATGACGTTGTAGGGGTGCGGGATGTCTATGACATCGAAGATGACGTGCGCGCTTCGGGTGTTACCCTCCTGGCGGAATGTAACTAGAAGGGACACGTGTCCTATGGCCTCTAGCGGTTGGCCTCCGAAGCCTTGAAGTGGAGCTCCTGACTGCTCTAAGCGGCTTCGGGGGATTCCCATACGACCGAGAGCCCCCGCGAACAGAATGTTCGCAGAGCTCCCCCCGTCGACGAGGATGCGCCTGACGTCATGGCCTGCGATGTGAGCCTGAATGACTAAAGGGTCTTGGTGAGGGAACTCCACACCCCTGGCGTCATCCAGGGTGAACGTAATGTCGCGGGGCGGTACCCACGGTTGCGGCTGCTCCAAGGGGGCCCCCGATAGGGACCCTCCGATGATGACGCTGATGGAGCGGCACCATGTGCCTTCCCCGGATGCGGCCCGAGCTCCGGCCGTCATCCGTCGCAACTCCATGACTTCGACGCACGTCTTCGTGTGGTGGTCGCCGTAACCGTGCACCTCACACCACTTGTCGTAATCTAGAATTTCTTGTTCCGCGCGGGGTTGCCCGTCGCGATTTGGTCCGCCTTCCCATCCCCGGCCCCCTCCCCGCGAGGTGGGGGCAGGTCCTCGAGGGGCATTCTCGATGCCGAGGACATGGCGGACCTTTTGTGGCCTGCGCTAGCGACGTCGGGGCTTGCGCCCGCCCCTTGAAGAGCCTTCCTGCCCCCCGGTATCGCTACCGCCGGGAGTGTCTCCCCGGGGTTCTCGTCTGCGGCCCTGCTTCGAGGAACCATCACTCGCCCCCCTCGTGTGGCAAGCGCTCTGCTTGGGCGAGGTCGGGGGCGGCGGCGCTGTGTCTCCGCGCCTCCTCCTCTGCCCGCGCATACTCCTCCATTTTGTCGAAGAGCTTGGCGACTGTCTTGATAGGCTTCCGCGCGTTGTATTCGGCCATGGGGCCCGGACAAAGGCCCTGTATGGCCGCGTTGATGACGGTTGTCTCATTAATGTCTTTGACTTGGCAGCGCACCTTCGCGAAGCACTTGGAGTAGTCCCAGAGTTTCTCCGAGGGTTTCTGCTTTACGGCGAAGAGCTGGTCCGCGCCGACCCGCTCAACATAGTTTCCTTGAAAGTTGTTGTGAAGGCGGTCGCAGATCTGCTCCCACGCGTAGATGGAGTTTGGCTCTATGGTAAAAAACCAGGAAAGCGCCACTCCTTGTAGCGCGAGGGGGAGCCCCTTCGCCTTTGTGGTGTCGTCTCCCCCCGCGGCCTCGATTGCGGTTTCGTACACGCGCACGAACTCGCGGGGGTCCATCTCGCCTTTGTAAGGCTCGATGACACTGGGGAATTTGAAGTCTTCGGGCCACGCCGCCTGCTGTAGTCCTGCCGAAAGCGGGGACTCCGGATCGACGCGTCGCAGCGGCGCGCGGCTGGATGTGGGGGCGTCGCGGCTATCTGTCCTTTCCGGTGCGGGCTCTGGCGCGACCACTGGTGCGGCTTGCTGGCTCCGAGCCTCTTGCATGTCTCAGACAGCCCCACGAAGATCCCCTAGCTCCCGCTGGAACGTGTTGAGGGCCGCCAGCAGGGCGCTTTCCACCGCTGGTGTGGGACGGGTCGGCACGGGTACGATCGCCTCGCGAGCTCCCGAGCTGCCGGTCGCTCCGTTGTGGCTATCTCCAACCGCCCGGTCCGCGCTATCGTCGAGCGTTGCGGCGAGGGTGGCGGGGTTGGTCGCTGTCGCGTCGGCGGGGTTGGTCGTTGTAGCGGCGGTGGCGGGGTTGGTTGTCGCAGTGCGAGCGTCAACGTCCGCGACCACCGCGCCCGCACCGTCACCCACGCCTGCGACAGCCGACGCCGAAGCCCTAGTACCCACGCGACGCTCCGACCCAGCCGCCTTCTTTCCCTTCGCCGCCGTCGACGAAGCTTTTTCCGGTGCCATCCTTCTTCAGATTTCAGGCTTGCTCCTGTCCTCCCCACGGACGACGCCAACTGTTGTGGTTACAGACCAAACAGAGAGAGATGTGGTAGTGGAGAGTTGGGAGAGAGTGATCTCCTCTCTCCTAGCCTTCCCTTATATATATATTCATATGGGCTGTGCTTTTACAATTGTGCCCTTACATCGATACCTCTCTGTCAGGGGTATTTAAGCCATTACACATGTCCCATTTTGGGCCCTATAACCTTCTAACAGGCCTGCTGGGTTTAGGTGGGGGCCACCCCTACAACATGAAGCACTCATGAAAAATAAAACCTGGCACTTGGTACCTCCAAGGAAGGGAATGAACTTAATTGATTGTAAGTGGGTTTACAAAATTAAAAGGAAGGCTGATGGAACAATAGAAAGGTATAAGGCTAGACTAGTGGCTAAAGGATTTAAGCAACGCTATGGTATTGACTATGAAGATACTTTTAGTCCAGTGGTTAAAGTGGCAACTATTAGAGTAGTTATGTCTATTGCACTCTCAAAAGGATGGTCACTTCGACAATTAGATGTTCAGAATGCTTTCTTGCATGGTTTTTTAGAAGAAGATGTGTTTATGAGGCAACCACCAGGATATGAGGATATATCTAAGAAACGTTATGTGTGTAAATTGGATAAGAGTTTATATGGATTGAAGCAAGCTCCTAGAGCCTGGTATGCACGACTTAGTGAAAAACTGCTGAGTCTTGGGTTTAAGACCTCTAAGGCTGATACATCTCTGTTTTACTATAATAAAGAGAGTGCCACAATTTTTATGCTTATATATGTTGATGATATAATTGTGGCAAGTTCATCTACATGTGCTACTACAGCTCTCCTTAGTGATCTTAGAACAGAATTTGCCTTGAAGGATCTTGGTGAGCTTCATTATTTCTTGGGAATTGAGGTCAGAAAAACAAAAGAAGGTATTCTTCTGTCACAAGAAAAATATTCCAATGATCTTTTGAGAAGAACAAATATGTTGAACTGCAAGCCTATCAATACACCCATGTCAACAACAGAAAAGTTGACTGCACAAGGAGAATTACTAGGAGCACATGATGCTACCATGTATCGCAGTATTGTTGGTGCTTTACAATATTTGACTTTAACCAGACCTGATATATCTTTTCCAGTAAACAAGGTTTGTCAATATCTCCATGCACCTACCACAATGCATTGGGTGGCAGTCAAGCGGATTTTGAGATATCTGAAATATACTTCAGGATTTGGGTTGCATTTGAGTAAGTCTGATGATTTGTTGGTTAGTGCTTTCTCTGATGCAGATTGGGCTAGCTGCCCTGATGATAGAAGATCAACTGGAGGATTTGCCATATTCTTGGGAACAAATCTTGTCTCTTGGAGTGCAAGAAAACAACCCACAGTTTCAAGGTCAAGTACTGAGTCAGAATACAAAGCAATAGCAAATGCAACAGCTGAGGTCATGTGGATACAAACCTTGCTGAAAGAACTTGGTGTCAAAGTCCTACTATGGCACGATTGTGGTGTGACAACATAGGAGCTACCTATTTATCAGCTAATCCAGTATTTCATGCTAGAAGCAAACACATTGAGGTTGACTATCACTTTGTCAGAGAAAGGGTCACTCAGAAACTATTGGAAATTAAATTTATTCCAACTGGTGATCAAGTAGCTCAGGGGCGGAGGGCCCGATAGGGCGAGGTCTGGCTTGGGCCAGACCTTGGATTTGTGCAGCAGACCCCCCATATACCCCCATATACCCCTCTATTCAATAGACAATAGCCCAATAGCGTAAACCCTAGTCTCACCTGGCTCTCTGCGAGGCGGCGACGGAACTGGGGTCTGTGGGAGCGGCGGGCGCGGCGGCCGGAGGCGGGAGGCGGGCGCAGGGAGGCGGGAGGCGGGCGGCGCCGCGGTGGGAGTCGGGCGGGAGTCGGGCGGGAGGCGGGCGACAGGCCGGCGGGAGGCGGGCGGGCGCAGGCCGCACTGCCGTAGCCGAGCGCAGGCGGGCGGGCGATCTGCTCTGCGCCTCTGCCTCTAACAGGCAGCTCTTTGCCTCTCTGTGACTCTTTGTTCATATATTAGGAGTGTGAGCAATGGATCATAGAAGGGAAAAGGGAAAATCACAGAGAGGTGAGGCATATATTAGGAGTGTCATTGATGTTTGATAATTAATATGTAGTTTCCATTTGTCAATTTACATTTTGCAAATTCATAGGTCAATTTATTTGTCTATTTGCTTTTATGTGTTTAGATTTGAAGAGCATTATTGTCAATTTTTGGAGGTACTTTTCAATGTCTTGCATTATTAAATATCTTTGCACTTGGATTATTGTTGATGGGTCTTATTAGTATTATAGCTTGAATGGTATTGTTTTCGATCCGCCCCACCTCATTTTTTTCCCGTCCTCCGCCACTAAAGTAGCTGATGGATTCACAAAAGCACACTCAGCGCGAAACCTTATAGAGTTCAGAAACAATCTCAATCTTAGAAGAATGTGATTGAGGGGGGCTGTTAAAGTTGTAATGCTATGCCGTGTTTGATAAGGATTAGAGATAGAATAGTTTGTTAGAGATAGAGTCCATTGTAAACTGAAAACTAGATTCAATCTTTCCTTCCAAACTCGGCATACCGTGTTGTATTCCTCTCTGGCGTTTTGTCCAGCCATATATACCTCGAGAGAGGTTATATGCTTCTGCATGAAATCTTTCACCTTCCTCTGAAGTTTGCGAGATAGGAGAACCCGGAGAAGCTCTGGAACGGCCATTGCCAATTTGCCACGGTTGACATGCATTTATTCTGGACCAATGAACACGAATGGGGAGGAGCTGGTCCTGGTCCTGGTTGTACTTGCACCAGAAGACCCCTGCGGTTGCTCCCCGGGACCAGATCGGCTTAAACCACCATCGTTCATGTCCTCGATCACACGCTGACACGCATGATAAATCATAAAGTCCACTACATTCATTAGGAAAGCAATGCGTCTCTAAGCTCGGTCGTTGCAGAGTTGGCCCCCCTGCCATTCATGAAAGGAATGCCGTCAAGGTGTCGAGTTGACAAGCATTTTAATGAAAAACGATGGTACAAGTAGGAGCAGCAGCGTACCGCCGGCACTCATGCCTTGTGGCCCACATAAACGTTGCTTTGAGGAACGAATTGGCCCCTTCAATCAATTAGTTTGCAGATTCGGTGTACTTGCGTGCTGAGCGAGCTCGAAGTCCCGGCCAGACGACGGCAGAGGCGATGGTGGCCGACGGGGAGGAAGGTGAGCGGTAAAGCGGAAAATCGTGCTAAGAAAACTTTAGTGGCAATGGTACGGCAAAGCACCTTTTTAGAGTGGCATTTTTTTTTAAAAAAAAAGAGACAGGAGCGCTGTTGATTCTTTATACTTCCTTGGTCCTGCAATATAATTTCGACACGGATATATATGAGATACATATTTAATAAAATTAGATGATATTTGTCTCTAATAGAAAGAATACTACTATATCTATCTAGAGGAGTAATTATGGTCTAATTTCATTAAATATTACTTAAATAGAGATGATTCTATGCTTTTTTAATAGTAAATTGTACAATTTTACAATATGCTTGCTAGGTATATGCACCAAACTTTTGCGGGACAAAGGGAGTACTACTTAAAAAGAACATGTCGGTGAACGCTGAGTGGAAGTTCATCCTCGCTCCCCATGCTCGATTCCTCGCCCAGCCCCCGTTGCAACAAAATCACGCAGGTGGGCCTCGCACCTCACGCAGTTGATTTCTTCCTTGCAACACGCAAATTCCTCAGACCTCTTTTCTCTACACGTTCCCTAGCCGCAATCCTCTTGTTCTCTCCTCATCTCTCCTCAACAACCAAACCATATTAGTTCAATTCAATTTTTGCTCTATAGGATCTCTATCTATTCCAGATTCGACTTGTCGCATGAGGGATGTAGCGGAGCTCGCCGAGGCAGACACCCACAAGGGCACCGAAACGTCTCTGACGACCGTGTGGACGTTGCTGGGTTAGCCAGTCATGGTGTACAACACGTCGGACGCTGGGAGCATTAGATAAGCAAAGTGCTACGCTCTGCGTTGAAAGCATCTAGGTCTCTAAAAATATTTTGATAATTAATGATGATATGTGCTTATGGGACTAATATGTTTATCAAATGTTTGAAAGGTTTAGTCCTAGAATTTGCATTACATATTAGAGATGCATGAAAATGATTAATAAGAAGATCACAATGGCAAAAAAGCAAAGGTATAAGTAGTTTAAGGATCTCCTTTTGTTTTTATCGGTCTTTGGAGATTGGATGGAAGATCGAATTTTAGGCTAGACACTCTACTATTAAGGGGGATCATAGCTAGTAGCCTGAAAGCAATTTCTTGTACCATTTGAATCAAATAAGGAACATGCATGCACTTAGAATTAAAATTTGAAAGCCAACTATGCATTCATAGAAAAAATCAGTAGTACCAAAGTTTACTTGGCGTTACTACCGCACAGCGGTATGACCGAGAGGTAGTACGGTACTAATGTATTTACCGATTTTTCAAGATTTTGTCCTCAAACGGTCGAATTTGAGGGTGAGGGGTATAAATACGTCCCCACCAGCCCTAGGACAGAAGTAGAACACTTCATTGAATACTCTTGAGCTTGTAGCACCCTCTCTATACCTCATATACGACAATTGCATTCATTGAGGTAGTTGAGCCCTATTCAAGTGCACTCATTCTTTAGATTGATGCTTGACACTTGATTGCCTTCAAGCAAAGCCCATGGTTTATTACTTTTGATTTTTGCTGGCACCAAGACGGTTTGGAGGAGGTTTGCATAGTGATCTCTTCAAAAAGGTTGTGAAGAGACTTGGCGCCAATTGTGAGTGGCTCGGTGTTCGTCATCTTCGAAGTGGAGGCAGAACAACCACTAGTGGATGTGAGGGGTGAGGCTTAATTTATAGAGCTGGTCCAATTCGTTGGGCTTTCCTCAATGTGGATCAGTGAAGACCGGCAAGTCTTCGATACCATGTCAAAACTCACATGTCTCCATTTCGGTTATTTCTTTGTCTCTACGATTCTGCATTTATATTTCTAACAATTAAGTTTGTGACATCTTGTTTAGCTAGAAATATATCTGTAGATACTTAGATTGTGGTGCTTTAATATTACTAGAATTATGTAGGTCTTGATTTGTGGTAAAAATCTTGCTTAGCTCTTAAATTGTAGAAATTAGCTTTTAGAAAGCAAACATTTTTGGAACCTCCTATTCGCCCCTCTTTAATCAGTTATCTTTGATCCTACAAGTGGTATCAGAACTTGGTCTCTTATTGATTTAGAGTTAACCGTCTAGGAGAGAAAAGGATGGCTAGTGAAGTTATTGCTATAGGAAAGACACCTCTATATGATGGCTTTAATTATGCATATTAAAAAAATTAGAATGTCTATTTATTTAAAGGGCATGAGTCTGAGTATATGGAAAATCGTAAATGAGGGTTGCATTATGCCTATTGATCCACTACACCCCATGGAACTTGAGTGGTGCAATGCTCATTTATATGCTCAAGCGATGAATGTTCTTTTTGGAGCTTTGAATATGGATGAGTTCAATTGAGTGAGTAATTTGAAAACCTCTCATGAGATATGGACCACCCTACTAGAAATCCATGAGGGAACATCCACGATCAAAGAAGTCAAATTGCATAGACTGGATCAAATATGAGATATTTACAATGTTGCCTCATGAGAACATTAATGAAATGTATTGTCACCTAAGCTAAAAGTCCTAGACACGTCATTAATTGATATTGATATTGTGAGAAAAATACTTAGGGCCTTGCCGGAAAAGTATGAGACCATGGCGACACTCTTTCTCAATTTTCCTGAGTTGACAAAGATGATACCAATACAACTCTTGGGTAATCTCAAAACCAATGAGTTGTACAAGAAGGATAAGGATGAGCTTTTGGAGCAATCCACCTCCAAGAGCAAGAAAGTCACTGCTTTCAAAGCTAAAGCGGTGTCTAGCGATGAGTCCAAGAACATGAGGATGACTCCGAGGAGAAAATGGTTCTTCTCATAAGAAGAATGAAGAGGTTCATGAGAAGACGCTCAAATCGAAGCGCTAGTCATGAAAAGACAAGAAGGGGCTCCTATAATGACAACAAGCGCTATAGCAATATTTGTTGCTATGAGTGCGATGAGAAGGGACACATTGTCTCTCATTGCCCTACGAAGAAGGATAACAAGGGCAAGGCATCCAAGAAGAAAGACTTTAATAGCAAGAAGAAGCTTTTCAAGAAGCTTCAAAAAGATAGTAAGAACAAAGCTGACATTTGAGAGTAGAACTCCGATGAGAAGTACACCGACTCTAACTCCAATGAGGATGAGTTTCCCAAGAAGAAGGGACTTATCGGCATTGCCATCAAGAAGGATCCATCGCTCTTCTCATCTCCTACATGCCTCATGGCAAAAAGAAATAAAGCAAAATCTCTTGATAATGATGAATCCTCATATGATGAGCTTATGGACATGTTGGAAGACTTGAATGAATATCTTAGAAAAAAGTCAACATTCAAGATCTTGAAGAGAGAATATATCTCTCTTAAAGATTCTTATGAGGATCTAAAGAAAGCTCATGACTTGCTTATCCAAGAAAATTCAATCAAATCCTACACTAGCATTGAAATTACTTGTGATATTATTGATGAGATGCCTAGTGTAAGAACTTCTAAAACTAGCTCATCTGCTTCATGTGTGATTTGCTTGCCATACCATGTTGCTCTAGTATTAATTCTAACCATGATAATGCTAAGATATGTGATGCGAAGCACATTGTTAAGAATAATGAGTAAAAGAAACAAGTAACCAATTTAAACAAAAACTTAGAGAGATGACAATGTTATCACAAAATTTGTTGGCACTTTAATTTTTGGCGCTAAAAAGAATACTATCTGAGTGCCTAAAGCCTTGTTTAGTAACCTTCAAGAATCCAAATAAATTTAGGTATATAAAAGAACTTGATTTTCTTTATAGGTGAACTACAAGATCGGTGGAAGACATTGTGTGCTTGCTAGTGGCTGCACTCAACACATGACTAGAGATCGGAAGATTTTCACCACCTTTGAAAATGAAAGTAATGAAAATATCACATTTGGAGACGATACCAAAGGAAAGGTCCATAGTTTGGGTAAAATCACTATATCAAATGATCTTTTAATTTCAAATGTATTTCTTGTAGAAATGTTAAATTTTAATTTGATATCCGTTGCTCAATTGTGTGATCTTGGATTAATTTACTTTCTCTAAAGAGGGAGTTACCATTTTAAAGGAAAAAGAAAAACAATTAGTTTTCAAAGATTTTGGATTTGGTTTGTTTAATTTCAAAAACCTCTTTGGGTTGGTTACGTCATGTGGGCATGATTCAACTCACAAAACTTTTAAAACATGACTTAATTGTTGGCTTGAAGGACGTGAAGTTTGATAAAAACAAATTATGTAGGGCTTGTTAAAGTGAGAAATCCTTCCAAAAGTATCATGTCAATCTTTAGGTAATTAGAGCTCTTACATATGGATTTGTTTGGGCCAATAACCTATAAGAGCATAAAGAGAAATAGCTATTGTTTAGTCATTATAGATAATTACTCTAGATATACATAAGTATTATTCTTATATGACAAGGCAGAAGCCTCCAACATTTTCAAAACTTTTGCAAAAAAAGGCCAAAATGAATTTAATTTCAAAATAAAGAAAATCCGTAGTGACAATGATTCTAAGTTCAGAGCACCAAAATTGAAGATTTTTGTGACAAACTTAGAATAAAGTATGAACTTTTCACTATTTACACTCTAGAACAAAATTGAGATGGCTAGAACAATGCTTGATGAATATAATACTTTTGATTATTTTTGGGTGAAAGCAATTAACACTGCTTGTCATGCCATAAATCATCTTTATTTGCATCGCCTTTTGGAAAAGATTTCCTATAAGTTTCTCGTTGGAAGAAAACTGAACATATCTTATTTTTGTATTTTTGTTGTAAGTGTTACATTTTAAGAAAAGGTGTTCAACTCTCAAAATTTAAAAGTTGTTGTGATGTTGGTTTTTTGCTAGGTTACTCATCAAATAGTAAAGCTTATTGAGTCTTCAATAAAAATTCTAGATTAGTTGAAAAACTTGTGATGTTCAATTTGATGAAACTAATGTCTCTTAAAAATAGCATTAGAATTTGGATGATGCAGGTGATGAAGGATTGAGGCAAGCAATGAAGAATATGCAAATTGACTATATCAAACCAAAAGAAGACACATATGAATTACCTTCATTAAAAGATGTTGAACCTCCTACCTATCTACAACAAGCCAAATTCAAGTAATAGAAGTAGAAGAAAAGGAAGAAGAAGAACAACAACCATCAACTCTACCTTTGAAGATTCATAATGCAATTGCAAATGACTATGCAATAGCTCAAATATTGGGTGACGTGAGTAGGGTGTTCAAACTCGATCCCGTGTAGCTTATTTTTGTGAACATTACTCTTTTATTTCTTCTCTTGAACCAAAGCATGTAGATGATACTCTAAACGATCTAGATTAGGTGAATGTAATGTATGAAAAGCTAAACAATTTCACCCAAAACGATATTTGGACATTGATGGAAAGACCCAAGGAGCACAACATGATTGGTACAAAATAAGTCTTTTGCAACCAAACAAGATGAAAGTGGAGTTGTGGTAAGAAATAAGGTAAGATTAGTCACTCAAGATTATACCCAAATCGAAGGTTTAGATTATGATAAAATGTTTGCTCCCATAGCTGACTTGAGCCCATTCGCATATTACTTGTGCATCATGTTTTGATATCAAATTATTTCAAATGGATATTAAAAGTATTTTCTTGAATGATAAAATAAACGAGCTTGTATATGTTAAATAACCTCCCGGTTTTGAAGATCCTAAAATCCAAATCATGTGTACAACTCTCTAAGACGCTATATAGCTTAAAACAAGCTCCTAAAGTATGGTATGAGCATCTTTAAGATTTTGTACTCTCTAAAGGGTTCGAACTTGGGAAGCTTGGCACAACATTATTTACAGAAATTATTGATGATGATTTCTTTATATGCCAAATTTATATTGATGATATCATTTTCGGGTCTGCTAACTAAGACTTTTGCATGGAATTAGAGATATGATATCTAGAAAATTTGATATGTCTATGATCGGAGAGCTTAGCTATTTTCTTAGAATCTGAATCAAGCAACTCATAGATGGAACATTCGTGAGCCAAATGAAGTACGTGAATGATTTATTCAAGAAGTTTGGTATGGAGGACGTCAAGCCCATCACGACTCCCATGGTGACAAACGGTCATCTTGATCTCAATGAGAGAGGTAAACCGGTAAACTTAAAGCTTTATAGATCCATGATTAGTAATTTGCTTTATCTTACTGTATTTAGGCCCGATATCATGTTTAGTAATTGTATATGTGCATGTTTTCAAGCATCGCCAAAAGAGTGCCATTTGGTGCCCGTCAAAAGAATTCTACGATATTTAAAATATTTCTTTAGTATTGGCTTATGGTATCTTAAAGGTGCAAAATTTGATCTAATTGGGTATTCGGATTCTGATTATATGGGTTGCAAAGTTGATAGAAAAAGTATCTCAGGAAGTTATCAATTGTTAGGAAGGTCTTTAGTTTTATGATCTTTCAAGAAACAAAATTCCGTAGACCTTTCCACCAGGGAAGCTGAATATATGTATCTGCGAATAGTTGTTGTGCACAATTACTATGGATGAGGCAAATATTGATGAATTATAGAATTAAATTTGATAACATGCCTCTTTTGTATGATAATGATAGTATCATGAAAATAGCCAATAACTAAGTTAAACACTCAATAACTGAGCATATAGATATTTGCCACCACTTCTTGAGAGACTATGTGAGCAAAGGTGACATAGTCATTAGCCACATTTGGACCGAAGATCAATTAATGGATATTTTCACCAAACCATTAGATGAATGCCACATTTACAAGTTGAGGAATAGGTTAAATATTATAGACTATTCAAATGTTGCTTGAACTCATGTCTCATGCCTTTTTGCTCTCATTTTGGCAACAGTGAGACAGTAGCAACAGGAGGGCTGCACAGAATCTGTAGAAACTAAAGAAAGCTTCTCCAGCACTGCGTCATGGCTCATCGCTGGTCGATGCAGATGCCTATTAATGAGGCCCCCGACACTGTTCCTAGCTCATGCACGGTCTCAACGTGCGTCGTCCCCAACTTCACTTAGCTCGACTGCTGACTCTGAAGTCTGAACTTTGCTCTTTTCTTATTTGCCACCGTGAATTTTCACAACCCCGGATATATTATTTCTTGTCTCACTGACATGGAGTCTTGGGTCTTATGTGTTGGTAACACAACGGATATTATATCCGAAATTTTCATAATTTACAATGGTATGGTATAAAAAGAATCCCCTAATAATACGCTAGTGCATGCCGCTGAAACGGCACGCCAAGAAGGAAACTGCCTTTCTTAAAAGCATTTACCTCATGTATAGAAAAATGTAGACGCTGCAGGTGACAACAGTGCACTGCATTAGATTTTGGTCTCTAGCCGGGATACTGTAGAGGGGATTCAAGCTTTTAGATAACTTCAAAGGGAGAGAGAAGGAAGAGACCAATTTGTGTCAAGGCTGGTCTGTTTTTTTGCTTCGACTTATGATTTTTTTATTATGGTTTATAATTTTTAGGTTATTCGTGATAGAGAGTATACAGTAACAGAAACTCGCGTACGATTTTGATCAATGTAAATGAAGGCGCTACAGTAATTACTATAATCAGGGGCGGATCCAGAAATTTCAGAATGGGTATTCGAAGTTGCAAAAATATTGTCCAATAGAAAACATAAAAGTCTACAACAGTGAAAATTAAAGTAGAAATGTTCATACTAGAGACAACGTCTCAAATAATATAAAGAAATTAAAAAATAATTAAAAATCACAAATTAACTCAACGATTCTTTGTGCCTTGGAACCGATTAAAAGATTACGATTAGTTCCACTAATATGCAATTTCACTTAGCTCCTATTGTCCTTTCTTAAACTACCTATATTTACTATTCACATTAGGATAGCGAAAACTGACTTGAAACTATTTGTTTGCACTTGTGAAATACTTGGTATTTGTTCACAGAATCACAGGTAAGAGGTGGAGAATATGTATTTCAATAATTCATAAGCAATAATTTGTTTGCTGTTAAGGATCTTATTTCATAGATTCACAGCAAAGTGCTTAGATGAAGGTATGACATGAAGCTCTGTAGCTCACATCTCTGAAATACTTGACATATAGATATAGGCTACTCAGATTTAAAGATGTGGAGAACATGGATTTCAATTCATAAGGCATAACCATTAATTTAAAGATAACTGAGCCAAATACAGTAATCCACCACATCTAAACAAAATCTAAGCACTGAAAGTGAAACAAAGAAGAAACATATGTGAGAGACCATATGGAGGTGACCACATGTTTATGATGAGTAATTGACAAGTATGTTGCAAAGATTGAGTTTGGTTTGAGTGATTTGTGCCATGACGGCATTTGGCTCAGTCGGGTTTGGTTAGACGGACTTATTGCATATTATTCTTCCCGATTGGTCGTTTGGGCAAAATTTTGCCTGAGTATGGTTCATTGATACTATTCGTGCTTACATGTGTCGAGCGGTGCTATTTGATGTGTTTCTTGTCTGTGATGGCTGCAGGACGTCGAGACGGAGTCGTGGCGAGGCACGAGGTGACCGGACTAGGCACGGGCGGTGTCGAGGTCAGAACGGTCGGATGTGTCGAAGACGGTGGAGACTCGAGGTGGTTGCGAGGCTTGGATGACAAGGAACGCGGAAGCTTCCCGGAAGGTGCAGTAGGGGCGTTTCGGTAAAAACGCAAAGCTGCACAAGTGGAAGCGGTTCCGTTCGGTTTTAGTAGGCATAACGGGTTGGAGACCCGTTAGCCAAAGCCTATATAAGGAGGGGATGTCTCCTTGTGGTTGCATGGATTCAATGGATTGAAGGGGTTGTTAGGGTTTGCTTTAGTCAAAATAGCCTTTGGAGAGGTTGTTTTGATTTTATGCTTTAGTTGGTAGGAGAGAGCAGGTGTTGTCTCCCGTAGCTCTCTGTCCCCTTCGTGTGTTCTTGAGAGATAGAGAGAGGAGTTCTTGATTTCTCCAAGCATGTATGGGATTGTAGGGATGATATGAGTTGATACTCCTTGTAATCATGTATCTCTCATCCTCAATATCAATCTGAGATGGCTTTGTTTGAGTTTGATTGAGTTCCTAGCTCTCTGTTGGTTTTTATCCTTTGATGTCCCTTCAGTGTGATTTTTGAGTTTTTGTGTTTTGGCTCGATTCTTGCTGAGGAGTAGCAAAATGGGTTGCTTTATGATGGAATTGCATTTCTAGACCCTTTGGTCATCTAGTTCCAAGAGCAATTTGATCGATTTGCAAGAATCACATTTTTAGCCTTCCTGTGTTCTTCATTTCTCTTCTAGGATTTTGGTGAGTTTCTTGATTCCCTTCATGAGATGGCATCAAATTTGGCATGTTAAGTCCTAAGGCTATTAAGTAGCTATTCCCAAAGTTTCATGGCCAAAGGATCAAGGATTGGAGGGGAATTTGGATTTTTGGTGCTGCACTCTGTAGGTTTTCAGTTTTTATCCCAAATCCTCTTTTCTTGGTTATGAGTTGGCTTCTTGTGATCCCTGGTGCTCCCCTGGTTATTTAAGAGGGTTTCTCTCAGTTCTGGACTGAAATCTCCAGAGAGAAATCTCCATTTTTATTGCAGTTTGAAGTTGTAAGTTTTTAGTTTGAAATCTCTGCTGCTGTCTGCCCTGGAATTCGTGAAGCGGTCAGACCGGAAATGGAGAGGCGGTTAGACCGTTTTAAAAGGGGCGGTCAGACCGGCATTGTGGGACCGATCAGACCGACGGTATGCGGGCGGTCTGACCGGCCACTTCACACCGGTCTGACCGGCCATTAGGTTTTTGGCGATGCCTTCTGTGTTTGTCTGCTGTCCCTTTTGATTTGGGTGCTTCTTCTTTGCTTTTCTTTCCGGGGGTGTTTGGCAAGAATTTCAGAGAGCTTGTGTGGTTTCGCTTCATAGCTTTGCGTAGCTATTGGGGAGTGGACTCACGGGTGGATATCTTTTAGGGGCAAGTTTTTTTAAAGAGTCGACATTCACCCCCCTCTGCCGCCATTTCGGTCCAACAATATGCTAAATCCACATCCATTCAGTCATCCATGGATCTATCATCCACTTAGCTCGGAAGTACAAAACTACAAACTCTAGGGGCACACAAGCAGAGCAGATCTACCATTTACGCATCTTGATTCTACAGCATGGGGATCACCGGGTCGGAGAGGACGAACCTGCCCTAGTGCTGCAGGCCCTAGTGCGGCAGTGCCTGCTTGGCCAGTAGCCACTCCGACCTCCAGCGCTCCTACCACCTGCGCAGCCTCTAGCCCCCTTGCCGGCTACACTATCTCCAGAAGACTAGAACTAGGGGCACGAACACTCACTGCCGCTAGGCATTAGCCGAGTGCTGAGAGATGGAGAGACGATTAGATGCTAGATGAAGAGAGGAGAGACTGAGTGAGATACGGTCTCACAACTAGGTATGAACAGGATGACAGTGGGTCTGGGTTAGTGTTCATGGGAGGGGGAAATGGGCCAAAAGGATATAACATCAATTTCGGCTAATTGGGTGTGAACAAAATGAATTTAGCCCAACTACTAATATATATATATATATATATATATATATATATATATATATATACTATTATAAAAGAAGGAGTTGGTGGTTGGTCCGGCCTCCCTCACCCCTTCTCAGAAAAAAGTTGCGCTGACATGTGGGCCCACTGACAAAACATATGCCGATTGGCTTCTCTCCTTCCGCCCAATCTCCCCCGTTTCCCCACGTTCCCCATTGTTCTCCGCCCAATCTTCTACCCCGTCTTCCCCACGTTCTCCGCGTCGCCATTCTCTACCACTCCGGCCTTGCCTCCTCCCCTCCCTCCGCCGCCGCTCCGCCGCCTCCTCCTCTCCACCCCGCTCCGCTCCGCTGCCTCCTCCCCTCCCCCACTCCCCCGCTCCGCCCTCGTCTCCTCCTCCCCACTCTGCGGCGGCGCCGCCGCCTCCTCCTCCCCACCCCGTGCCGCCGCCTCCTCCCCTCCCTCCCACCCTGCGTCGCTGCCTCTTCCTCCCCCACTCCTCCGCTCCGCCGCCTCCTCCCCCGCTCCTCCACTCCACTGCCTCCTCCTCCTCCCCACCCCACGCCGCCGCCGCCTCCTCCCCCTACTCCTCCGCTCCGCTCCGCCGCCTCCTCCTCCCCCGCTCCGCCGCCGCCTCCTCCTCCCTACTCTGCCGCTCTGCCTGTCGGTCGCCTTCTCCTGCCCACCCCGCGCCTTTCCTTCATCGTGCCGCTCCGCCCACGCCTCCTCCCCTCCCCCGTTATCCGTGCTACTGCCTTCGACGCCGAGCGCTCCACCAGCTTCTGCACAGGTGAAAGCATCTAGGCCCCTAAAAATATTTTTGGTAATTAATGAAATCATATGAATATGGGACTAACGTGTTTTATGAGCATGTGAAGGGTTAGTCCACATATGAGTGATAAGATGCAAGCCAAAGAACTCTTGTGAAGATCCAAGTTGTGGTCCAAGGCAAAGGTACACTTAGTGTAGGATCTATTTTTTATTTTTACCGGTCTTGGAGAATGGTGGAAGACCGGATTATAGGATAGATGATCGTACCATCAAGGGGGATCTTGGCTAGTAACTTGAAATCACACTTCTAGTGCCATTTGGATGATCTTTTGAATCCTGCATTCATGAAAAATCTTTTTAGAAACTAAGTTTGTGCTCTGTCTGGAAGAGCGGTAGTACCGCGCCTAAATGCGGTAGTACCGCAGAGCGGTAGCTCCGCTTCCGGAGCGGAACCTTTTTTCCAGAGAGCACCCCTCGAACTCGGTTAAAACTTCACGGAACGGAAGTACCGGCCGTTTCCACGTCGGTACTACCGCTGGAAGCGGTAGTACCGCATACTCAAGCGGTACTTCCGGAGTCCGGAAGAACCGGAGGTTCGAGCGGTATGTTTTTTCCAGAGAGCATCTCCGGTCGGTCTCGGATTTTAACCAGACCGGAAGTACCGGCTTTTTCAACGTCGGTACTACCGCAGGAAGCGGTAGTACCGCTCCTAGAGCGGTACTTCCGGAGTCCGGTTGATCCGGAGCCCAAGCGGAATGTAATTTCCAGAGAGCGGCATTTCTGAGGACCCTTCGGGTTTTGGCCAGAGCGGTAGTACCGCGCCGACTTTGCGGAACTACCGGAGAGCGGTAGTACCGCAAATATCAACGGCGGTAGTACCGCGCCGCCAAATCCAACGGTCACTGCTCATGTCTGACAGAGCCGTTCTGACGCAAAGATTTGGGAGCGGTAGTACCGGCCCCAGAAGGGCGGTAGTACCGCTCATCCTGATTTTTGTGGGAAATTGAGCCAAACGGCTAGTTTGGTTGGTAGAGGCTATAAATACCCCCACCACTGCACAAGGGCATGTGTAAGAGACTCATTGCACATTTTCTTAAGCCCTAGAGCATTCATTTCACCTCAATTCTTTCTTTGCACATCAAAGTGAGGTGGTTGAGCATTTAGTGCTAGATTTCAATTGCAAATCCATTTGGCACTAGGTTTGCATTCAAGCGAACACCGGGATTTATTACTCTTAGTGCTTGCCGGCACTTGGACGATCCGGTGGAAGTTGGTTCGGTGATCTTCTCAAGGAGATTGTGAGAAGACCCGGCAAATTGTGGAGGTTGGAGCTCGCCTACCCGGAGTGGGGAAGAGCTACATTAGTGATCGAGGTGCTTGGCTCAATTGTGGAGCCGGTCCGATTCATCCGGGCTTACCTCAACGTGGACTAGGGGAAACCGGCAAGTTTCCGATCACCCCGGTAAAAATATCGGTTGTGTCTCCTGTCTCTTTAGCTCTTGTTTATTTGCTTCATTGTGATCATTTGATTGTTTGGAGCTTAGTTGATAACTAGAATTGCATAGGATTAATTTCTTTACATCATTGTCACTTAAATTGTGAAGAATTAATCAAGTGAACACGAAAAATTTAAAAACCTCCTATTCACCCCCCCTCTAGTCGGTATCCTTGATCCTACAAGTGGTATCAGAGCTTGGTCTCTCATTTATAGACTTAACCGTCTAGAGAGAAAAGGATGGCTAGTGAGGGGATTTCGGTAGGAAAGACACCTTTATTTGATGGCTCAAATTATGCTTATTGGAAGATTAGAATGTTAATTTATTTAAAGACCATGAGTCCTAACATTTGGAAAATCGTAAATGATGGTTACGTCATGCCTCTTGATCCCGATAACCCAACGGAGCAAGATGGGCGTAACACTCATTTAGATGCCCAAGCCATGAATGCTCTCTTTGGAGCCTTAAACGCGGATGAATTCAATAGAGTGAGCAATCTTGAGACGGCTCACACTATTTGGAATACCCTTTTGGAAATACACGAAGGGACATCCATGGTTAAGGAGGCAAAGTTGCATCGGCTTAGGATTAAATATGAGACATTCATAATGTTGCCCCATGAGGACATCAATGAGATGTACACACGGCTCAACAACATTGTGAATGAGCTCAAAGGCCTTGGTACTAACCTCTCGGATCTTGATATTGTGAGAAAGATGCTTAGGGCTCTACCGGAGAAGTACGAGATGTTGGTGACTCTCTTCCTCAACTCACCGGAGTTGGTAAGAATGACGCCAACACAACTCTTGGGTAATCTAATTACCAATGAGTTGTACAAGAAGGACAAGAAAGAACTCTTGGAGCAATCTACCTCCAAAGGAAAGAAGATCACCGCCTTCCAGGCAACGGCGGTGGCAAGTGAGGAGTCCGAAGATGAAGAAGAGAATTCCGAAGAGGAGCTTGCCCTTCTTGTAAGAAGGATGAATAAGTTCATGAGAAGACGTTCAAACCGAGGAGGAAGTTATGACAAAGGCAAAAAGTGGCAATCCTCCTCCAATAAGAAGTATAGCAACATCCGTTGCTATGAATGTGATGAAAAGGGGCACATCGCATCACAATGCCCCACAAAGAAGGATGACAAGGAGAAGTCATCCAAGAAGAAGATCTATCAAGGCAAGAAGAAGCTTTTCAAGAAGCTTCACAAGAATGGCAAGAACGAAGCCCACATCGGTGAATGGGATTCCGACGAGGAGTATTCCAACTCCGACTCAAGCGAGGATGAGTCTCCCAAGAAGAAGGGACTTGTCGGCATCGCCATCAAGGAAGCTCCATCACTATTCTCCACTCCCACATGTCTTATGGCAAAAGGGGAGAAGGTAAAAACTCTAGATGACGATGAGCCTTCTTATGATGATTTGATGGACATGTTAGTAGACTTAAATGAATTTCTTGGAAAAGAGAAGTCAAAATTTAAGGTTTTGAAGAGAGAGCATTTATCTCTTAAAAAATCTTATGAGGAGTTAAAGGATGCTCATGACTTGCTTTTCCAAGAAAATCATAAATCTAATACTAGCACTGGAGTTACTTGTGATATCTTGAATGAAATGTCTAGTATAGAAATTTCAAAGTCTAGCATATCTACTTGTTGTGATGATTTACTTGCCATACCTTGTTCATCTAGTGTAGACTCTGGAAATACTTTAAATCTTGTTCATGATAATGTGCTTACTAATGAAAACAAAAATTTAAAGGAACAAGTGCTAAAATTGAACAAAAGCTTAGAAAGAGCCTACAAGGAAAAAGAAACTCTTGATAAGTTGCTAAGCGATCAATGATGTTCCTTTAACAAGGAGAGACTTGGATTTGTTCCCAAAAGGGGTAAGAAGCCGGTATACAAGCCTCCAAGGTTTGTAAAGGAGAATGGTAAGTTTTGCACAAAATGCCGATGTGTTGGACATACTCAAAATAATTGTTCTAAGAATAACATGCATTCTATTGGTCTATATGATTCTTGTTATATGCTTAAGAAATCTAAGAATGGAAATGTAATTGCTCACTTCATTGGCACCTCGATTTTGGGTGCTAAAAGGAAATCCATTTGGGTACCCAAAACCTTGGTCACTAACCTCCAAGGACCCAAACAAACTTGGGTACCGAAAAGAACTTCATTTCTTTTGTAGGTGAACTATAAAACCGGTGGAAGGCATTGGGTGTTGGATAGTGGATGTACTCAACACATGACCGGAGACCGGAAAATATTTACAACCTTTGAGAATGGAAGCAATGAAAGAATCACCTTTGGAGACAATAGCAAAGGGAAGGTACTTGGTTTGGGTAAAATTGCTATATCCAATGATCTTTCTATTTCTAACGTATCCTTAGTTGAAACTTTAAATTTTAACTTGCTATCCATTGCTCAATTATGTGATTTAGGATTAATATGTTCATTCTCTAAAGAAAATGTAATCATCTCAAAAGAAAATAATAATGAACTTGTTTTCAAAGGTTTTAGATTTGGAAATCTTTATTTAGTAGATTTCACTTCAAATGATGCATGCTTAAAAACTTGTTTAATTGCAAAAACTTCTTTGGGTTGGTTATGGCATAGGAGACTAGGTCATGTGGGTATGGTGCAACTTAAAAAGCTTTTCAAACATGATCTAGTGATTGGCTTGAAAGATGTGAAGTTTGAGAAAAATCGACTTTGTAGTGCTTGTCAAGCCGGAAAGCAAGTCGCTAGTTCTCAACCTTCCAAAAGTATCATGTCAACCTCTAGGCCATTGGAGCTCTTACATATGGATTTGTTTGGGCCAACAACCTATAAGAGCATCGGGGGAAATAGCTATTGTTTAGTCATTGTGGATGATCTCTCTAGATATACATGGGTTTTCTTCCTAAATGACAAGAGTGAAACCTCCGGAATTTTCAAAAGTTTTTCAAAAAGGGCCCAAAATGAATTTGATTTTAAAATAAAGAAAATTAGGAGTGATAATGGTTCCGAGTTCAAAAACACAAAAGTTGAAGATTTTTGTGATGAACTTGGAATAAAGCACGAACTTTCCACAACCTACACTCCGGAGCAAAATGGAGTTGTAGAAAGGAAAAATCGTACATTAATTGAAGTGGCTAGGACAATGCTTGATGAATATAATACTTCCGACAAGTTTTGGGCGGAAGCTATTAACACCGCTTGTCATGCCATAAATCGCCTTTATTTACATCGACTTTTGAAGAAGACTTCCTATGAGGTTCTTGTGGGAAGAAAACCGAACATTTCTTACTTTAGAGTATTTGGTTGCAAATGCTATATTTTAAGAAAGGGTGTTCGGCTCTCTAAATTTCAAAGTCGGTGTGTTGAAGGTTTCCTATTAGGCTATTCTTCTAATAGCAAAGCATATAGAGTGTTTAATAAAAATTCGGGCTTAGTTGTAGAATCATGTGATGTACAATTTGATGAAACTAATGGCTCTCAAGAACAGCAAGAAAACTTGGATGATGTAGGTGATGAAGGCTTGCACAAAGCTATGGAAAACATGCAAATTGGAGACATTAAGCCAAAGGAAGATCCGTCTTCACCAAGCTCATCAATACAAGTAGAGCCGCCCACATCGTCTACTCCAAGTAATATTCAAGATTTTGAAGACGAACAAAAGGATCAACAACAAAACAACATCAAAATTCACAATGCAATAGCCAAGGATCATCCAATCGATCAAATATTGGGTGACGTAAGTAAGGGTGTTCAAACTCGCTCTAGAGTAGCTTCATTTTGTGAACATTACTCTTTTGTTTCTTCTCTTGAGCCTAAACTTGTAGATGAGGCACTAGATGATCCGGATTGGGTAAATGCCATGCACGAAGAATTGAACAATTTCGCACAAAATGAAGTATGGACCTTGGTAGAAAGACCCGAAGAGCATAATGTGATTGGCACTAAATGGGTCTTTCGAAACAAACAAGATGAGAACGGCATTGTGGTAAGAAACAAAGTAAGGTTAGTATCTCAAGGTTATACTCAAGTCGAAGGGTTAGATTATGATGAGACATTCGCACCCGTTGCTAGACTTGAGTCAATTAGAATCTTGCTTGCTTTTGCATCTAGCTTTGATATTAAATTATTTCAAATGGATGTTAAAAGTGCATTCTTAAATGGAACAATCTCCGAACTTGTATTTGTTGAACAACCTCCGGGGTTCAAAGATTCTAAATACCCTAATCATGTTTATAAACTTTCGAAGGCATTGTATGGTTTAAAACAAGCTTCTAGAGCTTGGTATGAACGCCTTAGAAATTTCCTTGTTTCAAAGGGCTTTAAAATTGGTAAAGTAGATACAACCTTATTCACAAAAATATTTGGTGATGATTTCTTTGTGTGCCAAATTTATGTTGTTGGCATTATATTCGGTTATACTAACCAAGATTTTTGCGAAGAATTTGGTGATATGATGTCTAGGGAGTTTGAAATGTCCATGATAGGAGAATTAAGCTATTTTCTTGGACTACAAATCAAGCAAAACAAAGATGGAACATTTATAAGCCAAACAAAGTATACTAAAGACCTTTTCAAGAAGTTTGGCATGGATGAAGCAAAATCCATCAAGACACCAATGGCAACCAACGGGCATCTAGACCTCGACGAAGGAGGTAAGTCGGTAGATTTAAAACTTTATAGATCTATGATTGGTAGTTTGCTCTATCTTACCGCATCTAGGCCCGATATCATGTTTAGTGTATGCATGTGTGCTCGCTTTCAAGCTTCACCAAAAGAGTGTCATTTAAAAGCCGTAAAGAGAATTTTGAGATATTTGAAACATTCCCCAAATATAGGGCTTTGGTATCCTAAAGGTGCTAAATTCGATCTAATTGGATATTCGGATTCCGATTATGCGGGTTGCAAAGTGGATAGAAAAAGCACCTCAGGAAGTTGTCAATTCCTAGGTAGATCTTTAGTATCTTGGTCCTCAAAGAAACAAAACTCCGTAGCACTCTCAACCGCCGAAGCTGAATAAGTTTCCGCCGGAAGTTGTTGTGCTCAACTATTGTGGATGAGGCAAACATTGTTGGATTATGCAATAAATTTTGATAAAGTGCCTCTATTATGTGATAATGAGAGCGCTGTTAAAATTTCCAACAACCCGGTCCAACACTCAAGAACCAAGCATATAGATATACGCCACCATTTCTTGAGGGATCATGTTAGCAAAGGAGATATTTGCATTAGCCACATCCGGACCGAAGATCAATTAGCGGATATATTCACCAAGCCATTAGATGAAAACCGCTTTTGCAAGCTTAGGAGTGAATTAAATGTCTTGGATTACTCAAATGTTGCATAAAGTTGTAGAAACTTAAATGCATGCTTAATTGAGGAAGCTTGAAAGATTGCTGGTAGTTGTGTTCTCTTGCAAAAATCTTTGACTTACAAAAGGATAAATGTAAAATTATTTGGAATATAATACTTTGTTCTATTTAATGCATAATGATCCTTAATGACTTTAGTTGAATGCAAAAACTAGGGATCATTTGCATCTATTCTCTTAAAAGTCCAATTCAGCAAAGTTCCAGAAAAATCGGAACTACCGCTGTCCTTTGCGGTACTTCCGAGGAGCGGTACTTCCGGCCGAGGAAGCGGTACTACCGCCTGGCGGTACTACCGGTCGCATCTGCGGTACTACCGGACCAGCAGTTAAGGGGGAGTAACTGCCTTCGCCCGAGGGTTTCTCAGCCCGTTTTTTTTTTCCCTCCGGTACTTCCTCTCTACTACCGCCTGAGCCCGTACTCTCTCTCTCTCTCCCACAAAAGAACCTCCCAAACCACTCCTCCGATCTACTAATCCAGCAACTTTTTTCTTCGTTTTCTTGCAACAAATCATCTTCCCTGGGTTCAACTCCTCCGATCCATAAGGTATTCCGAATCAAAAATCTCTTTTTGATCCTCTTTTGAACCCTAGGTCATGTTTAGGTTTGAAGTTGAAATAAAAGTCGATTTTGCTTTTTAAATCTAGGAAAATTGAGTTTTATTGGTGTTTGAGGACGTATATGAACACATTCCATGGATTCAATCCAACAAAAACACCAAAAATCTGCTCACATTTCCAAAACCCTAAAATCTATCGTGAAGCGGAACTACCGCCCGACTGGCGCGGTACTACCGCGGAGCGGTACTACCGGCCAAAATTGGCGGTACTACCGTTTGTCCTGATAGTGCAGCAAAATGAACTTCATTCTTTTTCAACTTAACTTGACCTAATCTATATCATTCCTCCTAACCATTGCTTCTTGTTTCTAGATGCCTAGAACAAGAAATGCCGGGAGAAGAACCTATTCCGGGGATACGTTTGATACTCCCGCTCTTCCATCTCCTGAGGCTATGGAGAAGGCTGCCCAAGACAAGGGCAAAGCCCCTCTTTCCGAGTCTGAATCAGATTCTGAGACTGAGTCTGAGAGGTCCTTGCATGAGAGCTCACCCATGGAACCTTCCGAGGAGGACATAGCCGACAGAGAGGATCTTGAGATTGATCTCAAGAAGATCTCGCCAGATGAGTATGCTCGCCTTCGACACACCAACCAGTACTTGATGCCCTCCAACTCCATCAATCCTAAATTTCACACCAAGTTCCAGGAAAAGGTGTTCGATGAGCTGTATGGGCCAGATCGCTAGTTTGCAGATCACAAATACATTGACTGGGATCATATAGACGGCATTGACAAGTATGACGGGACATACAGACTCTTTCGGGAGGCAGGCATAGATAAGCTCGTGGCTTTGAAGCGGGACTATAATGAAGAAATGATTTGTCAATTCTACGCCACTGTGCATGTTGCTCCCGATCTTCAACACATGAGATGGATGACCGTATGCACGAGATTGGATGCCACTAAGCATGAGTTTGAGGTGGCCATAAGAGCTGAGCTGAGCGCTTATGAGAAGGTTCATGACAAGCCTGCTTTTGACATCCATGCCATGTATACCTTCTACAACACAGCCGAGAAGTATATGCTTGGTAAGAACGTTGGATTACTTCCTATCCCCAGTCTAATCAACCGCATCATCAACCATACTATTCTTCCTAAGGGTGGTAACTATGATGCCATTCGGGGCCATGTTTGGAACATCATTGACTGCATCTCAAAGGGGGCGAAGTTTGATGTTATGGACGTGATCATGAGGGAAATAGTCTCCTCCAAAAATGATCGCAACAAGCGCATCAACTATGTGCCCTACATCATGGCACTAATAGACACCAAGTTTCAATTTCGTGGAGGTCGGGGTGGCGTGCATAAGAGATACAAGCCAAGACCTGAGCCTCCCATTCCCACTGGTGTTCGAGCTCGTCAGTCGCAAGCTCAAGGAGCAGGCTCATCTTCTGGAGCAGCAGCAGCAGGAGCAGCCACTCAGTCACAGGAGCCTGGCCAGCCCACTCTTCAGCAGATTTACTCCTCCGTGCTTGAGGGTTTTTCCACCCTCACTTCCAGGATGGATAGGGTGGATGAGCGTCTGGACTCCATCGACAGCCACCTATCTTCGCTTGACAGTCGAGTTGCAGCTTTAGAGCGCCCTCCGTCACCCCCTCCATCGCCTCCTCGCCGTACTCGTCGTCGCACTCAAGATTGATCTCTTTTTGGTACTTGATGCCAAAGGGGGAGAAAATTGGAAGAAGGTGGTAGTAGGGGTAGAAGAGCTTTTAGACCTATGGGCTTATATCTACTATCTTTTATGATTGAAATAAACTTATGGTTGGATGTAATGAACTTTTATCATTTGAACGCATGGTTGTAACGAATCTTCATGATCATAAGTATTCATGTTATATCTGTTGCTTAATTAACTATTCTCTCATTTAACTACATAACTTTGTCTTGTGCATCTTATATAAAACGCTGTAATTTTATCCATGCACATGTTTAGGGGGAGTCTTCTACTCTCTTAGACTTTAAAATGAAAATAGTTCCTTTTTACCTAAACAAATTTCATTGCACAAGAACTATTCTCTCATTTAAAAGTCCACATAGAATATACAATTTGTTGTCAAACAATTTGATATATTCAACCTTTTTATCTCTCAAAATTTGATTTGTTATCAATTACCAAAAAGGGGGAGATTGAAAGCATCTAGGCCCCTAAAAATGTTTTTGGTAATTAATGAAATCATATGAATATGGGACTAACGTGTTTTATGAGCATGTGAAGGGTTAGTCCACATATGAGTGATAAGATGCAAGCCAAAGAACTCTTGTGAAGATCCAAGTTGTGGTCCAAGGCAAAGGTACACTTAGTGTAGGATCTATTTTTTATTTTTACCGGTCTTGGAGAATGGTGGAAGACCAGATTATAGGATAGATGATCGTACCATCAAGGGGGATTTTGGCTAGTAACTTGAAATCACACTTCTAGTGCCATTTGGATGATCTTTTGAATCCTGCATTCATGAAAAATCTTTTTAGAAACTAAGTTTGTGCTCTGTCTGGAAGAGCGGTAGTACCGCGCCTAAATGCGGTAGTACCGCAGAGCGGTAGCTCCGCTTCCGGAGCGGAACCTTTTTTCCAGAGAGCACCCCTCGAACTCGGTTAAAACTTCGCGGAACGGAAGTACCGGCCGTTTCCACGTCGGTACTACCGCTGGAAGCGGTAGTACCGCATACTCAAGCGGTACTTCCGGAGTCCGAAAGAACCGGAGGTTCGAGCGGTATGTTTTTTCCAGAGAGCATCTCCGGTCGGTCTCGGATTTTAACCAGACCGGAAGTACCGGCCTTTTCAACGTCGGTACTACCGCAGGAAGCGGTAGTACCGCTCCTAGAGCGGTACTTCCGGAGTCCGGTTGATCCGGAGCCCAAGCGGAATGTAATTTCCAGAGAGCGGCATTTCTGAGGACCCTTCGGGTTTTGGCCAGAGCGGTAGTACCGCGCCGACTTTGCGGAACTACCGGAGAGCGGTAGTACCGCAAATATCAACGGCGGTAGTACCGCACCGCCAAATCCAACGGTCACTGCTCATGTCTGACAGAGCCGTTCTGACGCAAAGATTTGGGAGCGGTAGTACCGGCCCCAGAAGGGCGGTAGTACCGCTCATCCTGATTTTTGTGGGAAATTGAGCCAAACGGCTAGTTTGGTTGGTAGAGGCTATAAATACCCCCACCACTGCACAAGGGCATGTGTAAGAGACTCATTGCACATTTTCTTAAGCCCTAGAGCATTCATTTCACCTCAATTCTTTCTTTGCACATCAAAGTGAGGTGGTTGAGCATTTAGTGCTAGATTTCAATTGCAAATCCATTTGGCACTAGGTTTGCATTCAAGCGAACACCGGGATTCATTACTCTTAGTGCTTACCGGCACTTGGACGATCCGGTGGAAGTTGGTTCGGTGATCTTCTCAAGGAGATTGTGAGAAGACCCGGCAAATTGTGGAGGTTGGAGCTCGCCTACTCGGAGTGGGGAAGAGCTACATTAGTGATCGAGGTGCTTGGCTCAATTGTGGAGCCGGTCCGATTCGTCCGGGCTTACCTCAACATGGACTAGGGGAAACCGGCAAGTTTCCGATCACCACGGTATAAATATCGGTTGTGTCTCCTGTCGCTTTAGCTCTTGTTTATTTGCTTCATTGTGATCATTTGATTGTTTAGAGCTTAGTTGATAACTAGAATTGCATAGGATTAATTGCTTTACATCATTGTCACTTAAATTGTGAAGAATTAATCAAGTGAACACGAAAAATTTAAAAACCTCCTATTCACCCCCCCTCTAGTCGGTATCCTTGATCCTACAACCGCCTGCCACCAAAGAACGAGATCGTCATCACTCACGCCCACCACCAGGCACCAGACCACCGACAAGAGGGCGCCGGCGGCTAACAAAAACAATGCGCTACAGGCGCACTGCAGCTGCAGGCCTCCTGCCGCGACGCCGCCGCACGCGCTACGGGAGGTGCAGAACCGGCTCTGGGATGAGTGCCAAGTCATCGAGTCCTGCCTGTGGGCCAACAATGACGGCGCATGGCGGCGCCAGTCCTTCCCGCTCTTCGACCCCTCCGACCGGCAGTGCTTCCCAGACTACCCGCACACCCGCCCTCCGCCGTTCACCGGCTGGCGGAGTTCTGGCCGTTTGAGGAGCATCTCCGTGCAGATCAATATCAGAATCAGAGGTATTATTGATGTTCCTTTTGCCCCCAATGTGTTTGATGAAATGTCGTTCAATCAGTCTGTTACCACAAGCCAATTTTATCTTGTGTGTGATTTGATCCTTAATGTGTTCCCCTACATTTTTCTTTAGTTGGTGAATTTCATGACATTAGATTATCTGTTGTCTGCTTGATTTTTTGCTTTGTTGTGTAGTTGATAGCCAGCCAGCCCCCCCCCCCCCCCCCGCTCTGATCCCCCTGCTCCCACCATCCATGTCCGCCGGAGCATTGACCCTTTTTCCTGATATCAAAGCCTCTTAAATCTTTACTGCAAGTGTTCTGCTTATGTCAAAGCTAGAAAACAACTTAGTGTGAATGAGGTGCCGAACATATTACCGGTAGTTCTGAAAAGATTCCAGGTATTGTTGTATTTCATGCAATATTGATCTGTTCCCAGTAAATGTTTGTATTATGACTAATATTCAGCTACATGTTTGGAAGCATATGTTCACACGTGTTGTCGTGAGATATGCATTTATCAGTATTTGAGAATTGTCACTTGAATTGACTAATTTGTAATGGAATTTCATGAGGTTATGTTCGCAAGCATGTGATTCATTGGTTGGATCACTTATTATATGACTTGTGTTTAGTTGTTTACTGCTCCAGACACTACAATCACATAGGTACCTGACCTTTTCTATATGAAGGAACTAAGTGAACTTTTTCTTGCTTCAGTCAGGGAAGTACGACAAGGTTAACAAATGCGTCTCTTTTCCTGATATGTTGGACATGGTTCCTTTCGTGACTTGAGCTAGTGATAACCCTCCTCTTTACTTCTTGTATGTTGTGGTTGTACATTTGGACACAGAAAATGCATCATTCTCTGGGCATTATATATGATACGTCAAAGATATGCAGGGTACATGGTTGAGAATTGATGACTCAGAGGTACGTGTTACAAAACAGTAAACAAAGATATACTGTCAAGTTTCCTTGAAGTAGACTAAGAACCTGTATATGTGTTGCTTTCAGAAATTATTCTGGACTCATGGAATCACATAGGTGTATATCTATTGTAAAACGAACATATTACAAGATTAGATGTCCAATGAGTCATAACATGCTCTCTTTCTCCTATTGCAATTTTGGTGTTAACTTACTATTTTGGTGCTTATTATGCCATACCGACAAGTTTCCTTGAAGTAGACGAATAACCTATATATGTTTGTCTTTCAGAAGTTATTCTGGACTCATGGAATCACATAGGTGTATATATTTGTTAGAAACTGAACATATTGTGAGATTAGATGTCCAATGAGTCATAATATACTTTGTTTCTTTTAATGCAATTCTCTGTTAAATACTGTTTTGGCACTTATGAAGCTTCATTATGCATTAAAATCTATTTGCATCAAAGAGCTTTGCGATGACAACGCTGACCTTGATCCAATTTCCTCTATATTTGGGCCATGTTATGCTCCGGACCATCCTCCTGCCAATTTCACGTCATCTGCAAGGTCCTTGCCTTCCAGTGCACAAACAAGGTACTTTTCAAAGAGCGCAGGCTTTGTCTCGGATTCTTCCTTACTGACTCAACTGCACGGCAATGTACATAGAGGAAGATATCCGAACAGGGCTTGCGCGTCTTCAGCTGAACCTCTTACTTCATCAAGTAAGCGAAGCGTGTATGGTAGGCATGGCCTTAATAGAGATGGTTTTGTTCAAACATCTGGATTTTGTCATATGTACTGGTCTATTTGATAGTTTTAGCTGGAGCACGACAACTGTGGTTAGCACTGCCGTTAATATCGCCTCATGTTCTTTTATTTCAGATGAGGCATATTTAATCATAACCACATATCCTAGAGGTAGTTTTGTGGTTCAGTGGAGCATAGTAACTAGATTCTTGATTTATTTATGTATTGGTTTGTTATTCTCCAAGACGGTCTGACAGTTATTTATGTATTAAGTATACTACGGAAAAATATTGTTTACTACCATTTTTGTACATATTATTGTATGTGGTGCTTATTCTATCATGCTTCACTAATATGATGCTTGATTTATTTACGAGTATGAACATGTATGTTTTGCTTGATACATGATGACCTAAAATAAAATTGTTGTTTATTATTTAATTTGAGATCATGTTTGATAGTATGTATCACTTTTATTTGGTACTCCGTTGCAACGCACGGGCACTTTACTAGTGTGTGTGTGTGTATATATATATATATATTATACCTTGTATATAGTAGTTTTTTTGCTAAAAATTTTGGGTATTCGATTGAATACCCATGACTTAAGGTGGATTTACCCATGACTATAATTAACTTATAGATACTGTCTTAAAAATACACTCCGTTTGAAAGTTAGTTACCGTAGAAAAACAAAAAAAAGTGTTTAAAAGCCGAAAAGAAAGGATCTTTATCCATCCTGCCTTTCTTCCAAATTCTTCAGGCTTTTGGCAACAGTAAGTAGCAACAGCATTACTGCAAACGATCGTTTCGAGAAGAGGTAAAAGCTTCCTGTCTGCACTGCGTCATGGCTGCTCGACGAAGATGCCGGTGACGAAGTCGCCGACACTGTTCCTTCTCCAAGAAAGCCGTGCGCTCGCGTTTGTCCCCAATCCAAGGGGCATGCCACTTGCTTTACTCTGAAGCCTGAACCTTGCTCTAAAGCCTGGTGGTGCATGCGGCAGAAATGATGCCCTATAGATTATGATTACGACAATCTCACGTATTGAAAACTGGACACGGTTAGGGTGCCGGCAGTGCTGTGCAACTGCATCAGATTATGGGCTTGTATATACTGGCTGTGTCGGTAGTTTTTGATTGAAATAAATAGTAATAATTAAAAGAAGTAATTTTTAGAAATAGACGAGCGATGGAGAAAGTAAGAGAGATATGTGTGGATAGGAACGAGAGTGAGGTGTGTGATACGCCCGTAACCCCTATTTTATACTCAGAGCGAGACAGAAGAGAGAAATTATATTGGTTTATGGTTTCTCCAAGCAGAATATAGAAGAAGATAGAACATGTCCGGTCCATCATGCTCATTTTGGGTTTTTTTTTGTGGTTTATAACTTATTTTTCACTGTTTGACATTGTAACTAGGTTATTTTGCACTGTAGTTATTGATGGCTTTTTGGTTAATTAAATTTAAAAATAAAAAAATAGATTAACTCATCACAAACAATACAAAGGAATACAAAAAAATAAAAATAAAAAAGCCTAAAAATTAAAATACTAAAAAAAGAATTAAAAAACAAAAAGCCTAGCGTAGAAACCGAAGCGTCTCGGGCCAGGCTGCGCCCTCGTGCTGCTTGTTTGGGCTCGAGACTGTTCTAACAGCCTTGGCCAATTTCACAGCCTTGAACAAAAATTGGCCCGTGACAGCCACGCGAACAGATCTCAGACGTTAATCCTTTTGGTGTCTGGTTATTCTTAGAGACCCTCTGATAACACAAGATATGAAGCATTCGGTCAAACACTGTGCAACTTTGTCTTTCACCACTAATATAGAAAAATATATGTATTTGCTATATGAAAATAATACTAGTATATTCATAGTAAAACCCATAATTTTTACAATATTTTATGGTCAATATTTAGTTTTATGCACCAATCAATTCACCCAAAAGTTTAAACTGATGAGAAAAGATGGACCATTCAGTTATACTTCAACACTACCCCTCACATGTAGGCTCCCATAGACCTAAGACGTGGAATAGAAATGGGCTGCAATTATTTTTTAAATTGCGCCAACCGGATTTTGAACTCAAGATCTTTTAGCTTTGATACTAGATAAGGATAGAATAATCCTCAAAATATTACGTTATTATATTTCTTCAATATAACCCTTATCGATAAGAAATAAATATAGCAGGATGGTGATAAACAGTTTGTAACATCCCAAAATTTGGCTTTCTGGAAAAATTTAAATTCAAATTAACTATTTTAAAGTAATTGGATTTTACTTGGCTTTTATTTGATTTTCTGGATTTTATTTCAAAATTTAAAGCAAGAAAATGTATTTTAAATATTTTATTAAAGCCAAAAAGGGAAAATTATTTTTTTTCTAGCCTTTCCTAAATTTTTAAATATTATTTGAGAATTTTCTGAAATTTAAAATCAATTTTCAAAGCTAAAAAGTATTTTATAAAATTATTAAATTCTAATCTGAAATTAAAATTATTTTTAATAAGTCTAAAATGCTTCCAGGAATATTTTATGATTTTTCTGGAATTTTTAGACATTAAATATTAATTTTCCAAGCTTTTATAAAGTTTCTAGTAATTGCTGAAATTTATTCCGAAAATAAAAATCTAATTAATCCTATTCCGCCACGTGTCGCTCTCAGATTAAATCCATTTCTCTCCACGTTTTAATCCTAGCCATCCACCACAACTTACCCCTTCATAAAATCTAAAGGCCATCATCCCCTCACTTGCCACGTGTCAAGAATCCGACGGCCCGTACCCCTTCACTAACTCTCACTCTCTATGACACATGGGACCCATCTGTCATATCCTTCTTCAACCTCACCTTCTTCCTCCTCCAACCCTCTCTCTCCTCCACCATTAAAACCGAAAATGAGCTTTAAAATCCCGCGTTTCTCCCTCATAAAATCCCGATTAAAGAGTGGAAACGGATGCCCTATTACTCCCCTCCATTCCTCCGGCCGTTTCCCCTCTTTTATTTCCTTTATTCGCGGTTTGCATTAACTCCGGCGAAGCTCCAAAAATCCGGCCACCCCTCCTCCCCTTGCCTATAAATACCGCCCTCCCCTCGGCCTCCCTCACCACCGCCTCCCACCGCCCCTCTCCTCCTCTTCCCGGCCGCCCCCGGCGTCTAACCGCCGCCGCCTCCAAGCCCCACCGCCGCCGCCTCCAAGCCTCACCACCGCCGCCTCCTAGCGCCGCCGTCGGCCGCCCACGCCTCCACCGCCACCGCCGGTGAGTGCCGCCGCCTCCCCTCACCCGCCGCCGCTGTTCGCCGCCCTTCCGCCGGCCGCCGGCCGGCCACCTCCCGTGCGGCTGCGCGTGCGCCCGCGTGGCCGGTTGTGCCCGCGTGGACGGCCACGTGGCCGCCACCTCGCGCCCGCATGGCGCCATGTGGCCGGTGCGCCACGTCGGCGAATCCCGTGGTCCGTGGATCCGGTTCACGGTAGACCGGGCCCACCGGTCATTCAAATATTTTTCCCGCTCGGAATATTCAAAATTTGCTGACGTCATAAATAGCATTTTTCAGTGCAAAAATAATTCCCGAAAGCCGGCTTTTTCCTTTTTCCCTCCTTTTAATCTTTCGGAAGCCATAACTTTCTCGTTTTAACTCCGTTTGAGCCAATTCAAATTTCTAAATTCATCAAAAATTTCAAACTATCCATTTCTTTCATCCTTTCAAATATTTGAAATTTATTTGATATTTCAAATATTTAAATTTCAAATTCCAATACCTAGTTTAAATTCAAAGCCTCAGTTCCATTCCAAATTCTCTGTGCACTTTCAAAATTCAAATTCAAATCTTGCAAACTCTCCATAAAATTCATTCTATTTTCCTTGGTCCCAATATTGTCTTAGTAATTTCTTTTCCCAACCGATCTTCCAGATATTCGTTCTCCCTCGTGTGAACCCCAAATCCGCTGAATCTTTCTCCTAAATTCGTAAGAAATCATAAACTTCCTTCCAGTATATATATTATATTTGAGATTTTATTTGTGTTTATTTGTTCGTTTGTTTTGTCATTTCGCGCGTAGAACCCGACATTGCCGAAGATTTCGTCGAGTCGCAGCAAGAAGAACCAGTCAGCACTCAAGAAGGCAAGTCTCCTTTGATCATCTTGAACCTATGATTTCGAAATGTTTTAATTATTTTAAATTATGTGCATTGCTATTTATATAAAATATTAGTTCAAATCTTAAGGGTTAGTTAAACCAACCTTGTTATACCCTCCATTGAAATTGAATGCCATGTATCTTTGTCACCCTAGAATTTCATTTGTCTCAATAATGAGATTATTACTGAATCTTTGTGAATAGTGGAATGGTAGTATAATGCTTAGTCTCGCTATTTAATACCTTTGAAATCTTGCAAATGGGAAATTATGAATTATTGTAATACTCCTGTGTTTATGAAAATTAGTGGTAATTGGAGTTGCCACTGTTCTTTTAAAATAAACTAAAATGTGAAAATTTGTTTAGATTAGGGTGGATGGTTAGTTTGGATTGGTGCAGGAAGCACGAGATCTTGTAATGTGTATGTTCCACCCTAGTCAATTAAGGACCGACGCTTGTGTTTGTCCAGACTGAGCATTAACCGTACAACCACAAGTCTATATGGGTACGACCTAGCTGACTAACTTACGATAGTCTAGTTTAGGTGCCACCAGTGGAAAGTGGATGCCAGGGATGGACTGGTTATTCACAGTGAGGGACAGGGATTTACTGTACTCATATGGCGCAAGAGGGGGCTTCGGTTCGGGCAGTTAGCCTACGTGCGGTGAAACCTCAGCGGGTGGTATCTAGCTAGATTAGAGTAAGGTAAAGGCTTTGTGATATTTTATCTGAGTCTCATGCCAAAGGAAGCGTGTTGACTTTTAGGATAAATTATCTCTTGTGGGTAAAGTTGTACAACCTCTGCAGAGTGTAAAACTATTCGAATAGCCGTGCCCACGGTCAAGGGCGGGCAAGGAATGCATTCACATGGTAGATTTCTGGTTTTGTTTTAAAATCAAAAGTTTTGTATTCCGAGAGTGGAGGGAACTCTTGGAAGGGTATCCTGGTAGTTGGAGCCAGAGAGGGTGGATGTAACCCGCAGTATTAAACTTGTTCAAGTTGTTAGCTAGTGTTGGTAGATGGAACCTTCACTAGAAAGTAATGATAGTTTCTGCTAAAACATTTACTTTATTAAATTGATGCCTTCGAAAATAATTAGTAGTAATTGAAATTTTAAAATATTGCTTTGTACAAAAGAACCATATAGCCTTCCTTTGTCAAGCCTTGCATCTATGCATTTTTCCCAAGACTTGCGGAGTACTTTATGTACTCACATGCTACACTTAAAAATAAATCTCAGAAGATTGTGAAGCTCAAGACGGTGACTACGACAACTTCGCTTGTGGATTCGACGAAGGATTTCCGGAGTACTAGGTCGCGCTTCCCCAGTCAATTGCCTGTGGCGTATTGATGGGTCTTCGCCGGATTTATCTTTTGCTTCCGCTGTGTTTCGTGAGTGCGAGGTCTTGAAACCTCAATTGTAATAATGAGACCTTTCGGTCTGTACTCTTTAATATTGTAATAAAGCGTTGCTGGTTATGTATTCATTTCTGTTTAACTGTGTGCACTAGCTTTGATCTGGGACTAGTGCAGTAATACACAGAGGGTCCGGGTTCGGAAATCCGGGGTCCCGACACACTTCTACGACCATATAGTTGTAAGTTCTTCTACGACCGCATAGTCGTAAGTCCTACTACGACTACCCATATGGTCGTAAGTCCTTCTACGAACACATAGTCGTAAGTCTTACTGCAACTATCCTATGGTGGTAATTCTTCTACGATCATGCAGTCGTAAATCTCACTATAACCATTCTGTGGTTATGGGAATTCCTACGACAGGTCTATCTCCAATCGACTTACCTACGACAATGAACTACACTGTCGGTTCATCTGACAGGGTGGTTAGAACGTGCATTAGTCCACTAAGCGTATACGATCTCTCTCTGACAACAACCGCTACATGGTGAATGGCCTCTTGTGTCTCTCTGACAGTAACTTTCGTCAGACGGTAATCATCTGAAGCGTCAAGGCATCTTCCGGCGCAGAAAAATTGCCATCGCTTCACCGGCTATTTAAAGGTTGACGTCATAGGGAGGGAGGAGAGGTGAATCATTTACGCAAAATAGCACTAGCCATTCGTGTAATTCTCTGTTGTAATCCACTTTTTAGCAACTAGTAATTGTACTGGGTTGTTATTCTCTTAGGAGAAGGTTCGAACCAGGATAAAATTTCCCGTGTCTCTACTCCACAAGTGCATACGTCGAGTCTTCTAGGAGTTCCCCCAAATCCAAACAAATCATATGTAAGATCGATATTAAAACATCAACAGTTGGCGCCATCCGTGGGGATTCTTCTTCCAAGAGTCTGGTAATTTTCTTGTCAGCAAGTTTTTCTTTTTCATCTTGATGTCCTCATGGTAGATGAATGGAATGAGGAGAACTGGTTCGACTTAGCCGACTAAAAGAGTATCGACATGGAGGCCTAGTACAACTATAAGCAGGTCTTGTTTGCTTCCGACGGTGAATGTCTCCCTGGAAATTCCTCCGATAATCTTGGAGACAACATTGCCGGAAAGGCTGATGAGGGATTAAAATCCCCTACAGTAGTACGCCCAACGGAGGACTCATCTCTCAGTGACAAGGGTCAATCCGAGCATGATGAGGGCTCGCAACACAATGGTGGGTCCGTCCCCAAGTGTTCGAGTCCCATGGCATCGCCCCGCGCAGTTTTGTAGAGCCTTAGATTTTGTTGATCGGGGAGCGCATCGCCAGATCCTATTGGCGACTCTTCGGACAACCCAGCAAAGGCCATGGGTGGGCACACTTCATGTTCATCCGCATTCTCGCAAGGAGCAGATCAGGCTAGGGACGGTTATAACCCAGACTTTCCCACTTGGCGGGGTTTACTCTAAAGCCACGACGCGCTCTTGCTAGATGATTCTTCAAGCGAGGGGCCCTCCATCAGAAATGGAGATTCTAGACAGGAGGTTTTTGCCCTACCCTCAGATTCTTATCACCCTCTCGGAAGAAGGCCTGAGGATGCTCCCCAGCGATCACACTCTCCCACCTCTCGTGGGGATGGTGACGAGACCTCCAGTGATGAGAACGATCAGTACTACGATGAGCGTGAGAGCAATCCTACAAATACTCACTCTTTTCTGAGGTAGCCCTAGTTTGCTTCAAGGGTCGAGGATCCTAAGATTGCTCGGCAAAGGCAACGTGCTGCCCAGGATGCTTTGCCTTGGCGGGCCCAGTACCAGTCTGAAGAGGCATGGGAGCTTCAACGGATCAACAACTTGCTCAAGAACTCGACTTAAAAGCTTGCTCAGGCGTCGGCCTATGACCGCTTCACTAGAGACATTGCACGAAGGATTCACGATGTGATGGCCCGACTTGAGCAGCCTCGTCGATGTCCCTCTGAAATCAACAAGGTACGACTGTATCCAGTTGTTCACGAAACTTGCCTCGTAGGAGTCAGTATGGTGACGGGGCATGTTGCACTCCCGACCGCAATACCAGCCAAAGGAGGATGCCTCGGACTGCCTCAGATTGGCAAGTCGGCGCTCGATCACCACTTCGAGCAAGGAACCTACAACAGTAGATGGACTACAAGTGTCAACCCTGAGTGGACGAGACCTACTACAAGTCCAGTCCGTCTACCGTCGGGCATCGCCGAGTGTGTTCAACTGGCGATGTGTCGGGACCCCGGATTTCTGAACCCGGACCCTCTGTGTATTACAGCACTAATCCCAGATCAAAGCTAGTGCACACAGTTAAACAGAAATGATTCATAACCAACAACGCATTATTACAATTATAAAGAGTACTGACCAACAGGTCTCATTATTACATTGGAGGTTCTCAGACCTCGCACAATCAAAATTCAGCGGAAGCAAAGTAAATTCAGTGGAGACCCATCAATACGCCACAGGCAATTGACTGGGGAAGCGCGACCTAGAACTCCTGGAATCCTTCGTCGAATCCACCCGCGAAGTAGTCGTAGTCTCCCTCTTGTGCTTCGTATTCCTCTTATTATTATTTTTTAGTGCAGCATGTGAGTACATAAAGTACTCCGCAAGTCTTGGGAAAAATGCAATAGATGCAAGGCTTGACAAAGGAAGGCTATATGGTTCTTTTGCACAAAGCAATGTTTTAATTTCAATTACTACTAATTATTTTCGAAGCATCAATTTAATAAAGTAATGTTTTAACAGAACTATCATTAACTTTATAGTGAAGGTTCCATCTACCAACACTAGCTAACCAATTACAAATGATCAAGTTTAAAACTGCGGGTTCCATCCACCCTCTCTGGCTCCAACTGCCAGGATACCCTTCCGAGAGTTCCCTCCACCCTCGGAACACAAAAACTTTGATTTTAAAACCAAAACCAAAAATCTGCCATGTGAATGCATTCCTTGCCCGCCCTTGACCGTGGCACGGCTATTCGAATAGTTTGACACTCTGCAGAGGTTGTACAACTTTACCCCCAAGAGATAAATTATCTTAACAGTCACCACGCTTCCTTTGGCATGAGACACAGATAAATTATCACAAAGCCTTTACCTCACTCTAGACTTGCTAGACACCACCCGCCGAGGTTTCACCGCATAAGGGTTAAATCTGCCCAATCCGAAGCCCCCCTCTTGCGCCATATGAGTATAGTAAATCTCTGTCCCTCACTGTGAATAACCAGTACATCCCTGGCACCCACTTTCCACTGGTGGCACCTAAACTAGACTATCATGAGTTAATCAGCTAGGTCGTACCCATATAGACTTAGGGTTGTATGGTAGTGCTCAGTCTGGACAAACACAAGCGTCAGTCCTTAGTTGACTAGGGTGGAACATACACTTTACAAGATCTCATGCTTGCCGCACCAACCCAAACCAACCATCCACCCTAATCTAAACCAATTTCCACATTTTTATTTTATTTTAAAAGATCAGTGGCAACTCCAATCACCACTAGACTTATAAACACAAGGTTATTACAACAGATCATAATTTCCCATTTTCAAGGTTTTCAAAGGTATTAAGTAGCGTGACTAAGCATTATACTACCTTTCTATTATTCACAAATAATTATAATATTCTCATTATTGAGACAAAGGAATTATAGGGTTACAAAGGTACATGGCATTCAACTTAAATTGATGGCATCACAAAGTTGGATTAACTAATACCTTAAGATTTGAACTATAGTTTTATGTAAATAGCAATGCACATAATTTAAAATAATTAAAACATTTCAAAATCATAGGTTCAAGATGATCAAAGGAGACTTGCCTTCTTGCACCTTTCAGGGTCTTCCTGCTGCGGAGTGGAGAGGTCTTCGACTACGTTGGAATCTACGCGGGAAAAGACGAAGCAAACAAAGCAAATAAATACAAACAAAATTCAAATAAAATCAAAAATTCAAATAGAGGTCATATTTGGATAGATTATGATTTTAGACAAATTTAGAAATTTGAATGGCTGAAGTTGGAGTTAAAATGAGAAAGTTATGCTCATTTGAAATTCTCAGTTTGAATAAATCCAGAAATTATGAAATTTCTGAAAGGTGGGGCCAACTGGCAGGATTTACTTTTTAATCTTTTATTTTATTGCTTTATTCTGAGTCTATGACAGGTGGGACCCACTTGACAGTGAGCCCACTGGCCCTGCCTCTGACATGTGGGACCCCTCTGGGCTCTGGGCCCAGATGTCAGTGGAGAGTGCAGACGGGTGGGGCCCAAACGGCAGTGGCCAGCGCAGACGGCAGCCGCTGACGTGCGGGACCCAGCTGTCAGTGCGGAAAATAAAGAAATGGCTCAACCTCAGCGTGCGGAGCCGAGGGCTCGAACGCGCGCCGAGGGAGCTAAGGGGGAGAAGGGAGAGCGGTGCTAGCCAGTTGGGCGGGGAGGCGTTGCCTACCCATAAAGGGTAGGTAACCCTTTTGAGGGGGTACCTGCTGGAGGGGCTGGGCAGAGGTGGCCGGAGGCGATGGTGCCGGCGGCGAGGAAGGGCCGGAGGGGTTTGGGGGAGTTCAAAAACGGGGTCCTGGCGCGGAGTAGATGACGACGGCTGGGTCGGCGGGGTTCGGCGAGGAGCGGAGACGGCCGGCGACGAGGAAGAGTGGCGTCGCAGCTCGGGTCCTCCGGTGCGACGGTGCTCCGGCGGCGGGGAGGCTCGGCCGAGGCGTCGGGGAGGTTCGCACGGGCACGAGGGTGCTCGGAGTGGCGGTGGCGGGCTCCGGGGAGAGAGGTGGCACGGTGCTGGGGTGCTACGGGGCTCGGGAGAGAGAGCGGAGGGCTGTGGGCGGTTGTGTGGAGGGAGGCGGGGCCGATTGGGCTATATATAGGGGCGGAGGAGGGACACGGCAGCGGCAATTGCTCGCCGGGGCTGGCGGCCGGAAAAAGGAAAGGAGAGGGGAGAAAGGAAAGGGGGGCAGAGAAGGAAAGGGGGCGCGGCATTAGGGGGATTTGATTCCCGGCAGTGCGCGCGGATTCCAAAACCGGGAGAGGATAGCGGGGAAGGCCGGATTCGGTGTGGACTCTGTCGGCCGGCGAAGAAAGGAAAGGGGAGGAGAGAAAGAAGGAAGGAGGCGCGCAGGAAGGACGACGGGCCTGACTGACGGGACCCGGGTGGCAGCGAGAGCGGGGCGCAGGCGGTTGACGGACGGGGCCCGCAGGGCAGTGAGAGGGGAGAGAGAGGGAGAGCGGGCGGCTGGATGGCCCGCGCGGGTGGCGTGGCGCGCATCGGGCTGGCCACGTGCCGGCCCGAGGGGAGGGGAAGGCGGGGTGGCTGACGGGCCTGGCCCGCTTGGCGGTGGGAGAGAGAAGGGAACGGCCGGATTGGGCCAGGCGGCAACGTGGGCGGATCTAGGCCGTCCACGCGTCGGCCAGAGGGAGGGGAGTTGGATTTTAATTTTAGAATTTGGATTTTTATTTTCAGAAAAGGCTAAGAAATTATTTAGGCCTCAGAATAATATGAAAATACCTCCAAAAATTCCAGAAAAATTCACAGAAGCTCCTGGAGATATTTTGGACTAAATAAAATTTTTTCCAACTAATGTTGATATTAAATTTTCATATTTTAAAATACCTTTTAAATTTTAAAAATAGGTTTTAAACTCCAGAAAATCAAATAAAAGCCAAATAAAATCCAACTACTTTAAAATAATTAATTTGAATTTAAATTTTTCCAGAAAGCAAATTTTGGGATGTTACAAACCTACCCCCCTTAGAAAGAATCTCGGCCCCGAGATTCGGACGGACTGGGAAAAAGATTAGGGAACTCTGCTCTTAAATCCTCTTCACGCTCCCAAGTCGCTTCTGACTCAGAATGGTTGCTCCACTACACTTTACAGAACTGATGACCTTGTTTCGTGTACGACGCTCCGCTTCATCCAATATCTTGACTGGATACTCTTGATAGGTTAAGTCCTCCTTCAAGTTCACTTCATCTAGGGACATCTGTTCTTCTGGTACTCTGAGACATTTCCTTAGCTGGGATACATGGAAGACGTCATGCACCTTTGACAACTGAGATGGAAGCTCTAGCTGGTAAGCAACTTCTCCCCTTTTTGCTGCAACAGGGAATGGTCCAATGAATCTAGGAGCAAGCTTTCCATTAACTCCAAAACGTTGCATTCCCTTGAGAGGCGAAACTTTTAGATAAACATGATCTCCAGGTACAAACTCCAATGTTTTTCGACGATTGTCCGCATAGCTTTTCTGTCTGGTTTGAGATGTTTTTAATCTGTCCTGGATTAGGCGAACTTGTTCCTCCGCCTGTTTCAACACATCTGGTCCAAACACTTGCCCTTCTCTGGTTTCTTTCCAACACAACGGTGTCCTGCATTTTCTGCCATACAAAGCTTCAAACGGAGACATCTGTAAGCTGGATTGATAACTGTTGTTATAGGAAAACTCCGCGTAGGGTAGACTTTGATCCCAATTAGCCTTGTTTGCTAGAACACAAGCTCTCAACATATCTTCCAAAATTTGATTTACTCTTTCTGTTTGACCATCTGTCTGTGGGTGATATGCTGTGCTAAAATTCAGATTTGTGCCCAAAAGCCCATGTAACTTATGCCAAAATCTTGAGGTGAATTGAGTCCCTCGATCTGACACAATCTTCTTTGGAACTCCATGCAAACACACGATTCTGGACATATACAACTCTGCGAGTCTATCCCCAGAGTATGTGGTCTTTACTGGAATGAAATGGGCGACTTTTGTCAGACGATCCACAATAACCCAAAATGAATCGTGTCCTGATTTTGTTCTCGGTAAACCGGTTATAAAGTCCATTCCAATTTCTTCCCATTTCCACTCGGGTATCTGCAAAGGTTGCAAAAGTCCGGCAGGTCTCTGATGTTCAGCTTTAATCCACTGGCACACATCACACAAAGCTACATACTTTGCAATCTCCCTTTTCATACTTGACCACCAATACCTTTCTTTGAGATCTTGGTACATCTTTGTACTTCCAGGGTGAATTGAGTATCCAGATTCATGGGCTTCCTTCAGAATTAACTCCTTTATCTCTCTCTTTTCAGGTACAATGATTCTTTTCCCAAACCAAATGATACCTTCTTCATCTTCTGAAAATCCTGGCGCTTTTCCTTTCTTCATGTTTTCCTTAATTTTCTTGACATACTTATCCTCTTTTTGAGCTGTCTTGATCTGGTCCTCTAGAGTTGGCTGAACCTCCAAAGTAGCCAAAAATCCTTCCTCCACTACTTCTAAATTGAGCCGCTGGAATTCTGCTTGAAGTGTAGGCATACTGTCCTTTATCCACAGCTTATTACAGTAACTCTTTCTGCTCAAGGCATCAGCTACTATATTGGCCTTTCCTGGATGATAATGTATTCCAACATCATAATCCTTTATTAACTCAAGCCATCTCCTTTGCCTCATATTGAGATCGGGCTGGGTAAATATATACTTCAAACTTTTGTGATCCGTGTAGATCTCACAACGGTTACCGATCAAATAATGCCTCCATATTTTTAGAGCATACACAACGGCAGCAAGCTCTAAATCATGGGTTGGATAGTTTCCTTCATGGGGTCGCAACTGCCTTGAAGCATATGCTACTACCTTTCCCTCTTGCATCAGAACACAGCCTAGCCCTTGCCTTGATGCATCACAAAAGACTTCGAAATCCTTTCTAATATCCGGAAGTGTCAACACTGGAGCAGAAGTTAACCTCTTCTTTAACTCTTGAAAACTATCCTCACATGATTTACTCCATTCAAACTTCTTTTCCTTCTTTAGCAACTGGGTGAGAGGTCTGGCAAGCTTGGAGAATCCTTCAATAAAGCGACGATAATAACCAGCCAAACCCAAAAAGCTTCAGATCTCGGATACTGATTTTGGCTGTGTCCAATTGAGCACATCATTTACTTTATCGGGGTCTACGGACACTCCTCCTGCAGAAATCACATGACCGAGGAAGGCTACTTTCTTCAACCAAAACTCACACTTGCTAAATTTAGCATACAACTGGTGTTCTCTGAGCTTTTCCAAAACTATTTTCAGATGTTCTGCATGCTCTTCCTCATTCCGGGAGTATATCAAAATGTCATCGATGAACACCACCACAAACTTATCCAAATATTTCATGAACACCTTATCCATCAGGTTCATAAAATATGCGGGTGCATTGGTTAGGCCAAAAGACATCACTGTATACTCATACAATCCATAACGGGTAGAAAATGCTGTCTTGGGTATGTCCTCTGGTCTTATCTTCAATTGGTGATAACCTGATCGAAGATCAATCTTGGAGAAGACACATGAACCTTTCAACTGATCAAACAGATCATCTATTCTGGGCAAAGGGTACTTGTTCTTAATGGTCACATCATTCAAGGATCGATAATCCACACACATGCGAAGACTACCATCCTTCTTCTTCACTAGAAGTACTGGTGCTCCCCAGGGTGAAGTACTTGGTCTTACAAAACATTTTTCTTGTAGTTCCTGAACTTGCTTCTTAACTTCTGCCAAGTCATTTGCAGGCATACGATAAGGTCTCTTGGAGATTGGAGCTGTACCAGGTACTAGGTTGATAACAAACTCAATTTCTCTATCCGGTGGCATTCCGGGTAAATCTTCAGGAAATACATCTGGATATTCACATACTATAGGCACCTTTTCCAAAGTTACTTCCTTCAAACTGTTCAACACACCTATTCTGAGAAGATGTGTTTGACTTATACCTTACTTGGATTCCATCCGAGTTGGTGATAGTAACAGCACGATCGGCACAATCTATCTGTCCTTTATACTTGGTTAACCAATCCATACCAAGTATGACATCTAGGCTCTTGGAATCTATTATAATAAGATTCACTAAGAACTTTACTCCATTTATATCTACAGTTGCGCTAGGGCAAACTGTGTTAGTCCTCATTTCCTTTCCAGGGGATTGGACTAGCATAGGGTTCTTAAGCAAACACACATCCCAATTATATCTTTCAACAAAATCTTTTGACACAAAAGAATGCGAAGCTCCAGAATCAAATAATGCTGATGCGGGTACTGAGTTACAAGAAACTTACCCAGAACTACGTCGGGTGCATCCTGGGCTGCCTCCGTAGTGACATGGTTAAGGTGTCCTCTGCTCATTGCCTGCGGAGTTCTTGGGGTTTGTGGTGCCCCACGGCCTTGACTTGCACTTGGAGCTCTTGCTGGCATGGTCCCCAAGTTGAAACGAACGGGGGTCACCGCTGGGCGCTTCTGGGGACAGTTGCTGGCATAATGTCCCATGTTTTTGCAGTTGAAGCACTGCACCCCTGCCGCTAAGATCTTGTTCTGCTGTGGTTGGCCACCATTGCCTGTTCGGGGAGCTTGTGGATTTGGACGAGGTCCTGCAAATGGAGTCCTTGGCACACTTGACTCTGAGGGTCTATGGAACTGGGGTGGATTGGGACGAAATCGTGAACTGCTTGCCCCCTGCTGAGCTTGAAACTTCCTCTTCCTTGTCTCATATAGTTGACGTTGAGCATCTTCTTGTATGAGGGCCTTGTTCACCATATGCTGGAATGTTGGGTAGTCATTAGACACCAGTTGCACCTTGAGATTGGGATCAAGTCCCTGCATGAATCTCCATATCTTTGTTGCCTCTGATGTGACATCTTCTGATGCATACCTGGACAGTTGGTTGAACTTGTTCAGGTATTCAGAAACACTGAGGTTTCCTTGCTGCAGTTGGTAAAATTCCCTTTTCTTCATTTCCATTATTCCCATAGGAATATGCGCAGTGCGGAAAGCCTCAACAAACTCATCCCAAGTGATGGTTTGTACATTTTGATGGGCGGCGCAGTAGTTTTCCCACCAATTGGCAGCAATTCCTTTGAGTTGGTGGGCAGCATACAACACCTTTTTGTGATCACTGCACCGAGCTAGGACCAACTTCCTCTCCACATCCTTAATCCAATCGTCTGTCTCCAAGGGGTCTACGGAACCAGCAAAAGTAGGAGGTCTTGTTCTCATGAATTCTCCCAACTTAGACTGGGGTGCTTGGTTTTGTGCCTGCGGGGCTTGTTGCACCTGGTTTTGAGCAAGAGTTTGAAGAAGCTGCAGTTGCATGGCCATCATCTGCTCCAAGTTGGGCGCTTGAGCAGGGAGTGGTGGAATGTTGTTGTCTGGCTGATTGTTGGCGTCACGGTTGTTGCCAGGGTTGCTCCTTGTGTTCACCATCTGAAGCGGTTTCCCGGTTAGCAAAAGGTAAGAGGGAACTAGCATAGGTAAGAGATTAGGGGAAACTAATAACATCCCAACCCAACACACAAGAAATAAGCAAGCAACAACTTTCGAGGAAACTTTCATTGAAATCAAGATAGTTTTATGAATGGCTGTACCACAAGTGCACATAGGCTTGGTACAGTCCATCTAGCACACCAAAACATAATAAAGCGTTCTAAGAACGTGGACATTTATTTGGATGCTACTGACTCAACCTACTACTAATCCTCCAAGAAGACGCGCTCCTCGGGGTCCTCCTCCGGATCCTCCTGGCGTTCATTCACGTGGTGTCTCGAACAATCACACTCGGCCGAGGCGCGAGGACGGGAATGGTTACGACTGGAGGCAGTCGACCGGGAACGAGATCGAGAACAGAAAAGTCTGCGTCTTTTGCTGGGTTCGCCGATGTCGATGTCGGGTAGAGGACTCGGACGTCGCACCTTCTTACGTGCTGTGAGCCTGGTGCGGAGTCCCGAAAGTCGAGCCGGTGCCTGGTTATTGGGGACGACAGCTAGTACGGGCAAGGATGGCGTGTAGTCAGCTGCAGCTCGAAGACGTCCCAGCTCGAACTCTGCTGCCTGACTCTAGCGGAGCTGAGCACGAAGAGTGTCGGAGTGCTGGTAGCTGGAAGTGAGCAGCATCCGCAGATGTCCAATCTCATCCAAGGCTCTAGCGTAGGTGACTGCCATCGCCTGGGTGAGCTGCACCTGGTGCGAAAGTCGAGGATCATCAACTGGAATGTCAAAGGGTTCAGGGTACCTCTGTCCTGCTCGAGGAGTGATGAAGAAGCAAAAGGGTGACTGATGAACAGCTTCCTTGTGAAGATGGCACAAGCCAGCTATGGCGAGGCGAGCTGCATCCTGGATAGCATCGTAACAACGGGTCCGGGGATGCTCAATGGGGTATGTGTGGGAGTTGAATTCCTCATCCCGTGCATACAGGAATACCTCCATCGTCCAAGAATCCCGATCCAGGATCCGAGTCTTCCACCCCCTGAAGATAGGAGGCTGGCGATACTCGAGGCATTGCATAAGCTGCCAAAGAAGGCTAGCAAATGCTCCAACACTCTCGCCATGAGAGTAGAAGTCCCACGACCTAGCAGAGGATGAACCGGCCATCTACAAGGTTGAAATAGAAAAGATTAGTGAAAGTAATAACAAGTGAATTTTAAGGACAAGAATGAGATACTAAGTAGGAAAAGAGTAGAAGCACAGAAGCTTATATAGTTTTAATATACTCTTTTTATAATGATAAGTCCTTATGGTTTTACCATTCTAATCTAGGTCTCGTTCTATAGTCAAATTGGCTCTGATACATCTCTGTCGGGACCCCGGATTTCCGAACCCGGACCCTCTGTGTATTACAGCACTAGTCCCAGATCAAAGCTAGTGCACACAGTTAAACAGAAATGATTCATAACCAACAACGCATTATTACAATTATAAAGAGTACTGACCAACAGGTCTCATTATTACATTGGAGGTTCTCAGACCTCGCACAATCAAAATTCAGCGGAAGCAAAGTAAATTCAGTGGAGACCCATCAATACGCCACAGGCAATTGACTGGGGAAGCGCGACCTAGAACTCCTGGAATCCTTCGTCGAATCCACCCGCGAAGTAGTCGTAGTCTCCCTCTTGTGCTTCGTATTCCTCTTATTATTATTTTTTAGTGCAGCATGTGAGTACATAAAGTACTCCGCAAGTCTTGGGAAAAATGCAATAGATGCAAGGCTTGACAAAGGAAGGCTATATGGTTCTTTTGCACAAAGCAATGTTTTAATTTCAATTACTACTAATTATTTTCGAAGCATCAATTTAATAAAGTAATGTTTTAACAGAACTATCATTAACTTTATAGTGAAGGTTCCATCTACCAACACTAGCTAACCAATTACAAATGATCAAGTTTAAAACTGCGGGTTCCGTCCACCCTCTCTGGCTCCAACTGCCAGGATACCCTTCTGAGAGTTCTCTCTACTCTCGAAATAGAAAAACTTTGATTTTAAAACCAAAACCAAAAATCTACCATGTGAATGCATTCCTTGCCCGCCCTTGACCGTGGGCACGGCTATTCGAATAGTTTGACACTCTGCAGAGGTTGTACAACTTTACCCCCAAGAGATAAATTATCTTAACAGTCACCACGCTTCCTTTGGCATGAGACACAGATAAATTATCACAAAGCCTTTACCTCACTCTATACTAGCTAGACACCACCTGCCGAGGTTTCACCGCAGAAGGGTTAAATCTGCCTAATCCGAAGCCCCCTCTTGCGCCATATGAGTACAGTGAATCCCTATCCCTCACTGTGAATAACCAGTACATCCCTGGCACCCACTTTCCACTGGTGGCACCTAAACTAGACTATCATGAGTTAATCAGCTAGGTCGTACCCATATAGACTTAGGGTTGTACGGTAGTGCTCAGTCTGGACAAACACAAGCGTCGGTCCTTAGTTGACTAGGGTGGAACGTACACTTTACAAGATCTCGTGCTAGCCGCACCAACCCAAACCAACCATCCACCCTAATCTAAACCAATTTCCATATTTTTATTTTATTTTAAAAGATCAGTGGCAACTCCAATCACCACTAGACTTATAAACACAAGGTTATTACAATAGATCATAATTTCCCATTTTCAAGGTTTTCAAAGGTATTAAGTAGCATGACTAAGAATTATACTACCTTTCTATTATTTACAAATAATTATAATATTCTCATTATTGAGACAAAGGAATTCTAGGGTTACAAAGGTACATGGCATTCAACTTAAATTGATGGCATAACAAAGTTGGATTAACTAATACCTTAAGATTTGAACTATAGTTTTATGTAAATAGCAATGCACATAATTTAAAATAATTAAAACATTTCAAAATCATAGGTTCAAGATGATCAAAGTAGACTTTCCTTCTTGCACGCTCTCGGGGTCTTCCTGCCGCGGAGTGGAGTGGTCTTCGATAACGTTGGAATCTACGCGGGAAAGACGAAGCAAACAAAGCAAATAAATACAAACAAAATTCAAATAAAATCAAAAATTCAAATAGAGGCCATATTTGGATAGATTATGATTTTAGACGAATTTAGAAATTTTAATGGCTGAATTTGGAGTTAAAATGAGAAAGTTATGCTCATTTGAAATTCTTAGTTTGAATAAATCCAGAAATTATGAAATTTCTGACAGGTGGGGCCAACTGGCGGGATTTACTTTTTAATCTTTTATTTTATTGCTTTATTCTGAGTCTATGACAGGTGGGACCCACTTGACAGTGAGCCCACTGGCCCTGCCTCTGACATGTGGGACCCCTCTGGGCTCTGGGCCCAGATGTCAGTGGAGAGTGCAGACGGGTGGGGCCCAGACGGCAGTGGCCAGTGCAGATGGCAGCCGCTGACGTGCGGGACCCAGCTGTTAGTGCGAAAAATAAAGAAATGGTTCAACCTCAGCGTGCGGAGCCGGGGGCTCGAACGCGCGCCGAGGGAGCCAAGGGGGAGAAGGGAAAGCGGGGCTAGCCAGTCGGGCGGGGAGGCGTTGCCTACCCATAAAGGGTAGGTAACCCTTTTGAGGGGGTACCTGCTGGAGGGACCGGGCAGAGGTGGCCGGAGGCGACGGTGCCGGCGGCGAGGAAGGGCCGGAGGGGTTTGGTGGAGTTCAAAAATGGGGTCCTGGCGCGGAGTAGATGACGACGGCGGGGTCAGCGGGGTTCGGTGAGGAGCGGAGACGGCCGGCGACGAGGAAGAGCGGCATCGCAGCTCGGGTCCTCCGGTGCGACGGTGCTCCGGCGGCGGGGAGGCTCGGCCGAGGCGTCGGGGAGGTTCGCACAGGCATGAGGGTGCTCGGAGTGGCGGTGGCGGGCTCCGGGGAGGTCCGAGGCGGTGGGGATTGCTCGCCGGAGTGCGGCGGAGCTCGGGGAGAGAGGTGGCACGGTGCTGGGGTGCTATGGGGCTCGGGAGAGAGAGCGGAGGGCTGTGGGTGGTTGTGCGGAGGGAGGCGGGGCCGTTGGGGCTATATATAGGGGCGGAGGGGGACACGGCAGCGGCAATTGCTCGTCGGGGCTGGCGGCCGGAAAAAGGAAAGGAGAGGGGAGAAAGGAAAGGGGGGCAGAGAAGGAAAGGGGGCGCAGCATTAGGGGGATTTGATTCCCGGCGGTGCGCGCGGATTCCAAAACCGGGAGAGGACAGCGGGGAAGGCCGGATTCGGCGTGGACTCGGTCGGCCGGCGAAGAAAGGAAAGGGGAGGAGAGAAAGAAGGAAGGAGGCGCGCGGGAGGACGACGGGCCTGACAGACGGGGCCCGGGTGGCAGCGAGAGCGGGGCGCGGGCGGCTGACGGACGGGGCCCGCAGGGCAGTGAGAGGGGAGAGAGAGGGAGAGCGGGCGGCTGGATGTCCCGCGCGGGTGGCGTGGCGCGCATCGGCCTGGCCACGTGCTGACCCGAGGGGAGGGGAAGGCGGGGCCTGGCCCGCTTGGCGGTGGGAGAGAGAAGGGAACGGCCGGATTGGGCTGGGTGGTGACGTGGGCGGATCTAGGCCGTCCACGCGTCAGCCAGAGGGAGGGGAGTTGGATTTTAATTTTAGAATTTTGATTTTTGTTTTCAGAAAAGGCTAGGAAATTATTTAGGCCTCAGAAAAATATGAAAATACCTCCAAAAATTCCAGAACAATTCACAGAAGCTCCTGGAGATATTTTGGACTAAATAAAATTATTTCCAACTAATGTTGATATTAAATTTTCATATTTTAAAATACCTTTTAAATTTTAAAAATAGGTTTTAAACTCCAGAAAATCCAGAAAATCAAATAAAAGCCAAATAAAATCCAACTACTTTAAAATAATTAATTTGAATTTAAATTTTTCCAGAAAGCAAATTTTGGTATGTTACACGATGCTAACTACCTGTTCCCCAAAGGAGACAATAGGACATCATTTCTGGATGTCGAGCATTTGTGCCCGAGCTTCAAGAGTGCGCTAGCCACCGCGGTTTTCACGGGAAGCATGGAGCAATTTGACGAGTTTCTTCAGATTTACATGACTGCGGTCCGGGCAGCAGGAGGAGGCAACCACGTCATGGCCAAAAATCTTTCGATGGTGCTTAAAGGATCTGCTTGATCCTGGTTGCTCAACCAGCCTTTCGAGTCGATCTACTCGTGGTATCATCTTTGCGACCTTCTAATAGCCAACTTCCAGGGTACATACAATTGCCCTAGGAAGGAGGACAACCTGCATCTAATGCGCCAAGGCGGCGATGAGACCCTATGGCACTTCATCCGATGTTTCAACTAGGTTCAAAACTCTATTCCGGAGGTCTCTGACGCTTCTGTTATCAAAGCATTCAGACAGGGAGTGCGCAATTAGAGGTTCACAAAGGACATCGCCCTAAAGCATCAAACCACCGTCGCCGAGCTCTTTGAGATGGCCAATCGATATGCAATTGCTGCCGAAGCGGTGGAGTGGACTAGGACCGTCCACTAGGCCGGCTGTTGTACCAAGGAGCAAGGTGATGGCGGCAACAGGAAGGGGAAGGCCAAGAAATCCGATGATAAGGCCAAGAGCCATAAGCCTCCTGCCACAAGATCGAAGGAGGTCTTGGCTATGTGCGATAAGGAGCCACGTGACTCCAAATAATACTCCAACTAGGGTAAAGGCAAAGCACCCGCGAGGAGGGAAAACAAACCTAGATGTTGCCCTCTTCACAAGAAAGAGGGGCACAATTTTCACAACTGCCGAGTTTTTCAGCAGAAACTCGAGGATTACTACTCTAGCAAGGGCCCAGTTCTGACAATTGACTAGTTGGGGCAATCAAGCGGTCGAAAGCACTTGGACGAGGACATGCCATTCCCGAATCCAAAGCACACTATTGAGCATATATATGGAGGTTTAGTATAAGGCTGTCAAGTGTGAGGTAAACTCTATTGACCCTTCCCTTGTTAATAATTTACCTAAGTGGTCGGAAGTCACCATCTCTTTCAAGAAGGGTGATTTTCTGATCCCTTCGACTTGACCTGGTTAGTTTTCGATCATGGTTGAGCCCACCATCAACAACTATCGAGTAAATCGTGTGTTGATTGATGGTGGTAGTTCTTTAAATATTTTATTTGTTAGTGCCCTGGACGAGATGCAAATTTCTTGTACCAGAATAAAGCCTATACAATATTCATTTCATGGAATTATACCGGGTTCTTTGGCCAAATCTATTGGCCAAGTTTATCTACTTGTTACGTTCAGTTCTCCAAGAAACTTCAAGACAGAGAAACTCTCCTTTGTTGTGGCCGATTTCGACTCAACATATAATGCCATACTCGGACGACCAACTCGGACGACCAACTCTGACACGATTTCTGATGGTTGTTCATTATGTCTCTCAATTTCTTAATTTGCCAGGTCCCAGGGAGTCATCACTGTCTGCTAGAATTAGAAGATGGCACTAACGTGCGATCGCAAGTCCCTCGAGATGGTCGGACAGCTACCAACTCGAGAAGCTACCAAGGTGCAGCCTTTGAGCAAGCACTCAAAGCCTAAAGCTGCATTGAAGCCTAACGAAGAAGTCAAAGAAGTTCCTCTGGATCCAGAGGAACCTTTGAAGATAGTTCGCATCAGGGTTACGTCCAACCCTGCATAGGAAGACGCCCTCATCGCTTTCCTCCAGGCAAATACAGATATTTTCGCATGGTAGCCATCCGACATGCCCGGGGTCCCAGGGAAGTGATCGAGCATAGGCTAGCTCTACGGCCTGATAAGAAGTCCGTAAAATAAAAATAACAGAGATTTGCACCAGATCTGCGAGCAGACAAACTACTGAAAGCTTGTATGTAATGGTAAAAAAGTCTAACGGTAAGTGGCGTATGACTGATCAGAGTGGTTGGCTAACCCTGTAATGGTAAAAAAAGTCTAACGGTAAGTGGCGTATGTGTATACACTATACTGATTTAAATAAAGCTTGTCCAAAAGATGACTTTCCGCTTCCTCGTATTGATCAATTAGTGGATTCTACTGCTAGTTGTGAAATGTTAAGTTTTCTAGATGCATACTTTGGTTATCACCAGATTAGTATGTCTTCAGAAGATGAAGAGAAGACCGTGTTTATCACTCCATTTGGAGTATTTTTCTATGTCAAAATGCCATTTGGTTTGAAAAATGCTGGTCCAACTTTTCAACATTTGATGCAATTAACCTTTATACATCAAATGGGCCGAAACTTGGAAGCTTATGCCTATGATGTGGTTGTAAAAAGTATCAAACGACTTAATCATGTTTCAGACCTGTAGGAGACCTTCGACAATCTGAGAAAGCATCACTTGAAACTCAGACCTGAAAAGTGCGTGTTAGGAGTTTCCGCAGGAAAACTGCTTGGATTCCTTATTTCGGCAAGGGGTATTGAAGCTAATCCTGAGAAGATCAAGGCCATTGAATAGATACGCCCTCCGACCATGAAGACAGAGGTCCAAAAACTCATTGGGTGCATGGCAACTTTAAGTCATTTCATCGCATGACTAGGAGAAAAAGGCATTCCTTTCTTTAAGCTTTTGAGGAAACATGTGGGTTTCGAGTGGTCAAAAGAGGCCAAGGACGCTTTCGAAGATGTCAAGAGGTACCTTATGAGTGCTCCTATCCTGGTTTCTCTAAAAACAGGCGAGACACTCTTAGTGTATCTATCCACATGCCACAGACAGTAAGTACTGTACTGGTTGTTGAGCGTAAGAGCGTTCAAGGACTAGTATACTATGTAAGTGAAGTTTTAAACGGTCCCAAGGAGCGCTACCCTCAAGTCCAAAAACTTCTAAGTGAAGTTTTAAACGGTCCCAAGGAGCGCTACCCTCAGGTCCAAAAACTTCTCTATACTCTCCTCATGGCTTCGAGGAAGTTAAGGCATTATTTTTAGGCGCACAAGATAATTGTGTCGTCTGAGTTTCCTTTAGGAGAGATCCTCCAAAATAAGTAAACAACGGGACGCATGGCCAAATGGTTGGTCAAACTTGGGGCGTTCGACCTATATTTCGTGTCCCGAACGGCCATTAAATCCCAGATCTTGGCAGATTTTGTCACCGAATAGATAAATCCTGAACCTATTCATAATCCCCAATAGTACAATTCCAATGACTTGTGGACGATGTACTTCGATGGGTTACTTATATTAAGTGGCTCTTTTCGGTGACTAACAATGTTGCTGAGTATGAAGGTTTGTTGGCTAGCATACGAGCTATTAAAGTGCTCGGGATTCAACGACTACTCGTGAGATGAGACTCTCAACTAGTCATGAATCAGGTCAGAAAAGAGTATCAATGCTCGAGTATGACCATGTCTCAGTACTTGTCGGAAGTACACAAGCTTGAAAAGTATTTTTTCAGTTTCGAGCTATAGTATATCCCTCAGAAGGATAACTTTCTCGTAGACCAGTTGGCTCAGATAGCTTCTTCCCGATCACAAGTACCGCCTGAGGTTTTCTTGGAATAACTCCAAAAGCTGTCTCTGATCGAAGCACTAGAGATAACCCCTAACAACTTCCAAACTCTTCAGACTTTTGGCAACAGTAAGACAGTAGCAACAGCATGACTGCAAACGATCGTTTCGAGAAGAGTTGGCCTTGATCAATATGGCTTCAGCTTCTGGCTTCAGCTTATTTTTGCACTATTCATAAATTTCGTCTTTTTCTGAACTTTTAGCTTTTTTTGAGTTTTTTTACCGGTTCTTTTTTTCCTCGTATTTGTTTACATTATACGTGATGGGCTAATATGTTTTTTCTATTTTTAATTTTTTTAAATTTAATTATGGTAAATAAACATCTGTCAGCTACAGTGCTTTTTTCAGCCAGCTACAGTATTTTCAGCTATAAGCCATGAGGCTTTCAGCCGAACCGATCACCACCTTAAAAGCTTCCTGTCTGCACTGCGTCCTGGCTGCTCGATGAAGATGCCGGTGACGAGGTTGCCGACAGTTCCTTCTCCAAGAAAGCCGTGCGCTCGCGTTTGCCCCCAATCCAACGGGCATGCCACTTGCTTGACTCTGAAGCCTGAACCTTGCTCTAAAGCCTGGTGTGCATACGGCTGAAATGATGCCCTATAGATTATGATTACGACAATCTCACGTATAGAAAATTGGACACGGTGAGGGTGACAGCAGCGCCGTGCAACTGCATCAGATCAGATTATAGGCTTGTTTATGTGGCTACATGGATGATTTTTAATTGAAAATAAATATTTATATCTAAAAGAAGTGATTTTTAGAAGAACTGAACGAGCGATAGAGAAAATAAGTGAGAGATACGTGTGGATAGAAACAAGAGGAGTGAGATGTGTGATGCGTCCGTGACCCTTATCTTATACTTGGAGCAAGACAGAAGTGAGAGAAGTTACATTGGCTTATGGTTTCTCTAAACAGAATATAGAAGAAGAAAGAACATGTTCGGTCCACTCTCCTCATTTGGGTTTTTTGTGGCTTATAACTTATTTTTCATTGTTGGAACTGTAATTGGCTTATTTTGTACTATAGTTGTTGGTGGTTTTTTGATTAATTAAATTTAAAAATAGAAAAAAAATATGTTAACCCATCACGGACAATACAAATAAAAAAAGAAAATTTTAAAAGTCTAAAAAAGTTAAAAAATCAGAAAAGAACGAAATTTAGAAACGAAAGAAACCGAAGAGTCTAGGGCCAGGCTGGGCCCTCGTTCTGCTTGTTTGGGCTCGAGATGTACTGTTCTTACTTCTTTTATGTTCGTAACAGCCTTGAACAAAACTGGCCCGTGACAGTCATGAGAACATATCCCAGAGGTCAATCCTTTTGGTGTCTGGTTATTCTTAGAGACCCTCTGATAACACAAGATATGAAGAATTCGGTCAAACACTGTGCAACTTTGTCTTTCACCACTAATATAGAAAAATATATGTATTTACTATGTGAAAATAATACTAGTATATTCATAGTAAAACCCATAGTTTTTACAATATTAAGTTTTATGCACTAACTAGTTCACCTAAAAGTTTAAGCTGATGAAAAAAGACAGACAATTTACTTATACTTCAACACTACTCCTAACGTGTAGGCTTCCATAGGCCTAAGATGTGGAATAGAAGTAAGCTATAATTATTTTTTAAATTACGCCAACCAAATCTTGAACTTAAGACATTTTGGGTTAATACCATATTGAGTTTCATACATCAACCAATTCACCAAAAAGCTTAAACTAATAAAGAAAGACGAATAATTTACTTATACTTCAACAGTCTAAGTAGTGAAAAATAGAAAATGATTTGCATATGTAACAGTAAAATGCATTACTAGATCACTAAGCTTGCTTAAGTGGTTCAACGTAGGTCTAAACCTGAAAAGTGATATGATGCGTTCGGTAAACAAACGTGTATCTCGTGCCTTGTTTGTCTTAGAGCAACTCCAGTAGGGCCCTCAAACAAGCCCTTATACCAAAATTTAAGGGCTGAGGACAAAAACACAGGTCCAGCAGGGCTCCTACTCAGGCCCTCAAAAGTAGGAGGCCCTCAAATTCACCCATCAAGCCCTCATTCCTGGGGACCCTGGAGGAGGCCTCTACTTTTGAGGGCCTGAGTAGGGGCCCTGCTGGACCTGTGTTTTTGTCCTCATCCCTCAAATTTTGGTTTAGGATGATGAATGGGTCCCACATGGCAGTGTCTATTAGGATGAATTTGAGGGCCCTGATTTGAGAGCTACTGCTAGAGTAGATGCAAAAAAAATCAAGTTCTCAAATGTTAGGAGAGCCCTCAAATCAAAAATAGGGGCCTTAATTTGAGAGCTCCTACTGGAGATGCTCTTAGAGGGTTTAAAACAACCAATAGAATTTTGATACCATATTGAGTTTCATACATCAACCAATTCACCAAAAAGCTTAAACTAATAAAGAAAGACGAATAATTTACTTATACTTCAACAGTCTAAGTAGTGAAAAATAGAAAATGATTTGCATATGTAACAGTAAAATGCATTACTAGATCACTAAGCTTGCTTAAGTGGTTCAACGTAGGTCTAACCTGAAAAGTGATATGATGCGTTCGGTAAACAAACGTGTATCTCGTGCCTTGTTTGTCTTAGAGCAACTCCAGTAGGGCCCTCAAACAAGCCCCTATACCAAAATTTAAGGGCTGGGGACAAAAACACAGGTCCAGCAGGGCTCCTACTCAGGCCCTCAAAAGTATGAGGCCCTCAAATTCACCCATCAAGCCCTCATTCCTGGGGACCCTGGAGGAGGCCTCTACTTTTGAGGGCCTGAGTAGGGGCTCTGCTGGACCTGTGTTTTTGTCCTCATCCCTCAAATTTTGGTTTAGGATGATGAATGGGTCCCACATGGCAGTGTCTATTAGGATGAATTTGAGGGCCCTGATTTGAGAGCTACTGCTGGAGTAGATGCAAAAAAATCAAGTTCTCAAATGTTAGGAGAGCCCTCAAATCAAAAATAGGGGCCTTAATTTGAGAACTCCTACTGGAGATGCTCTTAGAGGGTTTAAAACAACCAATAGAATTTTGACATTAGGTCTGGGTGGCCACATATAGATAAAAATAGCTGAAGTCAAATTCATATGTCGAGAGATTTCCCAAGGTTTTATAACCATATATGAGAATTATGGATGATTGAGATATCAGGTAGATTCTTTTCGATTACAACTAATAGTTTGTAATTATAGTTGATAGTTTTAGCTCTAATATAAGTGTTAGTATTAATAAATCGAATATTGATAAGTAATTTAAAATGACAGATAAATGTTCCGTTAATTTACTTAAAAGACGAAATCAACTACCTCGCTATCCGCAAAGGCATTGTTTATGCGATGATCGGCCTCGCGGGGCTCGAGCGCCTGCCCATGATATGATCCACCACTGACCTCGCCACCAACCACCCACAACACGACTCGAATAATCCACTCTCCCCTATAGCCTAGCAAACCGCTCCAAGCCATCCACTGCGGTCGCCAAGAAAGCTAGAGAAGAAGCCGAGTGGGCTAGAAGCAGCAAGAAGAAGCCGGGAACGATGGCGGCGGCGGCAGGGAGCGGCGGCGTGGTGAAGCACATCCTGCTGGCGCGGTTCAAGGAGGACGTGACGCCGGAGCTCCTGGACCAGCTCATCCGCGGCTACGCCGGCCTCGTCAACATCGTCCCCTCCATGAAGGCCTTCCACTGGTACCCTCACCACCCACCTGCTACTCCTAGCTCCGATTCGTCGCCAATTCTTGCGTATACCTGCCTTCCTCTTCCCCCTTTGTGCACTATCGCAGTATCGTTGTAGTTGTTCGGGTGGCGTCTCCGTGACGCGCGGCAGGTGCTCGACGAATCGCGTGCCTGGTTTGGGATGGAGGTCCTGTGATTTGTCTAATAGAACGCATTGAAGTAGTACTCAAGTTAGCTTTCTTGGATCCAGAGACTCAGTGATAGCTCAACTCAGTAAAGTCAAACTATCATGATGTATGTGATGCTACTAGAGGGCAAATGAATCTCCAGGGGAAAACTAATATTTTGAGTGTCTCAATTCTGCTCAAATAGCTATTGGATAAGTGTTTAAGTTGTACAACCATCGATGTGTGTGATCCCTGTGCAAAAAGATGAGCACATGGTGCTCACATGACCTTTCTGTATAACATATATTTAGAGAATTCGGTGGTCTATTACTCTATTTTGGACTTGTATGTAGTGTAACAAATATCATGGCATCTTGAACGCGGATTATGTTGCTCCAGGAGGACATTTAGCTTCTTGTGATTTAGCTTACGATGTCTTCAAACTTGCTCCTTCAATGCTCCGTTGTTTCAAATCATCAGTTTCCATTTGTGCTCTTTGATATGCAGGGGAACTGATGTGAGCATAGAGAACATGCACCAGGGATTCACACACGTCTTCGAGTCCACTTTTGAAAGTACAGAAGGAGTCAAGGAGTACATTGAACACCCAGCACATGTTGAATTTGCAAATTTGTTCTTGCCTGTATTAGAGAAGGCCCTCATAATCGACTACAAGCCGACTGCTGTCAATTAGTGGTTTGGCTCAGCTTTCATCGTCAATTATACTTCTTAGTGTTTGCGGGAGAATTTCATTTACGACTATCCAAATATGTATTTTATGCCAAATAAATTTGTTCTGCCTGTGTTACCTGTTGAGAATTACAGTTGAACTTGGTGTAACCGTAGTTCAAGTCATTAGCTCTATGTTTCAAATAAGTTTGCTCCCACTTTTTGTAGTACTTACCAGACTTATGTTTCAAACATTCTGCTTTGCTTTCTGTGCTGTTAACATCTGTTTCATCCATGAATATTTTCTGATAAAAGCAGTCAATGTGAGCTTGTAAGATCATCAATAAAATAGCTGGAAAATATTTTAAGTGCATATTCTGAAATCGAGTAGAAAATGTATTCCCTCGCCGTCGCCTAATTATCTAAGCGTCATCCGTGGATTTCTCATCTTCTCGTGTGCCAAGTATCATCCATGGATTTCTTGATCTGGTTAACTTTGCATTTGCTTAGTTTTAGTATCTCACTTTTTGAAGAAATATGGCATAAGCGTGTGCTTTTGTTTGCTTAAAACTTGTCGTTGCTTGCATTGCAATCTACTGAATGAGAAATTTCATGTTTTTGAAAACAAATTGTCTTTCAGGATGGGCATACAACCAGTGCAGTCTTGTGCGCATCTTTTATGTAGTCGGCATTTCTACCCATTTTATCTTTCGCACGACTCACCTTTAATATTCTTCTCTCAAGTAGACTACGGCTGTCTTCTAAAGGGCTGAGGCTTTTTGTCTTTTCTACGGCGCTATAGTAACTCGTTTTTAAATGGTATATCTTTTTAAGATGAGGTCCATAAGTCGATTATAGTAGACAGTTTAGCTATACCACCCAAAATCGCATATGACTGTCTCCTCTTCATAACCTTACTCACAAACAGTCGGAATTCAAAAGCTATAAGTCAAAAGCTATAACTACAATGCATGTGGTGTCAGAGACCTTGGACCGCAGGGCGTAGCGGTGGCTAACCGGTTGAGGGAGCTTGCCCTGGCGATGGCCAGGACCTCCCTTCCCCGACGTCGCCAGCAGGAGATTAGGGCAGATGAGAGGTAAGGTAAATAACTCTAATATTATTACTTGCTTCCTCAGAATTCTGAGATTACAACTATATATAAGAAGCTATTACAAATCCAAACCGAATCCTATTGCCAGTTCTGGAACCGACTCCTAATTGGAGTCTGAACCCGACTCCTATTTGGAGTCTTATTCTGCTAAGACTAAGAGATGGAATATAGTAGTAAACAAACTGCATTAAGAACTAATTCTTTGGCCTACGCTTATAGACTATAACATCTCTCCCCTCCTCGCGAAGTAGCTCGTCCTCGAGCTGAAAATTTGGATAATTGTCCTGGAACTGAAATAACGGGACCCAAGAGGCGTCGGCAACAGCAGTACCCTCCCATTGGACGAGAACCTGTTGTTGGCCCTGTCGGTTGGCTGATTTCAGTACCCTCAAAGGTGTAGGCAGAACACGTCCTTGCTGAAGTGGTGGTAAGGGTGGTGGAGTGGAAGGTGGATCACCCTGAAACTTCTTCAATAATCCAACATGAAAAACATCATGAATTTTGGCAGCCGGTGGTAATTCCAAACGATATGCAACCGTCCCAATACGGGCAAGGATCTTATAGGGTCCAAAATATTTTGGCCCCAATTTGCCACCCATGGAAACTCCGAGGGAAGCAGCTGGACGATGAAGAAGACGTAACCAGACCAAATCTCCCACATTAAAGGAAATGTCGCGATGGTGGCGGTTGTAGTGCTTTTCGGCGTACTCTTGGGCTTGAAGAAGACGTTCACGAATGTCCCGTAGAAATTGATCACGAGCCAACAAGGAGACTTCCACAGCTTGAACTGCAGCTTCCCCCTTTTCATAAGAGCGCAAAGAAGGTGGATCCCGGGCGTAAACCACCTTAAAAGGGGTCTCCTGAAGCGCTGAATGGAAGGATGTGTTATAGCAATACTCGGCCCATGGTAGCCATTCCAACCATTGACGAGGGCGATCACCTGTTAAACAACGCAAATACATGGCGATCACCTTATTAACTGCTTCGGTCTGGCCATCGGATTGCGGGTGGTAAGCTGAACTGAGGTGAAGCCGGATTCCGGCTAGTCGGAATAGGTCTTGCCAAAAATTGCTCGTGAAACCGGGTCTCGGTCACTGACAATTGAAGAAGGTATGCCGTGGAGATGCACAATTTCATCAAAGAAAACTCGAGCAACTGTTGTAGCCGAGTAGGGATGGGCCAATGGGATAAAATGCGCGTATTTGGAGAAACGGTCAATGACGGAAAGAATGACTGTTTTACCATGAACATGCGGAAGTCCCTCGATGAAATCCATTGCAATATCAGACCATGGTTGTGTAGGAACATCTAGCGATTGGAGAAGACCCGTTGGATGTAAATGCTCAACTTTGTTGCATTGACACACCATGCAGTTCCTCACAAAGTCCTGAACCACTCGTTTAGCCGCTGGAACATAAAAGTCTTGACGCAGTCGGCACAAAGTTTTCTGAATGCCTTCATGGGCTGCATGAGCCGAAGTAAGGATTGACTGTAGAGATGGTGATGTTGTAGGCATATAGACCTGGTCGACATGAAAAATCAAGCCATCTCGGACGGACCATGGAGCGCCCAGCTTGCCTTCCTCAATTTCAGACCGCAGCTGTTGTAAGACGGGGTCAGTTAAGACGGCATTGCGCAATTCTGGGAAGAGCGCAAAAGCTGGAGAGGAAATAGCCATGACACAGGTCGTGGAGCAGTCACGGCGAGATAAAGCATCAGCAACTGTGTTGAGGCGTCCCGGCCAGAATTCTACCATGAAGTCATACCCAAATAGCTTGCTTGCCCAATGGTGTTGGGGAATTGTGGACAATCTTTGGTCCAACAAGAATTTGAGGCTATAATGGTCTGTACGGATAAGGAAATTGCGGCCCCATAAATACGGTCTCCAATGACGGACAGCTTGGACAAGGCCGATCAATTCGCGCTCGTAAGCCGGTAGCTTGGTGTGGCGAGGGATGACGGGTCGACTGAAAAATGCAATGGGACCCGAGCCTTGATGGAGAACAGCCCCAACTCTGGTTCCGGACGCATCACATTCAACAATGAACTTTTGCGCGAAATCTGGCATGTGTAGGACTGGGGCTGCCGTCAAAGCTTCTTTAAGAGCTTCAAAAGCTTGTTGAGCGGCGGGTGACCACCCAAATGCCTCTTTCTTCAAGAGGTTGGTAAGAGGTGCTGCTATTTTGCCAAAATCCTTGATGAATTTGCGATAGTAGCCGGCAAGACCCAGGAATCCACGCAAAGCTTTGAGTGTCTTGGGTTGAGGCCAATCGGAGATTGCTTGCACTTTGGATGGATCCATAGCCACCCCACCTTCAGAGATAACATGGCCCAGATATGACACCGAAGATAGACCAAAAGAACACTTTGTTTTCTTAAGGAACAGCTCATGCTGACGAAGGAGCATAAAAACCATGCGGATGTGCTGTAAGTGTTCGGTCCAGGTGGAGCTATAAATCAATATGTCGTCGAAGAAAACCAAGACGAAGTTTCGCAAATAAGGGCGGAGAACATCCTGCATCAATGCCTAGAATGTGGCCGGAGCGTTAGTCAACCAGAACGGCATAACCAAGAACTCAAAAAGGCCTTCATGAGTGGGGAATGCCATCCTGAAGATGTCTTCGGGGTGCATACGGACTTGATGATAACCTGATCGAAGGTCAAGTTTAGTGAAAAACCTAGCACCCTGTAATTCGTCCAAGAGTTCGTCGACCACCAGAATTGGAAACTTGTCCTTGATCGTCAATTCGTTGAGGGCACGATAATCTACACAGAATCGCCATGTATTGTAGTGTTTCTTGACCAATAAAACTGGAGACGAAAAACTGGAATGACTGCGCCGAATAATGCCACGAGTGAGCATGTCGCTGCACTGACGCTCCAGCTCGTCCTTCTGGTGGTGTGGGTACCGATATGGCCGGACTGAAACAGGAGATGCTCTAGGTTGTAAGCGAATCCGATGATCCTGAGGTCGGGTTGGAGGCAGTCCAGTAGGTTCTGCAAAGAGGTCATTGAATTCATCCAGTAACGGCTGTAGCAGATCATGTCCTGTCTGCAGCAATACTTGCATGGGGCGGTTCTTGGATAGGCCCTGCCATTGGATCCTGTGGCCTTCCAACCAAAACGCCATCGTCAAGTCATCAAAATCCCAAATAATAGGGCCTAGTGTCTTCAGCCAGTGGACCCCTAGAACCATATCAAATCCGTCCAGCGGAATTGCATAAGCGGAATGGTGAATGGTGTCTGATGAACCTGGAGCTGTAGGTTATTGCAGACTCCCGCACAGGCCAGCTGATCACCGTTGGCAATCTTGACCTTTAGGCCGTGGCAAGAGCGCAGCTGCAGGGCAGCCGCCCAGACCACCCGCGCACTAACGAAATTATGTGTAGAACCTGAGTCGACGAGGGTGACGAACTGCTGAGCGCCAATGGTCACCGCAAGCTGCATGGTGCCCCCGGTGGAAACTCCTGTGACTGCATGGAGGGAGATCTTTGGGGTTGGGTCTTCCAGTTCTAGTGCGTGCAGCTCTGCCGCTTCCTCCTCGAGCTCACCATCTTCATTCATGTCAATATATGTGAGAAAAGGCTGTTTACAGCGGTGTCCCGGCTGGAATTTGTCGTCGCAATTGTAGCACAAACTTTTTGCACGACGATCTGCTAACTCTGTTGGTGTTAGGCGTCGAAACGGCTTTGCAGGTCGATGCCCCGGTGCCGTGATCTGTGGTGCTATCTCTTGGCCCCGTCCTGAAGATGGTGCCGGTGTTGACGGTCGCTGTGGATGTTGGCCCGGCCTTGTGTGTGGTGTAAATTCTCCTGCGACCGTTTGTGCGCGTCGTTCGTAAGCTCGAGCCAAGCTCATTGCCACCTGCAAGTTGCCTGGTTGTTGCAGTTCCACATCTGTGCGGAGAGGCTCCATTAGACCAGCCGTGAATATCTGAACTTGTTGCAGCGGCAGTAACCGATCGGCGCGGCAAAGGAGGGCCAAGAACTTGGTCTGATAATCATTTACGGAACCGGTCTGCTGCAAGCGAGTCAATTCGCCCAATGGATTACTCCTGATTGGCGGTCCAAACCGCATGTGGCAGAGTTCCTTGAATTGTCCCCACATCGGTTGGCCGTCGTCTCGTTCAAGCTGAAAGTACCATTGTTGGGCAACTCCGGTGAGGTGGTACGACGCAAGCCAGACTTTATCTCCTTCTTCGGTGCGTTGCCAGCGGAAGAACTGCTCACAACGGTTTAACCAGGGCAGGGGATCTTCTAGACCATCAAAAGTTGGAAATTCCAATTTGTGGTATCGTGGTGCGCTAGGGTATGAGTTGGGGGCAGTGTGGTAGTGAGGAGGCATGGCGGCGTGCTGCGGAAAAGAAGGCTGTGGGAAAAAATGTGGCATGGCAGGTGGTTGGCGACTTATGTGATGGTTGGCGGAATCTTCCTGGCTTGGGGCTGATGCGGCTGGCGGCCCGTAGCCGCTGGTGAAGGAGTCCGCCGGCGGGGCAGACGAAACGATGTGGGAGGATGGATGGCTCCGGGTGGTATTGGTGGGATTCCTGGCGCCGAGACGGGCAAAACGCCCCCAGATTCCAGTGCTGCGAACTTGGCGTCGGTGGTGATGCTGTTCCGCGTCAAATCCGCCAGCTTGGACTTTATCTCGGCGTTCTGCTGCACGATTCCGGCCATCTGCTCCTAAAGCGCCTTAAACATTGCAGTAACAAAGTTGGCCTCCTCGCTGGACTCGGAACCGGGCATTGCTGATACCAAGTTGTCAGAGACCTTGGACCGCAGGGCGTAGCGGTGGCTAACCGATTGAGGGAGCTTGCCTTGGCGATGGCCAGGACCTCCCTTCCTCGACGTCGCCAGCAGGAGATTAGGGCAGATGAGAGGTAAGGTAAATAACTCTAATATTATTACTTGCTTCCTTAGAATCCTGAGATTACAACTATATATAAGAAGCTATTACAAATCCAAACCGAATCCTATTGCCAGTTCTGGAACCGACTCCTAATTGGAGTCTGAACCCGACTCCTATTTGGAGTCTTATTCTGCTAAGACTAAGAGATGGAATATAGTAGTAAACAAACTGCATTAAGAACTAATTCTTTGGCCTACGCTTATAGACTATAACATGTGGCTTGTTCTTTTTGGCTTTAAATTATGGCTTTTGCCCGCGGCTTATGAAATTTTGAGCTGTTTGTGGGAGAGACTACAGAGTAACAGAAATTTGCGTGTAATTTTGGCCGATATAAATGAAGTTGCTACAATATGTACTATAATCATCTTGTAAACTCTATATTAAAAAGATATTTTATTTGAGAGTTAGTTACTATAGAAAAGTAAAAAAATAACTTTTAGAAGTTGAAAATACCCACCCTTCCAATCTGCTGCAGCAAGCACAGGCGAACCAGTGTTGGAGGTTCAGCATCGAATCCACTTCACAGTATTTTTATCCTTTCAGTGCAACTGCCCACGGCATTGGCACTTCGCACTTGGCATCCTGCAACAGATCAAGGTCCGCTAGATCTGCCTAGGGTTTAAATACCAAAATTTCGACGAACTAATTTAAACAAGACATCTAGATCTTAAGACAATCAGATTTAGCAACTGCGCCATGTCTTTAAAAGTAAACGCATGATTATCATCGCATTTGGATTTTAGCACGCGACCCACCAATCATAGCTTCCTGTTTCAGCATCCAAAAACATGAAATTGAGCTTTAAAATTCAGATATACTACAACAGATTTTAGGTACTGAATCATTACATTAGACACATGAACATCTGTAAGCTGATTAAAGACCATAGCGCTTTGCAGATTGATTTAAGAGAAAACTTCCACGGCTTAGCTAAACACTAAATTGAAGAACCGAGCCAACTCAAGAACACGTAGTGTCAGACCCTGAGCAGAGCGAGCTCAAATGTTTAGGGAAATGGGAAGCTTCAGAGTTGGCGTATGTTAAGAGAAGTCAGCAACGTTTTGAACGCTGGGTTGATTTTCACTTGAGACAGAAGAACAGCTGAGATGTAGAAGTGAAGATTTGACAGTGATTAAATGGTTTAGAATCTCTTTTAGTATTTACTGTTTTTACCATTAGCTTTTACGCTTTGTCATTTACCGTGCAGCTCAGTACATTTAGTAGTTAAGTCTGTTTTGATTGTAATGTAAATCTCGCTGTAAAACTAAGGCTATTTAGCCCTTTGCTATCGTGAATGAGAAGTAAGAAATTGAGACCAAATATCCTAGAGTAAAGTAGTGTAGTTCCAGTAGATTAGAATCCTAGCTATTTCAATCGATTTCTTCCCAGATTTATTCTCAACCCAACCTATTCGGACTCGGTTTAGGCCAGATCTGACAAAGGTATCAGAGCTCCAGTCAATCCTCGGAGGGAAGGATCGGATCAATGAGGGTTGGTAGCGATTTTCGGATTGTTGATGTAAAATCCCTAAGCTCAACCGGATCTGACACTAGGTGGCTATATTGCTCTTGAATTGAAGTTGGGTTGGCCTGTAAAATTCCCAGTTTTGAGGCAAGAGGAGCAGACAGTGGTGAGGATCAACAAGAGGAAGAGGGGAGAGGTTGGCAACTTCTTTGCTTGTAAAATCCCTCAAACCGATCTTGCGGATCAGAGAGTTTCATGGTGGTAACAACAAGATCTTAAGAATCGATGGTGGGAAAAGAACTAATGGAGGTTAGGGTCAAATTGAAGACTTTGAGATAGGAGTTTTCAAAGATGAAAGAATTATTGAGACAAATTTGTCCCCTGGGTCCAGCTCCTCCAACACATACAGCAAGGGAAAATTCAAATGGAGATGACGTGGCCACTACTGGTGAAATAGCTGTTGATGTTTAGGCATCAAATCAGACAGCTGTTGCTCCCATTGGTGATCATATGATTGTTGGGGGATCAGAAACTTTTCAACACCCATATAGGTTTGACATGGACAATCAAATGAGGCCTCCTAATGGCATGTGGAACAATTATGGGTTTATGCCCCCAAAACCCTGGTGTTTAGTGGTTTAATGCTCAAACAAATCAATACATGGGGGGGGGGGGGGTCTAAGTAATAGCAGTAATTATGCCGAAGCTGTTATTAAAGGGCCACGGTTTGAGATGCCTTTATTTGAAGGAGATGATGTTATAAACTGGTTGAAATAGTGTTGTTATGGTTACAGACCAAACAGAGAGAGAGAGGTATGGTAGTGGAGAGTTAGGTGAGCAATGTTTAGGCCCTCCCCCTGGCCTGAGTGGCGTATTTATATTCACATGGGGAGTGTTTTACAATTATGCTCTTACACTCAAGTATCCATCTCAGGGGCATTTATGTCCTTATATATGTCCCATTTTGGACCTTACAACCTTCTAACAGGCCGGTTGGGTTTAGGTGGGGGCTACCCCTACAACAAGTGTGAAATTTTATGAAATCTTAGGCACTCCTGAAGATCAATGGGTGAACTTGGCTACTGCTCATTTTTATGGCAGAGCCGCAACCTGGTTCAAGGGGATAGGTATACCTAGCAGTCTCATTTCTTGGCATCAATTATGTGCCATGATAAGTGACAAATTTTCAGAAGCAAGTGCTCACGATGCAGTTGAAGCTTTGCAGAACATCAGGCAATAGTCAACTATGTCTAGTTACATTGACAAAATTGAGGAGTGTGTGGCTCTGGTAAAAAGTGATCATCCATATTTGCAAGAACAATGTCTTTTGAGTTGTTTCATTGGTGGGTTAAAAGCAGATATCAAACATGATGTGAGTGTGGGCAAAGGCCACAATGACTGATGGAGGTTTATTGGTATGATAGGGTATTTGAAAAAGCATCAGCATCTAAGAAACCAACAAGAACAAATTTGGGGGGGTAGTAGCAACAGGAACAATGTTCCATGAGTAACTAATGCTATAATTCTTGAGAAAAAAAGTGAAGGTTGAGGAGAAGGACAAGAATGCTTGCTGGTATTGCAAAGAGCCATGGAGCTCGGCACATAAATGTAAACTAAAAAGGACATTACATGGATTATTAATGAGGAAAGATGATGAAGAAGAAAACTCTGAAGATAAGGGGCAAACATCTGAACAGGAGTATACTACTGCCCCTGATAGCCCAGAACTAGTAGATGTAATAGAAGCAAAAGAGCAGCTCATGCAAATATCTCGACAAGCAGCAATGCGTACTAATAGCCCTACTATGTTTTCCCTACTACGTTTGCCCTAATTGCTGTGATTGAGGGAAGGAAAGATATAGCTTTAGTGGACAGTGGCAGTACTAACTCTTTTATGGATTACGAGTTTGCCATAAAAAACAATTACAATCCCAAGTATGTAAATGCTAAGAAAGTAGCTATTGCTAGGGGAGGTGAACTACAGATCAATGCTGAAGTTGAGAATTTATTCTACAAGGTCAAAGTGTGAACTTTCAGAACACCTTTAAATTATTGTCATTGAAGAGCTATGACATCATATTTGGGGCTGATTGGATTTTTGAGCATAGTCCTATTGGCCTTGATTTAAAAGAGAGGGCATTGTCTATATGCAAAAATAGAAAATTAGTGTGCTTCATAGATTATACTACTCCTTCCAACCATTGTACCATAAATGCGACTCAGCTAGAAAAGATGATACAAAAGGGAGTGATGGGATATCTTATCCAAGCTCAACCTATTCCAGAATCGGTGGCACAGGAGGAAACGACTATTCCAGCAGATATTGAGCCCATTATTAAGCAATTTCCTAAAGTATTTGTTGAACCTCAAGGTCTGCCACCAGCCAGGGGTTATGATCATGCTATCCATCTCAAAGCAGGCTTTGAACCACCCAACCTCAAGTCATATAGAATTCCCTATTATCAGAAAGAAGCAATGGACAACATCATTAAGTAGTTGCTAGAAAGTGAAGAGATTAGAAACAGTGTTAGTCCCTATTCATCACCTGCTGTCATGGTTAGAAAAAAGATGGCTCTTGGAGGATGTGTGTGGACTATAGGCAGCTAAACTCAATGTCTGTGAAGACAAATCTCCTATGCCAGTTATTAAGGACTTGTTGGATGAGTTACATGGGACTACTATTTTTACTAAACTTGATTTGAGATCAGGGTATCATCAAATAAAAATGAAGCAGGATGACATACCCAAGATTGCCTTCAGGACTCATTTGGGGCATTATGAGTACCTTGTGATGCTATTTGGACTTACTAATGCCCCGGCCAATTTACAGGCTCTAATGAATTCAATATTTGCTAAATATTTGAGGAAGTTTATTCTCGTCTTCTTTGATGATATATTGATTTACAGCAAAAACAGGCAAGAACACAAAGTACACCTTAACTTAGTATTATCTATCTTGAGAGAGCATCACTTGAAGGTTTTTGTCACTCCTCAAGTAGAATATCTGGGACATATCATCAGTGAGAATAGTGTAGCAACTGATCCTAAGAAGACAGAAGATGTTCTCAAGTGGCCTATACCTACAAATTTGACTCAACTGAGAGGTTTCTTGGGCCTCACTGGTTATTATAGGAGATTTGCCAAAGGCTATGGACAAATTTGCTGGCCACTCTTTGATATGTTGAAGAAAGACTCATGGAATTTGGGAGAAGCACAAAATCTAGCTTTTGACATTCTTAAGAAGATCATGACCAATTGTCATGTTCTTGCTTTACCAAACTTCTCTAAACCTTTTGTAATTGAAACTGATGCTTGTGGTACTAGAATTGGGGGTGCACTTATGCAAGCTGGACACCCTATTGCTTATTACAACAAGGTATTGGGAACTAGAGCAGTTGCTTAGTCTGTGTATGACAAAGAGGCAACGACAATTTTGGAAGCATTGAAGAGATGGAGGCATTATTTTTGGGGTGGAAGTTTAATTATCAAGATAGACCAACAAAGCTTGAAGTATATAACGTCTCAAAGACTGACTGAAGGTATACAACACAAACTGTTAATCAAGCTTATGGAGTTTGACTATCAAGTGGAGTACAAAAAAGGCAAGGAAAATTTAGTAGCTGATGCTCTATCAAGGAAAGAGATTGCAGAAGTTGTTCCTGACCTGTCAAGCTATTACTACTACACTTCCAAAATGAGTGTTAGAAGTCAAAGATAGTTATATTGAAGATGCTCACAATCAAAACTTACTGAGAGAAACACAAACCACCACTGGAACCAATTATAAGTCCACATTAGTAGCTGGACATCTGAGATATATTGGGAGAATTTATGTTGGAGAGAAGAATACTTTGAGGAAAAAGATATGGATACTTTTCATGCATTTGGATTTGGAGGACATTCAGGTAAGAGGGCTACATACCACCGAGTTAAGAAGCTATTTTGTTGGCCAAACCTTAAGAAAGAAGTGGAGAAATTAATATCTGAATGCCCTATTTGTGAAATCACTAGGTCAGAACATACACATTTTCTTAGGTTACTAGATCCTTTAGAAGTACTACACACACATACACACACACATACATACACACACACACACACACACACACACACACACACACACACACACACACACACACACACACATACATACATATACATACATACATATACATACACACATGCACACATGCATGCATACATACATACATACATACATACATACATACATACATACATACATACATACATACATACATACATACATACATACATACATACATACATACATACATATACATATACATATACATATACATATATTGCCAAATCTCATGGCAAAGATGTTATTTTAGTGGTGGTGGACAGGTTTACAAAATATACACATTTCATTGGCTTGTCTCATCTCTATACTATTGAACAGGTAGTTCAAGTGTTCGTTCATAATATCTTTAAGCTGCATGGATTGCCTATTACCATTGTCACTGACAGAGATAGGATTTTCACCAGCAAATTATTCATTAAAATATTCATTCAAAGCATTAAAAGTCTCTCTCAGATTTAGCACTGCTTATCACCCCCAGAGTGACGGACAAATTGAGTAGGCTAGTCAATGTCTCGAAGCTTATTTAAGGAGTATGGTTTTTTAAGAACCAAAAGAATGGTTTCCATGGCTGGCTTTGGCAGAGTGGTGGTATAACTCTACTTATCATACATCATTGAAAATTACCCCATTTCAGGCTCTATATGGTTATCCACCTCCTCAAATTGATGAGTTTTCAGTACCTTGCAATGTATCAGCAGAGGCAAGGGTGACAGTGGAACAAAAGGAACAAATGATCCAAAAGATTAAGGAAAACCTTCAACAATCTTAGGAAAGAATCAAACACTATGCCGACTAACTGAGATCTAAAATAGTTTTGCAAGTTGGTGATATGGTCTATCTAAAACTGCAGCCATATCATTAAATAACTTTTGGACTGAGGGGATCTCTCAAACTTAGATCCAAGTTCTATGGACCTTTTAGGGTGATGGAAAAAATTTGAAGAGCTACTTAGAAGTTGCAATTACCTAAGGATGCAAACATCCATCCAGTCTTCCATATGAGCCAGCTAAAAAAGCATTGGGAAGTCATGTTGTTCCTATCCCGAGGTTACCCTTGTTGGCCCCAATGGACACATAAAAACTAAGCCTGTTCAAGTACTAGATAGGAGGCTAGTGCCTAGGAGGGGTGAGCCTGTTGCACAATGGTTAATCCAGTGGTTAAATCTTTAACCTGCAGATGCTACTTGGGAAGATGATACTTTTATTCTGAATACATTTCCAAAATTTGTCCCTTGAGGAAAAAGAACATGTTAAGAAGGGGGCAATTATCAGACATTCAGACCCTGAGCAGATCGAGCTCAAATGTTTAGGGAAATAGGAAGTTTCAGAGTTGGCGTATGTTAAGATAAGTCGGCAACGTTTTGAACTTTGGGTTGATTTTCACTTGCGACAGAAGAACGACTGAGATGCAGAAGTGAAGATTTGACAGTGATAGAATGGTTTAGAATATCTTTCAGTATTTACTCTTTTTACCAGTAGCTTTTATGCTTTGTCATTTACCATTCAGCTCAGTACATTTAGTAGTTATGACTATTTTGACTGTAATGTAAATCTCGCTATAAAACTGAAGCTATTTAGCCCTTTTGCTTTAGTGAATGAGAAGAAATTGAGACCAAATATCCTAAAGTAGTGTAGTTCCAGTAGCTTTGTACCCTAGCTGTTTCAATTCATTTCTTCCGAGATTTATAATCAATCTAACCACGTTCGAACTTGGTTCAGGCTGGATCTGACGCCTAAGCATCTACGACAATAGACTCAGGTGACAATAGCATTCTGAGGCCTCCAAATAACATAAAAATAATACAGCTAGAAATCCTCGGTGAGCAAAAAAGGTGTAACATTGTTATGGTCTAGAATCCCAGAGATGCACGCAGTAGGCTCGTGAAAAATACCGTGGGGTACCGCAGCATCGAATGAACAGTACCTGCGCGGTACTGTAGCACCATGAGCAGTATCTCGCAGATGCAATTTCGTTATTGTTTGAATTTGTTTCCTTTTAGATTATTTCCATATATTAGAGATAAGTTTTCTATTATTAGGGATTAATTTCTTTAATATAGAGATATGTTTCTTGGGGTCAAGTTTAGACATCCCTATAAATGGGACATTATTGTACCTGTTGTGGTTACAGACCAAACAGAGAGAGAGGTATGGTAGTGGAGAGTTAGGTGAGCAATACTTAGGGTTTCCCCCATGGCCTGTATCGTATATATATATCCACATGGGGAGTGTTTTTACAACCTTGCCCTTACACCTGAGTAACCCCCTCAAGGGTGTTTATGCCATTACATGTGTCCCGTATTGGGCTTTACAGCCTTCTAACAGGCCAACCGGACTTAGGTGGGGGCCACCCCTACAACAGGAGCCTCTCATGGTGAAGAGCTTCACAGGTCGAAGCCATGTTGCCAAGTCATTTGGCCCCCTCCGTCCCTACGGCCTGTGAACTTCTGTGTTGTTTGATGGAGCCTTGTTGCCTGGTGTAGTCTCCGCCCCGTAGCGAGGATATGGGTCTGGACGTGCTATCGAAGATGTTTTTGGCCTTGGACTCGTTTAGCCGTGGAGTCGAAGGTGCCGGCGGGGTCGAAGATGCCGGCGGAGTCGAGGATGCCGGCGGAGTCGATTTTGAGGCGGAGACAGGCTCGTGCCGAGGACACCCCTGGGCGTGAGGTAGGCGAGGCTCCCTCGTGTAGCACCGGGAAGTCGAGTGTTGAGAGGGTGCTCCGCCCGGTCTGGCGTCGACATGGCCCGACAGCTTCTCAATTCGGAGATATCGTCTTAATGACAGGTCTCGCCCGGAGACGGGTCCGAGGCGAGCTCACCGCGTGAGTGCCCTTCCCGAGAGAGGTGGGACGCGTGGCGGGGCGCTATTGGCGTGTCGTGTGCCGTCGAGCGACTTGCATCCGCGCTTCCTCGCCGGCGAGCGGTTGCGTTCCTGCAGGCGGTTATCTTCTCACAAGTAGGCCTACTTTTGTTCATGTGCGTTTGATGATTGCGCCTACTGACGCTAATATCAACGAGTGTTGATGAACAAAAGGTGGCCTATTTATGAGAACACGTCAAAGCTTGTTGTAGATCGGCAGTCGCGCTCCCCGATTACGGGGGGCGCGGGGGTTGGGCCGCCACTGGTCGAGGCCGGGAAGTTGTTGCACGGACTTCGGAGTCGCAGTGACTTCGGGCGTTGCTATGCGGGCTTGATCGGGGTAGACTCCGGAGCCTTCGCACGGACCCGGGATCGTAGGGCCAGGTGGTATCCCGCGGATCAAGAGCGGTGCTTGGATGGCGCTGTAGGTTAGACCGTCGCTTGCGCGTCTCTGTACTCGGCCCGCCGAGGGCGTCCTATCAAGAGGAAGCCAAATCTGCGCGAGGCCTCACGCTATGGACATTATATGTGAGATGTTAAGCGCATAAAGTAAAATATTTAAAATGTTAGGAGCAGGGTACGAAGCTGCCCCCAGCGTGTGAGGTCGAATCGGAGGCCCGGCTGGACCCCGGATATATAGGCCGAAGTAGGCGCCGGGCCGTCCCGAGCCATCAGAGTCGAGGTGGTCTCCGGGCTTGCCGCACCGAGGGCGGGGCCGAAGTCGGAGCCCGAGCCTCCCTGTTGAGGCGGAGACCCCGTCGAAGTTGCCCGCCGCTGCTGTATTGATGGCCCTGAGAATCGCGCCGACATGTGCCGGAGGATGCGCCACATCATGCGACCTGCATTTATTCCCAAGGGAGCAGGCGCGTGGCGGGATGCTATTGGTGCGTCGTGCGCTGTCAGGCCCTTGCATGACTGCTGTCATGCGCAACGCGCGTGGGCGGCTACGGCGCTTTGGCTTCGATCGTGGGGAGGCGAGCGGTTCGTCTCTCATCGGTTATGCTTACCGGCGGTGCGGGAGATGAAGAGGCTTTAAATACCCCCTGTGGCACCACGTCCTTGTCTCCTCCACACGCCTTCTGAGCCCTCTTCCTGTGCCCTGCTCTCTTGCCTTCCTTGCCGCCGTGCTGCCCCCGTCATCGTCTAGGTCCTGGAGAGATGGCACACGGCGAAGAACACGCTCAGAAGGCCGGTGATAACGCCATCTCCCGGCGGTCATCGCCACTCAAGGTGGAGTACACGCTTGAAAGGTGTGATTCAACGCTGGCAGACAAATGGTGGTTGGCGACGGAGAAGATGGAAGGCCTGTACTCCCGCGTCTTGGGCCCCACGCTTGCGACGGAGGAGACGATCTGCACGCTGCTGCGCGAGGGGAAGCTATCGGACCGCCAGGAGGTGCGACTGCCTGCCAGCAACGAGACAGAACCACACACGGAGAAGTCGGAGGCGATCGTCTTCGTCGCTTACTTTGAAGCCGTGCTTCGCATTCTAGCCGCCATGATTGTCGGCGACGTCCTGCGGACCTTCGGGCTTGAGCTGGCGTAGCTGACTCCGAACGCTCTGGCCCGCCTTGCTGTGTACAGTTGGGCCTTGCGCACGGAGGCATGCTGGCCCAGTGACTCGATGTTCGCGTTTCTCCACGACGCTCGATGCCAACCAAAAGGGCGGAAAGACGGGACGTTTTCCAACTTCGGCAGCGTCAACTTCATCATGCGATCGTCATGTGGGAAAGTCTTCCCTGCCAACTCGACTCGGGCGAAGTGGGAGCTGAACTGGATGAGGCGGTGGTTTTACCACCGTATGGCGAGCGGTAGCGGCCTAGAGTGCTCAGGTCGACCGATGGCGTTCAACACGACGCCTGGCATACCGATCGACAACGAGGACAAGCGGAGAGCGCGGAGGCTCGTGGGGATCACCGCCCGCTTCAACATGCGCGACCTTGCCGAGGAGTTCATCATGTATGGTGTGGCACCGCTCGCCCATGAATGGCGCATCACAGCTGGGAGCCTTCGGAGCGACAATGTCCGCCTGTCCGTGTCTTCGCTGCCGGGACCCTCCGACCTTCGTAAGTCTTGGCGGGGCCTTGTTTCCACTTCTGCTTATTGAACTGCCTTTTTAACTCCGCCTCCTGCCACGCATAGGGATTCGCCTAGAGGACGCGAAACGCGTGGTGGGCATGTTCCTCGGACCGTACACGGCCAGGGAGCACGATTTGTGTGCAGCTGCGACTGCGGGGGCAGGGCTGGGGCAGATAAACCTCGTGTGTGAGGCCCTGGGCATTCGCGTGCCAGAGCGCGCCCCTCTGGCCCCGAGCCAGCCTCGCCATTGAGACGACAATGCCAAGGGGAAAGGACCGCCGTCTCGTCGGAGAGCTCGGTCCTCTACGGCTGCACCCGTTGCGATGGCTGTCGTTGTTCCCGTCAGCGCGGCGGACGCCGACTCCGATTCGGCGAAGTATGCCGACTCGGACTTGGAGGTGGGCATGGAGGACGAAGGCGAAGGGTCACTGGGTGGCGCCGGGGGCCAAGAGTGTATTGCAGATGAGCAGGAGGGGGAAGCCTCGTCGCCCACGGTGGTCACGTCCTACAGTCAAATTGGCTCTGATACCATCTCTGCCGGGACCCCAGATTTCCGAATCCGGACCCTCTATGTATTACAGCAATAGTCACAGATCAAAGCTAGTGCACACAGTCAAACAATGATGATTACATAACCAACAACGCTTATTACAATAATAGAGAGTATAAACCGAAAGGTCTCATTATTACAACTGAGGTTTCAAGACCTCACACACTCACAAAACACAGCGGAAGCAAAAGTAAATCCGGTGAAAACCCATCAATACGCCACAGGCAATTGACTGGGGAAGCGCAACCTAGTACTCCGGGAATCCTTCGTCGAATCCGCAAGCGAAGTAGTCGTAGTCTCCCTCTTGAGCTTCATATTCCTCTGAGTTGATTTTAGTGCAGCATGTGAGTACATAAAGTACTCCGCAAGTCTTGGGAAAAATGCAGTAGATGCAAGGCTTGACAAAAGAGGGTTATATAGTTCTTTTGCACAAAGCTATATTTTATTTCGAATACCATTAAATATTTTTGAAGGCATTAATTTAATAAAGTAATTGTTTAACTGAAACTAATAAGCATTTTATAGTGAAGGTTCTATCCACCAACACTAATTAACCAGCTCTAACCGTTAAAGTTTAAAACTGCGGATTCCATCCACCCACACTGGCTCCAACCATCAGGATACCCTTCCGAGAGTTCCCTCCACTCTCGAGATACCAAAAGCTTTAAAATTAAAACCAAAAACAAAGATCTACCATGTGAATGCATTCCTTGCCCGCCCTTGACCGTGGGCACGGCTATTCGAATAGTTTGACACTCTGCAGAGGATGTACAACTTTACCCCCAAGAGATAAATTATCCTAACAGTCACCATGCTTCCTTTGGCATGAGACCCAGATAAAATATCACAAAGCCTTTACCTCACTCTAGTCTAGCTAGACACCACCCGCTAAGGTTTCACTGCTGAAGGGTTAAATCCACCCAATTAGAAGCCCCCTCTTGCGCCATATGAGTACAGTAAATCCCTGTCCCTCATTGTGAATAACCAGTAAATCCCTGGCACCCACTTTCCACTGGTGGCACCTAAACTAGACTATCGTAAGTTAATCAGCTAGGTCATACCCATATAGACTTGGGGTTGCACGGTAATGCTCAGTCTAGACAATCACAAGAGTCGGTCCTTAATCGACTAGGGCGGAGCATACACTTTACAAAATCTCGTGCTAATCCGCACCAATCCAAACTAACCATCCGCCCTGGTCTAAAACAATTTTCCTATTTTTATTTTATTTTAAAAAAACAGTGGCAACACCAATCGCCACTAATTTCCGAATACAAAGACTAGTTTAATGAAATATAATTTCCCATTCCAAGGTTACAAAAGTTAAATAGCATGACTAAGCATTTTATTACCGTTCTAATATTAACAAAGAATTATAATACTCTCATTATTGAGACAAAAGTGATCCTAGGGTTACAAAGGTACATGGCATTCAACTTCAATCAAGGGCATAACAAGATCGGATTATCTAATACCTTAAGATAGAAACTAATGTTCTATGTAAATAGCAATGCAAGTATATTTAAATTAAGTAAAAGCATTTCTCAAACATAGGTTCAAAATATTCAAAGGAGACTTGCCTTCTTGCACGCTGTCTGGATCTTCTTGCTGCGGAGCGGAGAAGTCTTCGGCGACGGGTTCTACTCGCGAAAAGACAGAACAAACAACACAAATAAATACACATAAATTCAAATAAAACCCAAAAATTCAAAAAGAGTGTATATTTGGATAGTTTATGATTTTATAAAAATTTAGAAATTTGAATGGCTCAATTGGAGTTAAAATGAGAAAGTTATGGCTTCCGAAAGTTTAATTAGAAGAAAAAGAAAAAGGCCATTTTGCTGATTTATTTTTGTACTGAAAAAGGCTATTTATGACGTCAGCAAATTTTGGAATTATTCGACGGGAAAATAATTTGATCGGTGGGCCCGGTCTACCGTGGACCGAGTCCACGCACCGCGAGCCTTGCCGAGGTGGCACGCACGGCCGACGTGGCGCCACGCGGCGCACACGCAGAGGCCACGCGGGCGCGGGCTGGCCGACGTGGCACCAGCGGCCACACGGGCGGCGCACGGGCGCCCGGCGGCGGTGTGGCGAGGGGCGGCGGGGTAGAGGAGGCAGCGGCGGTGGGGTCCCTACCGGCGGCGGTGGTCGGGGAAGACCGGAGGCGGCCGGCGAGAGGAGAGAAGGCGGCGGCGGTGGTGGCGGGCTCCGGTGGCGTGGGGGCTCGGGTGAGGAGGGGCGGCGAGAAGAGGGAAGTCCAAAGGAGAGAATCCGGACTCGGGAGAAGGAATTTATATGCGGGAAATGGGAGAGGAGCGGACGGCGGTTTAGAGCTCGCCGGAGTGAATGGGGGCCAGCGATTTTTCGGGTTGAAAGGGGAAAACGGCCAGTGGTTTAGTGGGGAGTGATTAGGGCATTCAAACGCACACTTAATCGGGAGTTAATGAGGAAGGAACGGCCGGATTTATGAGCTCTAATGTGGCTTCAATGGAGAAAGAGAGAGAGAGGGCTAGAGGAAGAAGGAGAGGTAGAAGAAAGAGATGACAGGTGGGGCCCGCGCAGCAGTGAGAGAGAGGAGGTGAAGGGGTATGCGGCCGGATTGATGACACGTGGCGCAATCTCGGCCATTGGGGTTTAAGTGAGGATGAAAACCTCAGATTAGATCAAGGGAAAAGGTAGATTGAATCAGGCCGGACACGTGTCACCCTGAGATTAAATTGATTTTAATTTTCGGATTAGCTTTTCAGAAAATACTAGAAACATTATAATTGCTTAGAAAATAGTAAAAAATTTCTAAAAATTCCAGAAAATACATAGAATATTCCTGGAGCTATTTTAGACTTAGAAAAAAATATTTTTAAATTCAAATTTTCCTTTAATAATTTTATGAAAATACTTTTTAACATTTAAAATTGATTTTTAATTCCAGAAAATTCTCAAAAATTATTTAAAATTCAGGGAAGGTTGGCAAAAAATAAAATAACCTCGTTTTGGCTTTAATAAAATATTTAAAATACATTTTCTTGCTTTAGATTTTGAAATAAAATTCAGATAAATCCAAATAAAGTTCAAATACTTTAAAATAATTAATTTGAAATTAAATTTTTCAGAAAGCGAAATTTTGGGATGTTATAGGGCGCCACCCGCGGATGATGTGATCGAGGCGGGGCTGCCATCTACGGAGTTTGCTAGCGCGGCGCTCCCGCCTGTGGCGGTTACCGAGGTGGCGGAGCTACCACCTACGGGGGCTGTTAGTTCGGAGTTCCCACCTGCGACGGTTACCGAGGCGAGGTCCCCGCCTTACTCCCCCAAGGCGAAGCGACCGCGCCTACGATCACCTGCTCGCCTGAAGGGGAGGTTCGCGGTGGCGACTAGGGTCAGGATCCTGTGGTACTCCGATTCCGACACGGAGGCCCCCCGGCCGCACGTCCCCGCGGCTCCTTCCGAATCTGTGACGACTGGGGTCAGGAGTGTGCCAGAACTAGCCTCTGGCCCAAAGGTCCCCCGGCCTGGCGGACCGGCTTCTTCAGAGGACGCAATCATTCTTGCCATTCCTTCAGGGTTGAAAGGACATCCTGGAGGAGTCCACCAGCTGGTGCCGAAGGTAGGCTCACTGTCTTTGGCCTAGTCCTGCGGTGTGCTCGCCGGGCTCTAACCACTACGTTTCTTCACAGCGGCACGCTTCTCCGGGCACAGACAACCTTCAGGGCACGGGGACGTTTCTTTGGAAGGGACGCGTAACGCGCTCGACGCTGTCATCATGGATGTCGCGCGCTCGAGTCTCACGGACTTTGTCCCTCGCCCGGAGGTGCTGGGAGTGTGTCAAGGGGTCGCGGATAATGCGGCCACGAACCTGGACCACCAGGCGCTGCTGGCATGCGTGCCGGAGCTCCTTGGGGGTGCCTTGGAGGTCTCAGAGATGAGGGTGAGTACCTGACCTTTTAGCGACGCGTGGTCCCTTTGAAGTTTACTAACGGCTTTGTCATATAGACCCTCATCCTTAGCTGGGCATTGCAGGTGGCTCACGCCCGCGAGCGGGGGGCGTTAGAGGACCGGCTGCGTGCAGCCGAAGATGCCCTTCGCGCAGCCGAGGAGGTGCACTCTGCCAAGGACGGCCGCATCCAGCGTTTGGAGGCGGAGTGTGCAGAGGCAATCTCATACGCCGAGGCGCTCGTGGCGGCGGCGCGGTTGGCGACCAGAGAGGCGGCACAGCGAGCGGCCGCGGAGGAGCGGGACGGCCTACTCCAGCAAATCGCTGCGCAGGAGAATGAAGGCCATCTCGCCACGTCTCTTAGGAAGCGGGACCGGATTCTGGGCGACGCCTCGGTGGCCGCATGGGATGCCATGCTGGCTTTGGAGGGCACCCTTGAAGACCTTGTCGCCGAAGTGCCGCCCCACTCCTTCGGGCCCGAAGAGCTATCGCGGAGGATACGTCGGATCGGGGATGCAGCCAACCTTGCTCGCAACGCCGCGACGTCCTTCGGCAACCACTGCTCCTACGTGACCTCGTGCCTAGTATGCACACTCCTCCGGCACCGGGGCTGCCAGCATGTCGACGAGCTAGCTGACCCCCAACTAGAGATGCCGGCCGGGGCCGGGGTGATGTCCGGTGCCGTGCGCGCTGTTCACTGCGCTGTTCAGGTTTTCCACTAGAGATTTTGGGAGTACATCGGGGAGGCCGCGACGAAGGTCGAGCTACGACGGACCATGTACAATGAGGGGAACCTCGGTCAATGGCTGGATGAAGTCCCGCGGCGCGAGGAAGGTGGCACCGAAGCCTCGGGGCGTGACGCGAACCCACAGGTGTGACACCGGGGTTCTCGTGTGTTGGCGTGCATTGTAATATGCATGCCCCCTTCTATGAATAAAGTAGAAATTGCCCCCATGCGCTGACTAGTGTGTCCCTGTGTTCTGAGCAGCTGCTCGATAAGGAACGGCTGCTAGTTTCTGACCTCGTGACCCGACGGCGTCTTCGACGCTGGCGGCGGGCCGAAGAGTCGCTGGATTTCTGGGCGGCCCAGGTCTCTTCGGGCGAGGCTTCGGCGCGGATGCACATTAAGGAGGAGGCGGCCGAGTAGCGACTGCGAGCATCCAAGAACATTTGTACATTTGACTTTTACCGCACCCCCCTTGTAACCGTCCTCTGACGAATATAGAAAAGGCTTTAGTTGAATATGCCTCCCGTGTCTTCGTCACTTCTTACAACCGTGCTTTCCTCCGGTAGGCTCACAGGGCTTTACTTGCGCTCTCCTTATACGCTAGGTAGACCTTCGCGTGCTTCGTCCTCCACCCCTCAAAGTGGTGGCAGCGGGGCTAGTGCCTAGTCGAGGTAGATGCGCAAGCGCTCTGTCCCGTACCCTTCGATGTGGTGGCAGCGGAGCTGGCGCCTAGTCGAGGTAGACACGCGAGCGTTCCGTCCCCTACCCTTCGAAGTGGTGGCAGCGGGGCTGGCGCCTAGTCGAGGTAGATGCACGAGCGCTCCGTCCCCTACCCTTCGAAGTGGTGGCAGCGGGGCTGGCGCCTAGTCGAGGTAGACGCGCGAGCGCTCCGTCCCCTACCCTTCGAAGTAGTGGCAGCAGAAGTAGCACCTAGTCAAGGTAGACGCGCGAGCGCTCCGTCCCCTACCCTTCGAAGTGGTGGCAACGGAGTTGGCACCTAAGCGAGGTGGACGCACGAGCGCTCCGTCCCCTACCCTTTGAAGTAGTGGCAGTGGAGCTGGGGCCTAGTCGAGGTAGACGCGCAAGTGCTCCATCCCCTACCCTTCGAAGTGGTGGCAGCGGAGCTGGTGCCTAGTCAAGGCAGACGCGCGAGCGCTCCGTCCCCTACCCTTCGAAGTGGTGGCAGCGGAGCTGGAGCCTAGTCGAGGTAGACGCGCGAGCGCTCCGTCCCCTACCCTTCGAAGTGGCGGCAGCGGAGTTGGCGCCTAGTCGAGGTAGATGCGCGAGCGCTCCGTCCCCTACCCTTCGAAGTAGTGGCAGCGGAAGTAGCGCCTAGTCGAGGTAGACGCGCGAGCACTCCGTCCCCTACTCTTCGAAGTGGTGGCAACGGAGTTGGCACCTAAGCGAGGTAGACGCGCGAGCGCTCCGTCCCCTACCCTTCGAAGTAGTGGCAGTGGAGCTGGGGCCTAGTCGAGGTAGACGCGCAAGTGCTCCGTCCCCTACCCTTCGAAGTGGTGGCAGCGGAGCTGGTGCCTAGTCAAGGTAGACGCGCGAGCGCTCCATCCCCTACCCTTCGAAGTGGTGGCAGCGGAGCTGGAGCCTAGTCGAGGTAGACGTGCGAGCGCTCCGTCCCCTACCCTTTGAAGTGGCGGCAGCGGAGTTGGCGCCTAGTCGAGGTAGACGCGCGAGCGCTCCGTCCCCTATGAAGGCTGACCCGTGCGTAAGGCTACTTCCCCGCGCTGATGGCTCCCATACCCGCTGTCATGGGACGCGCGCGGGGACAATGGCCACGCACTTAGCTTATGTTCCACGGGACACGCGTGGGGCCGACCTCTGCTGCACCTTATCGGCGCCCCGTGGAGTTCGCGCGGAGGCAAACCTCTGTTGCGTCTTGTGCACACTCCACAGGGTGCACGCGGAGGCAAGCCTCTGCTGCATCTTGTTTACCCTCCGCGGGGTGCGCGCGAAGGCAAGCCTCTGCTGGTCTTGTTTATACTCTAGGGAGTGCGTGGGACCATCAACCACGTCTCGTTTATACTCCGGGGAGTACGCACAGGGATAACGCCTATGCGAGCGTGGGGACATCCGCGTCTTGTTTATACTCAGTAGAGTATGCAGGGACAATATCTGCGTCTTATTTATACTCCTTAGAGTGCGTGGGACCATCGACTACGTCTCATTTATACTCCGGGGAGTACGCACAGGGATAATGCCTATGCGTGCGCGGGGACATCCACGTCTTGTTTATACTCGGTAGAGTGCGCAGGGATAACATCCGCGTCTTATTTATACTCTGCAGAGTGCGTGTGGAGGCGGACCTCAACGCTACGTCTTATTTATACTCCGTAGAGTGCGTGCGGAGGCGGACCTCGACGCTACATCTTATTTATACTCCGTAGAGTGCGTGCAGAGGCAGACCTCGACGCTATGTCTTATTTATACTCCGTAGAGTGCGTGCGGAGGCGGACCTCGACGCTACGTCTTATTTATACTCTGTAGAGTGTGTGCGAAGGTGTCCCCCCGCACGTCTTTGCAAGCCTCCGCGCGTTTTTGCAAGAAACAAGACAGGTTTCGCAAACGGTGAACTTTATTGAATTTCCATTTGCGCAGGTGAGCGATTACAAAAGGCGAGGTACTAACCACTGATCGCTCAAGGGCAGGAATGGCGGCGACTGTCGTTGCCGTGGCGGCGAGGCGGGGCATGGTGGGAGCCTCTACTGCTGGAGCGATCCACGTGGGAGCTTGGTGGGGTGCTTCCTGAAGCCGCCGAGGATCCTTGTGCTGGCATGCCCGGCCTAGGTGTCTCGTTGAGCCTCGTGGTGCGGTCCTCTGGTGCCGAGCTCTATGCGTTGGGCCACATCTTGGTCACCGTGGGCGGTGATGATGCCCTGCGGGCCGGGGAGCTTCATGCATAAGAAGCCGTGGTGTGGGACTTCCTCGAAGGAATTGAGGGTTGGTCGCCCCAATATGGCGTTGTAAGGGTACGGGATATCAACGACGTCGAAGGTGACGTCTTCGCTCCTCACGTTGTCGTCCCGCCCGAAGGAGACCGGCAGGCATATCTGGCCCAGCGCCCTCAGGGGCTGGCCTCCAAAGCCCTATAGCGGGATTCCCGAGGGGCCCAGGCGACTTCGGGGGATCCCCATCTTGTCAAAGGCCGCTGCGAATAAAATATTCGCGAAGCTTCCTCCATCGACTAGGACACGCTTGACGTCGCATCCTACGATGGCGACCTGAATGACCAGGGGATCTTGGTGGGGGAACTCCACACCTTCGGCGTCGGCGGGCGTGAAGGTAATTTTGTATTGCGCCCAGTCCGGCGGTGCCTGTGCCGGGTATGCCGCCACGTGGTGTAGTCTTCACGCATAGGCCTTTCGCTGCCGCGCCGAAGCAAACTCCAGCGAGGAGCCCCCAGAGATGACGTTTATGACTCTGCGCTGGCCTCCCTCCGAGGCTTGGATCCGCAGGGGGCCCTCCTGGGGTTGCCGCACGTGGGCTTGGATCCGCAGGGGCCCTCCTGAGGCTGCGACCCCTGATCCTGGATCCGCATGGGGCCTTCCAAGGGATGCTGGATGTGGGCTACGATGGAAGGCCGCACCTCGGGGTTTCTATCCCTGGCGACGCTCTGTCGAAGTGCCGCGATGGTGGTGCATGCGCGCATGTCGTGGCTGCCCCGACCATGTACCTCACACCATAGGCCATGATGCTGGTCGTCGTATTCTGTGCGGGTCCTATCGTCCCGACCCCGACCGTGCCCCCGACCCCGGCCTCGGTGAGCTCTGTCGCCACGACCAGCGGGGGCATTGTCTTCAGAGCCGCCTTCGATGTCGAAAACGTAGCGGGCTCTTTGAGACTTTTGTTGGCCACGCTTTGGCTTGTCGTCCGACGGGTCCTTGTGCTGGGCGTCCTTGCGCTCGGGGGCATCCTTCGATGGCTTCTGCTTGCGCTTGCCCTTCGAGGAGCCTTCCTTCGGCGAATCTCTGTTCTTCGCCGCGCCCCCCCGCTTGATTGGTGTCGGAGTCATCACCTTGACACCGCCGCGCGTCTTCTTCCGCTCTGGCATACTCTTCCATCTTATCAAAGAGCTTTGCCACCGTCTTGATTGGCTTTCGCGCATTGTATTCGGCCAACGGCCCCGGGCGAAGGCCCTGTACTGCTGCGTTGATAATGGTTGTCTCGTTGACATCCTTGACCTGGCAACGGACCTTCGCAAAGCACTTGAAATACTCCCGGAGCTTCTTTGAGAATTTCTGCTTGACCGCGAAGAGCTGGTCCGCGTCGACGCGCTCGACATAGTTCCCTTGGAAGTTGTTGTAGAGTCGATCGCGGATCTGATCCCATGCGTAGATGGAGTTTGGCTCGATGGTGAAAAACCAAGAGAGCGCCACTTCCTGTAGCGCAAGGGGGAGTCCCTTCGCCTTCGTGGTGTCGTCTTCGCCGGCAGCTTCAATGGCGTTCTCGTACACGCGCACGAACTCCCGGGGGTCCGTGTCACCCTTGTATGGCTCGATGGCACTGGGGAACTTGAAGTCCTCCGGCCAGGTTGACTGCTGCAGGCCTGCAGAAAGTGGGGACTCCGGGTCCACGCGTCGCAGAGGAACACGGCGGGACGTTGGAGCGTCACGGCTATCCGCCCGCTCTGGCATGGGCTCTGGCGTGACCACCGGCGGGGTCTGCTGACTCCGAGCCTCTTGCATATCCTGCACGGCCCCGTGGAGATCTGCTAACTCCCGCTGGAATGTGCTGAGGGCCGTCAGCAAAGCGTTCTCCATTGTAGGCGTAGCCGGGGCAATCGGCGCACCTGGTCGCATGGCCGGGACAGCGGCGACCACGGCTTGTGCTCCTGGGTTGCCTGCTGTGCCGGCGTGGTGGACTCCGGAGTTGAGGACGAGACCCGCGTTTCCGCTGGGACCGCCCACCGCTCCCGCACCGGGTGTAAGGACGGCGGCTGTGCCAACGTGGGCATCGGCGCTACCGCCCCCAACCACCCGGTCGGCGCTGCCGACGTTGGCTGCTGTGCCCGCGGCGGGATCACTCGTCATGCGCAGGGCGGTGTTGACCGTCGTGGCGGCGGCCGTGGGGTCGATCGTCGTGATGATGGTGGCGGGGTCGACCGTCGTGCTGTGAGCATCGATGTTCGTGGCTGTCGCACCCGCGTCGCCATCCACGCCGGCGACTGTTGATGCCGAAGCCCTGGTGCTGACGCGAGACTCCGTCGCACCCGCCTTCTTCTTCTTTGCCGCCGACGATGAAGCTTTCTTCAGTGCCATCCACCTTCGGATCTTGAGGCTTGCTCTTTTTCCTTCCCCACGGACGGCGCCAACTGTTGTGGTTACAGACCAAACAGAGAGAGAGAGAGAGAGAGAGGTATGGTAGTGGAGAGTTAGGTGAGCAATGCTTAGGGTTTACCCCATGGCTTGTATCGTATATATATATCCACATGGGGAGTGTTTTTATAACCTTACCCTTACACCTGAGTAACCCCCTCAAGGGTGTTTATGTCATTACATGTGTCCCGTATTGGGCTTTACAGCCTTCTAACAGGCCGGCCGGGCTTAGGTGGGGGCCACCCCTACAACAGTACCTATTATCATTAAGGAAAGAAAGATACAAGTTCTCTAGTCTTCCTCTTTTCTTCAACAGGCCTTAGAACCTTACCGGCAGCATGGTTGGCCAATCAAGAGCGAGTGCCCTACCCTCAGTACTCAGAGTCATAACACAACATTAGGTATCAGAGCCTCTCACTATGGCTTCCGATATTGAATTATCTCCGTTTGACATGTTGATGGCTAGCAACAAGAAAATAAAGTCTTTACTCAACAATATGATGGCCACTTGGAGAAGGCTATAGAGTTGGTGGACAAGCTAAAGGAGCTAAAAGAGGCGTCGCGTGCCATTGCAATGGTTGCGCTACCACCACCTTCCCCATTGTCAGCGTCGACACTGGCCACATCACCAACGACGACTCCTCTTCAGGCTTCACCTTTGGTAACTTTGCCAAGGAGGACGGTTGTCGCTGTCCAACGGCAGTCATCTCTACGCGACCGGTTGACACCGTACCTCCACAAATGTGGAGCACAACGGCTTCCATGTAGGGTTCATCGACATCGTCACATCCCTTCCACGAGGCTTTTACAATGCTTAACTTTGATGTTTGCTCCCACTCTAGAGTGAATCCACAACACTGGTGATAGTGACCATTTCCATCCTGGGTTACACCTCACCCCTAGAACATTCTCTTCCTAGGCTACATTTTCAATGAGAGACCTAGTTGTTAGGGAGTCTATGGTCCTTCACATTTACAAAATCCATAAGGACAGTGACCGTTACAAGCCACTATCATCAATCATAACAGAAATCCAAAAATACACATACCAATCTAAATGTGCGGGATTCACACTAAAGCTAATCAAATTAATGGGTCAGGTCCATCCCATAACTAGACTTGTGGTTGTATGATTTGTGTGTAGAAAAGAGAAGCACAAGAATTCAATCCTTAAATAACTTAGGTGAGACTAACCACAAACCCATAGCTCATTTAATCCCTACACAGCTATTCAAGAAAGGACACGTGCAATCCCTGCACAGCCTATCCAGAAATAACACATGCAAACCCTACACGGCCAATCCAATATGTGCAATCCTTGTATCAGTCTCAACAAACTACTCACCGAGTCTTCACCAGTTTAGAAAATATTTTTCTTGTGTTTCAGTGGTAACCCATGTTACCATTCCATTATCATGATTTCAAATTCAGTTGGTAACATTTGTGTTGTATTTCATTTCATCACTAGAGCATGTCCAAGCACAACCATAAATGGTAATATTTAACCAATGGTAGAGTTATCATTATTATAAGTATCCTAGGGCAACACGGCTGTCGTAGGGGTGGCCCCCACCTAAACCCAGTAGGCCTGGTAGGAGATTATAAGGCCCAGAATAGGCCATGTGTAATGACATAACTGCCCCCAGAGGGGATAACCAGATGTAAGGGTATATCTGTAAAAGCACTCCTCATGTGTATATATATATGAGTAAGCCATGGGGAGGACCCAGGCCATGACACTTATCTTCATCACTCTCCACTACCATCTCTCTCTCTGTTTGGTCTGTAGCCACGACAGTTGGCGCCGTCCGTGGGGAGGACGAGGACAAGCCTGAAGACCGAAGAAGAAGGATGGCACTGAAAAAAAGCTTCTTCAGCGGCGGCGAAGGGAAAGAAGGCGGCCGGGCCAGAGCGTTGTATGAGTACCAGGGCTTCGGCATCAGCAGCGGCGGACGCGGGCGCCGATGCAGGCGCGGTAGCCGGAGACGTCGACGTTCGCGCCGCGACGACCAACCCCGTCATCGGCACCGCGACGACCCACCCCGCCACCGGCGTTGCGGGGACGGGCCCCGCGGTCGAAGACGTCGGCACGGGTGCGGCGACAACCGACCCCGCCGACACAACGACAGCCGACCTCGCCGCCCCCACTGCAACCCTCGCCGGCGGCGCGGACCAGGCGGTTCGGGGTAGCCACGACGGAGCGACCGGCAGTTCGGGACCTTGCGACGCGGTCGTCCCCGCGCCGACCTGCCCGTCGGGGGTACCGGCGACCCCGCCTGCACCGGCGATGGAAAGTGCCCTGCTGGCGGCTCTCAATGCATTCCAACGGGAGCTAGGGGACCTTCGCGGAGCCGTCAGAGATATGCAAGAGGCTCGGAGTCAGCAGGCCGCGCCAGTGGTCGCGTCCGAGCCCACGCCGGAAAGGGCGGACAGTCGCGAAGCCCCCGCATCCAGCCGCGTGCCGCTGCGGCGCGTGGATCCGGAGTCCCCGCTTTCGGCGGGGCTGCAGCAGGCGGCATGGCCCGAAGACTTCAAGTTTCCGAGCGCCATCGACTCGTACAAAGGCGACACGGACCCCCGTGAGTTCGTGCGCGTGTACGAAACCGCGATCGAAGCCGCGGGCGGCGACGACACCACGAAGGCGAAGGGACTCCCCCTCGCGCTACAAGGAGTGGCGCTCTCTTGGTTCTTTACCATAGAGCCGGGCTCCATCTAGGCGTGGGAACAGCTTCATGTCCGCCTTCACAACAACTTCCAAGGAAACTACGTTGACCGAGTCGACGTGGACCAGCTCTTCGCCGTGAAGCAAAAACCTTCGGAGAAGCTCCGGGACTACTTCAAACGCTTCGCCAAAATTCGATGTCAAGTGAAAGACGTCAACGAGACCACCATCGTCAATGCAGCCATACAGGGCCTTCGTCCGGGCCCGATGGCCGAGTACAACGCGCGAAAGCCAATCAAGACGGTGGCAAAGCTCTTCGACAAGATGGAAGAATATGCCAGGGCGGAGGAAGACGCGCGGCGTAGGCAAGGTGACGACTCCGACACCAACCAGGCCGAAGCCTCGGAAAAAGCCGAAGATCCGCCGAAGGGCGGTTCTTCGAAGGGAAAACGTAAGCAGGAGTCGTCCCGGAACGCGCCCGACCGTAGGGACAACCCGCATAAGGAGTCGTCCGATCAGCCCAAGCGCGGCCAGCAGAGGTCGAGGCGAAACCGGTACGTCCTCGACATCGAAGGCGGGTCCGACGAGGGTGCTCCAGCGGGCCGAGGCGGTCGGGGCCGCCGTGGCCGGGGGCGCGGCCGTGGCAGGGGCCGCGACGATAGGGGTCGTGGGGATTACGACGACCAGCATCAGGGACTGTGGTGCATAATCCACGGCCGCGGCAACCATGATACCCGCGCCTGCACCTCCATCGCGGCGCTCCGCGACAGCGTCGCTAGGGACAGGAACCCGGAGGCGCGCCCGCCTGCGGTGGCCCACGTCCAATTCCCATACGAGGCCCCCATGCAGGTACAGGCGCAAGGGATGCAGGTATAGGCGCAAGGGATGCAACCCCAGGAAGGCGCCTTACGGATCCAAGCTCACGTACAGCAGCCTCGGGAGGGCCTCCTGTCGTTGCAGGCCCCGAACGCAACCTACCGCAGGGTCATTAACGTCATATCCGGAGGCTCTGCACTGGAATTCGCCTCGGCACGGCAACAGAAGGCCTACGCGCGAAGACTAGATCACGTGGCGGCATACCCAGCGCAAGCACCGCCGGAGTGGGCGCAGCACGAAGTTACATTCACACCCGATGATGCCCAAGGTGTGGACTTCCCTCATCAGGACCCCCTGGTCATCCGGGTCACCATCGCGGGATGCGACGTGGGGCGCACCTTGGTGGACGGTGGTAGCTCCACGAACGTATTGTTTGCGGCGGCCTTCGACCAGATGGGGATCCCTCGAAGCCGCCTGGGGCCCTCGGGAATCCCACTGCAGGGCTTCGGGGGACAGCCCCTGCGGGCGCTGGGCCAAATCGGCCTTCAAGTCTCCTTCGGCCGAGATGACAATGTGCGGACCGAAGATGCCACCTTCGACGTGGTCGACCTTCCGTACCCCTACAATGCCATTCTAGGGCGCCCAATCCTCAACTCCTTCGGCGCAGTACCACATCACAGCTATCTGTGCATGAAGATCCCGGGTCCCCGGACCATCATCACCGTCCGAGGCGACCAGGATATGGCTCGGCGCATCGAGCCAGGCACCAGGTGCCCGCGTCGCGAAGCCCAACGACGCTCTTAGAGCCGGCGTCACAGCGCGGAGGTCCGCGGGGTCACCCATAGGCGCCTGCGCGGGCCCTGCAGATGTCTAGCGACTAGAGGCTGCGGCCGCACCAAGGGCAAACGGTCAGTATATCCACACTTTGTAGTTGCCCACCCGTGCAAACGGGGATGTAATGCAGATCGCCGTTTGCCGCTAATCTTTCTTCGTCACACGCAAGCACGCGGTGAGGGCGCGCGCAGGCTTGGCCAACGCGCCCGTCCCCGCATCGTACACCAAAGACGCACGTTCGCGTGTGCACTCGCCGTCGCCAGGGGGACGCCCTCGCGCGCACAAGTCTCCGGACTATAAAGAAGACGTAGCGTCGAGCCTAGCTCCGCACGCACCAGTCCACGGACTCTAAATAAGACGTAGCGTCGAGGTCCGCCTCCGCACGCGCGAGTCTCCGGACTATAAATAAGACGTAGCGTCGAGGTCCGCCTCTGCACGCGCGAGTCCACGGACTTTAAATAAGACGTAGCGTCGAGCCTAGCTCCGCACGCGAGAGTCTGCGGACTATAAATAAGACGTAGCGTCGAGCCTAGCTCCGCACGCACCAGTCCACGGACTTTAAATAAGACGTAGCGTCGAGGTCCGCCTCCGCACGCACTCTACGGAGTATAAATAAGACGCAACGGGGGGACGCCTCCGCGCGCACTCTAAGGAGTATAAAGAAGACGTAGCGTCGAGCCTAGCTCCGTACGCACCAGTCCACGGACTTTAAATAAGACGTAGCGTCGAGCCTAGCTCCGCACGCGAGAGTCTGCGGACTATAAATAAGACGTAGCGTCGAGCCTAGCTCCGCACGCACCAGTCCACGAACTTTAAATAAGACGTAGCGTCGAGCCTAGCTCCGCACGCGAGAGTCTGCGGACTATAAATAAGACGTAGCGTCGAGCCTAGCTCCGCACGCACCAGTCCACGGACTTTAAATAAGACGTAGCGTCGAGGTTCGCCTCCGCACGCGCGAGTCTCCGGACTATAAAGAAGACATAGCGTCGAGCCTAGCTCCGCACGCACCACTCCACGGACTTTAAATAAGACGTAGCGTCGACGTTGGCCTCCGCACGCGCGAGTCTTCGGACTATAAAGGAAGTCGTAGCGTCGAGGTTCGCCTCCGCACGCGCCACTCCACGGAGTATAAACGAGACGCGCAGACCTGCCCTCCGTGTTCGGCGGCAGGTAACACCAAGCATAAGGTACTATTTGGTTCCATTATAAGCGCAAAGGGATTACATGGTTACAAGCGTAGGACCCAGTGCGTCATCCCCCTGCCCTCCCGACCAACCGCTCAGCCTTGGCGCGGCGCGGACGAGCCCGCGCCGTCGTCACCACGGCGCTGAAGGACCCCTTCAAGCCACTGGAGGAGGTCCCCCTCCCCATGCAACGTCTGCTGCACGGCGACCCTCGCTGCACCTTCCCCGAAGCGGCCCCAGATCCATTGATGGAAGTTCTGCAGGCTAGGCCCGATGGAACGGATGGCGTCCGACATAACCTCTGGGCGGTCGGGAGGATCCAGTTGAGGGTTCGCTAGCTCATGGGTATGCCTACACCCACGAGTGTGAAGCAGGGCGAGGGCGAAGCACGCACCAACATAGCTGCAGTGCTCGCCAAAGGTCATGGCGCCACGAAGAGCAACGCCGGCCCCCTCCTCGATCAGCCCGAGCGACTCCGACAGGGCCTCCGGCCTGTGCGTAGTGTCTGGCACTCGGACGCACAGATCCCGGAGGGCCTGGTTCAGAGCCTCCATGGCCCGCCATGCCGACAGGGACGCATTTTCCAGGACACGGCGGTTCTCGGCAGCAGACTCCGCCAGCTGGGCCTTCTCCCCTTCTAGGACGGCGATCTGCTGCACGAAGGCGGCGCGCTCCCCAGCCGTGGCGATCTGAGCTTCCGTGGACTCGAGTTGTGCGGCCACCAGGGTGTCCCCCAGCGCGCGAAGTTCTTCATCCTTCGCGGCGAGAGCAGTGTTTGCTTCGCGGAGGCTGGCTTCCAGAGCCCTCCGCTCCCGGACGCGGGCCTCGTCAAAGGACCGGCCGAGGGCAAGCGTCTGGCAGAAACAACAAATCAGCAGGCGTCCAGAAATACCTTACAAACGGAAACGCACGTATTTACCCTCATCTCGGAGGCCTGTAGCGCGAGCGCTAGGAGGTCCCCCACGCATGACGACAGCGCCTCTCGGTTGAGGCCGTTATCGGCACGCTCTGCGGCTGCGGTGAGGTCGCAAAATACCTCCGGGCGAGGGAGGAAGTCCGAGCGAGCGAGCCCCGGCCCCAAAGCGCCCAGATTTATCGCGGCCACGGCCACGTCAGCAGCAGCGGACACCTGCGGGCATCCTGCACAAGGCTCCCAACTTCGTGCATACCTCCGCTGCTCGATCCTTCGCCACGTACGGGAGACGTCGTCTCCCCTGATGTCGGCAGAATGAGCGAGCAGATCGGAGAGAGTCTCGCGAAGTCAGGTGAAGAAAGGGACTCACACCTACCTCCTGCGCCCCTCGTCGTGGTCGGAGGTGGCGCCGGTTCGACTGCCCAGGGGGAGGCAGGCGCCTCGACGCTCGGGGAGAACATCTTCTCGGCCGGGCCAGACGCCGTAATCCCGCGGCAAGGCCCCGCAACAGCGTATCGACCCCTAGTTGGCGGCGGGGACTGCATCCGAGGGCGTTTCGCCTGCGGTGGCACAGGTGATTCTTCCACGGCAGGACCAGCCCCAGTCACTGTTGCCCCCACGGCTTCCTCTGTAGGGGGCACGCCCTCGTCGGCCGCTGCGGTTGATAACGCACCTTCCACCGTGGTTGGCTCGCCAGGAACGGCGCCACCCCCCGGGTTGATGAGTTCCAACTCAACGACGGCCGCGAGCCCAAGCACGGGCTCGTGGGCGTCGGCAGAAGGTGCCGGGGGATCCGCGGCGGTGCGCCCCTCCGAAGCAGTATGGCCAGGCCCACCGCCGGTCGCACGCCTCGTCTCAGCTGGGCTAGCCGCCGGAGGGGCTGCAGGGTCGCGTATGGCGGCCGGGGAACGGGCCCGGCGTCGAGAAGATAGCACCCCCGAAGGGCTACCACCGCCCTGAGCGCCCGGAGTCCCGGCGGGAAGCTCTTCCGGCACCGCACGCTCGGGCACGGCAATGCCCACAGCCTCGCAGGTGCGGTTTACTCGCCCCTGCTTAGCCGCCTTGACTGCGGCCTCGCGAGCCCGGTGCTCCTTAAGCGTGTACGGGCCGAGGAGCGCTGCAACCGCGCGCTCCACATCTTCTAGCCGGGCCACTGCGCAGGAGATCGCGTCAGTCAGGCGGAAGCCAAACAGATACAATGGCGCGCGTAAAGCGTGCTGGGCGACTTACAAGGGGCGGACGGCGGCAGCAGGCGAGACACGGATGGGTCGAACCCGTCCTCGCGGGGGCCATTCTGTCCAACATACTTTCCCCGGGAGGAGAGTGGCGCCGCCCCATACATCGTGAACTCCTCGGCTAGGTCGCGCACGCTCATTCGACGGGCGACACTGACAAGGCTCTGTAGCTTTTGCGTGTCGTCGACCTCCGCCTTCAAACTCGGCGTGATGTTAAACGAGATCGGCCCACCTCGGCAATGCATTCTGCTCTTGTCGGTCACGGTGTAATAGAACCACCACCGCGTCCAGCCGGCCGCCCATTGCCCTGACAAGGCTGGCACAGGGAACAACGTCGCGCATGACGCCCGGAGCACGAAGTCCACACCGCCGAAGTTGGACACCGCCCCGTCAACCTTTCTGGGTCGATAGTGTGCGTCGTGCAGGGTGGCGAATAAGCTCACGCTGGGACGCCACCCCTCTGTCCGCATCGCCCACGTGAAGACGGCTAGGCGGAGTATCGCGTGGGGCGTCAACTGGGCTAGCTCCAACTGGTAGGCCCGCAGGACTTCGCCCACGAACAGTGTGCAGGGCATCCGAAGGCCGGCATCGAAGAACGCCACGAAAACAATAGCCTCCATGGCCCCGGGCTTCGGCTCCGTCTCGTCCCGACGGGGTAGGCGAGCCCCATTGCGATCCACGATCTTCCCCTCATCCACGAGTCGCTGCAGCGTCCCTTCAGTCATGCGGCTCTTCCCCAGCACACGGGAGCAGGAGCCTCCCGAGTGCTCCATGGCGTTCCACCACTTGTTGGCGCGCGAGCTCCCCCGCGGCACCAATTTGTACTCCTGAGAAGGATGGGTCGCCTCGCCCTGGCTAGGCAAGGAACCACTGCGGGGGTGGTAGGCGGCATCGTCCTGGTTGGCCATCACTCTTCGCGACAAGGGAGGAAGATGCAGGCAAAGGAGCAACTGGCGTGAAAATTAGCACGGGCGGAAGCGAAGCGGCAGATCAAAAAGCAAAGCAAGAAAGGGTGCCTCCACCCCAACACTAGCACCTTATAAAGGCCGCTCGCCTGCCTTGTGGCTCAGCGCACAGACGGATCAAATTCCCAGCGATTCGGCTATCCAAGATTTGGAACGAAGAACCGCCGGGACCTAGAGGGCCGTGCCAGGTAGGTGGCCAAGCAGCGCACAACGCCCCTACATCTTCAACACGCGTCCAACTTCTCGGGGGACGAGGCGAACGGCCGCGGTCACGCAACCGCTCACATCCCACGACGCACCAGTCGTGAGTCGCCACGTGCCCCACCTGCAGCAGGGCAGACTGCACGACGCGACAGCCTGACTTCTGCCAGGTCAGGAGTCGGCGTGATTCAAGCCGCCATTAAAAGCGCACTACCAGACTGCAAGGTCACAACAGCCCCGGAGCGCGCGCGTCTACTTCGACTTGGGCGCCAGCTTCGCTGCCCACCCGTTCGAAGCGTAGGGGACGGAGCGCGCGCGCCTACTTCGACTTAGGCGACAGCTTCGTTGCCACCCGTTCGAAGGGTAGGGGACGGAGCGCGCGCGTCTACTTCGACTTGGGCGCCAGCTTCGCTGACCACCCGTTCGAAGGGTAGGGGACGGAGCGCGCGCGTCTACTTCGACTTGGGCGCCAGCTTCGCTGCCACCCGTTCGAAGGGTAGGGGACGGAGCGCGCGCGCCTACTTCGACTTGGGCGCCAGCTTCGCTGACCACCCGTTCGAAGGGTAGGGGACGGAGCGCGCGCGTCTACTTCGACTTAGGCGACAGCTTCGTTGCCACCCGTTCGAAGGGCAGGGGACGGAGCGCGCGCGTCTACTTCGACTTAGGCGCCAGCTTCGCTGCCACCCGTTCGAAGGGTAGGGGACGGAGCGCGCGCGTACGGAGCGCGCGCGCCTACTTCGACTTGGGCGCCAGCTTCGCTGACCACCCGTTCGAAGGGCAGGGGACGGAGCGCGCGTGTCTACTTCGACTTGGGCGCCAGCTTCGCTGCCACCCGTTCGAAGGGTAGGGGACGGAGCGCGCGCGTACGGAGCGCGCGCGCCTACTTCGACTTGGGCGCCAGCTTCGCTGACCACCCGTTCGAAGGGTAGGGGACGGAGCGCGCGCGTCTACTTCGACTTAGGCGCCAGCTTCGCTGCCACCCGTTCGAAGGGTAGGGGACTGAGCGCGCGTGTCTACTTCGACTTAGGCGACAGTTTCGTTGCCACCCGTTCGAAGGGCAGGGTACGGAGCGCGCGCGTCTACTTCGACTTGGGCGCCAGCTTCGCTGCCACCCGTTCGAAGGGTAGGGGACGGAGCGCGCGCGCCTACTTCGACTTGGGCGCCAGCTTCGCTGACCACCCGTTCGAAGGGTAGGGGACGGAGCGCGTGCGTCTACTTCAACTTAGGCGCCAGCTTCGCTGCCACCCGTTCGAAGGGTAGGGGACGGAGCGCGCGCATACGGAGCGCGCGCGCCTACTTCGACTTGGGCGCCAGCTTCGCTGCCTACCCGTTCGAAGGGTAGGGGATGGAGCGCGCGCGTCTACTTCGACTTGGGCGCCAGCTTCGCTGCCACCCGTTCGAAGGGTAGGGGACGGAGCGCGCGCGTCTACTTCGACTTGGGCGCCAGCTTCGCTGCCACCCGTTCGAAGGGTAGGGGACGGAGCGCGCGCGTCTACTTCGACTTGGGCGCCAGCTTCACTGCCACCCGTTCGAAGGGCAGGGGACGGAGCGCGCACGTCTACTTCGATTTAGGCGCCAGCTTCGCTGCCACCAGTTCGAAGGACAGGGGACGGAGCGCGCGCGCCTGCTTCGAATCAGGCGTCCGCCTCCGCTAACACCATCCCAGACTTCGGGCTCCCCAACCACAAGCTTGGAGGAATTCACAGGCCGCAGGGGACGGAGGGGGCCAAAGGACTCGGCGACATGGCTTCGGCCCTGTGAAGCCCTTCACCATAAGAGGCTCCTGTCGTAGGGGTGGCCCCCACCTAAACCCAGCAGGCCTAGTAGGAGATTATAAGGCCCAGAATAGGCCATGTGTAATGACATAACTGCCCCCAGAGGGGATAACCAGATGTAAGGGTATATCTGTAAAAGCACTCCTCATGTGTATATATATATGAGTAAGCCATGGGGAGGACCCAGGCCATGACACTTATCTTCATCACTCTCCACTACCATCTCTCTCTGTTTGGTCTGTAGCCATGACAACGGCAAAGGAATATCAACAAATCAAGGATGGAGAATTTTAGGTATCAAGTGCATGGTGTAACTAGGCAATCAACCTTTAACATAGCATTATGTAAATAATCATAACAAGCATGCATTTGTATTTGAGAGCAAAATATTTGCATTTGAAATCTGGGTTCAGTATGATTAATTATAAGGACTTGCCTTAATCAAATATAGCTAGGGTGGAATCTTGTTTGTTGACAACGGGGGGTGTCTGAAGCGTCAAAGTCTATACACGTGAAATCATCTATATTCAATACAACTTTCAAATAAAATTCAAATAAACTTACAAAATATGACTTTAGATATGTCAGAAAGCTTTTGAATTTGGATAAATTTAGAAACAAAAATCACCGATTGGATTTGAAATGAAAAGGTTATGGCCTTTCAAAGTTTGACCGAAATGAAATTCTAGAAATTCGAAAATTTCATACTAGTGGGATTGGCTGGAATTTCTTTTTCTTTTGAATTATTTTTATTAAGAAAAATGATGAAGGGATGATAGGTGGGGTCTAATGGATGTTATTTTATTTTCTGATTATTTTTATTTGGGAAACTCTGAGAGGCTGACAGGTAGGGTTACGGACTCGGTCTACAAGGTTATCTATAGAGAGCGGGAGCCACATGTTGGAGACAGTGGTCCATGGACTTGGTTTATGCGTTGGTTTAAATGGTGTGGCGTCCACATGTTAGTAAATTATGGGCTTCAAACTAGAGTTAATTAGGATTCTTTACCAAAAGGGCCACATGTCATACTAATATTGAGTATCTATGTAATGGTTAATTTAATCACCACGTTAACCAACTTTCTGATGAGTGGGCCCCATGGGTCAATGATACTGAGCAAATCAACGGATGAGTCCATGGTAGAGCTCCTTGGCGAGCTCACAGGTGGCGAGGGGAGGTCGGCATACTCGGCTAAGTGCCAAAATGGAATGTGCGGGCTAAGGCAAGCTTTTTGTGGTGATGGTGCTCGGCGTGGCGTACCACAGTGGTGGCTAACCGACGGATGAGCAGTGGAACTAGGCGGTAGTGCGGTGGTGATGGCACATATCCATGCTCAAGCCAAAGCCAAGCACGGGAAAGGTTCAGAAAGCTGCCTAGCGTGTTTTGGGCATGACGCGGGGACCTAGGGTTGTCGGATCGAGGTTGGCGGTGAGCAAAGTGGTGGTGACATGGTCGGCGATAGTGAACTTCGGGTTTTCTACCTAAGTTTTTCAAATTGGAGGTGGCTCTATGATCTACAAGCTAGGGTGAAGATAACGGAGCAATGCTCATGGCTTTTCACATAGTGTGTCATTCTATCCATGGTAGGTGATGGCGGTAAGGATGGGTGAATGTGGTGGGGCATTATGGCTGGTTATAGGGTTCGATGGCTAGCCTATAAGTTTGGCTTTGAAGTGAATTGCAAGAAAGCGAAAGGGCTTATTGAGAAATGGAGCATAGATGGAGGTTGATGGTGGCGATGATCCAGTAGGTGTTGGGGAAGACGAGCGTGTCCCAGTGGCTCTAGGGCACAGCAAGGTAATTCCAAGGGCGCATTAAAATGGGGAAGTCAAGGTGAACCAGAAGGGCATGATGGCAATGGCCAAAACTCACCTGAGCAAATAGAATAGGTGGCGAGGTCGGCGGTGACACTGCACATAGCACCGAGGGCACTGGCTTCGGGCTTCTTAAGGACAAACATGCATGAATAGGTGAGCGCAAGGTACAGGGAATGGTACGAACTCAAAGCACATGATGGCATCACCAGAGACTCATCGAATGGCAAGGAAATGTGCGGCGGAGCTCGCGGCTAGACTTACAGAAGATAAGAAATTCTTCCTCTCCGAAGGTGATGTAGTGGGTAAACTTAAGGAAAACTCTTAGTGAGTGAGTGCGAAGGTTTTGACATGTAAGGGTCGGCTTAAATTTGTGTGAGGAGGGATAGAAGGCGTGGGTGCCATGAATGGCTTTGGGTGCTGGGCGAGAGAGCTCGTTGGTGACGAGACTAGGTCACAGCGACGAGACGAGGTTGCGACACACAAGACTCGAGGCGTAGAGGGCTTCAATGCGCTGCTGCACATGAATACACGCAAAGGGATAAGTTCAGGCGTGTGAGAGAGGAGAGGAGGAAGAAGCATAGTGCCAGCTAATAGGTGGGACCAGGGCCAATGACGGCAAAAGAGAGCGAGCGCTAGGCTGGCTTGGCTGGGCCACTACGAGAGGGGAAGGCTAGGTTGTGCATCGTGTGGGCCGGCAGGGAAAAGGGATGATGGGTTGGGCTGGTGGGTTGGATTCAACCTGGAGTGAACGAGGGAAAGATTATTTAGTTTAAACTTTAATTTTGGTTTTTGAATTGAGTTTGAATTTCAGGATGTATTTGCACACAAGATTTTTAGGAAAAATTTATCAGCATCCAATTGTCTTTTAGAAATTTTGATTGATATTTTTGTGCTAAGGAATTTATTTTAAAATCTTAAACTCCAACAAGACTTTAGGAAATAATTTTAAAAAATGCACCAAAAAAATTTAGAATTCATGGAAATCATGCATGGTTTATTTTGAAGCCAAAATTAGGCTATTACAATAGATTAGATGCTTGACGCTGTTCAGTTTGCGATGCAGTGCAGATCGATGCAGGCAGCAAATCCATTGCATTTCCAGTGCGTGTGCTCTCTATAGCGCTCGGCTCCTCGTTGATGATCGATGCCACTTTGTTCGTCATACGCGTACATGCACCGATCATAGATCGATTAGCATGAGGAAAAGCAAATTCCTCTAATTGATAACACATACAGAACGACATACTCGGATTGAAGAGCACGCTCATGTTGACAACATGTTAAATAACTCGTGTCGTCAAGCGATCTACACAACCATTCAACACATGTATCTAGAAGAACAAACACACAATTAGACAATGTAAAACTAGAAGAACAAATTGACACAAGATATAGAGAGAGCAATACAGCAACATTTTTTACTTTAATAATTTTTTGGTTTAAATTACAATAGCTTCTCTTCTATATTTATAGCCTAAGAATCCTGCTGAGAATTTGATATACACTAATATCACTTCTTAGAGACGAATCCGAAACCGGCGGACCCAAAGGACCGACCTGCCCCCCTCCAAGGACGTGTTATTCAACAGAAAGATGGAGAATTAACCCATAGAGGTTTGCCACATTTGGTAAGAACTTTTCCGACATCTCATCTTATCTAAGCCACAAACTGACAGCTGGTTGCGCTGAGTATTACAACAAGAACCACAAAACAGAAAGCAAATAAAAGCGATGAGTATTACAAATTAAACAACAATTTAATGAAAAACTGTAATTTTATTTTTGGTTTCTGGATTGGGTTTTTTCTACCCAATTTTGTCGCCGGACATGGAGGTGAGTGACGTTCGAGAACATCAAATAGTGTATGTAAAGTGTACGAAAATACATACGCTGAAAACTTCAGAACATCAAAAAGGTGTATGCGAAATGCGTATAGAACATAAAAAGGCATATGTGAAGTGTATAAAAATACATACACATGTACCATAGTCACTCTCAGCAACCAAAATTCAACTAATCAGATCAATCTATGAAATGTCTCGCGTTCTGCTCAGGGTTTTCAATTTCGGACGAAATTTCGTTATTCGGACGAAATTTCGTCCCTTTCGTCCCCCAGCGAAAGATCTTCTATTCAGCTAAAATTCGGCCGAATTTGATCCTATTTAAAATTTGGTTAAATTTTGTCAAAAAATTGAATTTTTTCGTCCGAAATTTAAACGAAATAACCGAAATTTCGTCCTTTCGGTTCTTTCGCCTGTGGGCGAAAAAATTTTCTCCCCGAAAGATTTTTCCCTGGTTCTGCTGGCTTCGCACCGGTACAAACAAGGATTAGTTAACGCAGTGGAATGATCAATCTAGGGGGGACAGAAGGATGATCCCTGGGACCAATCTGTTTCTTCTCTAGCCAGAAACAGAATCGGAAGAAGGAATGAAGAGAGAGACTAGTATACTAGATCAGAGATGACATCAGTTTAAGCAAGCCAGGGCCTCGAGGGAGCCCTTGGAAATGCCTTTGGCGTTGTTGCACAGCGCCATGGTCTTGTTGTTCTTGCCGCTATACTCCACCTTGACATCGAGGAGCTCCACGCCGCTGCAGGGCTGCTTGTCCAAGCAGAGCAGGCTCACGGCCTCCGGCGTCGACGATGTGCCGGTGATGTTCCGGAACGTGACGTCCTTGACGGTGACCGTGAAGCTGCCCTTGGTGTTGCAGATCTTCTCGGGGCAGTACTTCTGGTCGATGATGATGGGGTTGGCCACGTCCTCCATCTTGATGTTCTCGAACGTCAGCTTCGACGCCGTGATCGGCGACAGCGCGTCCTCGTAGGTCTTGATGCGAACGCCGTTTGTGCTGCTCCTCAGCACGCAGTCCCTGACGGTGACTTCGGTCACGTCCTTCTCGCCCTTGTACATCCCGAGGCAGCCCACGCTGATGCCCTGCCCTGGGCCGCAGGTCACGCCGGTGATGCTGACGTGGGCGCTTCCCGCCCCGACGGAGATGCAGTCGTCTCCGGTACCGATGGTCGCATCAGTGACGGCGATATTGGACGAGTCACCGATGTGGATGCCGTCGGTGTTGGGGCTGTCTGCAGGCGCGGCGATGGTCACGTTCTTGATGGTCACGTCCGTGGACATGTAGATGTTGATGTGGAAGAACTTTGCATTGAGTAGCGTGATGCCGGAGACGGTCCCGTTCTTCACGTAGTCCAGCACCAGCGTCTACACCATGTTGGAAATCTAGTCAATTTTCGGCATATTTTAATCCAGAAATTCAGCATATAAAACATGACATAAACATGCATGAGTGATCTATCAACGATGATGTATTCATATTCGCTAACGAACAAGCTAACAGCAACACCTATTAACATATTCATAGCGCACAGAAACAAATACATCAAAGATGTGTTAAGATTATACCCTCGGGCGGGGCCAGTGTCGGTGACACCGGAGGCGCCGTTACCATCAGTCGACATGATGGCCTATTCGATGTAGTCGATCAAATCGTGATGCAGGACGAAGCTTGATGCAGGAAGATGTTCGCAGTGCAGTCCCGCGAACAGTTCACCACCAGGAAGTAGACGTCGCAGATTGAGTAGTCGCGCCGATGCGCTCCCCAAAAACTTGATCGCCCGCCTACCCGTGCAGGTACACAAACGGACGGAGTTCTGGAGGCCTACTCGCCCAGAAACTTGTGCGCGCAAGGTTCTGGACCGGAGATTGCAGAGAGCTGCCGCCATTAGTCACTAGTAACTGCGCACCCATTACTCGAAAGTAACCGCAGCCATAATCCACTAGTAACTGCACCGTTACTGCCAGCGAGTCAGTGCACACGCCTGCGCGCGTACGTACGTACGTACGCACGCACCGCACCGCACCGCACCGCACGGCACGGCACGGCACGGCTCGGCGAGGCGAGGCGAGCGAGCGAGCGCGCGCGCGTTGGCTCTCTTCAATTTCACAAGGGGGTTACCTCGTTCCACCTTTTAAAGTGGTATAACTCCCATTGAATTCTCCATATGGGACTAAACAATTTTCCACCTAGCATTAGTTGTGGGCCTAGGAATTCCATTTGATTAATTGCTAAATTAAAATGGACCAATCCCAATTAATCCAACACACCACACATACACGCACGCATGCACGCACCAATATTACATTACAGACGTCCAAGGAATGTCCATATGTATTCGTGTTTATATGCATGCACGTACGTTGGGCAAGGCCTTGCAGTCATTGGTCCAGACAGCTTTGCCCTGGCCGTCGAGCGTGCCGGAGCCGGTGACGACAATGTTATCGACGTGCAGGATGTCCACCCAGTTAGCCTCGTACTTGGTCAGGTCGGTGGAGCCCAGAAGGGTGCCGTCGAGCTGGATGGTGACATCGCCCTTGCACGGCCCGCTGAAGTTGAGGGGGCCAACCAGGAATTCGCCCTTGGGGATGAGGATCGTCGGCTTCCCGGCCGCCCCACAGGCCGACTTCCACGCATCCTGGAGCGCCTGAAAGCGTTCGTCGCAGCTCCTTGTCGGTCAGCGAAAGCATCCCCCGTGGCATCAACGGACTACTGGATCTGGTGATGGCGGAAATCGAAGTGTGTTTCCTATAAAAAGTACCTTTGTGCTGTCCGTCTTGCCGTCGGCGGTTGCGCCGAGCTTGGTGATGTCGAAGGTCCCGCTGGTTCCGGACGCCTCTGCGGCGCCTTCCGGCGCAGCGGCAGGACCAGCGCTTTCCTTTGCTACGGCCCTTTTTGTTGCGCTCGCGGCGCACACGACCATGAGGACGAACAAGACCCTGGTAGCATTGTTCCTGAAAGCCATTTTCGTCCTACTGCTTCTCCTCGCCGATGCAGAGATGTCGCAAAAGATATGCTGCTCCAGAGAGGAGACACGTTTGCTACGTTCAAGGCATGTTGGTCTTGCCTTTGCTATTTTCAGGCTATGGACGAGCAGTTGCCCTGTCGTCTAGTTTTTACAGCTAGGTATTATATCCTTTTTTCTTTCTCTGACCAACTCTTTCCAGGTTGAACTGTGTGTGAACTGTGATGCATGTACGCATGCATGCATTAGGAATTTGGGATTGGCCACGCACAGACTTCAGTCAAGTAGCTTCAAATATATTAGGTTTCTTTGAAAAGTTTTACGGTGCCTTCTACTTCCAAGTTGGCTTGTAGTATAGATTATAGTATGGACTTTCCGTGTTGACACAATTTTTTCCAAGGGTGATATGAACTTTCTGTTCAACCTAAACTAATCCCAACCAAAATCCCAGTTTCGTACACTAGCAATGACAAAGGAATTAGGGTGCCTTTGGTTGAGCTTTTGGGAGCTGCTTTTGCTTCCAAAAAGCCAAAAGTCAACCAAAGGGGTGGAAACCAGAAGCTGCATTTTCAGAAGCAGCTACTTTTGGGTAGTACAGTTTTGAAAGCACCTTGGACCCTGCTTTTGGCTTTTGGCTTTCTGCTTTTTGAAATGGTGAAAATAGAGAGCTGTTTCACAGTTGTTTCAAGGAAAATAGAGATAGGAGGTAAGTTTTATACTTGTTTGAACCAAACAGCTTATAGCTTTTCCACAGCCCACAACCTACAGCAACTTTTCCACAGCCCACAGCTCACAGCAGCTTTTTTAGAAGCCACAGCTCAACCAAACACACCCTTAGCCATTGTCTTGCCGTCGGCGTCAAAGGAATTTGGAAGCCAAGCATATGTAACATCCCAAATTCTAGGGCATGTAAATATGAGAAAAAAATTTAAACTCTTTGAATGCATTTTATTTCCTTAGCTCTTTATTAGGTTTCTTTGAAAAGTTTGAATTTCAAAATCAAAATTGCATGTAATGCAAATCAAAGATTAAGACCAACTTATAAAAATTAAAAAGATGATTAAAAATTGACATTAAGAATAAATATCAAAGCAAGTTCTGAAGTTACCTAAATCAAATAAGTGTATCTAAATTTAACAAGAAGTCTTCTCATATTTTTCTAGAGAAATCTAGAGAATATAAAGCTCTAAAATTTTACACAAATATCAACTCTATATCAAGAGCATTCACAAAGATTTCGTAAATCTTTCGAGCCCATCTGATGAGTCTAACAGATATTCACTCTCTCACTGCCGAGTGTGGCCCACTTGCAGTACTCTTCTTCCACCTACAGCCTGCACGAGCACAGGCCACTGGTTTTGACGCCATGCTCATTGTTTTGATACTACGCCCGTTGTTTCTCCTATCTGCTGACAGCCCATGCCCTGTGCTCCCGCCTTGTCTCGACCCCGCCGCAAATTCCATCGGCTGCACCCCATTCTGTCGCACCACCTAGCTGGACAATGCGCAACGTGACTCAGCCTCGCGCCACTCCCTTCTCCTGCTCACTTCACGTGATTCTCGGCTCCGCGCCCACACTATGCCAGGTCAAGTTGTCTCCTCCCCGCTGTGCTACCTTGTCAATTTCCACCCAAGCTAACCCATGTGCTCGCATGCAGAGAAACCATGGCTGCACAAGCCCTTTGTTTTGGATGTCCTACCCATCATTTGGATGCCGTGACCACCATATCCCCACTCCACCTGTACTGCGTTGATGTGGCCATGCTCTGCACCTCGCCTTTCCTCCATGCATCTTGGCTTGGTGCCCATCTGTGTATCACAACTATTAAGTTAGCCCTCAACCGCTCCGCACTTACTCGAGAAGCTTCGACCAGCTAGCAAGTTCTGCCACAAGCTCTCGAACACGCAACTACTCGAACACACGGCTCCTAAACCCTTTGCATGGTAAGACAAATCCCATTAGGGCGCCTCTCTGCACTCGCTGACGCATCAGGCCCGCTGACAGGGTTCATCTTCCACCTCACGCGCATACGCCAACTCCACCGTGGTCGTAGCTCAAGCTGCTCCCGGTTTCTGACGCCACTCATACAATTTTTCCTCTGCTGCTGCTGCCAACTACATCTACCTGTTGCCTCAAACACGACAGATATCTTCCCCCTTGTCTCCTTCCATGCCTCGCATCCCACAATGAGTTTCGACCGCTCTGCTCGGTTGCCTTCCCATGCCTATAAAACCCTCCGAACATACCATTTTCTCCTCAGCTTGCCCTCTGGTCTCTTGCACATGATCCTTGAGCACTCTACTCTTTGGAATGTTGAGAAACTAAAGTCATATGGGACACCGGCGAGCACGCCACTGTGTGCTAGCTACTCTTGTGAGCTTCTCTCCTTCCCAGCTCTGTCGCAACATGCCTTATCTCTTCCTTGTGCACCCTACTCATTTGTTTAACCTTCCTTGAAGTGGATCACTCTATGGATCACTCGAACTATGCCTTCTTCTTCATCTCTGACAAGGACGCTGCCATAAGACTTCCTCTCTCTGGTGAGCCGTACCTCAATTCCTTTCACCCATACCTTCGCATGCATGCATGCAAGCTCATGCACACCCTTTTTGTAGTTTCTCTATTGCCAGACATCATTGTTGCCGCGGACCCCTTCGCTGCCAATGAGGTCTCCGATGCTAGCCTCGTCCACTCCTTTTTGAGTGTCGTCATCATCTTTTTTTTAGTGCCATCATCATCTTCGGTGAGTTTCTCCTCCCCCATGGAAGCTCCCCTAGCACCGAATCAAGCACTAGTAGCTCATAGCCCCGTAGTGCCTTTCCTTTGTCTCCGCCACCGTAGGACCACACCGTCGACCACCCTATCCTCCAAGTTGGTCCTCGATTTTTCACCTAGGCATGCAAATCGAGGTCCTAACTCCATTTTAGCTTAGGACCCGTTTGTCGAGGAGTCCCTCATCAGTGACAAGCCATAGCTCTCTCGATAGATAGTAGTACCATAGCAGTCGAAGTGAATAAAAGAACTAAAAGCAATCGAAGTCGAAAAGAGAACTAAAGTAAACGTACTCAAAAAGAAAACCACAGTAGTTGAACACAAAGACAACCACAGCAGTCGAAGACAAAATCTGGCAGCACTATCAAAACCTTCAACTACCGCTGTGTCGAGATCTTCGACCACTGACGTGTCGAGATTTCCAACCACAGTTGGGCATCGAAATCTTCGACTGCCATTGTGTCAAAATCTTTCACCGCTGCCATGTTGAGATTTCCAACCACAGCTAGGCATCAAAATCTTCGACTGCTGCTATGTCGAGATCTTCAACCAATGCCATGTCGAGATCTTTGACCGCTACCTTGTCGAGATTTTCAACCACAGCCGGGTGTCGAATTCTTTGACTACCACTGTGTCAAAATCTTTGAACATTGCCGTGTCGAGATCTTTGACTGCTGTTGTGTCAAAATTTTTGACCACTGTCGTGTTAAGATTTCGAACCACAGCCGAGCATTGAAATCTTCCAAATAAGAAACATAAGAAAAAGATAAAGAGATCAAGAGGGGTTTTTATATCCATCCCACAACACAAACATAAGAAAACTTCCAAATAAGATAAACAACTTAGCAAAAGCAACTTTATTTAGTATTAATATTTTAGATAAGCTTGTGGTTGTTGACAAAGAAATAACAACTCACAAGCACATTCTTTTATTTAACCTAATATTTAAAACTCATAGTAACCTAAGAGGCTGGTTTAAACAGGGCTAGGTGCTTATGCTTATCCCCAGTGCAACACTTCTTTAGTGGCAACTCAATGTTGTTCTCTCCATGTATTAAGGAACTGTCATCTCTAGAATGGATCTCAGCTAACTCCTCTTCTGCCCTGCAGAGCTAGTAGGAGACTAGTAAAGATAGTCTAGAGCCTTGGTGAGCTCCACCTGTTGGACAAATCGGGGGTCATCTTTGTTTTTCGTGGTTATGAAGAGGTTGTTGGAGTTGGTGGGGTACTTGCTGGGGTAGAATCGAAAAGTGGTGCCTCTCAGTTCTACTTTGTAGATATCCCTTAGCTGACGGATGGCTTCTCATGTAGCATCTTGAATACTAGTGAAGAAGGTATCCTGGACTTGTGGGGCATCGAAAGTATGGAAAGCGGTGTCATCCCCTATGTTGGCGAAGATCAGTACCTCCACCCTCCAATGTTCCTAATTGCCAATGGTCTAGAGGTATCCCTGGTAGATTGGTTGCGCTTTGAACTTCAGCTACTAAAGCAGTTTCCAGAGGCAGGTGGCTAAGTGACCGGCTTGGATTCCATGGGAAATATTAGTCGGGGTCTCGGCCATCTAAAATATTTGAGAAGAAAAAGAATCAGAAGACAATTTTAATAAAAGAACATGGTTGAGAAAAGATTGGGAGAGATAATTTATTACAAGATTTTTTGAAATTATATCTTCTATTAAAATATGTCCTTTAGGGTGAAACATTTCTACTCTATCTACGATCACGTCTTATAGTCATTACAGCTCTGATACCATATCTGTCAGACTCGAAAACAACACCTTTGAATCCTTTGTGTCAATTGCACCAATCTAGGAAAAGCTAGTACACATAGTGTAAACAGTGATGCATATCAAGCATAATAACAAACTTTATTGATTAAAAGAGTATGGGCCTTATGACCAAGTTTTACATCTTTCATAGACCATTGGCTAAATATAAAGGTAAATACAATGGAAACAAGGTATATAAAATAGTGAAGCCCAGAGAGCCTACCCACGGGTAAGAGACAGTAAGACATGGCCTACTCATCCTGATCCTTACCATAGTAAAAGTCCTCCTCCTTTGAGCAACAAAATTTAGCAAGGTGAACACACAAAATGTACCCCGCAAGTTACACAGGAAATGTAATAAAAATACAAGGCTAACAAGTGATGGCATATATGGTTAATTTAGCGTAAAACATTTAAAGAAATACAATAAATAGATAGGAAAAGGCTAAATTTAATACAGTAAGTAAAGATAGTAATTTAAACAAATTAATATCATTAGCGCAGGCATCGACCTGACACTAACCTAACCATGGGCATCCCACCTAGACTATCTTTCTCCAAAAGATTTCACAATTCCACTTAAACCAGTTTTGAAAACAAAGTTTAATATGTGAAAATTTTTACTCGACATACCAATGAACGTGGACATAGCTATCCAAGATAGTTGAAACACTCTACAGAAGTGGTACAACTTTACCCATAAGATGTGATTAACTCATGTTGTCGTCCACTACACACTTCTGTAGGGATGCAACTGAGTAATCGTAATAAGGCTTTTATAATGTGAAGCCGTCAACCTGGTCCTACCTCCACTAAGGTTTCAACCCAATAAAGAATCCACTAAATCAGGGCCTCCTCTTATGCTGTGTGAGACCTCTCGCGGCCTACACCATGCTCATATTCAGCCCACAATGAGTAAAATAGGCTTGTAGTACAATAGGCTCAGGTTGGAACCTACAAATTAATCAGTTAGGATGGTCCCATACTAGCCTTGTGGTAATACAATAGGCTTTGTAGCAGTAGCTCATATATCATCCATAATTGACTTAGGGAGACTTTCCATATACCCCTTGTGCCACTAAGTGCCCCCACCTAACCATTTGCCTAAGTCTAAACTAAGTTTTATATTTTAGTCTGCCAAATATTTCATAGTCCTTCTTAATTCACTTAAGTCAAGAATATATTTTAAAACTCATCATTTTATTTCTAGGCATGTTTAAGTATTTGCTACAAAAGTTCTCTAGCCCATACTAGAGTACTAACCAGAGTTTTATTCTAAGGTGACAAGTTATAAGGATTTGCGAAATCATAGGTGTCATAACAAATAAGTATTAACTAAGTTAAAAGTAGAATTGAAATACAATGAATAAAATTAGGCCTACAATATAATTTGAAATAATATAATTTTATTTGCAACTAGGATCAACATGATCAAGGTATGTAACTTGCCTTGCTCCACGGATTGATGAGAATCGACGAAGTAGAATTCTTCAGAACCGTCACAATCTACACGTGAAATTAACAAGCTAAATTCAAACTAAAATCCAAATAAATTCAAATAAACTCCAAAATTTAAAGAGGATGGTAGATGTGTGTAGATTGTGATTTTAGATGAATTTAGAAATTTGAATGGACCCAATTGTAGCTAGGATGAAGGAGAGCAAGCTCTCAAAATTTTTAATTCTAAGAAATTGAGAAATAAATAACAAATAGAATTTTTGGAATTATTTTTATAAAGGACAAAAATATAATTATGATGTCAGTGAGGATTTTTATAATTTGCCTGAATTATTTTTGTACTGGAAAAGACCTCGACCACTGATAGGTCTTGTAGACCTAGTCCACGGCACCGAATTTGGTCCATTGTGGGCCTAGCGCAAGGTTTGACATGGTGAGTCCATGTGGGCGGCTGTCCCGGGTGGTGGCAGCCACATGGTGTGGCGTGGCTCAGTCGACGGTAGTGGTTTCTCAGGCGTTTGCTAGTGCTCCGGTGACCGCTGGTGGGTGGCGATGGGTGCAATCGTATGAGGGATACGAGAGGAGTTTACTGGTACATGCGGGGTTACTGGAGGGTGATAGTGGATGGCCAATGGCAAGAATGAGATGGTGGGGACGGCAATGCTTCGGTGGATTCGAGCCTTTGGCAGTGTTTTCGCATGGTAAAGAGGTGAGCGAGTTGGTGATGACGCGTAGATGCTCCAGGTGGTGATGGAGAGACTCGATGTGGCATGAAGCAACCGAAAAAGCTCACCAAAGTCGGTCCGGGGCTCAGAAGCAGAGCCACACGGTGCGAGAGTGCCTCAAAGCTCGGGAGAGAGAGAGAGAGAGAAGGTGAGGGGAGGGTGGTGTGGTGGTAGGGGTGCTTGGGAGGGGTTTTATAGGGTCGTAGAAGGGGCTAGCTCCACAATTTCTTGTCGAAGACCATGAAGGTGTGGATTCGGGGGGAAAATAAGGAAGGGGCATGGAAAGGAAGCTGAGCGTGGGGATCTAGGGATTTGAATCCTGCACGGCGAAGACTTCCAAATCCAGAGAAGATGAGAAAGTAAGGGTGGGGTCGGCACGAGCTTGGTCACCTGCGACAAATAGGAAGGAGAGTGGGGGAGGAAGAGAGGAAGGAAGGAGAAGGCTGAAAGCATCTAGGCCCCTAAAAGGTTGGTTTTGGTAATCAATGACATTATGAGAATATGGGACTAACATGTGTGCTAAGTGTTTGGAAGGTTTAGTCCCGAAGGCAAAGTAAGAGAAACATGAAAAGGGTTTCATGGGATTCAAAGAACTCCAAGACAAAAAGGTAAATAGTTTACGGTTCTTTTCATTTTACCGGTCTTAGGAGAAAGTTTGGAAGACCAGATTATAGGATAAATGCCATACTATTAAGAGGGATCATGGGTAATTGCTTGATTACATGTTCCTATGCCTTATGGTTCAATTTAGGATCATGCACGCACTTAAAAATAAAATGGAATGCTAAAACTGTGCACTGTCAGAAAAATCCGAAGTACTGGCATTAAAACTGCGAAACTTTCAATCGGCCGAAAGTACTGACCTTCAGAGTGGTACGTTTTTTCCAGAGAGCGACCACGAGAAAACTTAGACTCGTAGAGATCGAAAGTACCGCGAGTTCAATAGCGGAACTTCCGCTAGGACGGAAGTTCCGAAAATCGGAAGTTCCAACAAATATGAGCAGTATGTTTTTTCCAGAGAGCAACCTTTTCAAAACTTAACACCGTGGAAATTGAAAGTTGCGGGGCGACAATCGGAACTACCGGGACATCAGAAGTACCGCATTTACAATGGCGAAAGTTCCGCATTAAATTCCAACGGATACCTCTGACACTCTGACATAGCTGTTCTGTAGCTACAGTAGAGGAGCGGAAGTTTCGATCTTTACACAGCGGAACTTCCGATTTCCCTGAATTTTCTGAATTGTTTTAAGCAACGGCTAGTTTTGGTTGGTGGGGGTATAAATTCGACCCCACCAGCACAAGGACATGTTGTTGAAACCTTATTGAGCATTCTTGAGCATAGAGCAACCTCTCACACCTCATTTCATCTCTTGAGCATTCATTTGAGGTAGTTGAGTGAATTCAAGTGCATTCATCTGTAGATTGATTCTAGGCACTTGAAAGTGATCAAGCAATGCAGTGATTCATTACTCTTGGTGTTTGCCGACACCTAGATGGCTTGGAGGAGATTGCTCGGTGATCCTCTCAAGAAGTTTGTGAGAAGACCTGGCAAGGTTGTGAAGGTCGGAGCTCACCTACCCGGAGAGGGGAAGAGCTACCATTAGTGATTCGAGGTGTTTCAGCTTAATTCGTGGAGCCAGTCCGATTTGTTCGGACTTACCTCAACGTGAACTAGGGGAGACCGGCAAGTCTCCGAACACCACGGTAAAAAGAGATTGTGTCATTTGTGGTTTACTTTCTTGTGCTCTTCTTACATTCAAGCAATTTACATACTTAGTATTATTTGATTGCTTGCAAACCTTAACCTAGACTAGTATTGTTGGTGTACTTAGGCGAATTTGCTAGTCTTAGTTGCTATTTGATCTAAACCAAATTGATTTAAGCTTCCGCATTGTTCACTTGATTTAGGCATATAAAATAGGTCTTTAATTGTTAGTATTAATTTAAAGAAAATTTTTAGACCGCCTATTCACCCCCGCTCTAGTCGGCCTCCTCGATCTTACAAAGGCAGGGGAGGGGATGACAGGTGGGCCATGGTGGTAGTGGGAGGGAGGCGCACCAACAGGTGGGGTTGGCTTGGGAGATAGAGGGATGATAGGAGGGAGAGGTCGGGCCAGTGCACTAGACTGTGTGGGCCTTGGCCACACGTCGTGTGGTGGGCAGGTGGGATGGCGAGGGTTTCGGCCCAAGGTAATTTAGGAAATTAAATTTTTTATTTTTAGAAAGCTGAGAATTCAATGAAAGCCTAGGAAATAGCAAAAGGGAGCCAAAAAATTGCAAAAAATTCTCAAAAATACTACAAATCAAGGGGAACTCTTGAAAAGTAAAATAAAAACTATTGGGCTGCAAATAAACATAGGGTGCCTTTTCTTAATTCTAAGCTCAAATAAAAAGAGAAGAAAAAAAGAAAATCCAATTAAGCTTAAATAAATAAAAACTCAAATTTTTGAGATGTTACATTTTGATTATTCAGCTCTTAGATTTTTGAGTTGATTTGTTTGGTTTTAACTTCTATTGCTAATCTTTATAGCTCAGTAGCTACTGGAGTGAAGGATTAGGGAATTTTTAGGGAATTTTTTTTAAAGATACTATTCATTCACTCTGTTACCATACCGGTCCTATACATTCATAGGCAACTGTTGTCCTACATGTTATAAATGAAAGTCTGGCATGGAGCTAGTGATGGTCAATGACATTATACTATATCTCTTGTACATGCTACCTAGTTCCAGTATCATTTGTAGTCTGTTGCTGGCCTGCTTTTTATGTTTACAGAGATTCTATCATCCCCACGAATGTAATGAGATCAGGAGCCAATGCGTATTCAAGATTAGGACATGGGAACCAAGGGAAAATGTGATATTTGCACTTATACCCCTTGTATTTTACATAAGAAGCATGCTACACCACTGCAAAAGAGGCTATACTGGACAGCTACATCACAGACGGTTCCTATGAACTATCTGTGCTGCAACTATCACAGACGATTTATATTAACAATCGTCTGTGATATTTTCACAGATGGTTATTTATACGAACCGTTTGTGATAAAGCAAGATATCTTGTCAGTATAAACTGTTTATGATAATGCAAGACATCAGGGACGGTTCGTATTAATAACCATCTATGATAATTCACAGATGTTTCTTTATAAGAACCGTATGTGATATGTGCATTATCATAGACAGTTCGTATAAAAAATTATCTCTAATAATGCCACGACACCGATTCGTGGCATCTCCCATAGGATTCTGATCTCACCCGTCTATTCTCTCTGCATCTAACGGTAGGCACCGGTTCCTCCCACCTCTTGCCCCTTATTAATTACTCCCCTCTCCCTTTCATTCCAAGATGCATGGGTTTTACCGGCTGCTCCTAGCTACTTCATCTACTCCTAGCTTGTTCCTAGACGACGCCAACTACCGTCGTGAGTTAGCATCTTCGTTGTGACACCTCGGTCCACTGCACAACACATTCTTGTCGTAAGTGTCGTAAGAGTGTCTTGTGCAGTGTCACCATCATGACACAAAGGTGACACTAGCGTCGCCTCTCCTTCACTGCAAGGCATCGTGAAAGCAGCTAGCTACCAAGACGTTGCTCAAGTCGGCGTCAAGGACATCCATCTCGCGCGTTGCTTGGATCTCTCCTTCTTCTATGTTTTTACCATGGGTTCGTAGGATTAGGAGATGTGTTGTTGCCATGTTTAAGAGTTAGGTTTGTATAATTAGGAGACGTATTCTTGTCATGTTTAAGTATTGGGTTTGTAGGATTAGGAGATGTGTTCTTACCATGTTTAAGAGTTGGGTTCATAGGATTAGGATGTGTTCTTACCATGTTCTTGCTATGTTAGATGGGTAACCTGCTCATTATCTTATGATGTTGTAATGGTGGATTCTAATGGAATGTGCTGTTGTGTTTGCTGCTGTATTTGCTTGTTTTCAAATGGCATAGCTAATATTTCTTGAGGTTGGCCAAAAAACAAAAAAATTTAGGTAAAGTATGAACTATCACAGACAGTTTTGTGGTATAAACTGTCTATGAAAGATTACCACAAACGGTTCTATATTACAACCATCTGTGATATTCACCCATCACAGATGGTTGGTAGTTAGAATCATCTATGAAGTTAGAGTATCACAGACGGTTTTTACTTCGATCTGTCTATGATGTTAGAGTATCACAGATGGTTTTTATTTCGAGCCGTCTGTGATATTAGAGTATCATAGACGGTTCTAGTTATAAACCGTCTGTGTTGTATTTATCACAGACGTCTCACAAACTGTCTATGATAACCTCTAGTTATCACTGGCCCATAAATTCAGACGGTTCAAAAAACCGTCTATGATAATAGTTCCGAACCATCTATGATGATCCTTTTTATAATAGTGTTAATAATTTTAGGTGGTTAAGAACTAGGTATGTTGGTGCTATTTTGAACGAGAGGCATGTATGTTTTGGCCTGACCAAGCTCTAGAATTTATTAGCAGTCTGGAGGCGAGCGATTTCGCTACGTCTACTGAGTAATAGAAGTTCTCATTCTGTCCACAAAAAGAAGGGAGTTGTCGGGTTAAGTGTTCAAACAAACCATTCATTTTTTATGTGTTCAAATTTATCTTTTGGTCATTACTATGGCATAGCCACCGAGCTTGGTAATATATACTTCAATGTAATATAAGTTCTAAACTTCGGTTCACTACCCACTTGAATGTAATATTGGCACAACAATAGCGTCGGATTGTAAAAACTCAAAATTCATAACACATTTGTTTTCAATATCAAGGATTCACACAATAGATTCAATACAGCTAACATATGTCAACGGAGGACACACAACGATAATCACCTCCACAGGAGGGAATGGGGGTCCATTTATTGATTTATTCAACACCATAGTTTTGATCTTTCATAGAAGAGATTTCCTGAATTCATTTGGTCCAATGCATAAGGAGTCTTCATGTCAGCTTCTCTCAAAAAAATGGCGCACGCCGAGGAATTCCCTTACGTCGGTGACGAGCAACCCTCGTTGATGATGGTCTTTCCTTGCAGTTGTCAGCATCACTATTGTCAAGACCATTTCGAGTATTTGCACTACCATTAGTGCCACCGGTCTCAACGTCCTTTCCACTGTTATCAAGACCATTTCCAGCCACAACTGTTGTCTCAGAATCCATTTTTATGCCTCTAAGCTGTAGACAAGTAGTGAAAGGTCAAATATGTGAAATGAAATAAAAGAGGAGGTGAGCGTTACGTATTAGACCAATTCCAAATAGGCGAAATATACATTAGTAACGATAGATAGATTTTCAAAAAGAATCCTATCTAAGTATGTGCATTTATGAATTTAATTTGCTCATGCCGATATTTAACTATGTGTTACATTACAATTTTTTTATAGGGATATGTTACAACATAATAGGTTAGTAACTTACATTGCAACTGAGTGAACAGAAGCGAAAGGCGTCAAGAAGAGTACGGCTACAAATCTCACAGTTATAAAACGATGATGATACCGCGGCAACACCACTGCCACGCAGTTGTGGGCGCTCATTCAAAAAGACAACCCTGGCACTATTGATTACATAAGTTTGCACATCACTAATGTCAAGGATGTCCTCCAACTCAGAAACCCTCACCACATCGTGGTACGATGACCGCCTTATCTGAAAAATTCCAGTAATTAATTCACTAGACCAAAAAAAGAGTAGTAACTTCTCAGCGGTCAAGGCGGAATTCATACATCAACTATCGTAATGAAAGATAATATATTATGGGAGTGTCTATACAACATTCGACTATTTTTTAGGACAAAAACCGTCAGATTTTGAGCCGTTAGATGAAGATCCAACGCCCTAGATTATTTTTTTGGAGGGGGTCATTTTTTTTTGGAGGGGGACTTGTATGAGTGGATCCGTTGGATGGAGATCTAACGTCCCAGATTATTCTGACTGTTTTTTAGGACAAAAACAGTCGAATGTTGTATAGACATTCCTATATATTATTGCTTATTCATGAATTCCCATAGATTGTTACAACAAATATATTTGTGCAAGATAAAATGTATGAAACATTTTGGTAAATTTTAATATGAATTGGTTAAATATTGGGTGTATATGTTGCTGTAGGAAGAGCCTCAATTCTTATATTATGTGAAGTATGTAAAATGATGATAAATACTCTTGTATATATAGCTCCTTGTTACCAAATAGTATACATATACATTTCATACCTGGATTACACGATGTGAGGAATGATGACATGAACGGCAATAATAGCAGAAAGCCGCTGGTGGTTCTTGACACTCGATGCAAAATAGGTTACACTCATTGCGAGGGGAGAGGAGATGGCTAGTGCAGGTTGTAAAAAACTGTGTTGCGAGCAAGAGCTCAAGCCATGGAGGCACCGATTCCCCTTTCATTGTAAGCACAAGGATGATATGTTCTTGGGCTGCAAATGTAATGGGATTAGCAAGGGAAAGGATGGAGCACATTTGTAGTGAGATCAACAGGCCATGCTTGTGTTCTTTTCTGTAAAACAACTGGCACACAAAGCTGTTTTGCATAATTCATGGGGCTGAGAACTGACATGTAGGCCAGAAAAGGTTGGGCCCATATATCTTTTACAGTATTCTGAACGCCTGGGGTAAGGGCAACCAAACATTTGGCATTTGTCCATTGTAACGTATGGCTCTCAATTCTTGTTAGGTCATGCACGGCATGTTTTTATGTGCATCACAATATGTTTGTCAGGAAAAGTTATCTTTTCTACGAGCGTTATTGTGTTCATGATGTGTAACCCGTGGTATGAGAGCGAACAATCTCTAACAAGTACACATTTAGCATTACCTTTGTGAACGGATGGCCCTCCCTCTTTGTTACATCGTTACATCAAATGGATTATGCGCCCCATAGTATCTTTGTTCAAAAGCTAATCCTTTCTATGTGCGCTAAGCTACTCTTGATGTGTAATCAGTAGTCGGGTGCAAACAATCTCTAATTCAACATGAGTTGGCATGTAAGCTTTTACTTAAAAGAATGTTAACGTCAACCACCAATTATTTTTCACGAGTTGAGAAAAAAAATCATCTTTTTACAGATTTCCTAAGGCACAAAAGTTTGATCTATCATTGTAATTTTAGCTATTCCCATTTTCTATGTCCGACAGAATTAGCTAATGTAGGACCTGTCATGGCAATGCAAAATTGGTACTCTTCTCTCCGTTTTTTCCCTCTCTTTCCTGATCGAGAATGTAACACCCTAATTTCTAGGATCATTAATATTTCCTCGTAACTGTCCAAAATTATTCAGCTGCGAGTACTGTGGATGAGTGCACCATTGCCATCATAAGTTTAAGCATAAAAACCAAACTTTATTACAAAATTAAGGCTTAATAGCCAAGTTTTACACAGTGGGGCGTGCAACCCAAAGTTATATTACAATACAAAAGAACTCCACAGGCATGCCTACATGTAGAATAAACCCTAACACCATGCGTCATCTATATCGTAGTGCTCCTCAGCGTCATCTTCGTAGATATCTTCATTTTCTTGGTAAGCATCTTCTTCTGTTTATGATTTTAGCAAACGTGAGTACAACCAAACGTACTCAACAAGTCACATGGGAAAAACTATATAACTACTTACCAAGATTTCCAAAAGATGGGAGTATAGTGGTTTTGTTAAAGTATTTGCGGATGCAATTTTATTTGTATACATTTACACAAGATAACAAATCATGAACTTTTTAAGGAATTTGGGGTTTCAACATCTTGTTTACCAAACTTCAACATTTTCAACTCATTTCTAAATCTACTTATACTTTGTTATTGGAATCACCCATTAAACACAGCTTCATTTATCGGAAGTACGGTGTATTCGAATACTACATATTATAACTTTGCAGAGTTGCCTAACTTTACCCATAGTCAACCCTTATGACTGAGTTGAGAAAACAAGGTTGTTTCATTGCTCATCTGTTTATGTAGCCTCTACCCGATAGACTAGATACCCCCTGTCACGGAATATGGCGACCTAACAGGGCGGAACCTACTGTTGTGAAAGTATGGTTTTACTGTTTCCATACCACATTCTTACACCCGTTGTTCCCTCCTATGGAACAATACATCATATCCTTATAGTAGATATTCAATTGATTTGAGCAGCTACTAAACCAGGTTTGACAAGTTAACGCTTGTGATTGAGCGGTTACTATGTTCTTTACTTAGCATAAGTTTTCAATCCTTACTTTTTATCAACCAAGTAACTATTCACAAATAAATATCCCAGTGCACTACGGCACCATCACTACTAGTGTAAAGTAGTTGAATTTTCTAATCTAGCATGGTATATTTTATAGTTATTTATTATTACTAGGACTTGTCAAGGTGAATATGGCCATCAAATAAAATAGGGATTTTCATGTGGTGGGATATAACTAATATCATGTTTTTCTAAACATTTAATGTATAAAAAATTAACGATGCATAAATAATATAATGAAAATACTGATAAATAAATAATTAAAGGAATGTAGGTTCAACATGATCAAAGACATGTGACTTGCCTTGCGGATCAACGTATTCTACAATTATGTATTCTTCTGATTCTTGTGTTTGATCTTGGGCTTCTCCATCCTGGTCTGGTCGAACTTCAATGTCGGAAGCTAACGTAAAGCAAAAGTAAATAATTCAATTCCATGCTTCAAGGATTAAGCTAGAAACAAAGAAATCAAATAAAGAAATAAATCCAAGAAAAAATGAATAAAATATATTTTGGGTTTATAGGTGTCTAATACGGGGAAATGGGGCTGAGGGATGGATCGGCGAGCTCGAAATAGTCGAAATGGATATATTTTGTATTTTTGGGTTTGGTGAATAGTAACGGGTCAGGTTTACTGTTCCTAGCGGGCATTCACTGTTCATGGAAGGTTCAACACTGTTTACTAACGGGCTTGATTATCGGGTTAAATAACTAACTATCCAGATGAACAGTACTTGCCCATTACTGTTCATCTTCCCACTACACGCACGCGCTATGCTGAAAACAGAGCAAAGGCGCGGTGGTGATGGGCGGAACTAGGGTGATATATGATGGAATCAGAGGCTTTGGTTGGATTCCTGGTGATGTGGAGAGTCCATTTTTGGGGTTGACGGGGTAGGGAAGTCGGCGTTTGCCGGCGGTGAGGTCAAAAGCTTGAAATAGTTTTTGACAGCACAGGAGCTCCATGAGCGATCATCTTTGCAATTACTGGACATTTACCCATCTAAGGGTGGTCAGGGTGGCTTGAGTGGTGGCGGGTTGGGTTGGGGAGACCCCTAGTGAGCTGTCCATGGCGTGGCACCATGGCCGAGCGGTGGGCTTCGATGGTAGAGAAGAGGAAAGCTCGGGGAGCTAGGGCAATGGATCGAGGGTGTTTCTAGGGTGAAGAAGTAGCTATTGGTGAAAGCAATCGAGGAATGATAGGCTAAACAACAAGATTTGAAATTTGGCTCACCTTGGGATTTTCTGACGGTCGTCGGCGATACTCTGGCCAAGGGCTTGATTGGGAGTGTTGGGTGGTTTGCTGGGCACTAATGCACCTCTCAGGGGGAGCTTGGGGCTTTAAATAGAGCGGGGAGGTGGTTCGGCATAGGGATAGGTAATGGCGGCGGTGCGAGTGGCTAAGGGAGAAGTACTGGTGGTCTTAGGCGTGGCAATGCAGCGCTCAAATATTGCGGCTCAAGGAGGTTGGCCAGGAGAGGGTGGCGGCAAAATATCGGTGGCAGAGAATTGCATCACGTCGGCACTCTGCGGGTCAAGGGGAGCTGGCAAGGGCTGTCTGAGGAAGGGTACGGTTGCCTGCTAGGTTGCAGTGGTGAGGAAGCACCGAGAAGGTGCTGCAGCGTTAAGAAAATCAGGCAGCGGTGGGATTTTGGGGTGATGAGCAATGCACGCGCAAAATCCTCTGTTGCAGACAATGCAACAGGGTAATTAGGGCTTGGATGACTGGAATTTGAGCTAGATTAGGCAAAGGTTTAGGAGAAATCGAAATCAAATAAGAAATCCAAAATCTTTTGTAATTTTGATTTTGTTTCAGAGAAGAGTAAGCATGACTTGCTACGAGGCATCCACTATGGTGCCAGCCAAGTCGCTGGTGTTAGTGATGTGCCCAAGAGGCAATCATAAACAATTCGATTTTATAGGCCAAAAGGGATATTGATCCATATGGGATTAGGGTTCTAATGGGCCTACAACGTGGAAGCCCATTAGCATGCTCTATAAATATGTGGAGGCGGGGTTGCAGATATGATATACTACTGTGCTGAAGACCCTGGCCACCACCTCCCCTCGGTCGTATCCCGAAACTCTAGCCGGGCGTGCGGTGCTAGCACACCAGCGCACGGCGTTCCATCCCGAACGTGTGGACTCCGTGGAGGCGCCGCTGCTGTGCTGATCGGCGAGAAGCGCAATGCTATTGCTAGGACGCGAAGAGGAGACATTCAGTTCGTGAAACGATCGACTGCTTCTTCTTCATCAACGTGCATCTACGTTGGACCGGGCTGCTCCAACTCTTCTTCAGTTGCGTAGCGCATCTAGTGGTAACTATCCATGACTCCCTTACACGCATGTTTTCTGGTTGAACGCGGTAGAAAATCAAATATTGTAGCTAGCGTAGCCTAATCGTTCTCCTTCAGTGGTATCAGAGCAAAGCTACGTAGTATGTGGTCTGGATCATGCGCTTGTAGATGATATGTTGTTTGTAGTAGATGTGATCTATTACTGTTCTTATGCTAGGTTCATGTGATGGATCTTTCGGTGCACGGGTTGATTAGATCAATCGGTCATAAGGGGTTGAAATAGGTATGAGTTGATAGCATCATGTGGCCAAAAAGATTAGTTCGTGCTCCTTCTTTGATGTACGCGCGACTTGCCCCTACAGGCTGGAATCACCATCGGGGCTAACTGCGCGCACAGTCAGTAGATAGAGCCAACAGATCGAGGTCTCGTGTTGCGGTCTCCTCAAGTATACCGATCGCGATGATCAATGTGATTGATCTAATGAAAATTGAGGCATTTTGAATGACTCGGATTTGGGTTGATTTGATCGGCCCGATGAGATTTTCATAGCGATTTCATAGATGCGATCTATGTAATTTGGGACCGCCGTTGCGTACACGCATAGATTGTTATACAAACACATTCATGTCAGGGCGGTAGAATGCGTTCTACGCTTAACTTGTTTTTGCAGAGAATGATGTGAATGGTATGGCATAGATGTATATGTGATGCATGTGTGTTTTGGCGGTCTATGTGTCGTATTAATCACAACTGGGTTGAGGCTGTTCTTTAATTGTATAACGACCTGTGTGTCGACTTGTGATGCTTGCGCTCCTCATGTAATTCATTTGCTAGCTATTAGTTGTAATAGTTTAGTTCTTTACCATCTAGTGGCTTCAAGCATGACGACAAAGAGGACAGGAAGTGTGGCGAAGGGCATCACCGTGGAACCATGGCGATGGCGACCACTACGATTCAAAAGGCCATACCATTCACAGTATAATGTGATTATATGCATGTGATGTTTATTTCCTGTCATACTATTCTTTTATGCCATACCTGTAGAGGATGTATTTTTCATGACAGAATAGCTTCCCTCAGAAAAATTAAGAATTTATTTGATGCCCTTCCAATTACTGCGCCTATAAGAATTACGATCATTGTTTGGTAGGTCTGCCAAAGTACAGTACCATCAACTATCTTGATCTAATAGGGTGGATGTCGGACATCCACATGCATAGTGTTGGTTTACTTGACAAGGCTATCAAATTGGATTTGGACCTTGGGGCATGGTGTTGGGAGCCGGGGCATTGGATGCCACCCAACAAATAAGAGTCACATAAGATGTGATTAGCAAGCGTTGTTTACCTACGTCACTAGGTTTCTAGCGGTGATGCCAAAGCTCACTAGAACTTAGATGAACATGGATCTTGACCACTATATGTCGTTAGAGGGAAGACGATTACAAAACATATAGTGGGAGTGTCTTTTGTTAAATTGTTTAATGGAAGATCAAACATGAACATAGTGCTGAACTTTGCTTGTTTATTTTTTGTTGTAGATCATGGCTGCTTCTAGTAACAATTCCGGTTTTAACTTGCGATCTGTTCTTGAGAAAGAAAAACTTAATGGAACGAATTTTATTGATTGGTACCGCAACCTGAGAATTGTTCTCAGACAAGAAAAAAGGGAATACGTTCTTGAGCAACCTTACCCCGATGAACTCCCTGAGGGTGCAAATGTTTCCACCCGCAAAGCTTATGAGAAGCACTGCAATGATTCAGTCGACGTTAGCTGTCTCATGCTTGCTACCATGTCCTCTAAGCTTCAGAAGCATTATGAGAATGCAGATGCTCACACTATGATTGAAGGTCTGCGTGACATGTTTGAGAACCAAGTTAGGACCGAGAGGTTTAACATTTCAAAGTCCTTGTTTGCGTGCAAGCTGACGGAAGATAGTCTAGTCAGTCCTCATGTGATCAAGATGATTGGTTACATTGAGAGCTTGGAGAAGCTTGGTTCTCCTCCTTAATCCTGATCTGGCTACGGATGTTGTTCTCCATCTCTCCCTCCGAGCTATGAGCAGTTCATTATAAACTTTCATATGAATAGCATGGAGAAATCATTGACTGAATTGCATGGGATGCTTAAGACAGCACAGGAATGCATTAAGAAAAACACCAATCATGTGATGATGGTTCAGAAGGAGAATAAAAAGAGGAAGCGTTGGACGCCCAAAGGCAAAGGCAAAGGAAATGTTCCTAATGAGCACCCTAGCTCTAAGCCAAAGCCAAATGGGAAGGTCAAATCTGGCCCTTCTCCTGATGATGAATGCTACCACTGCCATGTCAAGGGGCATTTGGTCTAGGAATTGTAAGAAATACTTGGAGGATCTGAAAAAGAAGAAGGGAAGTGAGACTTCTGCTTCAGGTATAAATGTTATAGAAATTAATCTTGCAATTTCTTCTGGTGAATCTTGGGTATTTGATACCGGATCGATGATTCATACTTGCAAATCGTTGCAGGGTCTAAGAAGGACTAGAAGTTTTGCGAGAGACGAGTTGGACGTGCGTGTCGGCAATGGAGCAAAGGTTGTTGTACTGGCTGTCGGCACTTATCACTTGTCATTACATTCAGGATTAGTTTTGAAATTAAATAATTGTTATTACATTCCAGCATTGAGTAAGCACATCATCTCTTCTTCATGTTTGGAGGAAGATGGTGGTTATGAGTTCGTAATAAAGAACAAATGTTGTTCTATTTATTTGAATGATATACTCTATGCACATTGTCCATTGATGAATGGGTTATATGTTCTTGATCTTAAGGATAAACCTGTCTATAATATTAATGCAAAGAGGCTGCGGCCTAATGATTTGAATCCCACTTTTATTTAGCATTGTCGCTTAGGTCATATAAATGAGAAATGCATAGAGAAGCTCTATAAAGATGGTCTACTCAACTCATTTGATTTTGAATCATTTGAGACATGCGAGTCTTGTTTACTTGGCAAGATGATAAAGGCGCCTTTCACCGATCATAGTGAGAGGGCAAGTGACTTGTTGGGACCTGTACATACCGATGCATGTGGACCAATGAGCTCAGTAGTCAGAGGTGGTTTTCAGTATTTCATTACTTTTACCGATGACTTTAGTAGATATGGATATATCTACTTAATGAGGCACAAGTCTGAATCATTTGAAAAGTTCAAAGAATTTCAAAATGAAGTACAAAATCAGCTAGGCAAGACAATTAAAATTCTGCGATCTAATCGTGGAGGTGAATATTTGAGCTATAAATTTGGTGAACATCTAAAACAGTGTGGAATTGTTCCACAGCTGACTCCGCCTGGCACGCCTCAGTGGAACGGGGTATCTGAACGGAGGAACCAGACCTTGTTAGACATAGTTCGGTCTATGATGAGCCAATCTGATCTTCCATTGTCCTTTTGGGGATATGCTTTAGAAACTGCTGCGTTTACACTAAACAGAGTCCCATCTAAATCAGTGGAAAAGACACCATACGAGAAAATGGACCGGGAAACGTCCTGGATTGTCTTTCCGTAAGATATGGGGATGTGAGTCTTATGTGAAACGTTTGACGTCTGATAAGCTCCATCCTAAATCTTATAAATGCTTCTTTGTTGGGTATCCTAGGGAAACCAAAGGATATTATTTTTACAATCGGGAAGAAGGCAAAGTGTTTGTCGCTCGGAACGGTGTCTTTTTGGAAAAAGAGTTTCTTTCAAAGGGTGTTAGTGAGAGCAAGGTGCAGCTTGAAGAAATTCGGGAAACACCTAAAAATGTTTCAGCTCCTATTGAACCTCAACCGGATGTACAAATGTTGTACAACCGGTTATGGAGGCACCGCCCCCACGTAGGTCTACAAGGGCATGTCGCGCAACTGAAAAGTTCACGCTCCTAACCATGGGACAATGCGACATATTGTTGTTGGACAATGATGAGCCCAAGAGTTACACGAAAGCAATGATGGGACCAGACTCTGAAAAATGGCTTGGAGCCATGAGGTCCGAAATAGAATCCATTCATGATAATCAAGTTTGGAACTTGGTGGATCCACCTGATGGTGTAAAAACTATTGAGTGTATATGAGTTTTTAAGAAAAAGATAGACATGGATGGAAATGTTCACATCTATAAGACACGATTGGTGGCGAAAGGTTTCAAGCAAATTCAAGGTGTTGATTATGATGAAACATTTTCGCCCGTCGTTATGCTAAAGTCTATTCGGATCCTCCTAGCGATTGCTGCCTATTTCGACTACGAGATTTGGCAGATGGATGTCAAAACGGCTTTCCTAAATGGAAACCCAAGCGAGAATGTGTACATGACACAGCCTGAGGGTTTTGTTGATCCGAAAAATGTTGGGAGAATATGCAAGCTTCAGAAGTCCATTTATGGATTGAAGCAAGCATCTCAGAGTTGGAATCTTCGTTTTGATGAAGTAGTCAAAGGGTTTGCCTATGTCACATGGCATTAGTCTTAGCAAGACTCAGTGTGCTTCAACACTTGATGAGCAAAAGAAGATGAGTGCGATTCCATATGCCTCAACCATCGGATCCATCATGTATGCTATGCTTTGTACGCGCCCAAGTGTTAGGAGCAGGTATCAATCTAGCCCCGGTCTAGCTCACTAAGTGGCTGTAAAGAATATTCTTAAGTACTTTAGAAGGACTAAGGATATGTTCCTTATTTTTGGAGGTGAAGAAGAGCTCGTTGTAAAAGGTTACACCGATGCTAGTTTCCAAACTGATAAAGATGATAGCAGATCGCAGTCTGGTTTTGTGTTCTGCCTCAATGGAGGGGCAGTGAGCTGGAAAAGTTCCAAGCAAGAGACGGTAGCTGACTCGACAACTGAGGCCGAGTATATTGTAGCTTCTGAAGCTGCAAAGGAAGCTGTTTGGATCAGAAAATTTGTTTTTGAGTTGGGTGTGATCCCTAGTGTGTCCAGTCCAGTGGATCTCTATTGTGATAATAGTGGAGCCATTGCACAAGCAAAGTAGCCTAGGTCACACCAAAAATCCAAACATATACTTCGGCGCTATCACCTTATCCGTGAGATCATTGATAGAGGTGAAGTGAAGATTTGCATGGTGCACACGGATTTGAATGTTGCTGATCCGTTGACGAAGCCTCTCCCACAACCAAAGCATGAGGCACATACGAGTGCAATGGGTATTAGATACTTACATGATTGACTCTAGTGTGAGTGGGAGATAATTGCATCAAGTCTATGTTTATGAAATTTTGAATAAGATGTTATTTGGTTCCTTGAATAATGATTGTATGCATTGATTGACAAGTATGTGACTTGTTCGTGAAACTCTTTGTTTTATTTAATATTATTCTAAAGATCCCTAGTCTTATGTCATTACGTGGGACAACAATGATTTATGGACTAGCACATGTACTGATTGATGATCATGTTTCATGGATCATGGATATAGGAATATCAAATCAATAATATGGACACATGTTAGAGAACATGGTGTTGGATTGACCCACTCCGAGACGTTGCTGGGATTGTTATGTTAATATGTGCCATCAAGCGATCTCGAGTGGTATACCTACTGGATCCTTCGACCTGAAATCGCCATTGTTTCTCACTATGTGTAGTGGTGCGCTTTGGGGCTGCCAAACACTACTCCGTAACTGGGTAGCTATAAGAGTGGTCTTTAGGTGTATCATGAAACATGGAATGGGATGTGAGCGGATTAAGATGGAATTTGTCCCTCCTACATAACAGGAGAGATATCTTTGGGCCCCTCGATGTGGTTGGATTAGGGAAGTGCATGGTCATGCCAAGGTGATTAAAGAGTTAATCACAATGTGACTAAAGGGTTAGTCATGAGTTGTAATCCACCACAAGATCGAGTGAATGGTTGAGCTATCACAAGGGTGGCACGAATCTCGCCTTAAGTTCAACTGGTATCGTGTGGCAAAGGGATCCAAGTGTGTGTGTATATCAAGGTTTAGCCGATATGATCTTTATGTGTATTCGGGAGTCAATATGCCCTGCTAGGTGCCACTATTGACTTATGGCTTGAAAAGGGTTTTCGGGTCATGGCTGTCTACACATGAACCTAACGGATCACACACTTAAGGGGTTGGAATTAGAAAGTTTGCCTATATGATTGTCTCTAGTGCAAGTGGGAGATTGTTAGTGATGTGCCCAAGAGGCAATCATAAACAATTTGGTTTTATAGGCCAAAAGGGATATTGATCCATAGGGGATTAGGGTTCTAATGGGCCTACAACGTGGAAGCCCATTAGCATGCTCTATAAATATGTGGATGCGGGGCTGCAGGTATGATATACTACTGTGCTGAAGACCCTGGCTGCCACCTCCCCTCGGCCATATCCCAAAACCCTAGCCGGGCGCGCGGTGCTAGCACACCAGCGCACGGCGTTCCATCCCGAACGTGTGGACTCCGTGGACGCGCCGCTGCTGTTGCTGCTGAGCTGATCGGCGAGAAGCGCAAGGCTATTGCTAGGACGCGAAGAGGAGATATTCAGTTCGTGAAACGATCGACTGCTTCTTCTTCATCAACGTGCATCTACGTTGGACCGGGCTGCTCCAACTCTTCTTCCACTGCGCAGCGCATCTAGTGGTAACTATCCATAACTCCCTTACACGCATATTTTCTGGTTGAACGCGATAGAAAATCAAATGTTGTAGCTAGCGTAGCCTACCCGTTCTTCTTCAGCTGGATGGTGCATTCCAAAAAATTGTATTTTGTTATCAATGGCAGGTGCATCACGGTGGCAGTGCGGCATATTTCTGGACGACAATGTCAATATTTGAACCATGCGACCATCTGCACAAAATTTATTGGGCCTGCCCTGGGCCGGAAATGAAAACTTTTAAACTGAACTTGTTACTCCCAAATTTTAGCCGAATTTTTTGCTTTAAAAATAAAAACAATTTTGAATTTTTCCCTAATTTTTCTTAATTTATTTGAAGCATATTTGAATTTCCAGAAATTAGAATGGATTTAAGTAAATTATAATTTCGAGCTCAAAGTATTTTATTTGAGTATAGTGTATTTAAATATGCACCGCTGAATTTTTGGAGTTTATTTGCACTTTTTCCAATATATTTCAATTTATAAAGCATATCCAAAGATCCAAAAGATTCAAATTCCAAAATCTCAATGGACCGAATCTAGGCAGCCCACGTTTCTCCCTTTCTTTCTTTGTACTAGGCCACCTATACGCCTCAATACGCGTATCATTTTTCCGATGCTTATTTAATATTTGTCATGTCTTTATCCTTAATTACTTAGCTATTCCTCAGTTAATATCCTATTGTGCAAGATTTGTGTTTATTGTTTATACCCATAGATCTGAAAGAATCTCATATTTCTAGGGGCATAAATGGAAATATAGCATCAAGAGTATGAAACCGTCTGTAGGTCGTCGCAAAGGAAGCTCCCAGTAGGCAATATGGCTTGGAGTACGGTCTGAGAGACCATCCTTTCAGCCCGTTCCAGGTGTCGCCCACACCAAATGAAGGGTTAATGAAGACGTGGGATTTCACTTCTCAATGCCGCAAAACCCTTTTAGAGGAGAAGCTCCAGTCGATACTACATAAACAGGAGTTCGATCCCATCTACAGAAGAGAGCGCGAAGGAGAATGCCACCATCACCATGTCCAGAACACCTTCTGCACCATATTACATCTTATTTTCCCCATTTTTCATCCAATCAGTGATGGACCCAGGAAAACAATCTAGGTAGGGCGAAGTCGAGTGACAAACCCAGAAAAAAAACTAGGTAGGCTGAAGTCATTAAGCCAATCATCGGATATCTTATCACGCAAATCGGTCTTGATAATATTCATAGCCGAGAAGGCTCTTTCAACCGATGTTGTCGCCACTGGTAGTAGCAATGCTAACTCGATGAGGCGGTAGACCAATGGAAATGCAATATGCCTTTCAGTTTCAACCAACTTCACGGCCAGATTTCCAAGATATAAAATTGAATTTGAACAAGCCTCAGGTCACTGTTTCTGGAGAGGTAAAAATATAAGTACCCTCATTTTGACAAGCTAGTTTACATATTCTACATAAAATTTTGACAAGCTATCAAAACTGATACTCAAATACACAAGTCTGGTCTCTAGAATAAATAGAATTTGTTGTACCTTTATAAAATAGAACTATAGAAGTGCAATATATAAAATTGTAAAAGGAATTACCAATCCTCAAATCACCTCCTCGGCTTCTCCTCAAATCACCTCCTCAAACTCAAATCCCGTGTCGGTGTCTCCCGACAGCTCCTCGCCTCCTCAAATCCGCTGACGGCCGACCCGCTCTCCTCAAATCCGCCGGCCGCTCTAGCTCTCCGCTCTCCTCAAATCCGTCGGCCGCTCCTTCCGCCGTTCCGCGGCTCCGCGCCGGGCCCTCCCCCGTCCCCCGGCCGTTCCGAAGGGCAAGTCCGCCCCTGGGCACGAGGAAAACACATCGTCTGTGCTGTGCGCACGCTAATGATTCGACTCCGTATTGAACTCCATGGAAAAAAGATAGAATACTTGTTAATGCAATGCGACATATATAAACGAGAATTACGTATGTCGTTGATTATATCGCCACGCATGCTATGCACAGAGAAGTTATGTTACATACATGCAGGAACAACAAACCTTTTTTTGACGAGGACACGAACAACTAACTTATCAGTAATCCAAGTCTGTCTGCTCTGTTCTGAACGCAATTAGACGCGTATCTGGCTAGTAGTGCTACTTCTAAACATGCATGTTTCTCGTGGCTCTCATCAACATCCAAGAGCCGGCTTGTAACCATCCATCTCTCATGATTGGTGCAGGGTGCCATCATCCAGCAGTCAATCGGGGCTGGGGGCGGGTCCGGCCGGCGAGGGGAGCTCGGGCGGCCGCCCGAGCTCGCCCGAAGGGTAGGTCCGCCCCTGCATCCAATAGTGCATCTCCACCTAGTAACCATCCATCATTAGTGACGGTATCTTCGATATTCAGTCGCCACCATGTTCTCTTTTTTATTTCTCTGTTTTGATCACTTGGATGATGTGTCCGTAATCCCCTAAGTGCTAGGGGATGTAGGTGATCTTGTAGAGGTAGAGATGCATGTGATTTACGCTTTCTTGTGTGCTATTTTTATAAAACTTCGTAACTAGTGTTCGCCAGTCTAATGGCTCGATGCTAGGACCTCGAAGGGGCCAGGGCATCATAGGTTGAACATGTGCCATTGAGGTTGAGACAGGTAGTGAGTGAGAGGCAAATCTAGAATTTTGCCGCGCTCCAGGCTAAAATTTAAAAGGCTAACAGTCTAGAAGTAACATCAGTTTATACCTATATAACGGCGTAACAAAAGTATGTCACAAATGCATCGTTGACATGAAACTTTAGCTCAATGCTCTAACATATAATATAATAACCACCATTCATTGGTACTGCAAGAATATGACGTAACTTTAGAATGGTTAGAGAAAACTAATTTCCAGCCATCTTTGCCAGTCTTCTCTTATTGGGCATAGCCAACCTATGGAGAATAGGGTTGTATGCATTGTTAGGTCTTGAAACAATGAGAACCATCAGACGGAATGAACTCAAGACAATGTTGCCAAATAAACTTGCTTGGTCCCCCTTCATGTGATCAATAACCTGCATTTTATTTAAGATAGTTGAATGATGTATCCAACACATTTCAGAAATGCACTAAAGAAAGGAACTATGCCAACAATTTCACAGGGTCATGTATAAAGGTACCAAGTTCATAGCTATGAGTACAATCATGTTAAGACATTGTTCTCTAGTAGGTTAATTAGATCCTCAATGTAGTTAAATGCAGACATGCATCCTCTAGAAACATTGTTTTACACACACATCAAGAATTAACCCTTATGTGTATAGTAATTCTAGATCCAATCCAAGTGCCACATTTAGAACTAATACCTTATGTGCTAAAACTGAATGAGAAGATGATAAACAGTTCAGAAGAAGCACTCAACTATAGCTAAGACAAGTGCCAATGTCAAACCCATACAAGCAAGAATCAGAATCTGTTATTGATCCATCATATATCACGGCTATTGGAACACTCGTTTGCATAGAGGATTTCTTGCTCAACTTCTGATGAAGACTCTACAATTCCAGAGAGATGAAACAATTTCAATTATAAATCATCAGAAAGGGTAAAAAGATAGTTCAGAGGGTACACGGAATATCAACAACCATTACAATATGTTCTGTACCTTTGCTACTCATGTGAGGCCATTCTAACAAATATCAACACTGATAACCTTTTTGAGGGTTGTTCAATGCTCTAGCAATGAATCAAGAAGATTACCACATTCGCAGCCAAAATCAACCAAAAAATGCACCTTTGACAATAAAAAACAATACATTTTGTAGATACGAAATTAGAGGATGGTACGAAAATTTACTAGTGTGGTAGCATTTAGCTCATTGATGTGTTGAATAGAAAATTCAACTCTTTGTTTAAATAATGGAGGATTGAACAACTCTTTGTTTAGATAATGGAGAATTGAACAAGGCTTTCTCCATTCTATCTTCTAGTGGTTCAGTTACCTACAACACCTTTACAGAGAACTCCAAGAAGCATCTATCTGCAAGGATGTAAATAAGGGCATGAGTAGTGACAAATAGCTCGCTCAGGAGTCAGATCAAAACCATTAACCATACCTCAAAACTCAAATAGTTGTGCCTGCTTGAGTTCAAACAGCATGTTCCAAATTCCCTATAGTTCCTTCCTCCGGAATTCACACCAATGACCAGTTGTTCAATCAAATGTTCAGATATAAACTGGTGCAAAATTACATAAGAGCATTCACACAATCAGTCATCAAACACACAGAAGAACTAGCCCTATCAAAAATCATAGAAGAAAGATTCTAACACTACTAGTTCCATTTAGATTTAGAAGCATAGTATTTACCAGCCGTTGCCAGAAAGAGAAAAAGAGTGCAAGACAATCCCTTTGAGGGGGCTAGCCACGCAGGTGCAAGGAGGGGGCCCAGGAGGGGGCGGATGTCAGGTGATATGGTTGGACTCAAGTAAGGTACAAGATGGACAAGGACCATGTGATCAAGGTCAAGTGGGACATGTGGTGCACTAAGTGACTTGAGCTCGTTTGCAAGTAAGGATAGTTTAGTGGCATCCGAATGCATGAGAGTTTTGGCGGCAAGTCATTGGGACCACATGGAAGGTGACAAAGTATAGGCGATGTTTCGAGGTAAAGGAACCTGGAAGAATCGATTGAAGGGCAATATAGTCATTTGCCTCAAACTGGAAAAATGAGCGGTTTGCAAAACCATGGCGGTGGCCTAAGCAGGTTAGGTCGAGGAGACTTCACGGAAGACAAGATGTGATGAATTCAGGCTTTTAGAGCTAAGGACAAAGACAGTGCTTTGAAAAGCATGCGTGAGTGTGTTTAATGGAAAACCCGGTTATATAATGGGTTAATGGGTTCCTATGGGTGTGTGTAGTGGATATGATCCACTTTATGGCTAGGAGCTAGGATAGGGTTTCTCATGAGCCTTAACTATATAAGAGGGCATTATTGGTGGTTGTGCACTCAACCCTCTAAGAGAGAAACTAGGATTTTGTTGAGAGAGCTAGGTTTTGCCCTTTGCGTTTTGTCCACTTGTTGGTTATGTTGGAGCAGATGTAATCCTTTATCTCCAAGTGATAATAGAAGATCGAACCCTCTAAGAGAGAAACTAGGGTTTTATTTGTGTTCTTGTAGATTTTCTTGAACTCTTGGTGATTCTTGGGTTTACTTTATTCTAGTATGATTCGTGCTTAGATTGAGCTTGCTTGGGCATGTAGAAACTCATCTAGGATGATCCTTGATGATTAGATCTTACAAGCTTGTGCAGATCTCAATTTCCTTCTTTTGCCCAGTTATTAACCATTCTTCCCTAACATGGATAAAGATAGGAACTTTGACAACAATCCTTTAATTGTTGGGTGAAATAGGTTCCTAATATCTTGGGGTAGATGTGTTTCAAATTTGGTGTGATTTGAACAAGTAGATCAAAAGTTAAGTGAAGTTAGCTTTTTGAAATTGTGTTGATTTTGGTCTGTCGGCAAGGGAGTGGTTAGACCACCCTTCCCTTACCAGTCAGACTGGCCTGACAGGGTGGTGTTCTTGATTTTGTTTGTGGGTGTTGTTTTCTGCTATTTGCAAGTTCAATCTTGATCTTCACAACTGTTTATAGCTACTGGAGTGAAAAGATTGCCAAATACATAGGGGAAAATTTGTTAGAGTTATTCACCCCTGACTGCCCCCACATGTTAGTCTCTCATTTTTTATAATTATTTTAATTCCAGAAATCCTTTTTATTTCAGTGGACTGGTTTACAGAAAGCCTAATATTAGAGGCTATATCATAGATAATTCCTTAAAACCATCTGTATTAAATATTATCACAATCAATTTTAGGTTAGAACCATCTGTATTGCTGCCAGTGATAAAAGCCATCTGTGAATGTGAACTATCACAGATGGTTCATGGTTAAAACCATCTGTAAAGTATCACAGACGGTTTTAACCATGAACCGTCTGTGATATTATGAAGTATCACAAACAATTTTTAATTTGAATTATTTGTGATAATTCATAGATGGTTCATTTTAAAAATTGTATGTGATAATTAATTTATCACAAATGGTTTGTTAGACAAATCATGTGATAATTCTGCTATATTAATAGCACACAGACCCGTCGACCTCCTCTGTCTTAAATTCCGGATCTATGCTGCTGCATTGAGCTGAGGCGGGGTTTTAAGGCCATTTGGTGGAAAGAGATCAACTATTTGGTAAGAGTAATTGTAGATCCATTAAGTTATTGGCTAGTTATGATTAGTAATTTGTTTCTAATTGTATTATAATTTAGATCTAGCTTTTGTTGAAAGGAGAATTGAAAATGGTTTACATCTAGGTAGCTTGATGTAGAGAGAAGATTATTTACATATAGCTACTTAATTTATATCGTACATATATAGTATAGTCATTAATTAATTGAATATGTTATACTAAATTGTTATATGCATAACATAGGACCGAAGCTGAATGTACGCTGGGAACCGTGTGAGTGAAGAGTACATTAATGGCGTTTCTTCTTTTACAAGAACTGCTGAGAAAGATATGTTGAATAAGGGGGGTGGAATATATGTATTTTCCATGCATTAACTACGATAATCTAAATATGTTTAAGAACCGAGAGTAGATTGAAGCACACTAGATTCGAAGGGGTTTCAAAAATGGGTATGCACGTTGGACCAGTCATGGTGAGAAGCAGATTACATCAGAAGGTAGTAATGATGACATCACCGATGAAATCAAGGATATGCCACCAAATAATCATATTAATTGTGGTTCTGATTCAGATAGTTTGAAAGTTAACAATGTGATTTAGATGCTTCGTGATGCAAAAGGGAACTGTGATGAGAGAGAGTATGTTAAATTCTGGGGCTTCATGGAGGACTCGGAGAAACCTTTGTTCACGTGCTGCAAGTCAAAGTACACGAGGTTATCAGCTGTGCTTGAACTGCTGAAATTGAAGGAAAGCAACGGTTGGTCCGATAAGAGTTTCACGACACTATTAGGTCTTTTAGCAGACATGCTTCCGGAGGAAACGAGTTGCCCAAAACCACCTACAAAGCCAAGAAAGTTCTTTGTCTATAGGGAATGGAAGTAGAAAGAATACTATAACACCCCAGCCAGACAATGCCCTGGAATGCTACCAAACAAAATCATGTAACAAAGACAACCTAAATACACCTCACAAAATTTCGACAGAACCTCCTTTGTGTAGTTATCATTGTCGGAGGTTTCAACAAACAGTTCTAATAAATAAAGATAAACTAACATGTAATATGATCAAAACCTAATCAAAACTGATTATTCATTATCATGACATCCATAGCGGCTAACATCTAAGATATAAATCATGAGTATCCTAAATCTTCTATTTATTTATTACAGTTTACTTCCAACATGCAATAATCATAAAATACTTACAGTAATTTATTCATCTACTAATTAAGTTTTCCTTTCTTTCAATTGTGGGTAGATCATGCAAAAGTGCAACAAGACTAATCCATCTTTTTTCCCATGCATGCCAATCTCGTAAGGGTACCTAAAACACAACAAACAACAAGGGTGAGTTCAAGACTCAGCAAATATAATAAATGGTAACAAAAGCATACATGTACACTACTCCATAAGGAGCACCCAACAGTCTCTTTACAAACACATGCTATGCAATATGCTCAAAAAGATCTTTCTCTTTTCTCTTTCTCTTTCTCTTTTGTATTTTACCGGTAATGCAAAGTGTGCATCCGTTGATACACACCCATGCCTGTACCATCTGGTACAGGGACCAATTGCCCATACTCCGTAACTATGGGGACCTAAGCCCACGCTCTTCAAGCATGGGGACCTTTAGCCCATCATCAACATGACAGGGACCTCAGCAATTGCTTGGTCATTACATGACCAAGATTTCAAAAAGCCAACAAGATGCATATGCATGAAAGTCTCAGTTTAATAAAAAACATGCATCCACAACAACTTTGCACAAGGAAAACCTATTCATACTACAATGTTCACACTCATAAACTTCATAACTTTCAAACAACCATTAACATTACCAAATACACCTTCTTCACAATCATGAACACACAATTGCTCACAATATAAATCAAACATTGACATTCCATAACAGCTATTGTATCCATCATTATACTTGCCTTAACCGCGAGAGGACGAGGGACGTGCAGAAGGTACTGCCCTCGGGATTAGTCCACCACCTGAATAATAATTATAACGCATGCTAAGATAATATTAGTGGACCAAAACTATAAAAAAAACCAATCAAGAACTCGCAAAAACGTCCAACTCGACTTCAACCCCAAATCCTAAAGGTCGATCTGTCCCCTCTATGAACAGTCAATTTCAAAAATCCATATCTATTGGTACAGGAGTCCAATAATGTGTTCTTAGACTTTCTGAAAAGATAATTAAATTCTCCAACTAAACCTAGTTGGTGAACCCCCCTGAATCGGCCAAATTATACCCGCACAAGCCAGTTTTCTAAAACATTAATTTCACGTTGGGTTCTCTGGATAGAATACTAAAAATACCATAACTTTCAGTACGTGTGTCTGAATCATGAGTTCTTGAGCTTTCTAGAAAGCTAAGACAATGGTCTACAACCTTTATTATACTAAGCTTCTCTAATTCTCCCTTTTTCTAATCGCTTAACACAATTTACCAAAACCTGACATAAACCCACAAATCTGCAGAATAGTCCCACTAATAAAATCATAACTTCTGCTACAGAGGTCCAACCGACGTGTTCTAGCACTTCACAAAAATATAGTGATGTCCTCTACATTTCTCTAGGAGACGTCCAGAACTAAATCCACATGAAACTACATCAAAACGACCATCTAACGCAATCTGTCCTGAGCAGACCACAATACCGACATTGCTACAACAATTAAATTGCATCTAACTCGGAAAACATGGATTAATCTTGATGAACCATTGAAGAACATGATGAACACCACACGATCTCTCTCCCCCTTCCTCTTCCCTTCTTCCCCATCCTCTCCTTCTTCTTCCAGGTCAAAAGTGCCTCCCGACGCTCGATCTCCTTCCTCTACTTGGCCGGCAGCAATGGGGACCTTCTTCACCACCAGCAGGGGACTTCAATGGAGGATGAGGCGCTGCTGAATGGGATGAACGCCCAGAGGAACTAGCCAAAAGAAGAGAGGAGGCGGCCACCAAGGAAAAAAGAGAGCAAAGGGGGGAATTGGGGCTAGCGGCTAGGGTTTGGGGGAGGGGCGCCTCCCCCCTTTTGTCCGGCCACCACTTGGGCCAGGGTCCAGGCCCAGGTTGCTTAGGTTTTACAGAAATGCCCCCCTAAAACCCCTGTTAAACTCTTTTCTATTTGGTCCTTCTCCCCGATTAATCTATTCTCTCTCGAATCATACTTGGAGTATTACATTCTACCCCCCTTAAACGGAATTCGACCTCGAATTCTATCCACGCTTACAACAAGGTGTAATTACAGCTAATTATTAGTCATATTAACACGCACCTATTGTGAATAATTCTAGATATTGCTCACGCATGCGAGACTCCAATTCCCAAGTGGCCTCTCTCTCTGTCTGCTGCGACCAAAGCACCTTGATATACTTTTAAGTTTTATTCCTTAATGTTTTTTCTGATCTTTCCAGAATTTTCACTGGCTTGGACTCAAAGGATAGATCATGTTCAAGTACTAAGGGTTCTAGTGAGATATGAAGCTCCGGATCTCGCAAGTACTTCCTCAACATAGACACGTGAAAAACGTTATGCACCCCGCGCATAGACTCTGGAAGATCCAAGAAGTATGCCAACTTCCCGATCCGAGCCAGGATCGTGAAAGGTCCGACGTACCTCGGGCTAAGCTTCCCTTTGGTACCGAATCTCACCACACCCTTGGTGGGAGATACTCTCAGGAGCACCTGATCCCCCACCTCAAATTCTAGATCCCTTCTTCTCACATCTGCGTAACTTTTCTGCCTACTTTGGACGGCCAACAGATTCTGTCTCACCAAGGCCACTCGTTCAACTGTCTTTTGGACCCAAGGCGGTCAACCTCCAAATCCTCGCAACTAACAGAAGCGATTAAATATACCTCAGATTATCATTCCCTTTAGCACCAACCCACACAACCTGCACAACACAAGTATCTCTTGTTCCAACTCTCAATCGATCTCTGTACCTTAAGAAGGAGCACCTCCTTCAACCACTGATGCACAACAGTACTCATTGTAAACAAACTCTTTTATAAATAGAATCCAACTGAAAATAAAGGATTCCCATCACAACCACACATCACCAACTCCCCACCAAAACAGTCAAATAATAAAAAAACGAGAATTCAACACGAGAACCTCTCCACAATCCAAGTAGGTAGTTTGCAAATAAACAACACATAAGTCAAAGGAGAATCACTCAAATGTCAAACCCTTCCTTTGTTTTCCTGAACCGGAGAAACCACACATGCCAACATAAAGTCAACTCACACCGCAAAAGACTTTTGTTATAATCACACAACTCAACAAGAATCAAGAGAACATTTCACTTCCCAAGAAAATGTTCTTTCCTCATTTTTTTTGGAATAAACTCTCTCGAATCATGAGATTCCAAATCATCGCATATCACACTAACTCATTTCTCTTAAATTGGCAATATCCACACTACGCTCAAACCGAGTGCATCAACCACACCTTTGTAAAGAGACTCTACCGACCTCGCAACAACATACTCTAGCCAACTCCTCTACCAACAGGGTTACTTTGATACATAATTTTCAATGCACCTCATCATTGTTTTCACCCAAAATCACTTCACCACAATCCTTTAAGGATAATCAACTTGAAATGCTAAGCACACACACACACACTCATTTACTACACCCACAGGATACTATCAAGGAGCATCACACTATTTAGAATCCACTTGTTCCACTATTCCCACACAACATCATTAGCCTCCAAGGTTCTAGCATAGAACACCAAACCAAAATTTTTCATCTCCAGGGCTCCTATATATGTACTTCGATATAATTGATACGAAGACTCTCGAATTCAATGACTAAAATTCCCACAATCTAAACATGCTCAATCATTAACAACTACATAAAAACATATTCTCCACCTAATTATCTTTAGGAAGATTCTAACTCCTGGAGGGTTACTCACTGAAGCCAAGTCATACATGGCAGTAATTTGAACAATCCCTAATATCCCAATAATTCAGACTTCTTCACAATTATAATCTCACTAACTATACCTTCATAATCCTCCTACTAAATCTTGCAAAGTACCCAAATCTTGCAAAGTACCCAATCACGATACTTTAATAAAATTGATCAAGATTCTCATACTTTCGATAATTCTAATGTTCCATCAAAATGAACAAAACATTCTTGAACCACCATTTATTATAGGTTCTTCTAGTTGCAACAATGTAACCAGTTAGCTCCAAAGACAAACATCTTCTTTAAATCAAATCCTCACCGAGAATTATTCCAAGGAATCAATTTATCACTCCATGAATCTCAGACAACTGGACACCCACAATCTCACCAAAATCAATCACATGACCATACCAACCAGTTGCCACACACATCCTAAAGGACTTTGCAACCCAAATCGGTTGCCCCTTTCTTAGAAGAGGCAAAAAGAAGTAAATTTCAGCACATGGAAAGATGTTACCATTCGCAATAGACACCAGACCAAGGGAAATAGCAATGGTCTTGGAAAAGAAAAGATAAGATCACAGTTGAAGGCACATACCCCTCAAGAAGAAAATATCAAATCTCATTCAATAAGAATATAGTATTGCTATTTAAACTCAAGAAACTCTTACGCGGCGAAAATAAGAAGTCAAGCACACCTCTAAAAGTTACACAACTTGACTCCAACCTCAAATAATTTTACCATAATCTTTCCTTTAACAATGAGAACAACTTTCTTTGATTACGATATTACCTTGACCATTCCAACAAAAGAGATTTGAAGACCACAACGCGTTATTCCCTTAAGAACTAATAAAACCTCTCAGTGCGTCACTTTGCTCAAAACAATTTCAGCTGCCACATAAGTCATGAGGTCCAAAAGATCGCGTACGCAAAATCTCAAAACTTTTGATTTAAATAGTATCATGGAAGTTATCAAATTCTTTTATTTATAGAACATTCAACATTATCATCACAACCACATACTGACAATCATACTAACATCAAAATAATACACTCTTAACAAGAATCATCATATCCTCATATCCCTTCATAAACTTTTCCAAAAGGAACACAATAAATCACTTTATCATGTTTCTATTATCTAAATAAGATTGCAACTACTTGATCTAGGGAAAGCCTAGTGCACAAGCCACAATATTAAAACAAAACTCTTTTAACAAGCTGGTACTAGAACATGGCAATCTCAAAAACTGTCATGAACATAGATTCAACATTCCACCTTATGTTCATAAGTTAGAATGAAATATCTTCAAACTTCAACAGTATAAGTTCTATAGGACAAGGTTTCACAAGTCAATACATCAACCTTCCTCTATTTCTTTATACATATTTCAATAATTTAGCATGGTGAAAGATAGATGAACCTAGCAGCTATACATGCTCATAAAGTATCTAAATAAAGGATAGATTGAATGTTAATATTACTAAGGCAATATTCCAACACCTCCTTACTTAATCATCCTGAACGATCAGATTAATTACCGAAGACAAAAATAATTCAATTTATCCAATAGGATAGAAATTTAAACAATCATAACAATCATACCAATTCTTTTCACACACTCTGCAATAACTCCATGAGTTCCAATCCTGTATAGACAAATTCTTAATTACAATTCTTCAAGAAACTATTACAAGGTGACATCAAATTAATCGAGTACACTTCCAAGGATGCTAGTTGAAATTAATTATGCACCACGATAACATCTCAACTTGATAATTCATACCTTATAAATTAATTTATATGATTACCACCGCCCATTTAAGCACAGCAAAACACCACAAAGGGTTTTAACACTCTCTTTCAGAAAAGAGAGGAATTAAACTTCAACACTCGAAATAATCCAAAATAAATACATAGATCTAAGACTTTCACATGTTAATGAATTTGCAACATAAAACTTTCATTAAAAAACCACGCAAACAAATGAGACATGTTACACAACAAGACAAAACTCCCACGAATGGACCAACCTTGCAAATCAACAATGTTTACAAGTAGCAAAAGTGTCTTAATAGTCCGAAAAAACAATAATTGCTTCAAAGAACATGTAGAGACCAATAGAAAACCCTCAACTACAATGAACCACAAACCCAAGACAAATTCGTCCACCACCACAGGATAACAATTAACCAAATTCTACTCAAGGAAGAGAGAAACTTTTCTAAATAACTCATTCCTAAACTCTGAAACTAAGCTGCCCAAGGAAAAATCCTTCACCATGTCAATACCACGAATAGTGATATAACCTGACCATGCCCATGGCCGCACTGCGGTCTTTATCTCTCGACATCAACTATCACCACACATAACAATCATATAATCAAATCATAAGCACAAAAGATCATCTCATAACAAGTACAAAGTCAAACATTAAGCACACATTCAACTATGATAATCAACGGAAATGTAGGTGCAATGCAAACCCCATTCCCACCTACAGTTCTTAGTGTGTCAAAATTATTATTTCGTTAACCACGGACCTACAGCCCGCTCTGATACCAACTGTAACCCCCCAGCTACACAATGGCCTGGAATGCTACCAAACTAAATCATGTAACAAAGATAACATAAATACACCTCACAAAATTTCGACAGAACCTCCTTTATGTAGTTAGCATTGTCGGATGTTTCAACAAACAGTTCTAATAAATAAAGATAAACTAACTTGTAATATGATCAAAACCTAACCAAAACTGATTATTCATTATCATGACATCCATAGCGGCTAACATCTAAGATATAAATCATGAGTGTCCTAAATCTTCTATTCATTTATTACAGTTTACTTCCAACAAGCAATAATCATAAAATACTTAAAGTAATTTATTCATCTACTAATTAATTTTTCCTTTCTTTCCATTGTGGGTAGATCGTGCAAAAGTGCAACAAGACTAATCCATATTTTTCCCCATGCATGCCAATCTCGTAAGAGTACCTAAACACAACAAACAACAAGGGTGAGTCCAAGACTCAGCAAATATAATAAATGGTAACAAAAGCATACATGTACACTACTCCATAAGGAGCACCCAACAGTCTCTTTACAAACACATGCTATGCAATATGCTCAAAAAGATCTTTCTCTTTTCTCTTTATCTTTTGTATTTTACCGGTAATGCAAAGTGCGCATCCGTCGAAACACACCCATGCCTGCACCATCTGGTACAGGGACCAATTGCCCATACTCGTAACTATGGGGACCTAAGCCCACGCTCTTCAAGCATGGGGACCATTAGCCCGTCATCAACATGACAGGGACCTCAGCAATTGTTGGGCATTACATGACCAAGACTTCAATAAGCCAACATGATGCATATGCATGAAAGTTTCAGTTTAATAAAAAACGTGCATCCACCACAACTTTGCACAATGAAAACCTATTCATACTACAATGTTCACACTCATGAACTTCATAACTTTCAAACAACCATGAACATTACCAAATACGCCTTCTTCACAATCATGAACACACAATTTCTCACAATATAAATCAAACATTGATATTCCATAACAGCTATTGTGTCCATCATTATACTTGCCTTAACCACGAGAGGACGAGGGACATGCAGAAAGTACTACCCCCGGGATCGGTCCACCACCTGAATAATAATTATAATGCATGCTAAGATAACAGTAGTGGACCAAAACTATAAAAAAACCAATCACGAACACGCAAAAACGTCCAACTCGACTTCAACCCCAAATCCTAAAGGTCGATCTGTCCCCTCTGTGAACAGTCAACTTAAAAATCCATATCTATTGGTACAGGAGTCCAATAAGGTGTTCTTAGACTTTCTGAAAAGATAATTAAATTCTCCAACTAAACCTAGTTGGTGAACCTCCCTGAATCGGTCAAATTATACCCGCACATGCCAGTTTTCTAAAACATCAATTTCACATTGGCTTCTCTAAACAGAATACTAAAAATACCATAACTTTCAGTACGAGTGTCCGAATCACAAGTTCTTGAGCATTATGGAAAGCTGAGACAATGATCTACAACTTTTAGTACACTGAGCATCTCTAATTCTCCCTTTTTCTAATCGCCTAACACAATTTACCAAAACCTGATAGAAAACCCACAAATCTGCAGAACAGTCCCACTAATAAAATCATAACTTCTGCTACAGCGGTCCAACCGACATGTTCTAGCACTTCACGGAAAGATGTCAATGTTATCTACATTTATCTAAGAGACGTCCAGAATTGAATCCACACGAAACTACATCAAAATGATCGTCTAACGCAATCTGTCCTGAGTAGACCACAATACTGACATTGCTACAACAATTAAATATGCATCTAACCAGGGGAAACAGGGATTACTTTTGACGAACAGCTGAAGAACACGATGAACACCACACGATCTCTCTCCCCCTTCCTCTTTCCTTCTTCCCCCTCCTCTCCTTCTTCTTCCGGGTCAAAAGCGCCTCCCGGCGCTCGATCTCCTTCCTCCACTTGGCCGGCAGCAATGGGGACCTTCTTCACCACCAGAAGGGGACTTCAATGGGGGATGAGGCACTGCTGAACGGGATGAAGACGCAGAGGAACTAGCCAAAAGAAAAGAGGAGGCGGCCACCAAGGAAAAAGAGAGCAAAGGGGGGAATTGGGGCTGGCAGCTAGGGTTTGGGGGAGGGCGCCTCCCCCCTTTTGGCCGACCACCACTTGGGCCAGGGCCCAGGTCCAGGTTGGTGAGGTTTTATAGAAATCCCCCCTAAAATCCCTGTTAAACTCTTTTTTATTTGGTCCTACTCCCCGATTAATCTATTCTCTCTCGAATCACACTTGGAGTATTACAAATACTTGTATGTCCGAATGATTGTATCATCTACCGTAAAGAGTATACAAACATGCATATATGTTCAGTGTGCAACGCATCCTAATACAATTGTAAGAATCAATCAGATGACGACGAGGGGATAGAAGTGAAGAGAGGACCTCCTGCTTAGGTGACATGGTATCTTCCCGTAATTCCCCATCTGAAACGGTTTTTTCAAACCCAAAGGAGGCAAAACTGCTGCGTTGGCACTTGGTGGAGCATAAGAATGATGGAATGCTAAGACACTTTGCTGATTCCATCCAGTGGAGAAACATCGATAGAATTTTTGTAGACTTTGATGCAGAATTGAGGAATATATGGTTCAGATTGAGTACAGATAGAATGAATCCATTCGGTAACATGAGCAGCCGACATAGCACTTGGTCTATGACTCTCTGCTTCTACAACCTTACTCCTTGGTTTTGTATGAAATGGAACTATATTTTGCTATCATAATTATCCAAGGACCGAAGCAACCTAGGAACGATATTGATGTGTACATAGCACCATTGGTGGAAGATCTAAAAATACTATGGATTGAAAGGGTACAGATATGGGATGCATACAAACGAGAGAACTTCACTTTACGCTCCTTGTTGTTTTTGCACCATAGATGATTATCCTGCCCTTGCTAACCCATTAGGCCAGAGTACAAAATGGGCCAAAACCTGTACTCACTGCTTAGATGATACCGAGAGTGTGTGGCTGAAGTACTCGCACAAAACAGTGTACATGCGTCACTGTAGGTTCCTTCGGAGGACTCACCCATACCGCAAGATGAAGAAACAATTCGACAGAGAGAACAAGGACGGTTCAACTCTAAGGTATTTAAGCGAAAAGAGATCTATGATATGGTTAAGGATTTAGATGTTATGCTCAGAAAGGGATGTAAATCAACGACCCGTGAGAAGAATGTCTGGAAGAAGAAATCAATATTTGGAACTTACCTTACTGGGAGCACCTACAAGTTCGCCACAGCATCAATGTCATGCACATAGAGAAGAATGTATGTGACTGTGAGACCATGTGGAGGTCACCCCATGGTTGTGATGAGTAATTGACTCTTGATCTAGAAAGATTGAGTTTAGTTTTTGAGGTTTGAGCTGTCTCTACAAAGTCGTAAGCCTTGAGATAGGTTGGCAGACCATTTACGACCACGTTGTCCTTGGTCGAAACCTGGTAGATGCGTTTTTTGAGTGGTCGGAAGGCTTTACGACCACGTGGGTCGTGGTCAGACGCCGTGCGCACTGTTTTACGATCACGTTGTGGCGTTTACGACCTCTTTGGGCATAGTCGAAGGTCCCAGGAAGCTTTACAACCACGTTGGTTGTGGTCGAAGGCCATCAGGCAAGTTTATGACCACTTTGTTGAAAGTCGAAGGCCAGCCGGAAGGTTTACGACCACGTTGTCGCTGGTCGAAAGTCGACAGGGCATTTACGAGTGGTCAGAAGTCGAATGCATCTCTGATCGTGGTCGGAAGTCCCCAGACGAATCTACGAATCTACGACCACGTTATCGAGAGCTGCGGTCGGAAGTCGATGCTTTGACCGCTGCGGTCGGTAGTCGGCGCTCGAGTTTACGACCACGTTGAATAATCGGCAGACTTAGACCACATTGTAAAGCGGTCATAACGCGGTCGGTTGTGGTCGGAAGGGCCTGTAAGCGGTCAGACGTGCTCGGGAAGAAGTCGGTAACGGTCGAAAGTGCCCAGAAGCGGTCGTAACACTTGGAAACCGGTCATATGGACTTCTGGTTGGTGGTCGTAGCAATGTTGTGTGCGGTCGTAAGCTCAGTACGACTTGGTGATTTGCCTTACGACTTGGTAGTTGTCGTGATCGGGTGCAGAAGTCGAAGCCTGTGTGATCGGTGATCCTAGGCTACTGATTAGTGGTCGGCTGAGGCCGTTCGACTTGGTGACTGGCTTGGTAGTCGTGGGATCGACTTGGTGGTCGGCTGAGCTTTATGACTTGTTGGTCATAAAGGCTCGCGACTTGATGTCTGGCTCTACGACTTGGTAGTCGTAGGAGTTGATTCGACTTTGTGATCATAGTGACCAGTCTTGGTAGTCGGTAGTCGTAGCCGCTGTGTGGTAATCGTTGCAAGCTTGCAATGGTCGTAGCTTGTGTCTTGGCGGTCGTAGTAGCCTAGTGAGTGGTCATAGGCTGCTAGCACTTCATGTGTTGTGCATTGGAATGGTCGTAGGGGGTTTACGACCAGGTGTTGCACTGGAAAACTTGTTGGTTGTACAGATTGATGGTCTAATTGTTTTGTGCGGTGCTATGTGATAGTTTGCTTGTCTATGTGGCTGCAGGACTTCGGAGCTATTTCATGGTGAGGTGTGGGAGGACCGGGACTAGGCACAGGAGGTGTTGAGGTCTAGACGGTTGGAGACGCCGAAGATGATCGAGGCTGGTGAGGTGGTTGCAAGCCGAGGAGACGAGGAACCGGAGCTGGAGCTGCTAGAGGATCTTGGAGACAAGTCTTGGTGAGGTTGGAGTGGTCGGGACTAGACATGGGAGATGTTGAGGTCCAGAACGACTGGGTGAAGCCGAAGAAGACTTGGGGCTCAAGGTGGTTGCATGCGTGGACAGCAAGGTAGGAGGAAGCTTCTAGGAAAATGCGGGGATGGCATTTTGGTGAAATGCGCAAAGCCTGCAAGGTGGAAGTGGATTCTGTTGGTTTTGTCAGCTAAAGTGCGGGTAAAGCACTGAGTTAACGGGTAAAGCAGTGGGATGGTCAGTGTAGTTGGGTAAAGTAGTGGGTTACCCTAGTGAGGACTAATGGGTGGATCCATTAGGTCAAGTCTCGTGCGTGAGGCTATAAAAGGAGAGGGGAGGCAAGTGTTGGATTTGAGTTGGCCGGTTGGGCCTTGGAGGCAGCCGCCTCTCCCTCCCATGGGAGTTTGTGTGTGTGAGTTCGCTCTAGGGTTAGAGCTTGTCCTCCCGAGGGGAGTGGCTGTTGAGAGTGGCTGTAGAAACCTCCTTTGTAATCATTCATCTCTCTGTACCTATCTATCTGAGAAGTATTTTATCTGAGATGTCTTGATTACTTGTGTTTTTCTTTCTCTATTTTGTCGATTCTTCTCGGGTGCTCTTGTTGGCTTTCCTGTTTCTTTTGTGTTGAGTTGTTGATCAAGACTGCCTCAGTCCCTTCTGCTCTAATCTAGAGAATCAATCTCAAGACCATTTGGCCAGTTCTTCCCAAGAGCAGCAAGTGGTCGGAGAAGGTCTCTTTGCCGAATGTCGTGCGCCCCATGTCCTCTGATCTAGTTGTGACTTTGGCTTTCTTATTGGTCTCATCAGAAAAGTTCTGGTTTCTTTGCAAATCAACTTTCAGAGGATGAGTTCTTGAATCTTTCAAAGTCTCGTGACCAAAAGATCTATGAGTCTAAAGTTACATGGAAATTAGATCTTGCGGTCGAGCACTGAGTGACTCCTCTGTTTTTCAGTATCGACCACGTTGTTCTTCTCGGTTGCAGCAGAGAGACTTCGACCGCTCTGTGATTTCTCAACTTGAGGTCGTACCACTGCTGTGGTTGAAGTCTCCTGGTTATTTGACTCAAGACTATCAAGTTATTCGTTTTTGAGACTTGTCGGTCATGCACGCTTTCTCTGTATTCGATCATTACTGTGCAGTGTCACATCCCAAAAATTTGGCTTTTTGAAAAATTTAAATTCAAATAAATTATTTTAAGGTAATTGGATTTTACTTGGCTTTTATTTGCCTTTCTGGATTTTCTGGAATTTAAAAACTATTTTTAGAGCTTAAAAAGTAATTCAAAATATGAAAATTAAATATCAACAGTAGTTGGAAATAATTTTATTTAGTCCAAAATATGTCCAGGAGCTTCTGTGAATTTTTCTGGAATTTTTGGAGGTATTTTCATATTTTTTCTGAGGCCTAAATAATTTTCTAGCCTTTTCTGAAAATCTAAATCAAATCCTGAAAATAAAAATCTCCCCTCTCCCTCCAGCCGACGCGTGGACGGTCCAGGACCGCCCACGTCGCCGCTCGGCCTGATCCAGGCCGCACCTCCCTCTCCCTCGCTGCCAGCGGGCCCGGCCCAGCCAGCCCCGCCTTCCCCTTTTCCCCGCCCGACGCGTGGACGGCTCGGATGAGCCGAGTCCCCGTGCTGGTCATCCAGCCGCCCGCTCCCACCTTTCTCTCGCCTCGCTGACCCGCGGACCCCGCCCGTCAGCGGCGCACGCCTCCGCTCTCGCTGCCGCCCCGGCCCCGCCTGTCGGATCCGTCTCCCCCGCGGAATCGCCACCTTCCTTCTCCCTTCCCCCTCTTTCCTTTCTCGCCGGCCGACCAAATCCGACCCGGAGCCGGCCTTGCCTTCCCTGGCTCTCCCCGGTTTTGGAAACCCCGAGCCCCGCCGCGACCGAATCCCCAAATCCCCGCGCCTCCCTTCCTTCCGCGCCCCCTCCTTCCTTTCCTCCCCGCGCCCTTCCTTCTCCGGCCGCCAGCAACGGCGAGCAATTGCCGCGCCCCTGCTCCCCCTCCGCCCTATAAATACCCCCCTCGACCTTCGCCTCCTCCCGCACCACCTCCCCTTGAGCCCCGAGCGCCGTCGTGCCAGAAGTTCGCCGTGCGTGCCCGGTAAGTCTACGGCGAGCCTTCGCCGCCGCCTCGGTCGTCTCCGGAGCCCGCCGTCGCCACCTCGAGCTTCCTGGCGCCCGGGCGAACCTCCCCGACACCTCAGCAGCCCCTCCCCGCCGCCGGAGCGCCGTCGCGCCGGAGGACCCGAGCCAGCTCCGCCTCCCTCTCGTCGCCGGCCGCCTCCGTTCACCCCCGAGCCTCGCCGACCCCTCCAACCGGATCCCCTTCGCGCCAGGGTTACATTTCACGCGCCGCCCGAACCTCTCCGCCACTCCCTCGTCGCCGGCGCCGTCGCCTCCGACCATCTTCCCCGACCTCCCCTCCGGCAGGTACCTCAAAAGGTATGGTTGCCCTATATGGGTAGGAAAAGCCTCCCCCGCCCATCTGGTTAGCCGCGCTCTCTCTCAACTCCCCGGTGCGCGTTCGAGCCCTCGGCTCCGCGCGCTGGGTTGAGTTTTTCGTTTAATTTTCGCGACTGACAAGCGGGCCCCACCCGTCAGAGGCCGTCGGTCTGCGCTGCCACTGCCGCCTGGGTCCCACCCCTCTGGGCTGGACTCTGACAAGTGGGCCCGAAGACCAGTGGGTCCCACGTGTCAGAGGTTGACTCATTGGGCTCACTGTCCAGTGGGTCCCACATGTCAGTGACCGCCAGTGGTTACTGTTCAGTGGGCCCCACCTGTCAGTCTCTCAGAATTAAAATAAAAGATTAAAATTTAATTCTCCAGTGGGTCCCACCTGTCAGAAATTTCCGAATTTCTCGATTTATTCAAATCTGAGATTTTCAAATGAGCATAACTTTCTCATTTTAACTCCAATTCCAGCCATTCAATTTTCTAAATTCATCTAAAATCATAATCTACCCAATTATGGCCTCTGTTGAATTTTTGGATTTTATTTGAATTTTCTTTTGTATTTATTTGTTTTGTTGCTTCGTCTTTCCTCGCGTAGATTCCAACATTGTCGACGATCCCTCTTCACAGCAGCAAGAAGACCCAGAAACCCTGCAAGAAGGCAAGTCTCCTTTGATCATCTTGAACCTATGATTTTGAAATGTTTTAATTATTTTAAATGTTATGCATTGCTATTTACATAAAATGATAATTCAAATCTTAAGGTAGTAGTTAATCCAACCTTGTTATGCCCTCCATTGGAATTGATTGTCATGTACCCTTGTCACCATAGAATTTCCTTTGTCTCATTAATGAGAGTATTATAATTACTTGTTGATGTTAGTATGGTAGGATAATGCTTAGTCATGCTATCTAATAACTTTGGAAAATCTTGAAAATGGGAAATTATGATTTATTATTAAATCCTTGTGTTTGAAAGTGAAGTGGCAATTGGAGTTGTCACTGTGATTTTAAAATAAAATAAAAATGTGAAAGTTGGTTTAGATTAGGGTGGATGGCTGTTTGGGTTGGTGCAGTAAGCACGAGAACTTGTTAAGTGTATGTTCCACCCTAGTCAATTAAGGACCGACGCTTGTGTTTGTCCAAACTGAGCATTAACCGTACAACCACAAGTCTATATGGGTACGACCTAGCTAACTAACCTATAAAGGTGTAGTTTAGATATCACCAGTGGTGTATTGAGTGCCAGGGCGTACTGGTTACTCATAGTGAGGGACAGGGTTACTGTACTCATATGGCGCAAGAGGGGGCTTCAGATTGGGCGGATTTAACCCTTCTGCGGTGAAACCTCAGCGGGTGGTCTCTAGCTATACTGGAGTAGGTGAAAGGCTTTGTGATATTTTATCTGGGTCTCATGCCAAAGGAAGCATGTTGACTATTAAGATAATTTATCTCTTGTGGGTAAAGTTGTACAACCTCTGCAGAGTGTAAAACTATTCGAATAGCCGTGCCCACGGTCAAGGGCGGGCAAGGAATGCATTCACATGGTAGATTTCTGGTTTTGATTTAAAATCAAAAGTTTTGTATTCCGAGGGTGGAGGGAACTCTCGGAAGGGAATCCTGGCGGATGGAGCCAGAGAGGGTGGATGGAACCCGAAGTTTAAAATTTGACCAATGGTAATTGGTTAGCTAGTGTTGGTAGTTGGAACCTTCACTAGAAAGTTAATTCTGTTAAAACATTTACTTCATTAAAGTGATGCCTTCGAAAATAATTAGTAGTAATGGAGATTTTAAATATTGCTTTGTGCAAAAGAACCATATGGCCTTCCTTTGTTAAGCCTTGCATCTATGCATTTTTCCCAAGACTTGCGGAGTACTTTATGTACTCACATGCTACACTTAAAAATAAAATCTCAGAGGAAGTTGAAGCTCAAGAAGGTGACTACGACTACTGCTTCGCTTGTGGCTGTGATGGATTCTTCCCGGAGGACTAGGTCGCGCTTCCCCAGTCAATTGCCTGTGGCGAATTGATGGGTCGTCCTCGAGTTTTATTTGCTTCCGCTCTATTTCTTGTGTGCGAGGTCTTAAACCTCCTTTGTAATAATGAGACCCGGTGGTCAGTACTCTTATTTATTGTAATAAATCGTTGATGGTGATGTTTTCCATTCTGTTTGACTGTGTGCACTAGCTTTGATCTGGGACTAGTGCTGTAATACACAGAGGGTCCGGGTTTGATAATCCGGAGGCCCGACAGAGATGGTATCAGAGCCAATTTGACTGTAGGACGTGACCTAGATTAGGAATGGCAAACCATAAGGACTTATATTTATAAAAAGAGTATATTAAAAATGTGTAAGCTTCTTTGCTTCTACTCTCTTCCTACCTAGAATCTCGTTCTTGTCTCCAACTCCAATTGTTAAAACTTTTACTAATCTTTTCTTTCTCTCAACTTTGTAGATGGCTGGTTCATCCTCCGCTGCCCCGTGGGACTACTACTCACATGGAGAGGATGCTGGAGCATTCGCTAGCCTTCTCCGGCAGCTGATGCAGTGTCTGGAGTACCGTCAGCCGCCCATCTTCAGGGGTCGGAAGACGCGGATCCTGGATCGAGACTCTTGGACGATGGAGGTATTCCTGTATGCACGGGAAGAGGAATTCAAGTCCCACACCTACCCCATCAAGCACCCTCGGTCCCGCTGTTTCGACGCTGTCCAGGACGCAGCACGCCTCGCCATTGACGAGTTGTGCCACCTGCACAAAGATGCTGTACATCAGTCCCCCTTTTGCTTCTTCATCAACCCTCGCCCAGAACAGAGGTATCCAGATCCCTTTGATATTCCAGCTGACGATCCTCGACTGTCACATCAGGTGCAGCTCACCCAGGCAAGGGCCGTCACTTATGCTAGAGCTCAGGAGGAGATTGGACAATTTCGGATGCTTCTCACCTCCAGCTACCAGCATTCGGACACACTTCGCGCACAGCTTCTCCAGAGCCAGGCAGCTGAGTTTGAGCTGGGACGTCTCAGGGCCGCAGCTAACTACACGCCGTCTTCACCCGTAGTTGACTACACGCCGTCTTCTCCAGTACCAGCTGTCATCCCCAACAACCCGGCACCAGCTCGACTCTCGGGACTCCGCATCAGGATGACAGCACGCAAGAAGGTGCGACGCCCCAGTCCGCCACCTGTCATTACTCTCAAGAAGCGCAAGCCTTCTCCTTCCCGTTCTCGGTCGACTGCCTCCAGTCGTAACCGTGTCTCGGCCGAGTGTGACTGTTCACGTCACCACGTGAGAGAGCGCCAGGAAGACCCGGAGGAGGATCCAGAAGAGGACCCGGAAGAAGACCCTGAGGAGCGCATCTTTGGAGAGGATTAGTAGTCTTTTGAGTCCGTAGTACCCAAATAAAATGTCCGCGTCCTTAGAACGCTTATTGTTATGTTTTGGTGTGCTAGATGGACTGTACCAGGCCTATGCGCACTTGTGGTACAGCCATCCTTGGAGTTATCTTGATTTTAATAAAAAGTTTCCCCTAAGTGGTTGCTAGTTCTTTCTTGTGTGTTGGCTTGGGATGTGGTTTAGTTCCCCTAATCTCTTACCTTTGCTATTTCCCTCTTACCTTCTGCTAACCTAAACCGCTTCAGATGGTGAACACGAGGAGCAACCCTGGCAGCAGCCGTGACGCCAACAACCAGCCGGAGGACAACATTCCACCACCTCCCGCTCAGGCCCCCAACTTGGAGCAAATGATGGCTATGCAGCTGCAGTTACTTCAAGCTCTCGCCCAGAACCAAGTGCAGCCAGCCCAGCAGGCACCCAACCAGGCACCCCAGTCTAGATTGGGGGAATTCATGAGGACAAGGCCTCCCACTTTTGCTGGATCAGTGGATCCCTTGGAGGCAGATGATTGGATCAAGGATGTGGAAAGAAAATTGGTCCTAGCTCAGTGCAATGATAATGAAAAGGTGTTGTACGCTGCTCATCAGCTCAAGGGAATGGCTGCCAACTGGTGGGAAAACTACCGCGCCGCCCATCAAAATGCACAAGCCATCACTTGGGAGGAGTTTGTCGAAGCTTTCCGCACTGCCCATATCCCTACTGGGATAATGGAAATGAAGAAGAGAGAATTCTACCAACTGCAGCAGGGAAACCTCAGTGTTTCCGAGTACCTGAACAAGTTCACCCAACTGTCCAGGTATGCATCTGAAGAGGTCACCTCGGAGGCGACCAAGATTTGGAGGTTCACGCAGGGACTTGACCCCAACCTCAAGGTGCAGCTGGTGTCCAATGACTTCCCAACCTTCCAGCACCTAGTGAACAAGGCCTTTGTCCAAGAAGATGCTCAGCGCCAGCTGTACGAAAATCGGAAGAGGAAGTTTCAAGCCCAGCAAGGAGCAAGCAGCTCTCGATTCCGCCCCAACGCACCTCACTATCACAAGCTCTCAGAGTCAAGCGTGCCGAGGACTCCCTTTTCAGGACCCCGCCCAAATCCACAAACTCCCCGGGCAAACAATGGTGGCCAACCCCCGCAGAACAAGACTTCAGCAGCAGGAGTGCAGTGCTTTAACTGCAAGAACATGGGGCACTATGCCAGCAACTGTCCCCAGAAACGCCCAGCAATGACTCCAGTTCGTTTCAATCTGGGGACTACACCAGCAAGAGCTCCGACTGCAGGTCAAGGCCGTGGGGCACCACAAACCCCAAGGACTCCACAAGTGGTGAGCAGAGGGCATCTCAACCATGTGACCGCGGAAGCAGCCCAGGATGCACCTGACGTAGTTCTGGGTAAGTTTCTTGTCAACTCAGTAATTGCATCAGCATTATTTGATTCTGGAGCTTCGCATTCTTTTGTGTCAAAAGATGTGGTTGAAAGGTATAATTGGGATGTGAGTAAACTACAGAACCCCATGCTAGTCCAGTCCCCTGGAAAGGAAATAAGGACTAACACAGTTTGCCTTGACGCAACTGTGGATATAAATGGAGTTAAGTTCTTAGCAAATCTTATTATAATAGACTCCAAGGGTTTAGATGTAATACTTGGAATGGATTGGTTAACCAAGTATAAAGGACAGATAGATTGTGCTGACCGAGCTGTTACAATCACTAACTCTGATGGGATTCAAGTAAGGTATAAGTCAAACTCCCCTACCCAGAGCAGGTGTAGTTTGAACAGTGTAAAGGGAGTGACTCTGGAAAAAGTACCTATAGTGAGTGAGTACCCAGATGTATTCCCTGAAGATTTGCCCGGAATGCCGCCAGACAGGGAAGTAGAGTTTGTCATCAACCTAGTACCTGGAACAGCTCCAATTTCCAAGAGACCTTATCGGATGTCTGCAAATGATTTGGCGGAAGTTAAGAAACAAATTGAAGAACTGCAGGATAAAGGATTTGTAAGGCCAAGCTCGTCACCTTGGGGAGCACCAGTACTGCTAGTAAAGAAGAAAGATGGTAGTCTTCGCATGTGTGTGGACTATCGATCATTGAATAATGTGACTATTAAGAACAAGTACCCTTTACCCAGAATAGATGATCTGTTTGATCAGTTGAAAGGATCATGTGTATTCTCTAAGATTGACCTTCGATCAGGATATCACCAATTGAAGTTAAGACCAGAGGACATACCCAAGACCGCATTTGCCACCCGTTATGGATTGTATGAGTATACAGTGATGTCTTTCGGTCTAACCAATGCCCCAGCATACTTCATGAATCTGATGAATAAGGTGTTCATGGAATATTTGGATAAGTTTGTGGTTGTATTCATCGATGACATTTTGATATATTCCAAGAATGAGGAAGAACATGCCGAACATTTGAGGATAGTTTTGGAAAAGCTCCGAGAAAATCAGTTGTACGCCAAGTTCAGTAAGTGTGAGTTTTGGTTGAAGAAAGTAGCTTTCTTGGGCCATGTGATTTCGGCAGGAGGAGTATCCGTAGACCCGGAAAAAGTTAATGATGTGCTCAATTGGACACAACCAAAGTCAGTATCCGAGATCAGGAGTTTTCTTGGATTGGCTGGTTACTATCGTCGATTTATTGAAGGATTCTCCAAGCTCGCAAGACCTCTGACCCAGTTGCTGAAGAAGGAAAAGAAGTTTGAATGGAGTAAACCATGTGAGGATAGTTTCCAAGAGTTGAAGAAGAGGTTAACTTCTGCACCAGTGTTGACGCTTCCGGACATTAGGAAGGATTTCGAAGTCTTCTGTGATGCGTCAAGGCAGGGACTAGGCTGTGTACTGATGCAAGAAAGAAAGGTAGTAGCATATGCCTCAAGGCAGCTGCGACCCCATGAAGGAAATTACCCAACGCATGATTTAGAGCTCGCTGCCGTAGTGCATGCACTGAAAATATGGAGGCATTACTTGATTGGTAACCGTTGTGAAATTTACACGGATCACAAGAGTTTGAAATATATATTCACTCAACCCGATCTCAACATGAGGCAAAGGAGATGGCTTGAGTTAATAAAGGATTATGATATTGGAATACATTATCATCCGGGAAAGGCTAATGTGGTAGCAGATGCCTTGAGCAGAAAGAGTTATTGTGCCAAGCTGTGGATTAAGGACAGTATGCCTGCCCTTCAAGAAGAGTTCCAACGGCTCAACCTAGAAGTAGTGGAGGAAGGATTTCTAGCCACTTTGGAAGTTCAACCAACCTTAGAAGATCAAATCAGAGCAGCTCAAAAGGAGGACAAGTATGTCCAGGAGATCAGGGATAATATGAAGAAAGGAAAAGCTTCGGGATTTTCAGAGGATGAAAAAGGTACCCTTTGGTTTGGGAAAAGAATTATTGTGCCTGAAAAGAAAGAGGTAAAGGAGCTAATATTGAAGGAAGCCCATGAATCTGGATATTCAATTCATCCTGGGAGCACCAAGATGTACCAAGATCTCAAGGGAAGGTATTGGTGGTCAAGTATGAAACGAGAAATTGCAGAATACGTAGCCTTGTGCGATGTATGCCAACGGATTAAAGCTGAACACCAGAGACCTGCGGGACTTCTGCAGCCATTGCAGATCCCTGAGTGGAAATGGGAAGAAATTGGTATGGATTTTATAACTGGATTACCAAGAACCAAAACAGGGCACGATTCAATTTGGGTTATAGTGGATCGATTGACAAAAGTCGCCCATTTCATTCCAGTAAAGACCACATACTCCGGGGATAGGCTTGCAGAGTTATACATGTCAAGAATTGTGTGCTTGCATGGGATCCCAAAGAAGATTGTGTCAGATCGAGGAACCCAGTTCACTTCGAGATTTTGGCAAAAACTACATGAACTTTTGGGCACAAACTTAAACTTCAGTACAGCTTATCATCCACAGACAGATGGTCAAACAGAAAGAGTAAATCAAATCCTGGAAGACATGTTGAGAGCTTGTGTACTGGCAAACAAGAGTAATTGGGATCAGAGTTTGCCCTATGCAGAGTTCTCCTACAACAATAGTTATCAATCCAGTTTGCAAATGTCTCCCTTCGAAGCCCTATACGGCAGAAAGTGTAGGACTCCATTGTATTGGAAGGAAACAGGAGAAGGACAAGTGTTTGGACCAGATGTGCTGAAGCAAGCAGAAGAACAAGTTCGTCTAATCCGGGACAGATTAAAAACAGCACAAACCAGACAGAAAAGTTATGCAGACAATCGACGTAGAAGCTTAGAATTCGTACCTGGGGATCATGTTTATTTGAAGGTGTCACCTCTCAAAGGAATGAGACGTTTTGGAGTCAGTGGAAAGCTAGCTCCCAGATTCATCGGACCTTTTCCTGTTGTGGCGAAACGAGGAGAAGTGGCTTACCAGTTGGAGCTTCCACCTCAGCTGTCAAAGGTGCATGACGTCTTCCATGTGTCTCAGCTAAGAAAGTGTCTCAGAGTTCCAGAAGAGCAGATGCCTCTAGATGAAATAAACGTGAAGGAGGACCTCACCTATCCAGAGTATCCAGTCAAGGTATTGGAGGAAGCAGAGCACCGTACACGCAGCAAGGTTATCAAGTTCTGTAAAGTGCAGTGGAGTAACCATTCAGAATCGGAAGCAACTTGGGAGCGTGAAGAGGATCTAAAAGAAGAGTTCCCCGACCTTTTTCCCAGTCCATCCGAATCTCGGGGTCGAGATTCTTTCTAAGGGGGGTAGGTTTGTCACATCCCAAAAATTTGGCTTTTTGAAAAATTTAAATTCAAATAAATTATTTTAAGGTAATTGGATTTTACTTGGCTTTTATTTGCCTTTCTGGATTTTCTGGAATTTAAAAACTATTTTTAGAGCTTAAAAAGTAATTCAAAATATGAAAATTAAATATCAACAGTAGTTGGAAATAATTTTATTTAGTCCAAAATATGTCCAGGAGCTTCTGTGAATTTTTCTGGAATTTTTGGAGGTATTTTCATATTTTTTCTGAGGCCTAAATAATTTTCTAGCCTTTTCTGAAAATCTAAATCAAATCCTGAAAATAAAAATCTCCCCTCTCCCTCCAGCCGACGCGTGGACGGTCCAGGACCGCCCACGTCGCCGCTCGGCCTGATCCAGGCCGCACCTCCCTCTCCCTCGCTGCCAGCGGGCCCGGCCCAGCCAGCCCCGCCTTCCCCTTTTCCCCGCCCGACGCGTGGACGGCTCGGATGAGCCGAGTCCCCGTGCTGGTCATCCAGCCGCCCGCTCCCACCTTTCTCTCGCCTCGCTGACCCGCGGACCCCGCCCGTCAGCGGCGCACGCCTCCGCTCTCGCTGCCGCCCCGGCCCCGCCTGTCGGATCCGTCTCCCCCGCGGAATCGCCACCTTCCTTCTCCCTTCCCCCTCTTTCCTTTCTCGCCGGCCGACCAAATCCGACCCGGAGCCGGCCTTGCCTTCCCTGGCTCTCCCCGGTTTTGGAAACCCCGAGCCCCGCCGCGACCGAATCCCCAAATCCCCGCGCCTCCCTTCCTTCCGCGCCCCCTCCTTCCTTTCCTCCCCGCGCCCTTCCTTCTCCGGCCGCCAGCAACGGCGAGCAATTGCCGCGCCCCTGCTCCCCCTCCGCCCTATAAATACCCCCCTCGACCTTCGCCTCCTCCCGCACCACCTCCCCTTGAGCCCCGAGCGCCGTCGTGCCAGAAGTTCGCCGTGCGTGCCCGGTAAGTCTACGGCGAGCCTTCGCCGCCGCCTCGGTCGTCTCCGGAGCCCGCCGTCGCCACCTCGAGCTTCCTCGCGCCCGGGCGAACCTCCCCGACACCTCAGCAGCCCCTCCCCGCCGCCGGAGCACCGTCGCGCCGGAGGACCCGAGCCATCTCCGCCTCCCTCTCGTCGCCGGCCGCCTCCGTTCACCCCCGAGCCTCGCCGACCCCTCCAACCGGATCCCCTTCGCGCCAGGGTTACATTTCACGCGCCGCCCGAACCTCTCCGCCACTCCCTCGTCGCCGGCGCCGTCGCCTCCGACCATCTTCCCCGACCTCCCCTCCGGCAGGTACCTCAAAAGGTATGGTTGCCCTATATGGGTAGGCAAAGCCTCCCCCGCCCATCTGGTTAGCCGCGCTCTCTCTCAACTCCCCGGTGCGCGTTCGAGCCCTCGGCTCCGCGCGCTGGGTTGAGTTTTTCGTTTAATTTTCGCGACTGACAAGCGGGCCCCACCCGTCAGAGGCCGTCGGTCTGCGCTGCCACTGCCGCCTGGGTCCCACCCCTCTGTGCTGGACTCTGACAAGTGGGCCCGAAGACCAGTGGGTCCCACGTGTCAGAGGTTGACTCATTGGGCTCACTGTCCAGTGGGTCCCACATGTCAGTGACCGCCAGTGGTTACTGTTCAGTGGGCCCCACCTGTCAGTCTCTCAGAATTAAAATAAAAGATTAAAATTTAATTCTCCAGTGGGTCCCACCTGTCAGAAATTTCCGAATTTCTCGATTTATTCAAATCTGAGATTTTCAAATGAGCATAACTTTCTCATTTTAACTCCAATTCCAGCCATTCAATTTTCTAAATTCATCTAAAATCATAATCTACCCAATTATGGCCTCTGTTGAATTTTTGGATTTTATTTGAATTTTCTTTTGTATTTATTTGTTTTGTTGCTTCGTCTTTCCTCGCGTAGATTCCAACATTGTCGACGATCCCTCTTCACAGCAGCAAGAAGACCCAGAAACCCTGCAAGAAGGCAAGTCTCCTTTGATCATCTTGAACCTATGATTTTGAAATGTTTTAATTATTTTAAATGTTATGCATTGCTATTTACATAAAATGATAATTCAAATCTTAAGGTAGTAGTTAATCCAACCTTGTTATGCCCTCCATTGGAATTGATTGTCATGTACCCTTGTCACCATAGAATTTCCTTTGTCTCATTAATGAGAGTATTATAATTACTTGTTGATGTTAGTATGGTAGGATAATGCTTAGTCATGCTATCTAATAACTTTGGAAAATCTTGAAAATGGGAAATTATGATTTATTATTAAATCCTTGTGTTTGAAAGTGAAGTGGCAATTGGAGTTGTCACTGTGATTTTAAAATAAAATAAAAATGTGAAAGTTGGTTTAGATTAGGGTGGATGGCTGTTTGGGTTGGTGCAGTAAGCACGAGAACTTGTTAAGTGTATGTTCCACCCTAGTCAATTAAGGACCGACGCTTGTGTTTGTCCAAACTGAGCATTAACCGTACAACCACAAGTCTATATGGGTACGACCTAGCTAACTAACCTATAAAGGTGTAGTTTAGATATCACCAGTGGTGTATTGAGTGCCAGGGCGTACTGGTTACTCATAGTGAGGGACAGGGTTACTGTACTCATATGGCGCAAGAGGGGGCTTCAGATTGGGCGGATTTAACCCTTCTGCGGTGAAACCTCAGCGGGTGGTCTCTAGCTATACTGGAGTAGGTGAAAGGCTTTGTGATATTTTATCTGGGTCTCATGCCAAAGGAAGCATGTTGACTATTAAGATAATTTATCTCTTGTGGGTAAAGTTGTACAACCTCTGCAGAGTGTAAAACTATTCGAATAGCCGTGCCCACGGTCAAGGGCGGGCAAGGAATGCATTCACATGGTAGATTTCTGGTTTTGATTTAAAATCAAAAGTTTTGTATTCCGAGGGTGGAGGGAACTCTCGGAAGGGAATCCTGGCGGATGGAGCCAGAGAGGGTGGATGGAACCCGAAGTTTAAAATTTGACCAATGGTAATTGGTTAGCTAGTGTTGGTAGTTGGAACCTTCACTAGAAAGTTAATTCTGTTAAAACATTTACTTCATTAAAGTGATGCCTTCGAAAATAATTAGTAGTAATGGAGATTTTAAATATTGCTTTGTGCAAAAGAACCATATGGCCTTCCTTTGTTAAGCCTTGCATCTATGCATTTTTCCCAAGACTTGCGGAGTACTTTATGTACTCACATGCTACACTTAAAAATAAAATCTCAGAGGAAGTTGAAGCTCAAGAAGGTGACTACGACTACTGCTTCGCTTGTGGCTGTGATGGATTCTTCCCGGAGGACTAGGTCGCGCTTCCCCAGTCAATTGCCTGTGGCGAATTGATGGGTCGTCCTCGAGTTTTATTTGCTTCCGCTCTATTTCTTGTGTGCGAGGTCTTAAACCTCCTTTGTAATAATGAGACCCGGTGGTCAGTACTCTTATTTATTGTAATAAATCGTTGATGGTGATGTTTTCCATTCTGTTTGACTGTGTGCACTAGCTTTGATCTGGGACTAGTGCTGTAATACACAGAGGGTCCGGGTTTGATAATCCGGAGGCCCGACATGCAGTCTCTATTGTCAGTCTGATTTCCGATTTTTAGTGGATCGTCTGTCTTAACCAAGTGACTCGATCGACCACGAGTTGGCATTTGACCTCTCTATCACAGATGGTCTATCTCTTGGTCAGATCGATCACGATAGGACATTTTGACTGTTTTGTTTTGTCCTCGACCAGAGGCGATTCTCGTTCTGGTGTCGGTCTTGAGATCGGCTCTCCAGTGAACATTCGATCTTCGTCTTCATAGCTTTGTAGTTATTGGAGAAGAAGATTATGTGAATACTTGGAAAGTTTTTTTTAAGGCACCATTCACCCTCCCCCCCCCCCTCTGGTTGCCAGTTCAGTCCTACAGTGACAGCTTGATTGGTCTCTTACTGAATATCGTGACAAAACAAAGGATGGTGTCAATGCACAGCGTGACTTGGTTGATATGAACATTAGGTTTGAGTTAGCACTGACAAAGACTGATAAAGGATGAACTTACCTTTCCCTACTTGTTACACTCTGTTCAAGGCCGAGAGAACTGAACTGTGCTAGTACGTGTATGGTGTGAATGTTTCGTCTGGTTACTCCGCTAACATGAAGAAACTTGTTTATGGAAGATTTGAAGTTAATTGGCATGAAGTTTCATAATTGTCATGTGCTGATGACACAGATGTTCCCTATTGCAATTAAAAGTATTTCACCGATCAAGATCCAAGAGACAATCATGAGGCTGTGTTATTTCTTTAACACAATTGCTCAAAAGGTCATCGATCTCGAAGGACTAGATGCTCTGCAGGACGAGGTGGTGACAACTCTGTGTCATCTTGAGATGTATCTCTCCATCATTTTTCAATATCATGGTCCATCTCATTGTTTACATTAAGTGGGATATAAAAATATGCGGGCCCGTGTTCCTACATAGCATGTACCCGTTCGAAAGGTTCATGGAAATTCTTAAGCCCTATGTACATAATCAATCTCGGTCGAACAGTAGCATCGTCGAAGGTTATGCAATCGAAGAGGTCATTGAGTTCTGTGTTGATTACATGGTGCAAATTAAACCGATAGGTGTACCTCGATCTCACCATGAAGGGAGGATCAAGGGTATCAGGACTATCGGAAGGAAAGCAATCACTCTAGATATGGATACGTATGGTCAATCCTATTTCACAGTCTTGCAACACATGGCTGAAGTATCCCCATATATCGACCAACACAAGGACGTGCTTTGGCAACAGAATCCAGAGTGGCTGGGTGTTGGATCACAAGACAACACAATAATCGGTTTAACCAATAGTTGAAGGAGCGACTCGCTAGGAGCTCGTCAAGTGCTATGTTGACATAGTTGGCAAAAGGGCCAACATTTAGAGTTGTGATATGGTAAGAATATGATATAAATAGGTACACATTCTATATGCAGGCTTAAGATGCAAAGAGCACTAACTAGAATAGCGGTGTCCGCATAGATGTGTTCAGTATCGATGGGTTGAGGAGCTCCTACTATGGGTTCATAGAGGAGATTTGGGAACTCAACTACGTGCGTTTTAAGATCCCCTTATTTCAGTACTGTTGGGTCCATCTCCTACAGGTGAAGGTCGATAAGTATGGTGCTACTACCGTTGACCTGAAACATGTCAAATACAAAGACGAACCATTTGTACTATCTAACCAAGTTGTTCAAGTTTTCTATGCAACCGACCAGGCAAATAAGAAGCACCACGTAGTTCTTTATGGAAAAAGAAGAATTGTTGGAGTTGAGAATGTAGTGAACAGGGAAGAATACAATCAATTTGATGAGTTGCCCCCTTTCGAAAATGGCATAAGGGTAGAGGAAGAACGTGACGAAAGTAGCTACATACACGTCGATCATCATGAAGGGCTAATTTTTAAAGGAAATAAGCAAGTGGAATGATGAATGAAATGTTTATGTGTTATATGTTCTGTATTTGCATTTATATATGTATATGAGAATGTATGATATATATGTGAATTTGCATATATGTATATAAGAATGTGTGATACATACATACATACATACATTCATATATATGAATTTGCATATATGTATATAAGAATGTGCGATATATATATGTGAATTTGCATTTATGTATATGAGAATGTGTGATATATATGTGAATGTCAGTAGGGAACATCGTAGACGGTTTAATCTAAAACCATCTATGATGTTTATTATTACAGACGATTCGAGATAAAAACCATATATGATATTTTTTTTATTACAGACAGTTCTAGCTAAGAACCGTCTATGATGTTTTCTTATTACAGAATGTTCTAGCTAAGAACCGTCTGTGAAGATAAATATCATAGACGGTTATTATAAAGAACCGTATGTGATAATTCCCCTATATATTGTGCACTAGGGTTTGTTCCCATTGTACTGCCCACTAACGTATGCCGCTGCCTCGCCTCGAGCCCGTCGTCCCCCTCCTCTTCCTCCCCCAACCCCGATGGCACTCCTCGCCTGAGGCTGTTGCCCTCCTCCTCCTCCCTCGACTTCGGTAGCCTTTCTCCTCCGAGGCAGCCAGCAGCCTTCCTCCTTCGAGTCAGCCGGCAGCCTTTGTCCCGAGCCTATCGCCACCTCTCCCGATGCTGTCGCCGTCTCCCCCAAGCCCGTCGCTGCCTCGTCGCAAGCCCTTCGTCGTCTCCCCCGAACCTGTTGCCACCTCCCCCAAGTATTCTGCAAGTATTTATTTATCATTACTTGTTTCTTACTTCAGTTAAGTATAAATCACTACTGTTCTTTACTGAATTTGTTAGAGTCAGTTATTACTACTATGTTATTATCATGTCTTTGGGTATATGTGCTTGGTTTTCTAGATTGTTGCAATATCTTCCAGTGCTACAACTAAGCAAATTAATTGAAATTTCAGCTAGCACAACATATATGCAAAGATAAAGTAGAAATGAAACACTATGATATGAATGTAATTTACTTGAATTAAATAGTTTTGATACCTATCTCTAGTTCATTGTTAAGTTTACTGCTACTTGTCTTCAGATATTCGGTAAGGTAGTCTAGAGTCCAAAGCCTAACTGATTAGAGAAATTGTCACATAAATATGTGATCATATTCTGAATTCACCAAGAATTGGCTCAAGAATTACTCACTTCTATTATCTTTTGAAGATGTCGTCTGCTCCTTCTTTGACATCATCACCAGATGTGTGTGATGCACTGTCCTTCGAAAAATCCCAAAAAGGAAAAGGACTATCGAAAAAGCATGATGGCCGATTTACCATCATGGATGTTAATACTCTGGGACCCCTCTCATTCTGAAGAATAGTCGAAATAGTTGCACGGGAATGGATTGAGACCACGTTTGTTTCGTGGAAGGTGACTGAAGAATGGAAAAGTCAGCTGCTAACGGAAGTTTTTCAATCGTTCGAGATCCCGGAAGTACACTAGGCATTTCTAGCTGCGTGAAAAGCATGGAAGAACTTCAAGAGTTAGCTTGTCAAATAATATGTGGAGAAGGATCTGATGCCCTTCCACAAGTATCCATATCTGAAACTGCAATGGAAAAAGTTTATGGCGACGAAGATGACAAATAATTTTAGGAGTGAAAGTACAGCGCATGGGGCCCTCTAGGCAAAAAATACATACACCCACATACTCAACACCATTGAGTATGTGGGTAAAATCCCGCAATGGAGGTAAGAGGATGAGCAGGCAATCCTATGGGAGACCTCCTGTAACATCTCAAAAAGGGAACTACTGTAATTGCAAAAATTATAAAATATTATAATTGTTTCTCCCGTGTTTCTCAAAAGTTTTGGCGTTATTCGAATTTCTTAGTTTGGATTTCTTGCCAAAAGCCCGATTAATAAAAATTCAAACCTTGGAATCAAGAACTAGAAATTAAAGTTTAAAATTTAGAAAATCCAAATCCCCTTGGAAGTATTAATTTCAAATTTTAAAATTGAAATCTGGTCTTTCAAAGCCAAGAATAGAAATTTAAAACCAATATAAAACTGTTCCCCTCCAATTCGCATATCCAGAAATTCAGATTAGAAAAATTAAGATTTATTTCTCCAAAACTCGACAATCTTAAAATTAAAATGTTGAAATTCAAAAAAATGAACCAAGCTTTCAAATTCAAACTCTAATTGCAAATCCAAATTCCGAAAATTCCCTAAAACCACCAAAATCTCTCTTGGGCTGGCCCATTTCTTTTCCCTCCCCTGGCCCGCTACCCTTTTTCTTTTTCCCTGACCGTTTTCTTTTTATTCTGGCCCATTTTCTTCTCCCCGGCCTGCTTCTTCTGCCCGGCCCGCTTCTTCCTTTTCTCCTGGCCGTTGGCCCACCTGACGTCGTTGCCTTCTTCTTCCCCCCTGTTTTCGTTCTGCCTCCTCCCTCTATTCACAGCGCCACCGCCCAGGCTAACGGCCTAGCCCGTGCCTGGCTCCGCCCGTCGTTTCACCTAGCTCCGCCGGTGGTTTCGCGCTCCGCCCCTAGTTTCCCCGTCGCCATGCTGGCAGTACACCCTCGCCCATGCCAGCGGTGCCCCCGCCCAAGCCCGGTGCTGCTCTGCCTGCGCCGTCTCCCCTGGCTATAAAAGAAGCCCTGGGCTCACCTCCTCCCCCTTCTTCCTCCTTCAAATGCCTCCCCACGCAATGAATTGGAAAATCACCGCTTGAGCCTGCCACCCCCTTTCTGTCTTCGTTTCCGGCCAGCCGCCGCCAATCCCGCTGCCGTCTTCTCCTCGGTCATTCCCAAACCGATTCTTCGCTGTGAGAGCTGCTCCTCGGTGTCCCGAAGCTACCCCGGTTGCCGGTCGAAGCCCTCCGCCGCCTGATCTCTCCCGCCTTGGCAACTCAACTGCGCCGCCACCCGTACACAATGCCAGGCCGCCTTAGCCTCCCTCCGGCCACTTTGACCACTCCGGTGAGCTCCCTGTACCTCACTAATGCCCATGCTCATCTCACCTCCCTCCCTTTTTCTCTTCGGCCACCGGCTCCCAACCGACTTCCCTCACGCGGCCGCCTTCCACTGTCGCCGACCAGCCACAGTGTCTTTCGGCCAGAGCTGCCACCCCTAGGGCTACCCTCTCCTCTGTGGGGTTCCATTTTTCCGGTCGCCGCCACCTCCTCGGCCGCTCCTCGCCGGCGTCGCCGCCGCCAACCCCGGCACCTTCCTCCCCTGTTTCGGCTTTGCCTCAGTAGATGTCAGGCACCCAGATTTTACAATCCGGATTCCTCTGTGATTCCACCGCACTATTCTCTGGATCAGTAGATAGTGCTTACAGTTTACAGTTCTAAATATCAAAGTACATATCATGCGAAAACGTAAACATAATAGTAGACTTACTCATGGGCCGATTAGGCCGAAATCATTAAATTGCAGCAGCGAAAGAACAAAGCACGCAAGTGGGACCTTCGGGACATGCCCACAGGCAGCCAACTGGAGGTTCGCGACCTAGCCCTTGATGACTTCATCTTCTCTTCCATCATAACCAAAAGTGTTGCTGAAGCATAGTGATCTGATTTCTGCTTCTGGATTTGTTATGAGAGCGAGTGTGAGCACACTAACCACCGTGCTCCGCGAGCCAATACACAGAATGCAAATAAATAGTATGCATGGCTTATCAAAGGAGAGGCTCGGGTTTATTTTATTTGCCAAAAATTGCTTTTAGTAACATTATTATTTTTTTATCATAGTGTTACTGTTGCTGCCTAAACTCCAGACGGCGATTGCCATAATCGACTTAATCCACCAAAGACACACTTTCCTTACTGATTGCTATCTAAAACTCCAAACAGCGAGTGTCATCATTTATCTATCCACCAATCATACACTCCCTATATTAATTGTTGTCTAAAACTCCAAATAGCTAGTGTCATTATTTATTTAATCCACCGAACATACTCTTCCTGTATGGATTGTTGTCTAAATCTCCAAACAGCGAAGGACATCATGTATTTTGAATTCACCAATATATTTTGTGTTCTAAAATCTCAATAATCCAATCTTGTAATTTCTATTCATCAACTCTTCACTTCTGAATTCTAATGCTTCCCTAACACATTTACTTTCCAAACCACCAATATCATTTGTATCAATACTTTCTAACAATTCAATCCTTTTGGTTATTGATCCAAAACCATAATTTGCTCTTCCAATAATCAATCTTTTCTATTATCCATCTCTAACTAATTCACTAATATACCTCCACCAAGAATATCAGTGTTCAAGTCTACGATTCAATAGTATACATCCACCAAGAATATCATTGATCAAGATTATACTCCAATAATTGTTATCATTCCTCCAAAGTCCCAGGATTCAATTCATCCATCTAGTAGTCGATTCTACTAATCCCAATATTGTCAACATCTTTCTAGAATTAATATTAGTTATCAGTGTCGTAATCCAACAATTACCTTTGTACTCCCTAATTCTCCAACATCATGTAAATCATCTACCTAGCCTATATATTCATTTAAGCTCCACCAATGTATTTATCCCAGAATCCACTCTATCGTGTCCTTTTTATGATTAACATGAATCCACCAATATATTTATGTGTTCATCACAAACATCCATCTCCTTTACTCACGACTCTATTTATTCCCACTTGTATTTTATTTTGCAAGAATAGAAGTGCCATTATTTGAAATATAATACATAGAAATTTTCTGAAACCTAGCAGTTTTGACCAAGACATAATGTGTATGTGAATGCAATAATAATAGTGATCCAGATTCCATCCACCGTTGCATGGTCTCTGCACCATATGCTAGACCTTCAGCGTCATAGCCGCTTACATTACCACTGGGACGACACCTAGGACAACTCAAATCAGGGCTTTCCACTGCCCTCCACTTTCCCATTCCCACCCACAAAGTTTTTGAAATAGAACTATATCTAGTTAAGTTCCCATGTCCACCCTTGACCGTGGGCATGGCTATTCGAATAGTTTTGACTCTGCAGAGTTTGTACACTTTCACCACAAGAGACAATCAACTCGTTGCCCCACACGATTCCTTAGTCATGTGGTTGAGCAGACCATCACAGTGACTTTTCAAAGTATCTAATCCCTTTTGTCATCTCACCTTATGGGAAACTGCCCACTTGCGGTTGGTCCCACCTATGCACGGGATGTTCCCCACGGTTACTAGCGTTATTCAGGCTCCACTCCCCTCAGCGCTAGTACGACTGGGAAACTTCACCCTCCACTCGGTGTCCCTTTAGGCCTTCTCTTGCCCTTGCGTATCCACTTCTATCCACTACCAGTGAGATGAGTCCGGGGGTTTCGATAAATTTACTTAGCCAAGTTGTACTTTACAGACCTGTGGTTGTACTGTTTTACACAGGAGGTCATGACAAAATTCAGTCCTTAGGGGTATCTGAGCGGTTCTACCACACTCCATAATTTGTGCTTCCAATGCACCACATACCAGCCCCCAAACCATCCGCTCAGATATTTAAGTAAGTTGAGATTTTTGGGAGCATAAAATAATCATGTCAAAATATACCAGTCATTCCCACCATGACTGTCCAAACCAGTTTTTCATGATTAAAAATGATAATGAGGCTGGGGCATTTCAGCGCCCCCGAATATCTATGCAGTACTAAGCATGGCGTATATTTAGGGACTTATTTTCAAAATTGTAATATTATAAATTTTACTAAGGCGACAAGGTTCACACATTCCAACATTCCAAAGGAGATGTAATAATAATCAAGTTAAATAATGGGCATTTAACTAAATCTTGAATTAATAATGTATTTGCACATACAATAACAGCACGCAATTTGGTAATTTAAACAAAAGTAATTTGCATAAAATGTAGGTTCAACATGGTCAAAGTATTGACTCGCCTGGCGCAGTTTACCGCGGTCTTGAGCCTTTGGGGTCTCTATCTTCACTTCGAGCTTGATCTCTCTTGATCCACTGAATCTTTATTGCTCCCAATTTCTAATTACACAACAAACGACTGAATCCAAATAAAAGCAAATAACTCAAAAGATCCACATAAATCCAAATAAACTCGATTTAGCTTTATTATGAGTTAATGGGTGATTTGGGTTATTTAAGGTAAGGTCGATGATAGAATTACGATGACTTGCTCTTCTTATTAATAATTTCTTTCATTATTTTGTATTTGTCAAGGGAGTTCCATGAGTTAGGTTAGACCTACAGCGGGGCATTATTTTGTTGAGTGTTAATATCCGGGGCATATGTTATATACATTTATGTTCCATATTATTATTCATTAAATCTATTGTTAAGATTTAATTAATGGCACCATTGTTATTTTGTTTATACTTCAGTATTGCTATTTAAATCTATCTCTGATATTTGTTTAATGGCGGCACGATAAATATTAGGGCATATATTTTAATTATAATTAAGGGTAACCTTTATTAAATTTGGTCATTTAACCAAAGTCATTTTTCTTTATTAATGCCTTTAATTAATAATTAGATTTAAAATAAATACTAAAGGCACATTACTTATTCATTATGATAACTAATCCAGATTTATGTCTTACATAATCTCTTTTACATCCTAATTAAATCTTATTAGCTTCCCTAGATTATTTCCTAATTTTCCTTAATTTTTACTAATTAAAAATAGATCAATAACACTAAGAATAAAAGTGCAAGAAAAAGGTGCAGGGAGGGAATTCGAACTCGGAACCTCACCGTAAGATCATTAAGCAGCCGACTCTGGTGACCAACCAAGCACCTGCTCATTTACGACAATGAGAGGGGGTCAAATTAGATGAGGGCAGTGCTGGGATCGGCCCGAAACAGAGCTTTCAGCCGACTGAAAACAGGGGAGGCGGCGGCGCACGTCCAGCGGTGATGTCACCGGCAAGTGGCGGCTGGGGAGACACCGGCGACCTGCAAAACGGTTTCCCACGTGGGTGAGGAGGCTCCTAGAGGTGTCAACACGGGCCGTGGTGGCGTCGGAAGCGGCCGCCGTCAGCTTGAGCAGCCGGAGGCGGGGATGGAGCGGAGCGCCGGCGGCCGGGAGAAAGAAGGGATGAATTCGAGTGCGCCCGAGCTGATAGAAGGTAGTGGGATGCTTGCTGTGTTGTTGGTCGGGCCGGGGAGGGTCCGAGGCTGGCCGGCACTGGAGTCGAGTGGCGGCGCGATGGGGCTTCTTGGCGGCGGCGAGTTGGGGCGAGGGAGGGCGAGTTAGCGGAATGAAGGGGGCCCGCATGGCAGTGAATGGGGAGGGGAAATGGGCTGCGGGGCGAAAAGGAAAAAGGGGAGTTGGGCCGGGCCTTTTGTATACTTATTTGCATACATTTTATTTACCTCTTTTTGTTGCCCTATATTACAACTCCCTTCTTCTTGCATATGTATATTTTATATACTTATGTAGGTTTATGTTTGTGTTTAATTTGTGTTTATCCCCTATATTGCTATTTGTTTTATTTATACACACACACAGATATATATATATATATATATATATATATATATATATATATATATATATATATATATATATATATATATATTTGCACATTTCCTATTAGGGTATTACTTATGTTTTGTTTCTTTTTGAGCTTCTTAAATTTTTGGAACCTCAACCAAATTCCAGAAAAATACCATAAAAATCCAAACTCAAATAGAATATATTGCAAAACCATTCAAGAAATTATATTTTAAATTTCAGATTTTTCAGGATGTCACAGTAGAGAAGACCACCGCTCTGTGTTGCTCTCTTCTGTCGTGTGGGCCCCACTAAAAGGTAGCATCTAGCAAATGTGTATCACTTGCATCCTCTCAATTATTTCTAGAAGCAATCTTAAAATATAGTTGTAAATAAAAAATGGGAATAAGAATTTAATTGTAAGACTAAACTAAAAGGGTTATGAAATTAAATTAAAAATTCAACTCTAGTTAATTACATGCAAATAGAGAATAATGAACTAATCCTCATATAGGATTAATAAAGCAAGATTATGTCATGAACTATTCCCCATATGACAAGTAATGATCTTGGACTCAATGTTAATATTAAAGTTTAAAATGTGAAACTAATTGAAGGAGTTTATAAATTAGTAATGCTAGAAATCTAGCCCTAATTCATTGCTAACTGAATTAGCAAGATAATTACTCTGGAATTAACTAATGTAAGAAGTTAAAAACGCATGTCATCATAAATTGGGACTTGAAGCTTTATAAAGATAATTTCAATACTCTCAAATTCTACCTTCAAATAAATCAAATACTAATGCCACATCCTATCGAAAGCTCGAGTAGTCTAAATAGTATGTCATGTCTTTATCTCCATATCTAAATCTATTAATGCAAACTAAGTAAATAGATTAACAAGTTTCGCCACATAAAATATCAAGTGCGGTTTACTCATCTCTAAAATCATGAAAACTACCTTTTCAAAAGTACCTAAGCTAATCGTAATAAAAAGACTTCAACATTTATCTTAAAATGCTAAGATTTAATAACAGATGTTTACGATTGAGAATTTGTGAACAAGAATAGGGTAATCATTAATCTTTGTCTCACATCCAAATCTCCAATCATTATCTCAGGATTTAAATATAATAGTCAAAAATAATTAATAATAAAAGAAATATCTTCATCGAGAAGATCCCTGTTAATCTATAACTCACCCATCCAATAAAAGGCAGACCGTTGATAATAGATTGGTTAATCAATAAAATAATCAACTTTGTCCATAATAATAGTTGGTCATATGATTAACCCCATACATATATTAAGTTATTAATAAGAATGATTCATTAAATTGGTAGTTGCAATCTCAGATAGGTATCGTCTCATGAAATATCAAAGTTACATCGAGTATTTAAAATTTTTACTCATCTCATGTAAAACATCCGCATCCTAAAATCGCAAAGTTCTGTTCCTCTTTACTATCTTCGCTAACCTCTTTTATCTATCCACAAGTCTTACCTGACTCATGGAACTTTCTTGCTAAATGTGAATCAATAAAAAGAAAGTTATCAAATAAAAGATCGAGCCTCGCCCTTCCCCAATCGACTATGTTTGGCCACCTTCTTTTCCCAAAGTGGATAATTCCTGTAGATCCTTCTTCAACTCCGATCCCTCTTTATCCTAATTTTTCCTCACGATAAAGCTACTTAGATAATCCGTTCTCTTGCTTAATTCAGCTACCGCTGTGTTTACACCACACTAATCCGAATCATCTTTCTATTCTCAAATTGTAATAAATTTATAATTTAAATTTAATTGAGAATTTAAAGTATTTGTATTCATTTGGTCTTTCTTTTCCTTGCCGTGTATTAGAATCTGAAGACTCAACGAAGCAACAAATTCGAACAGGATCAAGACTTGGGTAAAAGCGAAGATCAGCAAATTAAAAACACTGACTGAGAAGGCTTTGAATTAGGTCAATCAAGGCCTTGGTACATCCAGCAAGGCAAGTCATCACCTTGATCATATTGATCCTACCTTTTATGCAAAATTATGTCCCTTTAAATTATCAACTTGTATGCTTAATTTATTATTATGAAAATGTATGTCTAAAACTTAAGGTAGCTACATGCCCACTTGATGTTGTATCAATTTTAATATGCCAATCCTCAATATTTGAATCACATGACTGTTGTCACTCTAAATTTTAATGGTAACTTTACTAGTTATAGATTACATTAAAATGCTATGCTAATTCGGTCAAGTCCAGGGCGCTAGTTGCTCTGATCATCAATACTTAAAACATAAGAACTTGTTTTGAGATAATCATGGGATGTACATGGCTGAGTATTTTGCAACAACTGTTTTATGCTTCTCAAAACCCTAAAAACCTGCTATACCTGTCTGGGCGGATGGTAAGAGTGGATGGTGCTGTGTCGCACAAGAACATGTGGTTTTGTGGTAAGAACCGCCTGGACAAATTAAGGACTGAATCTTGTGATGACCTCCTCATGTAAAACAGTACAACCACAAGCTGGCAAACTGTAGGCTTGGCTGACTAATTTACCGGACCCTTGAAATCATCTCACCGATAGGGGAAAGGAGGGATTGTGCAGGAGGAATAAAAAAATCTGGCCTGATCGAGACACCGCGTTCAAGTGATGTTTGCCAGCTGCACTAATGCGGTGGAACTTCCAGCTGCGCTAGCCGTTGTGGTGGAACTTTCCGCACAACTTATGGGACCCTTTGGTAAGGGATAAGCTCATAAGGGTGAGACGATGATAGGGCAAGGTATTGTAAAGGCTTCGTGACGATCTCTCGATCTACATGACAAAGGAATCCTGTGGGCCCATTGAGCTATTGTCTCTTATGGGTAAAGTGTACAATCTCTGCAGAGAATAAACTATTCGAATAGCCGTGCCCACAGTCAAGGGTGAACATGGGAACTTCCTTGAGTTAGTTCTATTTCTGAAAACATTTGTGGGTGAGATAAAAACCTGTCAGAGGGATGCACTCTAACTTTGATTTTTCCTGGAGGGACGTACTCCAGTGGCAAAAGCTAGCGTTGGTGGAGGTAGCCATGCACTGTAAAATGTGGATGTAATCTACACTACTATTTTTATCGCATTCTCGCAATAAATTTCATAAAATCTGTTTTAGTTAAAATTGCTAAGTCTCAGGTCCGATCATATTGCCATGGCCTTCCTAGCAGCAAGTGACATACATCCATATGCACTACATTACACTCCACCGTATCACGATAAGTGACAATTTTAAATTCAACATCCACGGTGTATCCCACACTCAACGAGCATCTGTTATGCAACCACTGGATCTGATATGGGTGTGGATGTTTCTTGTACTTCAACCCAAGTTTATTGCAAAGCTCCTTGCTAGCCAAATTATGACAAGTCCCACAATCAATGATTACCTTGTAAAATTTTCCATCCTTACTAACTTGCGCTCTTGTGTGGAATAAATTGCAGCACTATTCATGGGAAGCCTTTGGTTGCACACTCAACACTATCGGAACACATACAAGTATAGGACCAACATCGGGATCACAATACTCTATGTCTTCTTCCTCATGTGCATCATCATATGTTCCTAAATCAGCATCACGATCATCCTCCTCTTCACTTGTAGAATCATATTCCCCATTCTCTAACATCAACATGACTTTGTTATTTGGACAATCCTTTTGCATATGACCACGACCAAGGCATTTGAATCATTGTATGCCACTACTCTTCGCCGTGGAACCCACAGAAGAGGCACTACTAGCTGCTGGATTTGATGGTTTTCTTACACTTGGAGTGGCTTCTTCCTTCTTGCTAGATGATGGGCGAAAGCTTGAACCACCACTTGGAGTTGTTTTCTTACTCATTGTGATTTGGGAACATATCTTCCTCTGCTAGACGGGGTACAGGCAGCAAAGGACGTAGATCTTGCAAACTTAGCATCCTCTTGCAATTGCCATTCTGCCTTTGTAGCTTGATGCACTAACTCATAAAGATTGTTATAGGGCTGAAAATTGATAATTCGTTTGACTTGACTGTTCAAACCTAAGAGAAAGTGTGCCATGGTTTGTTCTTTTTGTTCTTGAACCTTAGCTCGAATCATGGCCAGCTCCATCTCCTTGTAGTACTCCTCCACAGAAAGTACTCCCTGTTTAATATTCGGCAATTTATCAAATAGATCACATTTGTAATGATGAGGAACAAAATGGGCTCTCATTTCTCGCTTCATCTCTTGCCATGAAGCAACATGATCTTCTCCATTCTCAGCACTTTGAGTGATCACTTGTTCCCACCAATCCAAAACGTAACCTTCAAACTCAAGAGATGCCAATTGTATTTTTCTCTCTTCCGTATAGTGATGCATATGGAATATCTTGTCAACTTTCAATTCCCAAGTGAGATACTCCTCGGGATCAGTCCCACCTGCAAATTTGGGCATGGAAAACTTGAGCTTGCCCAATCCATCATCTTCATTGTGTGGACGATGATAATGGTCATTGCCATGCTGCAAAATCACCATCCCATTCCATCGCATGCACAGCACCACCATGACCACCACCTAGTCCTTGGCCACGCCCTCCATGGCCTCCCAAAAGTCCTCCTTGTCCTTCGAGTGGTAGTAGACGCACCACGTTTGCCGCCGCTCGGTGTTGTGGTTCATGGGCAGCAGCTTCTCCTCTTGAACACTTGCTTCATCGCCACCATTGCGAGCTTGTATGAGCCTAGTGAGGGCTCCAATGTCATCCCGCAATTGGTGTACGTTTTCATCATATTAACTCTAAGTTTTGCACTTCTCTTGCAATTTGATCAACAAAGGCATCATGCTTCTCATGGAGTTGCTCGAGCCCTTGGCGTAGCTCGCGTTGAAAGTGTTCACAAAGCTCCCCCTAAATTGATATTGCTTGATGAATGCTTGAGGTTCATTCATCTCACCACTCTCATCATGGTATTCTCCTCCACCTGACATGGTTAGTTATGCAAGAAACAGATAGTTGTGTATATTAATGTTTGATGGAAATCACTCAATCTCACTATGTTCTCTCCCAAGTAAAGTTCTTACCCTTCCTAAGTGAATTAAGGCCAATAAACTTACACCTGGTAGGAGTGACAACAGCACAGTGATGATCAAGCGAATTTAGGAGTGTTCATTACTTGCACAACAACAGTTATATGGTGGAGCTTGGTATGAAAGTGTTTATCCTACTTAATCTGAATTTCATGATGTTGTAAGATTAAGTAATAATCCAAGCTAGAAATCTTGCCTAAGTGCTGATCCAAAAGGTTTAAGTGAAGTGTATGAACGCACATGCAAAGATCAATGTAACTTAATGCAAACAAACAAATGAGCTAATTGGAAGCAATATGAAACTAATGATGAAATAGCTCGTTTTGCAAAAATTATTAGGAGAAACGCTAGCCAATTACAAGAATAAGAATAGAAGGCACAAGATTGCTCAAGAAATTTAGTCACTCAAACTGAAGTTATGAGATAGAGCCACTCGCCCAAATCGGCCTTCTCTCACTTTTTTTTGTCTCTCTCTTTTTTTGCTCACCTCTTTTTTCGCTACCCTACACTGACCCAAATATCTTCAAATCACTTTTCTGAGTCTATAGAGGTATATCGATGGGACCAAGTTACCGGACCTAGTTAGTATGATACTTGTGATGAATGACTGTTTGTATAGGTCTTATCACCAGGTATGCCTTGAGCCCTTGGATGATCCCTAATTGTGAGACGGATATCATAGTGGTAGCTCCCTTGCAAGCTCGAATGGGAAAAAATTCACGAATGTGGATTGTTTCTATGGATGACAAAGTTACTTGGGAGACACGAGCAAAGCATAGAAAAAAATACTACCTTGTCATCCTAACTCCAATCCTGTGGCGGGTATCATGTGGCTACAGCTGGACAACCTGTGTAGAGTCAATAAAATGTCGATACAGCATGGTTCCAATTAATGAAGCTGTGTTAATGGATGATACCAACATCATACTCATTTTGAATTGATAAATTGGTATTTGTGGTGCATATTAAATATTTGATGATAACACTATGTTAGCTACAACCTTGTAACAAAATTTACTTAAAAACAAACTTTTCTGTTCAACAAAATAACTACTCCCTCCGGTCATAAAAGAGTGATGTCTTGGGATGTGTGCAATCAAACATTGAACTACTCGATATTTTTATGAATATTTAGATTGGACATATAAAAATGGTACATGTAGGTTTGTCTTTAAAAGTATTTTTATATTATTGTAATTTTATTAGATTTATAAATATATTATAATAAAAATTAGTGATTAAAATTGTGTTTGAGGACCATGTTAATATTCAAAACATTACTCTTTCGTGACTGGAGGGAGTATATGCTAAATAGCACTGATACGGGGTCACCCAATCTTCTCGACGTAGGATCAAGATACTCATGTGGATTTGAAGAACCGTAGTGATCCCCCGTTGCCAATGCAAGAGTTAGCACTCTATAATTCATCTAACCACAAGTGTTGAACTTCATGACCACCAGATGAAATTCTATCGCACTCCCAATTCCCAGCGGAAAGGTTGAATAATCTTGATTTTGACGAACTCCCAATTCTTTCCTCAAATTGGTTCGACCAACAGAAAGAACGAGAGTAATTTTCTGAATCAATCTATTATCAAAAGTGGTCTGAACATAATGGAGGGGGTGGCGGTTACTTAAAGCCAACCCTAACCTCACGCGTGCGCACATGGGCCTAAGGCCGAGTTCAATTTGGTATACGAGTCCTAAAGCAATTCGGAATTGAATACATGGCTAAATTAAACAATCTCAGCCCGTCATTGGCACACAGGCCCGCAAACTCCTCAATTATCTCCTTGGTCGCGTGGCGTATGGGCCTCTTCTAGAGTTTTGGGCTGCGTGGAGCTTTCCCTCCTTTTGTCATGTGACCGCATGGGCCTCCTCCATTGTGGTCGCATGGCTCCCTTTCTCCTTGGAGCTGGCTAGTTGGTCCTTGCCACCTTGTTCTTCCATTGTTTCAAAACTGAAAACACATAATATATTTGCATTAGGTAGTATACCATTCTTATCTAAAGCAATAGAGAATTATCTAAGAAACAAAAGCACATGTTGTTGCAGCAACTTAGCTCTTACTCTTATCATAGGATCTGTTGGAGGCTCATTACTAGTTTTATCATTCACACTTGAAGTAGAAGATGAATATATAGTAGAGTTATTCTCGTCAAGCACCACCAAGAGCATTGATCCATTTGAGCCCCCTGCATGTTATATATGTATTTTCCCTAAGAAAGTAGCCACACTACGAAATATTGTACATAAAAAATAGTTTTCTTGAACGGAAAACAGATTTTTGTTAAATTGGGTTGAGAGGAAAGTTTTTTTCAGCAAACTACATCGGAAATTAAAGATTTTTCCAAAGAGAAACCTTTTGTTATTCTAATTGTTTTCACATTGTATCAAAAGGAAAACAATATTGTTACGTGGAAGTCCTCAGAAAGCATTCTTAAATGGATAGGGGTTGTAATAATTTTAAAATCAACAAGATACCTTCAGATGAAACAAAATTAAAGTGGCTTGCTTTATAAACAGTTGAAAAATAACAAAAGGAAAGATAATACGAACTAAATCAACATATATAAGTCGAGAAAAATTATCATTTCCACTCTAAAGAAGCCGGTTTGAGTATTTGCCACTCAGAACATTTTGCTCCATGAAATGCCACTCTAAACACCTAAATAGCTAGGATTTGCCACTCATCCCGTATTTCTTCTTTTGTATACCAGAAAATGCATGTAAAAGTACCTTTCTGCCCCTGCCCCCACACTGGCATGTCCCCGACCTGGTTTAGCCGCAGCATCGCACCGAATCGACCCAACTCCAACCCAGTATCACCCAATTGCCCATTCCTTCCCCCTGACTTGATGGATGTTTACAATGTTGGATGGATGTAGTTAGTATTTGATCAGTTTGAACAAATGCTTGTGTACGGACCCTGCTATATGTTGGGATTTAGCCATCTAGATGTGATGTTTCTCTGTGCAAATTAACATTTGCTCTTGGCTTGGTAAATTGATTGTGCTATGTAAAAATGATGGCATTGGCATGTAAAAAATATATGGAGAAAATATATTTTGAGTTGACTGGAACAGATGCAGTACTGATGGTCGTGAGGAGCATCCGCCGTCGAACACTCTCGACACGTGTTGCGAGCGAGACGGGGGCAGACTGGGGCGGATTTAATGGTATTCCTGGGTATTCCCGGGAATACCCAACTCTTTTGGTGTAATCTTTAGTATATATGTATGTATACTTATATATATAAATGTATAATGATGTATTCTGTGATATTTTCGCTATTCTAGCCCACAGCGGCCCAAAAAACAGCCTATTGGCCTGGCTCCCATCCTTTCCGAGCTGCGGCGACTGCCTCCCGATTCCTGAATCCCAATTCCCAAACCCTAGCTGCGGGCCGTTCCGATTCCTGCGGCTGTTCGGCACTTCGGCGCCTGAACAAGCTCCACCCCTACCAGCGCCAGCGCGAGGACGCCGTGAACTCTCTCGCCTACGAGGCCGATAGGCCGCCAGGCCAGCAGCGCTCTGCCTCTGCAGGCTGCAGCTGTGAGCTGTCCCCTGTCCAGAGGATAACAAATTTGCAAGGTGAGTTGTTGAGTAGAGTATTGACTTGTATGCACAACGCACTATTGGTTGATGATTTACTGATTTAGAGTCATGTACAATTACAGCGCTATTAGTATTGGTTTGTAAAATGAAGAACAAAAACAAATCGGTTGATTTGAGGACTTTGTGGGATAGAGCAGCAAAGACAAGGAAGGTGGAGTTAGGTTCTACATCAGTGCCGCAACCAGTTACTATGGAGAGTGATGCCCAGCCTCAAAATCCAATTGTTCAAACTGTTGTGCCGATAACTAATGAGAGTATTTTGTAAGTTCTCTTTATTACTTATTAGTTTGTTTCATGCATATCTTAGAGCTGAACAATTTGTTATTTGACTATTTTTGTGACTTTAATTATCGATAACATACTACTCTGAACTATATTTTAAATCTATGGATTGAATTTTTTTATGTGAGAGTAGGAATACCCAAGGTTGAAATCCTGGCTCCCTGGGGGCAGAGACAAACGCCAGGAGTTGGGTATGGACCAGATCAGGGGTTCGGGTGCGGCTAAACCAAGTCTGACCAAGTCGATGCATGTACAGCGGCAAAAAGATACTTTCACATAAATTTTCGGGGAAAAAGAAGAAATATTGTATGAGTGGCAAATACTAGCTACTTAGGTGTTTAGAGTGGCATTTCATCAAGCAAAATGTTTTAAGCCGGCTGGAAATGATAAATTTTCTCGTACAGGTTTTGTTGTGTTCATATTTTATCCTTGTGATCACTGATCACGCAAAATTTTCTACTTAAATCCAGGGGGAGCTAAACAACGGTAGTTGCCAAAACCTGAACCAAAGAAGAAATAAACAGCAAAAACTGATCATGCGATGCCGATGACATGTCTTGATCATCTCCACGCCCCCCCCCCCCCCCCCCCCCCCCCCCCCCCCCCCGCGCCACCGCCGCTGTAGTGACCGTGAATGCTGCCTCACCGCCGTTGCGTGCCACGGTGGCCGCGAGGATTGCCACGCCGTACCGGTGGAACACCTCGACCACGCGCGTCAGCGGCCCCAACGGTGCCGCTCGAAGCTGGACACGACGTCTCCCTGGACGCGACCACCTCGGCGCTGCCATGGCCGTCGCGCGCGACTCCGCCCGGCCGCCACCGCCCTGTACGACTCGAGCTCGGCGGCCGTGTCCTGGAGCACCCTGACGCACGCGATCGCCTCCTCGACGCCTGCGCAAAAAATTTTCCTACCGGTCACGCGCCGTGAGCTTGATCGATCACCATGAACGAGCGCTAAAAGGTAAAAGAATCACCGATTCAGAACGCGGAACCCGAGGGGAGAGGATGGGGAGCAGCGCGGCAAGCTCGGTGCAGAGCACGGACATGGTCTGCCGACGGGCGCGCTCGGCATCAATCATCGCCTGCCGCTCGGACGCCGCCACCATCGTTGTCCCCGGCGAGCCCTCGCTGACCAGAGGCAAAGTGGGTGCTCCTATGCCATGGGAGTGAATGATCCTACGATTCTACGGACAACTGATGCTGGCCGTTTGTGAGTCGTGATTTGTGAATCGTGTGCTTGTGCTGTGCACCAGTGTAGGAATATACGTGTGTCTATGTTTTTTTCCAATAAGAGTGGCATTAATGGGTAGGAATATACGAATGTTTCTATATGTTTTCAACAAAAGTAGCACTAATTTTAAAAAACATATAAAGATAAGTAACATCTATCTATTAATCATCGTACTTTAAAAATTTTATAAATTATTATAGAAAAAAAACATTCTTCTATCAATTGGTCGCCATCTTGGCGTGTGCATGAGGAGGCGGAGAGGTGTGAGCTTTCGGTTGGTTGTGTCGGGTCACACACAGGGTTTAATCTTTCGGGGGGATTTTTTTTCGGCCACAGGCGAAAGAAACGAAATACCAAAATTTTGTTTATTTCGTTCAAATTTTGGATGAAAAATTCAAATTTTTGATAAAATTTAACCAAAATTTGAATAAAATTTGACCAAATTTTAAATAGTACCAAATTCGGCCGAATTTTAACCGAATAGAAGACATTTCGCTGGGGGACGAAAGGGACGAAATTGAGAACCCTGGTCACACATACTGTGAAGTTCAAAGATGATATCTTCAAGTTAAAAGTAAAATTCGTTAGTTGAAAATTTCCAAACATGTTACAAAAACCTCATAGTTTGTAAAGAAAAAAAGAAATTTGTGGTGGTAGCCTTGTGCTCCTAGAACAGTACCATGACCCTGTTCAAAAGTGTTATGACTTTTGACTGATCGTGAAAGAGATTAAAAAAATAAGTGACACTCACGTTGAGAAGCCACTTTATTTAAAACTAGTAGTGTGCCCGTGCTAACGCTACGGTAAAATACAAAACAAGATAAAATTTGTAAAAAATAAAACGAACAATCAGATTCATTAAGATTCACGTCTCATATATTGTATAACCAAATATTTTTGTCACATAATGAATGTCACATAACTAAATGAGAAGTTGCCGATTCCTTCTAATTGCTGATGAGTATAGGAAGGCACACCAACATCAACATACCTTCAAGTCACTTCCTGAATATCCATCAGTCATATTGGCAAGTAACACAAGATCCACATCTGGTGCCAACACTTCATTGGACAGTATCACTTTCAAAATCTTCTCTCTATTCGATGCATCAGGTAAGTTCACCATTAATCTACCAATAAGAATCAGTGCCCAAGAGTTAATTAGCAGACCTAAACCTGTCAAGTTCAGGAGACTGTAGAAGCTACCTGCGAGGGAACCTTCGAACGACAGCCTCATCGAGGTCAAAAGGTCTATTTGTGTCTCCAAGAACCAATACATGTTCTTTATCTTTGGTACACAACCCATCCCAATTTACCATAAATTCATTTTTCATCTTGCGCATGGCTTCATGCTCTCCTGGATTTTCTCTCTTTCCTAGTATACTGTCAACCTGTTAAAAAAGTCACACATGTAAGCACAATACACTACAAGAAAAAAAGTAGATAGTGATCATAGAATTCATTTGCTTGCGCACCTCATCAATGAATATTACAGCAGGAGATATTTTACTTGCCAAAGAGAAAACGGCCTTTACGTATTTCTCCCCTTCCCCAAACCACTGAAAAAGAAGATGAAAATTGCACCAGATTCGACAGGAAAGCAGACAAATGTAGCACACTCAACTAATTGTTATTTTGGTTGAACAGTACCTTTGACATTATGCTTGACACTGATATGTTGATAAAGTTTGCACCTGCTTCAGTAGCTACTGCTTTCGCAAGCATTGTTTTACCTGTGCCAGGAGGCCCAAAGAGCAATATTCCCTTGCAAGGCTGCCACAAAGAAATGGATTGGTGGCACTCCAAAGATTTCAACATGACCAAATAGAACTGCTAGCTAACAGACATCATAATACAGTGACATATAACGTTCAGAACATTTTTTTTCAAGTATGATATTTAGCTGTACATACAGCATCACAAGTGACAGCCAGAACAGTTCAGGCTTCAGAACTTCAGATGTTAAAAATCCCACAGCAACGAAGTATAAATAGAAGAGAATCAGAAAGTCTTTAGAGCACCATACTACATACTTAGTTACTGAAGTTATATCAGTGAGAAAATCATGACACATCTGTATGTCTCTTTTTTTTTGGCTAATAAAGTAACCACAAACATTAATATTTTTGGAAGGCAACCAAATTTATAATTGTAATTTGAACATTGAAGGATAACATGTATCTGTTTTTAAAAAAACAATCTCTGGATACACTTTGATATTTTAGAATGAGATTTTCTAGGTTTTGTTATGACATTGTCAAAATTAAGTCATAGTCACATACATGCTGAAAGATGAAAGAAAACTGGACAATTAATCACAAATGTCCCTTATGTTCAGGTGTATGGGGTCATTCTTTCCACCATGAATCTTAACTCTAGCATGGTTGCACCTACATTTGACAAAATCTTAACATATGCTTAAATGCAATATATTGAGCCCATTGACCCATTCCGCCTTCTTGAATTTACACGAGTACCTTCATTAGCTGCCCTTTGCAGAATAATTCAGGTCTTTGTAGAGGGACCATAGCCAATTCCTTTAATGTGTCTTTTACATTCTCCAGGGCTCCAATGTCGTCAAAGGTAACTCCAATATCATTAGGTGTGATAACATCTGACAAAAGTTCTCTCTCAAACTCGTTCTCCGTGACCACATCCTGAACAAAAACAACTTACATGAATTTAAGCACCAGGTACTTAAAGCTAGGGGGGCGCCGCGGGGGGGGCATGGGGCAGACCTTCAGTGCTTTCTTCTCTAAGCTCTTGTTATCGCTGCACATGTTCTGTACTATGCTGAGCCCACGCTTGAGGCTGTATCCACAACACTAACTTACCATTACACAGAAAAGACGATTGAAAGTTTATTTTGAGGTTTCACAAAACATTAGATCATCTTTTTTTACCTTTCACTCAAAAGTACAACTTTAGCATCCTTAGAGGCATTGGGCTTATTGTGCTGAAGGTGATAACTAAGAGCATAACCAACAATCTTATCCACATCTGAAATAAATTGGAAAATCATAAGTTTTCAGTAAATATGTTTATTATTCAAAAGAAATATTAATAATTGGTCCATGACCGACAACCGAAAGGAACAACTTACTATCATTAGTCAGTAATTGGTCCTTGATGTGTAATTTTTCAAGGTCATTGCATTCGATTCCACTGCGGGTCAGAAACTACATTGACAGAACAATGTAACAATCATATCGTTGTTGAAGGTGCCACTCACAAAGTTCAAAGACTTGATGCCAGTCCAATCTAAAAAGGAAAACTGCATCAGTAATGAACTAATGAGACATATACATATTACAATGGAAGAAATGAAACTCAAGCTATCAGGATACATCACAGAGACAATGCACAAAGACCATCCAGAATAATGATGATGGATAAATATGCAAAACCACAAGGAGGCGAGGGGCGGAGCGGAGGAGCGGGGGGAGGAGGAGGCAGCGGCCGCGTGGGGTGGGGGAGGAGGAGGCGGCGGCAGCAGCGCGGAGGAGCGGGGGAGGAGGCGAGGGCGGAGCGGAGGATGGGAGGAGGAGGCTAGGGTGGAGCGGAGGAGTCGGGGGAGGAGGAGGCGGCGGAGTGAAGGAGAGGGGGAGGAGGCGGTGGAGCAAAGGAGTGGGGGGAGGAGGAGGCGGCGGCGGCGCGGGGGAGGACGGCGGCGCGAGAGGGGAAGGAGGCGGCGGCGTTCCTGAGGGGCGGAGGGAGGCGCGCTGGCTGGAGAGGGAAAGGGGAGAGGGGAAGGCGGCGGGCGCGAGAGGGGGATGCAGGGAGGCGGCGGCGGCGGAGATCTGGAGGGAGGCGGGGGTGCTGAGGGGCGGAGGAGGGCGGCGCCGGGAGAGGGGAAGGAGGCGGCGGCGGCGGTGCTGAGGGGCGGAGGAGGGCGGCGCCGGGAGACGGAAGGGGAGAGGGGAAGGAGGCGGGCGGCAGCGCGAGAGGGGAAGGGGAGAGGGGAAGGAGGCGGACGGCGGTGCAAGAGGGGAAGGGGAGAGGGGCAGGAGGCGGCGGCGACGGCGTTCCTGAGGGGCGGAGGGAGGCACACAGGCGTGAGAGGGGAAGGCGGCGGGCGCGAGAGGGGAAGGGGAGAGGGGAAGGCGGCGGGCGCGAGAGGGGATGCAGGGGAATTTTGAACAGATGTGCTTCAATGATGTGCATGATCCAGATAATTTTGGCCTTAGATCTTTCAATGAGTAAGGCCCTGTTTGTTTCCACTTAAGATTATTATAATCTAGCTTATAAATCATAAGTGGAAACAAACAGCCCAGATTATAAGGTAACTTATTATAATCTAATAGCCCAGATTATTGTAATCTAATAAGCTCAAAAAAGAAGCTTATTTCAGCTTATAGATCCATCTTTTATCTTAATGACCATAAAACTTTAGGAATATTACCCACCTTTGCCATTCATCCAACCCCCAACTCCCGTGCCTCTCTCTCCCAGGGCTATTTAAACATTCGAATACAACAATCCATAATTCTGATAATCCAGGCTGCCAAACACCTGACAGCTTATTTCCCACCAGTTTATTATAAGCTAGCTTATATAATCCCCACCTATAAGCTAAATTATAATAATCTTAAGTGGAAACAAACAGGGCCTAAGAGAAGAAAGCTTGAGGAGAGATCCAGGCTATTCATTTGTATGAAGTTGAATTACTTTGGTATACAAATCTGGGTGGACTTAGATTAGTCATGACTGTAGGGGTGGTTAAGGGGGTGGATGTAGTAAAGAAAATTTTGGTGTATTATAGAGTAGGGTAGATGGATTTTGATGCGACTCCTATAAATAATTTATAGAAAGAAATCATATGACAAATCACTCCATTTAATTTTTTATTTTTAAAAGATAAAAGCTGTTTGGAACAGACCTGCCTGGAATGGGAAAGTGGGGGCCAGCGTGCAAACCTCCCTTTCCATGAAGAAACGTTAGCAGGCTAGCAAGCGACAGAAGGGTAGCGCGGACAAATAATGGCGCCCGTGTTTGTGCAGAACGCTGCGAGCGGGTACAAAAATTACGTGCCCCGTAAAACATAAAAGGATCGAAACAAAAACTACTGGAGGAGTGGAGGGCAGAGCATTCTTCAGAAGGTATCTGAACATATAGACCGACAAAAGAACAGTTGTCGTATTTGCGCACGTATCCCTTGTGTTTTACAGAAGAAGCATGCTACCTTGACCCAGCTCTAGAATTTATTTGCAGTCTTGTGGTGAGCGATTTAGCATAGTCTACCGTCTAATAAATTTCTCGTTTCGTCCAAAAAAGGAGTTCTCGCGTTAACTGTTCAAGCAACCCATTTAAATTTTATCTGTCCGAATTTATCTTATCGTCATTACTATGGCATATATAGCAACAAAGCTTAGTACTATATACTTTAACATAATACAAGTTCTAGACCCAAATTATTCTTCGATGTAATATTTTCACAGCAATATCCTCAGACTATAAAATCATAAAATTCATACAGATTTGTTTTCAATATCAAAGATTCGCACGATATATTTAATACAACTCGGAAAATGTTAATGGAAGACACATAAAAGACAAACACCCCTACAGAGAATGGGTCCATTTATTTGATTTATTCAACACCATAGATTTGATCGCTCATAAAAGAGATTTGCTGAATTCATTTGCTCCAATGCATAACGAGTCTTCATATGCGCTTCTCTCAAAAAAATGGTGCACGCCGAGGAATTCCCTTTCGTCGGTGACGAGCAACCCTCGTTGATGATGGTCTTTCCTTGCAGTAGTCAGCATCACTACAACTCTCTTTCTCGCTTCCAGTATTTGCACTACCATTAGTGCCGCCTGTATCACCCTCCTTTCCACTGTAGTCAAGACCATTTCCAGCCAGAAGTGTTGTCTCATTATCCTTCTTTATGCCTCTAAGCTGTAGACCAGTTGTGAGGTCAAAATATGCGAAATGAAATAAAAGATGGAGGTGAGCATCGCATACTAGACTGATTCCAAATAGGTGAAATATATATACATTTGTTATGACAAATTGATTTTCAAAAAGAACGCTATCTAAGTATATGCCTTTAAGAACTTGCTCGTGAAAACATTTAACTATATGTCACATTACAGTAAGTCAGTAACTTTCCAAACACCTACATACAGGATATATAGTAACTTACGTTGCAACCGAGAGAGCAGAAGCGAAAGGCGTCAAGAAGACCACGGCTACAAATCTCACAGTTATAAGATGATGATGATATCGTGGCATCAGCACAACCACGCACTTGTGGCCTCTCCTTCAAAAATACAACCCTTGTGCCATTGATCACGTAAGGTTGCACATCGCCAATATCAAGGATGTCCTCCAACTCAGAAGCCCTCACCACATCGTGGTACGATGACCGTCTTATCTGAAATATTCAAGTACATAATTCGCATAGATCTCATTACGTAGCCGTGGTATATACTATTGATGAAAGATGATATATGTGTGCTTATTCATGAATACCCACATATTGTGACGAAATATATTTGTGTATGATTAAACGTATCACATATTTTGGTACAATTTATTATGAATTGTTTAAATATGAAGAAAAGTTAATATATATTGGGTATATTGCTGTAGCAAGAGCCCCAAATCATATATTATGTAATGTACGTACAATAATGATAGCTCGCTGTTACCAAATAGTATACATGTACATTTCATACCTGGATTACGCGATGGGACGAATGATGATGTGAACGGCAATAATAGCAGAAAGCCTTCTGTGGTTCTTGACACTCGATGCAAAATAGGTTGCACTCATTGCGAGTGGAGAGGAGATGGCTAGTGCAGGCTGTAAAAAACTGTGTTCCGAGCAAGAGTTCTAGCCATGGAGGCACCGATCTCCCTTTCATTGTAAACACAAGGATGCCTTGTGCTTGGACTACGATATATGCAATGGGATTAGTAAGGGAAAGGATGGGCCACACTTATAGTGAGATCAGTAGGCAATGATTGTATTCTTTTCTGCAAAACCACGGGCACACAAAGGTGTTTTGCATAATCTCTGGCTGAGAACTGACATGCAAGCAGGAAAAAGTTGGGTCCACTTATCTTGGGGTTTGTGCGAGCAAACATTTGGCATTTGTTCATTTCCATGGATGGCTCTCAATTCTTGTCAGGTCATGCATGGCGTGTCTTATGTGCATCTCAGTATCTTTGATCAACAGCTGGTGGCGCTTGACACTCAGTTACACTCATTCCGACTGGAGAGATGGCTAGTGCAGGTTACAAAAAAAACTGTGTCGCCAGCAATAGCTCTAGCCATGGAGGCACGAACTCCGCTTTCATTGTAAGCACAAGGATGCTTCGTGCTTGGACTGCGATATAATGGGATTAGTAAGGGAAAGGATGGAGCACATTTATATTGAGATCAATTGGCAATGCTTGTATGTATTCTTTTCTGTAAAACCACTGGAACACAAAGCAGTTTTACGTAATTTGTGGGGCTGAGAACTGACATGCAAGCCAGAAAAAGGTTGGGCCCACATATCTTTTACAGTGTTATGAATGCTTCGCGTGAGGACAACCAACCATTTGGCATTTGTCCATCGCAACGGATGGCTCTCAATTCTTGTTAACTCATGCCCAGCCTGTCTAATGTGCATCATAGTAGAGGTGGGAGTCGACCGAGCTTTTCCACGCCAGCCTGAAGACCGGTTGGCCTAGCATAGCTCAAGCATGGCACAAGCACAAACAGTGGATCGTGCTGGGCCTAGAAACTTAGCCCATCGAGCAGCACGGACGGTCTGGCAAAGTGTACCATGCTCAAGCTGACACAGCACGACAAGCACGGCGGGCACGACGATCACGGCAGCACCGCCTCCTTTGGCTCAAACCATCAAGCAAGCAACAGGAGCAACATGGTGTCGCCAACTAGACGAAGAAACCACTAGTGTGTAGTGGACGAGGTCAAACGCCTTGTTGTTGCTAGGGAAGGGGAGGTGCTTGGAGCCCATGACGGCGGAGATGGCCGGGATGCCCCGCTCCTGCTGCTGAGCCTCCTCTGGCTACTGCCTGGAGAGGAGCTTGTCACACTCGGCGACCTCACAGCTGCAGGGGTCGAGGTGGCGCGCATTGGGGCCATCGGTGGGGAGGGCGCAGCTGCTGCAGTAGCACGTGCACTGCCACCACCACCTCGCACGTCTCCCTCCACACTGTCCTCTCCCTCCTCACTGCCTGCACCTCGGAAGCCACCAGCGACCAAATTGTTGCATTCCTCGGCCCCTCCGGTGCCAAGGCACACGCCGCCCTCGCCTCAAAGGTGGCCTCGGACATCCTCGCCAGCCGCGGCTGCAGGGATCCCGGCGGGGGAGGGGGAGGTAGAGGGGAGGGGAAGCTCGGGCGGTGGGATTTGAGGGAGGCAGAGGCGGAGGGGATGAGGGCTAAAGAGGGATGGTGGCGCCTGATCTGGTGAGTAGTCGGGGAGATGGACTCCGGAGGGAGAGGAAGAACAAATGATGGATTGGGGAAGAGTTGGTGGCGGCGGCCTAGAGGAGCGGAGGCGATGGTTTGGATTGACGTCTTTGCTCTCTAGGGTTTCTCAGACATGGGCCCATGTGACAGTCCTCATTGGTGGGTAAATGGGTACCAGTGAAGCTCCCCGTGTCTACGCCCATTTGCCCATTGTGTAGAAATTTGTTCACACAAACATGCCCGCCACAGGAAATAAATAAGAAATATATCCATCTTTATTAGGGGTTTTATTCACATGTAATCGGGCTAGATTGCCCTCTCTAGAACAGGGACGATCATAAGTGTACGATGAAATATATGATCATGTAATATGTACTGACATTATTATTGTACTATATATGAAAGAAAACAACAAGAGTAGTATACTAGTACATATAATACAACTGGATCTATCCTTAATCAAATGGTCCATGCAGACATGCATGGTAAGGTGATCACGCATCACACCCGAGCAAACCAGCAATATCTAGAGTCTTCCTATCTATCCGTCAGTTCTCCATTTAGTGGAAGATATGCAATGACTCATGAAATATATTCTACAAAACTGTGGGTGAGCTAGTGCATCACATCTGTGATTCGAGCAATTTCACCATTCGGGTGTACCAGAGTGGCTTGCGCAAAACCGTTCAAGTCAACACCATTCGTACCTTCACGAACGATGCCAACACCGTAATGCACTTTCAATGCAGTGGGTATCGACATTATCAATGTCTGCCTGCAAATACATTTTCAATTTTGCAACTAGTCAAATCGCATAGCACATTATGGAAGTGCTGATGTACTGTAATTTACATATCAGGAACTATTCACCTATCATAACCAACTACACTACCCTTGTAGCATTAACTCCCTAACGGCATACCACGCACCGACACCGCTCTTGTCTCGCTACTTGAACTCTCTCCTACTGCAAATAATTTCTAATAGGTTTCAACAATTTATATGACATATCGATTTAAATGACAATATATTAGTTATAACAGGACACATGATTTTCAATGTACTAACGACATTATATTCATTTGTAATTAATCATAAATGTTATGTATTATTTGTTTTGTATAAAGCAAATTATTAAATTCTTACAAAAAAATATTGACTAAAGTTTGATAACTATAAATTTCTACGGAGGCTTAATTCTATAACTACAATTTTGTACGTATGATAATTTGCTAATGATGCTAATTTTTTACAACTATGTTCACTAAATTTTGTACAACTACAGGTTACTACGGCTGCTAATTTTCTATACCTATATTGACTAAATTTTTTATACGAAAGTTATACTATTATTTTCTACATCTACAATTTTCTACATATACTAACCCTAAATAACTATCTACTTCATATACAAAAAATGAATTATAACATACAAAAATATTTACCTCACAAAAGTCATGAAACCTCTCCTTCTTCCTCTCCCACTCCTCTCCTCCTCCCTCTCCTCTCCTCTCCTCTCATCTTCTCTTCTTTCCCTTTTGTTCGTTCTTCGCGCGGCCGAGCGTTTGCTCGGCCACGTGGTACTGTTATATGCACTTCCAGTCGCTCAACCCTTCGGCAACTGAAACTGCAGTCACTTAACCGATAGGCGACTTGCGACCGGAGGTAGTCGCCTGGTGGTTCGACGACTGCAATTATTTCGCTCAATGGCCAGCAGATTGCTTGCGTGTCGCCCGGTCGTTGGGTGATTAGTTCCAGTCGCCCGACGGTTCGGCGACTGGAGTCCATTTCTGTAAAAAAAACTTTGCGCGGGTATATTTCTATTATTTCAAATAAAATATGGATATTTCTAAAAAAATATTCTTTAATTGTCTCTCAAGAAAACGGCCACAATATAAATGATTATACATTTAAATATAGTTTCTTTTTGCAAAGAGAATCATGTTTTTGTTAAATTGGGTTGAGATTTTTTGGCTAAACTGCATCTGAAATTAAAGCTTTTCCAAAGATTGTTTTCGTTATTCCATTTTTTTAGATTGTGTCAAAAGGAAAACAATAGTGTTACAAGGAAGTCCTCGAAAACCATTGTTAAATGGATAGGATTGTAGTAATAAATTTAAATCAATAAGATACCTTCAAATGAAACAAATTAAAGTGGTTTGCTTTACAAACAGTAGAAAAATAACAAAACGAGAACGAATATTAAGTAAATCAACATATATATATATATATATATATATATATATATATATATATATATATATATATATATATATATATATATATATATGACGAGTGTTTCATGCACCATGGTGCCTAGGCACCAATATCAATACCCGTTGATTTGCTTCGAGATTCGCAACATTTGATGTGGGTATCTTCATATACCCATAAAAAAGTATATTTGAGATGTCAAACTCCGAAAAAATTTAAATTCAACTTCAGTTTAATTAGTTTGAACTATTTTTATGGTATATACTCACTGTAGTTGCATTGAACTCAAAAGTAGTTCAAACTAATTTGAACTGAGTTCAAAACTTACTTACCATCAATATATCAAGGGTATAAAACATTTTCATACCCAAACTAAAAAAAATTATCAATCATACACGTGTATCGGATGTTGGTGCCTAGGCACCATGGTGCCTTATGTAATTTTCCTATATATATATATATATATATATATATATATATATATATATATATATATATATATATATATATATATATATATATATATATATATATATATATATATATATATATAGGGGCAAAATAACAAGTGCATCATGGTGCCCAAGCTCCATAATTAAAACTTTCCATCCATCCCGGGTGTAATTACACCCCATTCATCCACCGTCGATGATTGTTTGCGATTCGTGCTTCAGATTGTGACTAACGAGGCTGAAAGTCACGGGTTATGGGCCATGATCCGATCCGATTCAGTGTAAGCAGCGGAAACAACTGATTAGTTGATGCCACCAATAGGAGAATCAAATCAATGTAATCAACGCCGACTTTTATGGAACAAAACAACGTAACAAATCTCCCATGCAAATGTGTCATGCGCACTCATACAAGAATACACGTTTTTAAAAAAGTGTAAACAATGTTCACATCTAAAAAGGAGGTATCTATACGTAAAGAAAACAAGTATGTCTATACACATAGAGTTCAGTAGTATCGGCTTCATTACAAAAATGAATATATATACATAGTTCCTTTTAAAATCGCATAAACCCTGTACATTCTTCCCTTGGAGAAACAGGTTTTTAAAAGTACACATACTCTATTCTCCATGTACATACTTCCCTCGGAGTACACATACTCCATGTACACGCTATTTAAAAATGTACATACTCCATTCTCCATGTATATACTTCAATTCCTTCGAAGTACACACTCCATGTACACGCTATTTAAAAATGAACATACTCCATTCTCCAACTACAAGTACACATATACATATACTCCATACTGCATATAAAAAATGTACATACTCCATTCTCCATGTACGCTATTTAAAAATGTACATACTCCATTCTCCATGTATATACTTCCCTCGAAGTACACATTCTCCATGTACACGCTATTTAAAAATGAACATACTCCATTCTCCAACTATAAGTACACATATACATATACTCCATACTGCAAAAAATGGTAAATACGAGCTTCCTACTCCATTGTACAGAGATATTATAAAGTTCCCAAAGAAAATCGAGAGAGAGAATGAACGTGGGTTACATGCATGTGTCTTGTATGGAAACGTCCGAGTATCTAGCACGTAGTTGCCGCAGCCGAGATTGCAGCAACAACTTGCTTGCTTATCGGATGGACTAATGGAAACCCCATGCACCCACAAACCCGATCAGCTAGGTAGTGTCCACAGGCAAATGGACGGCAGATACTAAGGGTGTAATTACACCCAGGAGTAGAAAAGAGGCTTCCTATATATATATATAGCTTCTGTTCTGTTCAGCTTCTATTTTTGTGGTCATTCAAAAATTTCTGCTAAAAAACCCAGAAGGAACTAACAAAGGCACGTGCCAAAATCTGAACAGAGATGCATCAAACGATGACACGAGAAACCAAGAAGAAATAAGTGGCAAATAAACTGATCATGCGATGCTGATGATATCTGCCTTTATCATCTCCGCGACCCCCGGCGCCACCGCCGCTGTGGTGACCGTGACCGCTGCCTCCCCGCCGTTGCGTGCCACGGTGGCCGAGAGGACGGCGACGCCGTGCCGGTGGAACACCTCCAGCACGTGCGTCAGCGCCCCCGGCCGTGCCTCCCGAAGCCGGACGGCGAAGCACGACGTCTCCCTGGACGCGACCACCTCGGCGCCGCCGTGGCCGTTGCGCGCGGCTGCGTGGCTCCGCCCGGCCGTCACCGCCCTGTACGCCTCGAGCTCGGCGGCCGTGTCCCGGAGCACCCTGACGTACGCGGTCGCCTCCTCCACGATCTGCGCCCTCGACGCCTGCGCAATCATTTTCGGAGCACAATGAACGAGCGCTAAAAGAAAATAAAAAAAATAATCACGGATTAAGAGCGCGGATGAACGAACGAACCCGAGGGGAGAGGTTGGGGAGCAGCGCGCCTAGCTCGGCGTAGAGCCCGGACATGGTCTGCCGGCGGGCGTGCCCGGCATCAATCGTCGCCTGCAGCTCGGACGCCCCCGCGGCCTCCACCGTCGTCCCCTGGCTGGCCAGAGACAGCACCAGCGGGTGCTCCTCAGCCATGGGAGATGGTCGTTCTCCTAGGAATAACAGATGCGATGTGTTGTGCACCGGTGTCTTGGCGGCTCGGAACAAGCTGCTGCCTGAGGGGTTGGTAAAGTACTGCGCGAGCCCGTGTGGAGACGACGAGGTGTCAGCTTTTGGTTGGTTGTGTCGGGTCAGGACTCAGGAAGGGAACCCAAACTGGCCTTGGTAGCTATTGCCAGACACCAGAAACACAAGAAATATTGCCAGGAAGAGGCCAGCAGGTTATCTGCACTGCAAAGACAGTCAAGTTTGCAGAACAGGTCATCATCAGTGTCAAGGACACAACAAGAGCAAAGCCACTTTTATGGCCTGTTCTTTTTAGCTGCGGCTTATGGTTTTTGGCTGAAATTTTTGAATTTTGGCTGTTTACGGTACAGATTACGGAGAGATCGATACTCACTTGCAATTTTGGTTGGTACATATGTTGGGCTTTTAACGTGTACTACGTTTAACTTATAGACCCCGTCTTGAGAAAATACTCCGTTTAAAAGTTAGGTAATGTAGCGGCTGCGAAAAGCCGGCCGGCTGGAGGCCAGCCGAACAGGCCCTTAGCACTGTTATGCATCGTATTTATAAAAATAGCAGTATACCAAACATATTGACAAAAATATCATTTCTATCATCCGGGGGTGGGCGGCAACGCCCGTGAGGTGATACGCGGCACTGCCGCCCCCTCACTGGACGGCACGGCAGGCTTGCCTACCGTCCAGGGAGGGGGCGGTAGGTAATTAAGCCAGCTAATTAGCCAGCTTAATTACATGCCCTAATTTTTTTTATTTAGTATTTGTTTGAATTTTTAAATACAACAAATAAGCTCAAAAAATTACGAAAATTTTTATACAGCCTCATGACACAACTTACCTCGTAGTGTAATATTTGAATAATTTTATCCATTGCGAATATTGCTCAAAAATTTATAAAATTATGATAATTTTACAAGTTTTTACATATAGCAAACGAGCTCCAAAAATTACAAAATTTTATATGAAACCTTCCAATACAGTAATAGTTATTGTATAATTTTTTGTGGTCTAAATTTGCCACATTTATTGGGTTAAGTTAATCATGAATTTACAAATATTTCACGTTTATTTACAATTTTATACATTAGGAATTTGTACAATTAAAAGTAATTACAGTAGTACAAAAATGTGTCACACTGGTGTGATATGGCTCACTCATCTGAGCCACTGCTATCTTCTCGCCGCGCTTGCCTGTCGTACGTAGCCTTGTCTTCTGTCGCGCACGAGCTTGTCCCGTTGGGTATGTCAGTCGGTCCGGAGGTTGCGTATCAAGTCAGAGGAGGTATGGAGACCGTTCTGTCTGCTCAATGGCCGACGGTGGTCTAGTAGGCTGAGGTACAGTAGGCTGGGTCCGATAAGGGTCGAAGTCGTCCAGTTGAAACATGCTGAACTACGAGCCGCTCGCAATAATATCGTGTACGAAAGACTCTAGAAATCCCTCTTGTGGTTCGAAGGAGCTCTTGTCCTGACCGTACAATGCGGTAGCGAAGCCGAAGGAGCTCTACCCATCGAAGTGTCCGAACCCTTGGTATGCCGAGAATGCTGAGGTTTGCCCTGCGTACGCTGTGAACCCTGGCGTCGTGTACTGCTCCCTAGAAGCATCTGGGAGGCCCGTGTCATCATTAGTGGACTCATCGTCACCCCCATATTGAATTAGAGGCTGTAAGTTGAAACGATATTAGTCACAACAAATATTCCGGATGAACAATGCGAATCTCATACCTCTTGAATGTGCAGCAAAGATGAACGACGGGGAGCGGTAGTCTGTGCAGGTGGTGCGGACGGCAAAAGGGTTGCATCTCGATGATGGACCTACGGTGGGAGAACGCCATGATGTTTGTGAAACGCAAGGCGTAATAGGAAAAAATGTAGATTCGTATGTAAGTTACCTCCTCGTCGGTACGGCGCATAGATGATCGACGGCTAGTACTACGATGCCTTGCAGACTCACTACATTGCGATGGCCGGCCAGACTCGCTAGGTCACGATGACTTGGCAGGTGAGCATGGTGCCCCCACTGGGTGGCTCATGTGCGCACTGTGATCCATGGAACTACCGCAGTTTAGGTTGTGCACTATTTTTTTGGCCTGCTTTAAGATAAACTTCATAGTCTTCTGCAAGGCCGGTGACGTCTTCGAACTATTGATGGCGATTTTCGACGCGCTTGCGATGCGCTACGCCCGCTCTAACTGAGGCATACTGCTATGTACTATGTATTTTCAGCTTTGCTAATTATTTTTTTCGAGAATATGCAGGAGATCTGCATGCCTTTGTATTAAGGTGGGAACCTCAACAACAAAGTTTCAAGCATTACGGGCCTGTTTGGTTGCCTGCATGAGCTGATGCAGCTGCATGAGCGTGGCCAGGCTGAGTAGAGAAGGTCCTCAGCCTGGCTCCAGTTGATTTTTTGCATCTGCTCGTGCAGGCTCTCACCCCGATGCAGGCAACTAAACACCATCTCCCTGCATGCGCTGGTGCGAGCCACCCCGATGCAGGCAACCAAACAACCCCTATAGCGCCAGTTTTGCTAATTATGAGTCATCTAACTTTGGAATAAGTTCATTTGACCCGTCTTAACTTTCGTGTTTGTCTAAATTTCAATTTTTAACTACCAATCAACCAACATTCTTTAATTATCATAACCGGGTTTACCCCTTTGAACCATTCCACCCAGTTTTCATCCGGCATGACGATATTATAGTAGTGGTCTTTTGACACACGAGCTGGTTTTCAGATGATATGACAACTGGTTAACAGAATCAGCACATAAAACAAAAAAAATGGTGGGACTCACGTGTTATGCTTTAGGATTTCTTCCATCCCCATTTTCTTCTATCTCCCTTCCTCTGTTGACCAAATGGTGTGGATGCTCGCCGGCGCTGAGGACCTCGTCCCGTCGGCATTGAGGCCCATCCCGTCCATGTGACGGCAGTGGAAGAGGGGGAGGAGAGGCAGGAAATGACGGTGGCCATTGCAGCGGTGCTGATGGCGGTGGAGATCCAGTTCGTGGTGCCGGAGGCTGCCGCATTCTGGCGAACCAGCTGCCCCTGTTTGTTGGGTTGGATTAGATCTGTTTGTCCTTGCAAGAACGAGCTACAACAACTGAATTCAAGTCACGAACATGCCATTGGTTGAAATCTTGAGCAGATGACCTATGCAATGAGATTTCAGTGCACGTTCTACTGATTTGGGTCAGAGCTGGTGAATAGAGCAAGAAACAACGAAGAGACAAGATCAACAGGCAGCTGATTTGGGGAAGAACCTGGACCGGTCGGATTTGTTGTTGTTGCTGATGATTGGGTTCTTTGGGCGAAACCGATGGTGGTCGACCGTGAGGCTAGCGAGCCAAGCCTTGGCTCGGGCATTAGCAGAGAGAGAGAGAAGGATGGGGTTGGCAGTCCCATGCCGTTGTCCGTTGAGGTGCTTGCCGAGGTCGAGGAAGCCGCCGCGCGGGAGGCTGACCGCGAACACCATTGCCACGCGTCCAGCGGTGCCGCGCGCGCACACACGCCACCAAGGTTTGATTTTTTTGTGCCCAATGCAGATGCAGGGGTGACACCTGCCGAGAGGGGGAGGAAGCGACATCGGAGGTCGGGTGGAGGCCTGTGGGAGGAGTGTAATGTCCCCATGCATAGCACTTTAACGTCTTTCGACCAAAATAGCAATTTCCAAAATATCTAGAATTTTCTTGAATTAATTGAGCTTAAAATGCTTTTTTTTAATTAAAATGATTAATGTGATTAATCCAAGCATCAATTAAATCCAAAAGTAATTTATTTGAGTTCCTCAAGTTCAAAAGTATTTTTACTAAATTTTTTACTTCAATTAGTATTTTTCATGGCTTATTTTGATTTCCTATATTTTCTAAAAAGAAAAAACTATTAAAAATAGGAAAAGCTCATGGGCCAAATATCCCGCTTCGACTGAACTGTTTTTCTCTCTCTTCTCGGACCGAAGCCCATCTCCCTCACCCTGTTGGCCCGCTTCCTTTTCTCACTTTTGCGCGACCTATTTCTAGCTTGGCCTAGCCTATCTCTACGTCAGCCCAGCTCGCGCAACCCAACCCATGTCGCATGTGTCGCCCCACACCACAGTCGTTGTTGACCGGTGGGCCCCACCTATCAATCGACGCTGTTTTTCACCTCGGAAATCCGTCTCCTGCACGCCGCCACCCACACTGCATCTTCCGTCCATCACAGATGCCCCGCGCGCTCGTTATCCGCACCCTATGTCATGCCGCACTCGAAGCCCTAGTCAAAGGCTCTGTAACAGCCCAGGTTTTTAAAATAAAAATAAAAATAATTAAAATTAAAATTTAATTTAAAATAAGTATTTTTGTTGCCTAAATTTTAAATTTGGATTTGCCCTGGATTTCTGTTTTTGAAAAAACTGGATTTGAAAAGTATTGTAAGTGAAAACCTAAAAATATTATTAAATAAAATAATATTTTTATTTTCTATAAAAATCCTATGTCAATTTAATTATTTGGATTTATTTGGCTCTTATTTGGGTTTTCTGAGTTTTCTGGAGTTTTAAAATCTATTTTGAATATAAAAAGTATTTTAAGTATGAAAATTAAATACCAACATTAGTTGGAAGTATTTTTTTTAAGTCCAAAAGTCTCCAGGAGATTCTATGAATTTTTCTGGAATTTTTGGAGTTAATTTTATATTTTTCTGAGCTCATTTGAATTTATTGCGCTTTTCTGAAATTCAAAAATCAAAAATAAAAGTTAAAACCCAGCCCCCTCCCTGCGGGCGACGCGTGGACGGCCCAGATCCACCCACGTTGCCGCTGCGCTCCACCCCGCCTCCCTCTCGGGCCGACACATGGTCGGGCCCGATCTCGGCCACGCCGCCCACCGGCCCAATCTACCCTTCCGCCTCGCCCTTGCATCTCGGCCACCCGATTCACCCAGCGACACGTGCCGCCATCCCTACCGTCCGCCCCTCGCACCCCTTCGGCCGTCCGATCCCCGCCCCCGCGATCCGGCCGCTCCCCTCTCCCTCTCTCCCGCTGACAGCCCGGGCCCGCTGTCAGGCCCGTCTCCTTCCTCTCGCTCGGCCGCACCATCTCGGCCGCCCCTCGCCCGCCGAGTTTTCTTTCCTTTTCCGCCGCTCGTGCGAGCCGCGCCCTTTCCTTCTTCTTCCTCCCCCGATTTCCTTCCTTCTACGGCCGCGCTTTCCTTTCTTTTCCCCTCCGCAATCTTCGCCGCCCGTAATCAACGGCGAGCAATTCCCGCCGGACCTCCCCGACCCCTATAAAAGCCACCCTTGGCTCCGCCTCCTCTCGCCCCATCTCCCGCCACCCTCCATTCTCCCTCTTCGCCACCCGAGAGCCTCCGCGCCGTGCGCATCCGCCCCGCCGCCGTCGCCAACTCGGGCGAGGAATCGCCGGAGTCTCGGGCCTCGCCTCACCTCGCCGCCTCCACCACCGCCTTCGCCGTGCCCGTGCGCACCCTGGTCACCCCTCGGTCGCGCCTCTCCGCCACCGGAACTGCCGCCGCCGCCTCCTCCCTCGTCGACGGCCCGTCTCCGGCCACCCTCGGTAACTGCCGCCCCTACCACCGTTTTCCCCGTGCGCCCCTCTCCCCGTTCCTCGCCTCGCCGCTGGCCGCCAGCAACCGGAGCGCCGGCGAGCCCCCGTCCCTGAGCGCTGCCCCGACCGACCTGGCCACGTCAGCAGCCGGAGCTGACGTGGGTGCCACGCCCCCAGCCGCGTCAGCCTGTCCTGCCCCGTCGGTGCCACGCAGGCAAGCGTGCCACCTCGGCCGCCGCCTCTGTGGGTGAACCCGGTCCATGGACCAGGGCCCACATGTCAGTGGACTGTCCGAAGTCCCACCTCCTGGCTGACGTCACCGTGGCGCCATAAATCTCTTTTCCCATTGAAAAATAAATCTGCAGAAATTAAATTCCCTGCTGATACAATAATTCAGATTTTCCTTTAGGAAAATAATTCCCAAAAATTCTGATTTATCATTTTCTCTGAATTCAAACTTCCCGAAGCTCATTCTCCTTCGTTCTAACTCCGATTGGGCCCATTCAAATTTATAAATTCATCAAAAATTCCCCTCTATCCATTTCTGGCCTCAATTAAAATATTTGAAATTTATTTTAATTTATTTGGATTTTATTTGAGTTATTTTCACGTGTAGACTTCGACGATTCGGGAAAATTCTTCGACGAAGATTCAAACCAAGTTGAAGAGCAAGGCAAGTCACACTCCTTGATCATGTTGATCCCAGATTTCAAAATAAAATTATGTTGTTTTAAATTATTCTGCATGCATATTTTTATTCAACGTATTTCAATTCAGTTTTAAATATAGTTAGTGCCTACTTGTTAAATTTCTCCATTGATATTGAATTCCTTACCTTGTCACCCTAGATCAAACCCTAGTTAGTACATTAGTATTGACTAGAGAGATATTATATCAAATGTTTAGACCTGCTTAGTTATAATATTTGTTTTGGGATACCTTTTCACATGAAATGACGAACCTTTTCACATAAAATGATAAGCTTTTCAACTGTACTCTTGACTTTGGTGAGTCAAGGAGGTTTATGAAATATTTTGCAAACAAAATATAAAACATAGTTTAGACTTAGACAAATGGTTAGATTGGTGAGTGCAGGCATGCCTTGTTGGTCGGAGCCGCAGTGGTTGATTATCGGGCACGAGGGTATGCGGTTGGGCCTAAGTCAAATTAAGGACCAGTCTGTGAGCTACTGTTGCAAAGCCCTATCGTACTACCACAAGGCTGGTATGGGACAGCCCTGGCTGAATAATTTGCGGGTCCCAACCTGAGCCATTTCGTAGGTTGAAAGTGAGCGTGGCGTAGGCCATGAAAAGTCTCACTCAACTCAAGAGGGGGTCCCGGTCTGGTGGATTCCTTACTGGGGTGAAACCTTAGTGTTTGCTTGGCCAGGTTGAAAGCTTTGTATTGTAAAGGCCTTGTCACGATCTCCTCGCCGCACACCTAAGGAAGTGTGTAATCCGGTGGCAAAAAGGGATTATCGTGTCTTGTGGGTAAAGCTGTACAACCTCTGCAGAGTATATAATCTATTATGGATAGCCGTGCCCACAGTCATGGGCATGCTGAGTAAGAGTTTTTCATGGATTAGACTTTGTTTTCCAAAAGTGGTTTTTCAAAACCTTGTGGATGGATGGAATCCACGAGAGATGAAAACCTTGCGGATGGATGGAATCCGTGAGAGAGTTGCGCAGTGGAAGCGTGTGGATGGATGGAATCCATACGTGGTCTTTTGGAAAAGATGGTCCGGGTGGGATGCCTGTGGATAGGTTGGTGTTTGGTCGGAGTCTGCACTGACGGTAATATTTTCAATTACAAGTATTGTTTTTTACTTACTGTATTAAATTTAGCAATTTCAATCTATCTACTGTATTTCGTTAAATGTTGTTTTATGCAAACTAACCCTATAAGCCTTCCATTGATGCCTTTATCATTATATTGCATTTCTCCGTGTGACTTGCGGAGTACAAGTTTGTACTCACCTTGCTATCTCCACACAGAGGAAGACGATGTCGAGTACGGTGAAGACCAGAACGAATAGGCCATGTCTTGTAGTTGTTTTCCTGTGGGCAGGCTTGGGCTTCGCCTTTTCAGCTTCGCTTCCGCAGTTTCTTTTGCAGTTATATTTGCCAATGTGCGATGATGTAAACGCTGGCCATAAGGCCATACTCTTTAAATTAAATAAATGTCATTATGCTTGGTATTTATCTTTGTTGTCCACTGTGTGCACTAGCTGATCCTGGACTAGTACGATTTACACAGAGAATCCTGGAGTTGCTGCTCCGGGTTCCGACAGGCTCAAAGCCCTCAGAGTCATCATGAAGCCGCTGCATCGAGAGCTCAAAGCTGCATCACCGCCGCCAACTTTGTTATCTAGTTTCAGCCCCGCCATCACCACCCTCTTGTTCACCTCGGTAAGATTTGCACCGCGATGCCCTCGGTTTCGCCATAAACCTGCTGCCTCGCCAACTACACCAAATATCACACCATCGTCGCCACTTAATTTATCCTTGCTACAAATCGACTCTGTTGACCCTCGATCACGATACGCTGCACGTCCGCTTTGCCATCGCCTCCACTTCCAGATCTGCCACTCGATTTGCCATCGCCATTGTCTAGTTGACCACTGTCACCACCATAGCAACTCCCCCTCACCGGAACCCTAGGCCCCCCCGAGCTCCTCTACCGATGTCAACGACCAGTCAGCAGCCACACCAGTGCCTTGTGCATGCCATGTCAGCGCTGCTTGCCTCATCAACTGCACACATGGCACACAGAGCTCAAACCCCAGATCGGTTCACCATGGACCCGGTCCATCTAGACCAAGCCACTGCCATGTGGGCCCACCCATCAAAGCATTATTCTATAGACCCAGCTCACCGCACATTGTAGACCCAAAATCCAAAATCCATGGACCTAGTCTACTGTGGACCTACATGTTAGCATCTACCGATTTTCCAAAAATCTGGAAAAAGATAGATTCTCAGAATATTCCTAGGACCAACCTACTAGTCTCTATTTTCTCTCTCCTCTATTTATTTTTTATTTTTCTAGCTGAGCCAACTTCTAGAAGCCTGTTCTTCCTTATACGATCTTCGATTGAGCTCTATTTATTCTAAATTCATTTAAAATCGAGCCCTACTTTCTTGTAATTTTTATTTATTTTTAGAGTTCTTTTGGTGCTCTATTTTGTATTTATTTATATTTTCCCTCGTTTAGCGTAGACGTAAAACACACTGAGAGCTTTTGGAGAAGAAAGAGAAGAGTTAGTTCAAGATCATAACGTTTTTGAAGGTAAGTTGTACTTTGATCATGTTGCACCTAGTTTTATAAAATTATTTTATGTTTAAATTATTGCATCACTACTCGATTATCAAATTAATTACATGGGAAAATAGCTATGAACCCTAGTTGCTATTTATTCACTTTGTCCATTTGTGTGCCATAATTTATTGTCACCCTAGGATGGTTAAATGTTAGTTGATCATTATTGTAGAACTAATGTTAGTTGGTTTAGCTTTGTTGGGTTATTGATACGTACCATTTTGGAATGCCAAATTACACTTGACTAATAATATACAGAATTGCTTTGTGAATAATTATGTGCACTGTGTGTTATCTTTGATGGCATATGTTACACCTTAAACCCAATTGGTGGACAAATGATTTAGATTGGGGCAAAGGAAAGTACTGTGTGATCATGCTATGTGCGCTAGAAGTATGATCTCCATGTAGGTTAGTGAATTTGGGTAATCTCGCTTTAGTCAATTAAGGACAGACTTTGTGAGCCATTGAACTGAGCCTCATCGTATAATCACATGCTCTATGAAAAAGGGTTTGACTTAGTAAGTTACTAAGTTCCAATATTTGCACTTCATGTTGTAGGTTAGGCTTAGTGCATATGGAAGGAGAGTGTGGACTCATGTGTTAGGTCTAGCGGTAGGAACCAGGCTCATCAGGAGGGTCAATGTTGGGGCAGGTTTTATGAAAGAACTTATCATGATTTTTCTACCGCACACCAAAAAAGTGTGTCAATAGCTTGGCTTAATGAGATGATTATGTGTCTTGTGAGAAAAACTGTACAACCTCTGTAAAGTATTATCAAAATTATTCGATTAGTCGTGTCCACGTTTATAAACATATTTGGAGTCTAGGTGAAACTCTCTGTCAAATCTTGTTTACTATTTAATATCATTTTGAAATATGCTTTCAGTATAATTACTGTAGTTAAATGAAACACCGCTTTATGCAAAAACAAGTCAGGGTAGCTATTTCGTTTGTAAGGGCATGTACAATGGTATGAGCTAGTTACTAGCTCTAAGATAACTTTTCCAATGATATTAACTTTTAGCACATAGCTCATAACATGAATAGTCCCACATGACATCCTCATATAATCTTGGAATGTGTGTATGAGACTAGCTCTTGATCAAGAGCTAGCTTTTCTCTCTCTTCTATTAAAATATGAAATAATATGTTTAGAACTAGCTCATAAATCATTATTGGACATGCCCTAATAGCCGTGGAGTTGCTTTTCTTGTATGATACATATTAAATGGACATGTACGAATACTAATACCCCACGGGGTGGCCCACCGGCAGCGGCCCCCTACATCCGTGGCAGGCAGGCCAGATCAGGCGGCCCGCCCCGTGGAGAATCGTCTTTTCTCGAAAAGGCGACAAATCTGTTGAGAAACCGTCGTTGGCGACCAGTCCGAGCGATTTCTCTGCTTAGAACAAGAACGAATCAATCACAGAATCACAGAGAGAATAGATTGAACACACAGAGAGGTAGAGAGAACTCCCGGTCTTTCTTTATTGCTTTTCTTTCATGCGTACATAATGAGGGGGGTATGGCTCTCTATTTATAGTCTACGGTGGGGTGCCCAATTAGATCAGGACTCTTGGATAGAGTCCAAGTTTCCTAACACTCCCCCTTGGGCACTCACCCAACATGCTCATGCCTCGTCAAAACTCCATAAAAACCCAGTGGGAAAAATTTGGAGAAAGAGTACATGATACATGTGATGCTGCGATGCACGAATTGCCTCATTAAAAACCTTGGTCGAGAAACTTCATGGAAAACTCGTCAAGGAAAAAAGAGTACAATTCACCCAAATTCATTTGGTCAGCAAGACTTTATTTTTGGGTACTTAATCTTCATGATCAAGATTTAATAACGGGCTTGAGAGAATTCTCCCCCTGAATTCTGCACTTTTCTAAGTCTCATCATTTCAATCCCTCACACGCACCTTTCAAAGCTAGATGCGAGGAGTGACTTAGTGAACAAGTCTTAGTGTGCAGTACTCTAATCTTGTCCATCTTTGCAATTCATGAGCATAGAAGAACTTGGGGTTGAAATGCTTACATAGCCCGTCTGCACTTGTGCAACGCATGCTGCATTATCTTCATGGATAATTGTGGGGGTTTGCACAATGTTCATCCCACATGACTGCTGGATGTGGTGAACCATTCGGTAGAGCCAAGCGTACTCTCGTGCGGCTTCATACAGTGCTATAATTTCTGAGTGGTTCGTCGAAGTAGCTTACCAGGCTTTGCTTAGACGATTTTCATGAAATTGCAGTTCCACCACACAGGAATACATAGCCTGTTTGTGACTTAGCGGTATGCGGGTCTGACAGATACCCAGCATCTGCATAGCCAATCAAGTTCAGATCTTGATTCTTTCTGTAAAACAATCCGAGATCCTTGCTACCTTGGAGGTATCGAAAAATGTCCTTTATGCCCTGCCAATGCCTTTTGGTGGGGCTCTGCACTGTACCTTGCTAAGAGGTTCACGGCAAATGCAATGTCCGATTTAGTGCAGTTTGCTAAATACATGAGTGCTCCCACTGCACTCAAGTATGGGAATTCCGGTCCCAGGACTTCCTCCCCCTCTTCCCTTGGTCGGAAAGGATCTTTTTCTTGCTGTAAAGACCTACCGATCATCGGTACTTTCGAGGGAAATGCCTTCTCAAAGCCAAACCTTTCGAGCACCTTCTGGGTGTAGGTCGACTGATGTACCAAGACTCCTTCAGGGACATGCTCAAGCTGCAAGCCTAAGCAAAACTTGGTCTTGCCCAAATCTTTCATTTCAAATTCTGACTCTAAGTAGGAGCTTGCTTCTTTGATGTCTTCTGCTGTCCCGATGATGTTCAGATCATCTACATACACAGATATTATACAGAACCCATTCTGGGATCGCCGTATAAATACACAAGGACAGTCTTCATTGTTCGTGTAGCCTTTTTTGTAGAGAAAGTCGCTCAAGCGATTATACCACATTCTTCCAGATTGTTTCAGTCTATACAGTGACTTTCTGAGTTTCACACTGTACAGATTTCTATTTGCTCTGTCTTGGTTCGGGAGAGGAATTCCTTCAGGGACTCTCATGTAAATCTCCGAATCCAAGTTACCGTAAAGGTATGCAGTCACAACATCCGTTAATTTCATTTCCAAATTCAAGTTCACTGCCATTGAGATCAAATATCTAAAGGTAATTCCACTCATGACTGGGGAGTAGGTTTCTTCATAATCAACTCCAGGACGTTGAGTGAAACCTTGGACTACCAGCCTTGCTTTGTATCTCACTACTTCATTTCTTTCATTTCTCTTTCGAACAAATACCCACTTGTGCCCAACGGGGTGTATGTGGGGAGGTGTGCGGCATACGGGCCCAAACACCTCTCTTTTATTCAGAGATAGCAATTCAGTTGCTATTGCCTTCTTCCAATCTTCCCAATCTGATCTTTTCTTACATTCAGCGAGCGATGCAGGCTCGGGATCAAGATCGATGATGGTGGCAATTTTCTTTGCGAAGTAGATATCGATATTAGCTGTTGTCCTATTCAGGGACTCTCCCGTGTGCACATAATTTATAGCTATTTCTTCATGAGTTGCTCCTTCTGGAGTTTCACCTTGCGCACCGCTTTTTTCAATTGCGGTGGCAAGTCCCTTTAGTTTTTCGGCTCCGATGTGTGCGCACACATCCATGCCGATGGGGATATTCAGATCCGGTATGCCCTTTTCTGAAGGTGTCATACTTGTGCCAGGTCTCAACTGGCTCCCCTTCTCATTCTGGGGGACTTTAATGATCGGCTGTGATAAATCCCGCTTATCCTTTTTCGCCAGGCGTCCCCGGTTACTAAGGATTCGAGGAACCGGAGTTCTCGTCCTCTTTTTTTATTTTTCTGAGGCCTCTGGACGAGATTAGGGATACCTTCAATTTTCTTTGGTATTTCAACCCTCTCCGGTGCAGTGCGTTCAGGCACATGCGACTTAGTCACGCTCTTCAAATCACTAAAGTGATCAGGCAGTTGATTTGCTAATGCTTGCAAATCTATTGTCGTTTAGACTTCTCTTGTCTTCTGGACTTCTCTTGTCTTCTAGACTTCTCTTGTCTTCTAGACTTCTCTATTCGCTTCACTAGTGCGCGGGTCATCTGCATGAATTCTTGTGGCTTGCCATGTAATGTCTTCTAGACTTCTCTAGTGCGCGGGTCATCTACATGGATTCCCCAGGCTTGCCACGTAATTTCCCGACATTCTTTATCAAGGGGTTGATTTCCTCCCCCTAATGTTGGGAAAATTTCGGTGGTGACCCTTGCGCTAGTTGCATAGGTGAATGGATGTTGTAGGCCGAAAGTCTAAAATTGATGAGATTCGCTGCATGCAGGACTGCGTGTCCCCAACATGTAGCTGCTAGATTTCAATTATGCAAAAAGGGGTCGGGCAATAAATTTAATTCTCTTAATTAAAGCCTCTGCCAAACCATTCTGGGTATGGACATGCGGTACCGAATGCTCGACTGCAATTCCCATCGCCATGCAATAATCATCAGATGCCTTTGAATTAAATTCGTCGGCGTTGTCCATTCCAATGGACTTGATGTGATGTTCAGGAAACACATTTCTGATGCGAATGATCTGCGAGATCAATTTTGCAAAGGCGTGGTTCTTTGTGGACAACAAAACCCACATATGACCACTTCGAATAAGCGTCAATGAGTACCATGAAATACTTAAATGGCCCAGAGACGGGTTGAATGGGACCGCAAATGTCTCCCTGGATGCATTCCAGGAATGCAGGGACTTCATCCTTCACTTTCAGGGTGGAGGGTCTAGTTATTAGTTTCCCTGTGGCACATGCAGGGCACACAAAATCTTCATGATTCGGGAAATTCTTCACAATTATATTATGCCCATGCGAGTTATTTATTATGTTTCTCATCATCCTAAGACTTGGGTGGCCTAATCTATCATGCCAGAGACAGAAGAGTTCAGAGTTTCTAAACACTGTTTTCAGAACAGTGTACGCTGCAGGCGCTTTAATGTTGGTATAATATAGCCCAGTGAAGGAAGTTTTGTAATACACGCTTTCTTTTCATTCTCTGCGCGCTTTATAATGAGCAGGTATTCCTTACCGTACTCTTCTTCAGTCTCAACGTGGAAACCATTGGCGCGAATATTCTTAAAACTTAGGAGAGTTCTAGTCGATTCTGGGTACAATAAGGCTTCTTCAATTACCAAAGTTGTGCCCATTTGTGGCTCTTCCTGAACCATGCATCGCTTCTGGCGATTGTCGTAAGGCTACCAGTGCTCTTACGAATCGACTGAAAATACTCAATCTCTCTTAAGATGATATGTGTTGTGCTGCTGCTGGCTAAGCACACTTCCTTTGTAGGGCGCTACACTCGTTCTAATATAGGGTATTTTATTAATATGCATGAGAAGGCAATTAACACATATATAAATACGCCAATATCAGAACATATCATGCCATCATAAACTGAATAAATGAATGAATTCTTCAAATATCATCCAACCATCACGAGAGGATAACAATTCTTAAGTACCATCCATGCAAATTCTAACATATTCTTGCACACAAAATAAATGACAATTAAAATCTAAATGCATTCTGTGCACTAGACTTCTTCTGTTATTTTTCAGGCGGTGACATCCTCTTTCAAGAGAAATCATGGCATTGGCTGCTTCTAGGTCGAAAAGGGGTGCTGCTGTCGTAATGGTCTCAAATACCATCAACGCGGGTAGCTGCTCAGGATGCTCCCCCTCAACCGATGCAGAGCGGGCTTCATGTGCCCTTTGCCATCCCGTTTTGGCTTGTTAGCCTTATTCTCATGTGGAGCATCTGATTTGCCTTTCTGGGCTGCGGCCATACCCTTCCTTCCCCTTCTCTTTATCAAGGGCTTTCGCACCTTGTAGCTCTCGGCGTTGGCTTCACGGCCAGCGGAGCTCCCAGGTGGCTAAGTGGCGTAGTTCTTTGCGGAGAACTTTGTCCTGAGCCTCCGCAACCTGCATCATATCAATCAATTCGGCATATTCCTCATAGCCGTCTTGACGATAATTGCGTGCGGATTGTACTGCATTGGGGTGGAATGATTTTCTCAATTTTCTGTATTGGGGTACAAATCCTGTGCGAAGCAGAATTGTATTCCTCGACCGTCTTAAAGTCGGCAAACCTCAGTCTGATCCACTCTTGCTCTGCTTGGGAAAGAATGGTATACTTTAGCCTCTCAAACCGCTTCTTGAGTGCGGTTCAGAGTGCTAGCGCGTTTTTTTCCACCATGTACTCATTCTTGAGAGTGAGGCAGAATTGGTGCCTGTGAAAATGAAGTGCCTGATCATTCTCTTTAGGCATGGGTTGGCGTCATTCAGTCCGCCAATCCCAATAGTCGCGCGGGGCTTCCTGGTTCCAAGCACAATCTCGACATCGGATGCCTATGTCAGATAGTTTTGGCCATGCTGAGCCAGCTCCTCGAACTTCCAGTTCGTTATGCTAGTCATTTAAATGCGTATAAGTCTACTGCTGGTAGACATGCACGGAATAATTCACTGCAGGTAAATAAATGGTACAAAAGGTTCTCGCAATGTTTCAGAATTTTCTATGCATTTTCTATAAATTTTACTGCTAATTTCAGTGATTAAAAGCAATTTAAACAATTACAATTAACCAAAACAGTAAATAAATACAGAAAATACAAAGAATAATAATGGCATAAATAAATAAGCTTCAAATGCAAAAATTGATGCAAAATTCAGATTCCCGATGCCCTTTTATGCTAAAATATTAAATTTCAGCAAATTCTGCAATTCCAGAGGGTTTCTGCGCAAAAATTTCAGTTCAGAGAAAAATTCGCGCAATTTCCTGATTTACAGAGGGGTTTTCTGCAAAATTCTGGACCCGCTCGTAAATTTGAGGGCTTATTTGTAATTTTCGGAATTACTGAAGCCTCTATGCAAAATCTGGACTTGTATGCAAATTTCAGGGCCTTTTTTTTTTCTCTCCTCCCGGCCGGATTTTTTTTTCCGGCCCATCCCCACTTCAATCCCCCCCTCACCCGTGGCCCATGCCGGTCAGGCCCAGGCGGCCTGCCCGCTTACACACAAAACCGGGGCTAGGGTTTCCCTAGCCCGGTACTTCAAGGTGGCGGCGGCAGGGAGGGCCCGTGCGGCGTCGCGCGGGTGGGGCCGGTGGTCGGCCATGGCGGGGCCGACGGAAGCGAGGTCCTCCAGCGCGAGCGAAGGCTGGCTCGGCGGGCGGAGTCCGGGGCCGATGCGGCGGCGGAGCCGGAAGCCGATGCGGCGGCGGGAGGCGAGGAGGCGGGGCCTCCGAGCGGGCGATGCGCCGGCTGCGGGCGGCGCACGGAGGAGGTGCCGCGGGGAGCTGGCGAGGCCGGCGCGCTGGGCGGCGGCTCTTCGGGCGTAACGCCATGCTGGGCGCGGCGGAGGGACTGGGAGGCCGGTGCGGGGCTGGCGAAAGCGTGGAGGCGGCCAGGGCGCCGTGCGGCGGCACGGGGGCACCGGCGGCCATGCGGGACCGCGGGGTTGGGCGGAGCCCATGCGGGGGCTGCGACGGCCGGTGGCGGCGCCTTGCGGGGCGCCGGCGCCGGCGATGGGGGATGTGGCGCAGTGGCCCGATGCATCATCTCCGGGATATGCCGGCGGCAAGCTGTGGCGTCGCCCTGTGCAGAGGGGCAGTGACCGGGCAGCGCACGCGTGCACGGGGAGGCGCAGCTACGGGCCGGCGTCAGCGCCATGCGGGGCGGCGGTGACCGGCTGTTAGGCGACACCGACGGGCGCTTCAAGCGGCGAGTGTGGGGATGCAGTCCAGTGGCCGCGCGCGGGTGCTCCGGGCCATCCCGGCCGGCTGCCGGCCGGCGGCCAACGGTGCGCATGCAGGCGCAACAACGGCGGCGCCTCGTTCGGGAGGCGGTGGTTAGTTGTCTGCCAACGGCCGACGGTGGCTTCTTTTGTTTTTCATGCAATGCAATGGCCGAACAGATAAAACAATGCAAATTTCTCATGCAGTGATTATGCAAAATTGAACAGGAAAAAGGGATGCGAAATTTCTTCGTTCAGTGATCATGCAGGATCAAATGAAATCATGCAGATTGTTTCGTGCTGTGATCATGCAGGATCAAACAACACCATGCAAAATTTTCGTTTTCCCATCTAGATGCAATCAACATCTACCCCGTTTCATAATCTACCGATCGACATTGTGCCGGCGATTTCAGATCTGCTCGCGGTAGATTTAGGGCGGATTTGCATCGTTCTACAGTGCAATCAACATCTACCCCGTTTCACAATCTACCGATCGGCATTGTGCCGGCGACTTCAAGTCTGCTCGCGGTAGATTAGGGCGGATTTGTACCGTAGAATTTCAATCTAGAACGCGAAAAGAAAATACAGATTCAAAAGCGATCTAGAAAATTCAATCTGTGCTTCGATGATTACCTCGTTCACCAGAGCGAAGTCGTGCTGATAACGTGTTGAGAAACCGTCGCTGGCGACCAGTCCGAGCGATTTCTCTGCTTAGAACAAGAACGAATCAATCACAGAATCACAGAGAGAATAGATTGAACACACAGAGAGGTAGAGAGAACTCCCGGTCTTTCTTTATTGCTTTTCTTTCATGCGTACATAATGAGGGGGGTATGGCTCTCTATTTATAGTCTACGGTGGGGTGCCCAATTAGATCAGGACTCTTGGATAGAGTCCAAGTTTCCTAACAAAATCTGCCTTGTTCTGTTCTTGTTGGGACGCGCCGAGCCCGCAGTCCCACGCGATCTGGACCTCGGCTCCTCCGCGCAAGGTGATCCATGTCCAGCTCCCGTCCCAGCTCCTCTCCCTACCTGTCTGCTGCTTCCCTCTTAAGCTTTGTGGACGAATTCTTTTCCTGCCCTTGTAGATAGATTGATCATTAATCGCGGGGTTTTGAAGGGTTTTCTGTGCTTCGATTGGATCTCCATGAGGGTCGATCATGTGTTCATGTGGGGATTTCATTTGCTTGATCGGTCGTAAGAACGCATGGCTTGTTTTTTTCCCAGGCCGAAATCTTGTGTACTGTTGTATGTTGTGTGTTTGCGCGCGTTGGTTTTTCTTGATTTTGTAGGCTACGCTCGTACTTCTGTTCTGTACAATGTGATTATGGCAAGCAACCATCTGTGTCTACTCTTAGATGTTTTTTTGGAATTCTTTGCCAGAGATAATAGAATCTTTTGCTTATGTTCTTGAAATTTATATTGAGAAATTTACTTCTCCCCTTATCTCAACATCTCGGGCTGATATGATCGACCTCTTCCTCTTGGAGATGAGATTTTGTTTTTTGAGAATACGAGATGAGATGCGTTTGTTCGATCAAATTGGCATTAGCTGTGTCATCTGCTATATCTACAGTATTAGCTTTCTCGATCTTGCATGTTTGGGAATTCCTGGATGTTTTTTTTTGAAAGATAGATGGGAACTTCAGAATTGTTTCGTTCGATGCAATGGATTTTGTTGGAAATATAAGCACATGTAGGTTCAATTTATTCCATATATAAATCATGACATCATGCACGCAAAATAACAGAACCATCACAGGCATAACAGATCTAGACATGTAGACCAAGAAATTGTACATGAACAGATCTAATACGGAGAACATGACTGTTACGTACCGATGATTCTGTTCTGATCGGTTTGCCGATGTTGACGCTGCAGGCACAGTGTGGATGACACGAAGTCGGTGACGATTCGCAGAAGCCGAACGACGAGGAAGACGAGCCAGAGCTACAGCAAGCAGTCGCGCAGAGCGCTTCCCAAAAACCTTATTCGCCCTCTCCCGGTGCAGGACTTCGAAGACGACGGTTCCGGAGACCTGCTCTTCCGAACGACAGTGCACGCCGGCGGACGGGACGGAGTAGACTACGTGGGACGGCGCAGTACGAAGGAGGAGGCAAAACCCTAGATTGATTCGCATATGCTGTATGGAGTCGGCGACTCAGTATTTATGGAGGAAACAGGACGTGTGATCAAGACGCCTGCACGTTCTCCATAACTCGTAACCGAAACGGATTAGTCGCGCGTAACCGATCCGGATTCACCGCCACTCAAAACAGCAAAAATAAAACTGCAAAAGGAAGACGCGTCTGCGCAAGCACCTGGAGCCGATTTTGGCGGACCATTCACGTAGGTGTCGTGCACCCGCGCCCCCCGCCCCGCCCCGCCCGGCCCGGCGAGGCGAGGCGAGCGAGCGCGCGTGTGATCCTCTAGTTTTCTCCCACACATGCCTCAAGTGGCTAGGAGTGCACCATCTCTTTTAAGGTGGTCTTCCTCTCCTAGAACTAGCAATATGGTACTAAAGTTCACATGCATGCCTCCTTTGCATGAGTGGGCCTTTGAGATTTAAAAAAAATTATTCTTTTGTATGGGTTTGGCCCACATAATTCAACAATCCCCCACCAGATCTCAAAGTCCCACAGATATTTGCCTGAATTCCAATGTACTGTTTATATATCAGTGTTTCGATGGAGACCGATTAAGGTTGAACATCCACCTAGAACTCCAAGCTACACTTACTCATAACTTGAACAATGGACTATGCCTTGAATTGCAAGTTTGGTGCAAGCAAGCTTCGCTTAAAGACTTAACTGATACTAGGCCGCCAGTAGGCTACCCCTCGGTTGGAGCGTATAAGTCATACTCCTTGGTCTCTTCATGAGCTTAGTAGGAGATTTTCCCAAGATCTCCATAGACTGCGACTAACAGTCGGGCTCATATAGGTGTGTTCTTTCAAGAACGTTCTGCAGGATAACGCCTTTGCTTCTGAAAGCCAATGGAACACATTAAGGCCTTAACCAACCTGCCTTGCAGTTTCTGAGAGTATTGCATCTTCACATAGAGAGGGTTGAAATTACTCTCCTCTAGTTAACTAATGGCTTGTTTTTCCCAGATCCTAATTCACGGGATCTCCGATCACATAGGTTGGGTTACTACCATAGATAACTCACATGGATCTCATACCCATCTCCTTCGATGCACTATCTATCACATTCCGTGATAGTCCCTTTGTAAAGGGATCTGCCAGGTTTTTATCTGTTTGGATGTAATCCAATGTTATAACTCCGGAGTTTCTCAATTTCCTGACAGACTTCAATCGTCTCTTAACATGCCTAGACGATTTCATGTTATCCTTAGAACTGTTCACCTTAGCGATAACAGTTTAATTATCACAGTTCATAAGGATAGCTGGCACTGGCTTTTCCACTGTAGGTAGATCCATCAATAGATCTCGTAGCCATTCTGCTTCAACAGTAGCAGTGTCTAGTGCCGCAAGCTCTGCTTCCATGGTTGACCTCGTCAAAATGGTCTGTTTGCAAGACCTCCATGAAACAGCACCACCACCAATAGTGAAAACATATCCACTAGTGGCTTTGATCTCATCAGCATTAGAGATCCAATTTGAATCACTATAACCCTCCAGCACCGACGGGTACCCAGTATAGTGAAGTCCAAAGTTCGAGGTACCTTTCAGATAGCGCAACACTCGCTCAAGCGCCTTCCAGTGATCATCTCCTGGGTTAGATGTAAACCGGCTCAACTTGCTCACAGCAAAAGAGATGTCTGGCCTTGTTGCACTAGCTAGGTACATAAGTGATCCAATTATCTGAGAATATTCCAGCTGATTCCTAGCAATTTTCTTATTCTTACGAAGTAACACGCTAGGATCATAAGGTGTTGGAGAAGGCTTGCTGTCAGAAAAGCCAAAACGGCTCAAGACCTTTTCCACATAATGAGATTGCAAAAGTGTAATCCCATCCTCACCTCTAATCAATTTAATGTTTAGAATAACATCAGCCACTCCTAGATCTTTCATATCAAAAATTTGAGACAAGAATGATTTGACCTCATTTATCACATTGATGTTTGTCCCAAAAATCAGGATGTCATCCACATACAAGCATAGAATAACTCCCTCACCCCCACCATAGCGATAGTGTAACATCCTGACTTCTTATCCCTATAAAGTCTATAGATGTCTCGAGTGTCCCTCGATCAAAGTGAAAGTTAGCATGGAACTCTTCAAGCTGTGCTGTGAAGTTTGGATCAAGGGAGCACCCAATATGTCAAGACAAGATTGGAGATTTTCGTGAAGATTAGGAGCCATTAGATTTGAACCTTGTTATAGTTTTAGTATCGTTTAGAACGTCTTGCTTCTTATTTGCCGTTGGATGTGATGTGAGCTGCAGTTTTGCTTCTAGCATTATGATGCAGTCATGTCAAAAATCTTTTTGTGGAGTTTATTGCTTCTTTTGTTAGCCTTTTCGGCTAAGTGTTTGTTTAGTTTAGGTTTGCCATTAGAATATTCCCCTTAGACGAGTTTACCACTTACCTTTGCTGTTCCCTCTGACCTATTGAGCCTTGAAGAGATTCGTCATGAGATGGAAAGAGTCTCAGAAGTGGAAGATGATTCACCAAGGAGTTCAGTCACAATAGTTACAAAGAGTCAGATTCAACACATACCAACCAGCTCGGGTACCGCAACAATTCGATTTCAAGACTCCAGCTCCAATGCCTCATCATGATGTTTCGGGACCATGCCCTATCAATGGCAAGGAATCACGCCAATCCCGTTCAACCTTGGAAGTACCCCCGCCAAGACACCAGGAACAAGATGTGGAACATCGTCAGGACAAGGAAGCCAAATACCTCAGAGTGTTGCGAGGGGAAGCTTGGACAACGTCGTCTCCGAAGTCGCACCTGGTAACCTATTCTTTTAGTGAGCCTGAATCTCGGGGTCGAGATTCCGTTTAAGGGGGGAGGTTTGTAACATCCTGATTTTCAGAGCCTTTTTGAAGCTTTTAAAATAAAATTCACCATTTGGATTTTTCTGAAATTAATTAAAGCATAATTGGAATTTTCATTAATTAAAAAGATTTAATATGATTAAATTAAATATTAATATTTGCCAAAAATATTTTATTTGTGTTCCTTGTGTCACAAGGAATTTTTCTGTATTTTTTCTGGGATTTTTCGGAGTTTGTTTGAACTCAATTTGAAATTTCCAAAAAAAAAATCTGGAGAGAGAATGAACAGTACCGCGCGGTACTGTTCATCCGTCTTCTTCCCAGCGCAGAGACCCGATCGATCCCTCCTGCTCTGCGTACAGTTCTTTCCGTTTTTCCTCTCTCTTCATAACTTCCAAACCAGACCTTATCTCAATGTCTTTCCAAAAGAAAAGTTGTGCCAAATCACGCAAGGAATCCATCCCAACAGGCCTCTTTCCGTTTCGTTCATCCGTTTGCCTTTTATCTCCAATTTTTTGAAACGGACTCTAAACCGAAATCCGCGGATTGGAGTCGGTTTCTACCTCTTCCAAGCCTATAAATAGGACCCCTTGGCTCCCCTAAACCCATCCCAAGCCGTGCCAAGTCCCCTCAAAGCCCAGGACGCCGTCGGCACCGAGCCCCTCCGGTCCCGAATTTGCTCGTCGTGTCTCGAGCTATTCGGTGAGTTTCTTCGTGATCCTTTCGCGTCACATTGTGCCATCATGTCCCATCTACCTTCTTGCCAAGTTAATTTGGTTTTGGTGCAGCCAATCTCCCGGAATCGAGTTTTCCCCAATCTAGGTCAAGAGCGCTCCCCGACGTCGATTCGTCGCCTCCGGTAAGCTTTAGCCCTTGCCGTAATTTTTCTTAGACTTGCCTCGCCACGTTCTACGCCGTGCTCACTTTCGTTTCCCCGAAAAGCCTCCACAAATTTTTGCCTCCGAACCTCGCCATGGCCGCCAATGGCATCCCATGTCCCCCATCTGCCCGGTGATGTTTTCACCAATCCGTTCGCATCACTTTGTGCCAAACCATCCCAGGTAGCTACCCTCCAAGCGGTTTTAGATTTCGTTCATCGAGCACCAAGATATTAAGTTTTTCCTTTGACCTTCCTGACGTCGTTCAAACGTCGTTTGCGCCGTCTCCGATGGGTTTCTGGCCGAGCCGATAATTTTCCTAGCTTCGCCAAGCCGCGTTCTAGCCCGTGCTCACCCTACCCCTCCATGTCCTATGCCCGGATTTTATTCCTCTCTCCTACCCATGTCGTTGTAGCCGCCCGTGCCGTCACCGTGCTCCGTTTGGCGTGCCGTCGCTTCCTATGTGTGCCTTAGGTCCCTAACAACCCATTTTGCTAGTTAGATTCATCTTCCATGCCTCCTCTCGCCAGCGCTAGCCTCCTTTCCAAAAATTGTTCTCGGGTGAACAGTAACATCTGTGAATTTCCAGCATTTTCTCGCCCCAGCAAACTTTAGATCGCTCGTTCTCCTTCGTCCGAACTCCGATTGACCCGATTCTTCTTCCTAAATTCATCTAAAATTGAGCTCTTTCTTTTGGTTCTGGTTTTGCAGTTTTTGAAGTTTATTTGAATTTTATTTGATTTCTTTTTGTCTTTTCGATGCGTTTTCTCTCTCGTTAGATCACGTTTTCGAAGGAGGGGAAGTTGGATTCGAAGATCAAGAGCCCTCAACTGAGCAAGTCCAAGGCAAGTCGTGTCCTTTGATCATGTTGAACCCAGTTTTCAAATCTATTATGTATTACTTTGTTTTAAATTATCATGCATCGCTATTTTATTATCAACCCTTGTATTGGTAGTTAATGACCTAATTGATTATTTCCTCCTTGATAATTTGAATACCATGATTCTATTGTCACCATAGGATGGGAAATTATTTAGTGATGCAATACTAGTTGTCACATGGGTGGTACGCTTATTTTGCTTAGCCATGCTTATTCTAGTACGTTGGGTTATCATCACATGTGTCAATTAATCTTGATTTAATGATATACTTGAATGTGGTGGTCAACCACAGTTATAAAATTTGAGTACCAAGACATGGGTAGTGTCATTGGTGTTGGTTATACAAAATTGGTTTTCACTTGGGCGATTGATCGCCATTGATGTGGATGTTTCGCCTGGGTAATTCTTAAGGACTTAACTTTGTGCGCCATTGATCTGAGTCTTACCGTGCAAACCACATGTCTGGAATGGGACAGACCTGGCTGATTAATTTGGGATGTTTCAATTTCAATCTCGCTGGGATGAACATGGTTGCTGATTTCCATGAGGCGCAAGGGGGGGTGTGATGCGAAACCCTAGCGGGCTGGATTGGGTTGGAATTGAACATTTTAAAGGCCTTGTTGTGATTTCCTTAGCGCGAGGCTAATCACATCGTGTGGGTACAGTTGTGCAACCTCTGCAGAGTGTAAAACTATTCGAATAGCCGTGTCCTCGGTCATGGACAATGCTCGGTGATTTCACACGAGGGGTAGAGTTTTCATAAAAACCTGGTTGGGTTAAGTTGGGAAGTGAATGATTAGTTCCCGAGTGTTCATTTCATGGATCTTGGTTCATGGTGGATTCCTTGAGTGAATGGTCAGTTCACTTGTGGTTATATTCAATTCCTTTGATTATTTATTTAATGTCTTTTGTTAAAATTGCTTTTCAATCTACTTATTGTATTTACTTTAAATTGTTGCTTTATGCAAAAGTAACCCTTCAGCCATCCATTGTTAAGCTTTGCATATTATATTGCATTCATTTGTTACAAACGGCTTGCTGAGTACCAATGTACTCACGGCTTTATGCCCCTGTTGCTCAGTTGAGAAGGAGGAGTATCACCAGCAGGAGGTTCCAGAAGGAGAGTACTTCGACGTCTTCGCGGATTAGGCTTCGTTCTCCACTCGATAGCCTGTGGGCGTGTCGATTGGCTGCTGCGCTTTCTTTTGGATTTTCGCTGCTAGTTTTTGTTAATCCCTTCGGGCTAGTCTATTGTAAGCTTGACCATAAGGTCGTACTCTGATGATTATTAATAATATTCGAGTCTTTTCTTAGTAAATCGTGATATGTTCGATATTTCATCTTTGTTTATACTGTGTGCACTAGCGTGATCCTGGACTAGTGCAGAATACACAGGAGAGACCGGATTTGTATATTCGGGTCTCTACAGAGATGGTATCAGAGCTATATCGACTGTAGGACGGAGCCCTAGTTAGAATGGTCGAATTAGTCAAGAGTTCAAAATTTATTTTCTAAATCAAATGAACCAAATGGTTATCTAGTAATTCTTTATTCTTACCTCATTCTTAGGATTCTTTCTCTTTGCCTCCTCTGAAATATTGTTTTCAAAATTCAATTTGACTTCTTATCCCTATAAAGTCTATAGATGTCTCGAGTGTCCCTCGATCAAAGTGAAAGTTGGCATGGAACTCTTCAAGCTGTGCTGTGAAGTTTGGATCAAGGGAGCACCCAATATGTCAAGACAAGATTGGAGATTTCCGTGAAGATTAGGAGCCATTAGATTTGAACCTTGTTATAGTTTTAGTATCGTTTAGAACGTCTTGCTTCTTATTTGCCGTTGGATGTGATGTGAGCTGCAGTTTTGCTTCTAGCATTATGATGCAGTCATGTCAAAAATCTTTTTGTGGAGTTTATTGCTTCTTTTGTTAGCCTTTTCGGCTAAGTGTTTGTTTAGTTTAGGTTTGCCATTAGAATATTCCCCTTAGACGAGTTTACCACTTACCTTTGCTGTTCCCTCTGACCTATTGAGCCTTGAAGAGATTCGTCATGAGATGGAAAGAGTCTCAGAAGTGGAAGATGATTCACCAAGGAGTTCAGTCACAATAGTTACAAAGAGTCAGATTCAACACATACCAACCAGCTCGGGTACCGCAACAATTCGATTTCAAGACTCCAGCTCCAATGCCTCATCATGATGTTTCGGGACCACGCCCTATCAATGGCAAGGAATCACGCCAATCCCGTTCAACCTTGGAAGTACCCCCGCCAAGACACCAGGAACAAGATGTGGAACATCGTCAGGACAAGGAAGCCAAATACCTCAGAGTGTTGCGAGGGGAAGCTTGGACAACGTCGTCTCCGAAGTCGCACCTGGTAACCTATTCTTTTAGTGAGCCTGAATCTCGGGGTCGAGATTCCGTTTAAGGGGGGAGGTTTGTAACATCCTGATTTTCAGAGCCTTTTTGAAGCTTTTAAAATAAAATTCACCATTTGGATTTTTCTGAAATTAATTAAAGCATAATTGGAATTTTCATTAATTAAAAAGATTTAATATGATTAAATTAAATATTAATATTTGCCAAAAATATTTTATTTGTGTTCCTTGTGTCACAAGGAATTTTTCTGTATTTTTTCTGGGATTTTTCGGAGTTTGTTTGAGCTCAATTTGAAATTTCAAAAAAAAAATCTGGAGAGAGAATGAACAGTACCGCGCGGTACTGTTCATCCGTCTTCTTCCCAGCGCAGAGACCCGATCGATCCCTCCTGCTCTGCGTACAGTTCTTTCCGTTTTTCCTCTCTCTTCATAACTTCCAAACCAGACCTTATCTCAATGTCTTTCCAAAAGAAAAGTTGTGCCAAATCACGCAAGGAATCCATCCCAACAGGCCTCTTTCCGTTTCGTTCATCCGTTTGCCTTTTATCTCCAATTTTTTGAAACGGACTCTAAACCGAAATCCGCGGATTGGAGTCGGTTTCTACCTCTTCCAAGCCTATAAATAGGACCCCTTGGCTCCCCTAAACCCATCCCAAGCCGTGCCAAGTCCCCTCAAAGCCCAGGACGCCGTCGGCACCGAGCCCCTCCGGTCCCGAATTTGCTCGTCGTGTCTCGAGCTATTCGGTGAGTTTCTTCGTGATCCTTTCGCGTCACATTGTGCCATCATGTCCCATCTACCTTCTTGCCAAGTTAATTTGGTTTTGGTGCAGCCAATCTCCCGGAATCGAGTTTTCCCCAATCTAGGTCAAGAGCGCTCCCCGACGTCGATTCGTCGCCTCCGGTAAGCTTTAGCCCTTGCCGTAATTTTTCTTAGACTTGCCTCGCCACGTTCTACGCCGTGCTCACTTTCGTTTCCCCGAAAAGCCTCCACAAATTTTTGCCTCCGAACCTCGCCATGGCCGCCAATGGCATCCCATGTCCCCCATCTGCCCGGTGATGTTTTCACCAATCCGTTCGCATCACTTTGTGCCAAACCATCCCAGGTAGCTACCCTCCAAGCGGTTTTAGATTTCGTTCATCGAGCACCAAGATATTAAGTTTTTCCTTTGACCTTCCTGACGTCGTTCAAACGTCGTTTGCGCCGTCTCCGATGGGTTTCTGGCCGAGCCGATAATTTTCCTAGCTTCGCCAAGCCGCGTTCTAGCCCGTGCTCACCCTACCCCTCCATGTCCTATGCCCGGATTTTATTCCTCTCTCCTACCCATGTCGTTGTAGCCGCCCGTGCCGTCACCGTGCTCCGTTTGGCGTGCCGTCGCTTCCTATGTGTGCCTTAGGTCCCTAACAACCCATTTTGCTAGTTAGATTCATCTTCCATGCCTCCTCTCGCCAGCGCTAGCCTCCTTTCCAAAAATTGTTCTCGGGTGAACAGTAACATCTGTGAATTTCCAGCATTTTCTCGCCCCAGCAAACTTTAGATCGCTCGTTCTCCTTCGTCCGAACTCCGATTGACCCGATTCTTCTTCCTAAATTCATCTAAAATTGAGCTCTTTCTTTTGGTTCTGGTTTTGCAGTTTTTGAAGTTTATTTGAATTTTATTTGATTTCTTTTTGTCTTTTCGATGCGTTTTCTCTCTCGTTAGATCACGTTTTCGAAGGAGGGGAAGTTGGATTCGAAGATCAAGAGCCCTCAACTGAGCAAGTCCAAGGCAAGTCGTGTCCTTTGATCATGTTGAACCCAGTTTTCAAATCTATTATGTATTACTTTGTTTTAAATTATCATGCATCGCTATTTTATTATCAACCCTTGTATTGGTAGTTAATGACCTAATTGATTATTTCCTCCTTGATAATTTGAATACCATGATTCTATTGTCACCATAGGATGGGAAATTATTTAGTGATGCAATACTAGTTGTCACATGGGTGGTACGCTTATTTTGCTTAGCCATGCTTATTCTAGTACGTTGGGTTATCATCACATGTGTCAATTAATCTTGATTTAATGATATACTTGAATGTGGTGGTCAACCACAGTTATAAAATTTGAGTACCAAGACATGGGTAGTGTCATTGGTGTTGGTTATACAAAATTGGTTTTCACTTGGGCGATTGATCGCCATTGATGTGGATGTTTCGCCTGGGTAATTCTTAAGGACTTAACTTTGTGCGCCATTGATCTGAGTCTTACCGTGCAAAGCACATGTCTGGAATGGGACAGACCTGGCTGATTAATTTGGGATGTTTCAATTTCAATCTCGCTGGGATGAACATGGTTGCTGATTTCCATGAGGCGCAAGGGGGGGTGTGATGCGAAACCCTAGCGGGCTGGATTGGGTTGGAATTGAACATTTTAAAGGCCTTGTTGTGATTTCCTTAGCGCGAGGCTAATCACATCGTGTGGGTACAGTTGTGCAACCTCTGCAGAGTGTAAAACTATTCGAATAGCCGTGTCCTCGGTCATGGACAATGCTCGGTGATTTCACACGAGGGGTAGAGTTTTCATAAAAACCTGGTTGGGTTAAGTTGGGAAGTGAATGGTTAGTTCCCGAGTGTTCATTTCATGGATCTTGGTTCATGGTGGATTCCTTGAGTGAATGGTCAGTTCACTTGTGGTTATATTCAATTCCTTTGATTATTTATTTAATGTCTTTTGTTAAAATTGCTTTTCAATCTACTTATTGTATTTACTTTAAATTGTTGCTTTATGCAAAAGTAACCCTTCAGCCATCCATTGTTAAGCTTTGCATATTATATTGCATTCATTTGTTACAAACGGCTTGCTGAGTACCAATGTACTCACGGCTTTATGCCCCTGTTGCTCAGTTGAGAAGGAGGAGTATCACCAGCAGGAGGTTCCAGAAGGAGAGTACTTCGACGTCTTCGCGGATTAGGCTTCGTTCTCCACTCGATAGCCTGTGGGCGTGTCGATTGGCTGCTGCGCTTTCTTTTGGATTTTCGCTGCTAGTTTTTGTTAATCCCTTCGGGCTAGTCTATTGTAAGCTTGACCATAAGGTCGTACTCTGATGATTATTAATAATATTCGAGTCTTTTCTTAGTAAATCGTGATATGTTCGATATTTCATCTTTGTTTATACTGTGTGCACTAGCGTGATCCTGGACTAGTGCAGAATACACAGGAGAGTCCGGATTTGTATATTCGGGTCTCTACAGAGATGGTATCAGAGCTATATCGACTGTAGGACGGAGCCCTAGTTAGAATGGTCTAATTAGTCAAGAGTTCAAAATTTATTTTCTAAATCAAATGAACCAAATGGTTATCTAGTAATTCTTTATTCTTACCTCATTCTTAGGATTCTTTCTCTTTGCCTCCTCTGAAATATTGTTTTCAAAATTCAATTTGACTTCTTATCCCTATAAAGTCTATAGATGTCTCGAGTGTCCCTCGATCAAAGTGAAAGTTGGCATGGAACTCTTCAAGCTGTGCTGTGAAGTTTGGATCAAGGGAGCACCCAATATGTCAAGACAAGATTGGAGATTTCCGTGAAGATTAGGAGCCATTAGATTTGAACCTTGTTATAGTTTTAGTATCGTTTAGAACGTCTTGCTTCTTATTTGCCGTTGGATGTGATGTGAGCTGCAGTTTTGCTTCTAGCATTATGATGCAGTCATGTCAAAAATCTTTTTGTGGAGTTTATTGCTTCTTTTGTTAGCCTTTTCGGCTAAGTGTTTGTTTAGTTTAGGTTTGCCATTAGAATATTCCCCTTAGACGAGTTTACCACTTACCTTTGCTGTTCCCTCTGACCTATTGAGCCTTGAAGAGATTCGTCATGAGATGGAAAGAGTCTCAGAAGTGGAAGATGATTCACCAAGGAGTTCAGTCACAATAGTTACAAAGAGTCAGATTCAACACATACCAACCAGCTCGGGTACCGCAACAATTCGATTTCAAGACTCCAGCTCCAATGCCTCATCATGATGTTTCGGGACCACGCCCTATCAATGGCAAGGAATCACGCCAATCCCGTTCAACCTTGGAAGTACCCCCGCCAAGACACCAGGAACAAGATGTGGAACATCGTCAGGACAAGGAAGCCAAATACCTCAGAGTGTTGCGAGGGGAAGCTTGGACAACGTCGTCTCCGAAGTCGCACCTGGTAACCTATTCTTTTAGTGAGCCTGAATCTCGGGGTCGAGATTCCGTTTAAGGGGGGAGGTTTGTAACATCCTGATTTTCAGAGCCTTTTTGAAGCTTTTAAAATAAAATTCACCATTTGGATTTTTCTGAAATTAATTAAAGCATAATTGGAATTTTCATTAATTAAAAAGATTTAATATGATTAAATTAAATATTAATATTTGCCAAAAATATTTTATTTGTGTTCCTTGTGTCACAAGGAATTTTTCTGTATTTTTTCTGGGATTTTTCGGAGTTTGTTTGAGCTCAATTTGAAATTTCCAAAAAAAATCTGGAGAGAGAATGAACAGTACCGCGCGGTACTGTTCATCCGTCTTCTTCCCAGCGCAGAGACCCGATCGATCCCTCCTGCTCTGCGTACAGTTCTTTCCGTTTTTCCTCTCTCTTCATAACTTCCAAACCAGACCTTATCTCAATGTCTTCCCAAAAGAAAAGTTGTGCCAAATCACGCAAGGAATCCATCCCAACAGGCCTCTTTCCGTTTCGTTCATCCGTTTGCCTTTTATCTCCAATTTTCTGAAACGGACTCTAAACCGAAATCCGCGGATTGGAGTCGGTTTCTACCTCTTCCAAGCCTATAAATAGGACCCCTTGGCTCCCCTAAACCCATCCCAAGCCGTGCCAAGTCCCCTCAAAGCCCAGGACGCCGTCGGCACCGAGCCCCTCCGGTCCCGAATTTGCTCGTCGTGTCTCGAGCTATTCGGTGAGTTTCTTCGTGATCCTTTCGCGTCACATTGTGCCATCATGTCCCATCTACCTTCTTGCCAAGTTAATTTGGTTTTGGTGCAGCCAATCTCCCGGAATCGAGTTTTCCCCAATCTAGGTCAAGAGCGCTTCCCGACGTCGATTCGTCGCCTCCGGTAAGCTTTAGCCCTTGCCGTAATTTTTCTTAGACTTGCCTCGCCACGTTCTACGCCGTGCTCACTTTCGTTTCCCCGAAAAGCCTCCACAAATTTTTGCCTCCGAACCTCGCCATGGCCGCCAATGGCATCCCATGTCCCCCATCTGCCCGGTGATGTTTTCACCAATCCGTTCGCGTCACTTTGTGCCAAACCATCCCAGGTAGCTACCCTCCAAGTGGTTTTAGATTTCGTTCATCGAGCACCAAGATATTAAGTTTTTCCTTTGACCTTCCCGACGTCGTTCAAACGTCGTTTGCGCCGTCTCCGATGGGTTTCTGGCCGAGCCGATAATTTTCCTAGCTTCGCCAAGCCGCGTTCTAGCCCGTGCTCACCCTACCCCTCCATGTCCTATGCCCGGATTTTATTCCTCTCTCCTACCCATGTCGTTGTAGCCGCCCGTGCCGTCACCGTGCTCCGTTTGGCGTGCCGTCGCTTCCTATGTGTGCCTTAGGTCCCTAACAACCCATTTTGCTAGTTAGATTCATCTTCCATGCCTCCTCTCGCCAGCGCTAGCCTCCTTTCCAAAAATTGTTCTCGGGTGAACAGTAACATCTGTGAATTTCCAGCATTTTCTCGCCCCAGCAAACTTTAGATCGCTCGTTCTCCTTCGTCCGAACTCCGATTGACCCGATTCTTCTTCCTAAATTCATCTAAAATTGAGCTCTTTCTTTTGGTTCTGGTTTTGCAGTTTTTGAAGTTTATTTGAATTTTATTTGATTTCTTTTTGTCTTTTCGATGCGTTTTCTCTCTCGTTAGATCACGTTTTCGAAGGAGGGGAAGTTGGATTCGAAGATCAAGAGCCCTCAACTGAGCAAGTCCAAGGCAAGTCGTGTCCTTTGATCATGTTGAACCCAGTTTTCAAATCTATTATGTATTACTTTGTTTTAAATTATCATGCATCGCTATTTTATTATCAACCCTTGTATTGGTAGTTAATGACCTAATTGATTATTTCCTCCTTGATAATTTGAATACCATGATTCTATTGTCACCATAGGATGGGAAATTATTTAGTGATGCAATACTAGTTGTCACATGGGTGGTACGCTTATTTTGCTTAGCCATGCTTATTCTAGTACGTTGGGTTATCATCACATGTGTCAATTAATCTTGATTTAATGATATACTTGAATGTGGTGGTCAACCACAGTTATAAAATTTGAGTACCAAGACATGGGTAGTGTCATTGGTGTTGGTTATACAAAATTGGTTTTCACTTGGGCGATTGATCGTGCAGTAAAGGGGGTGCGAGAGGCACATGGGATGTGGATGTTTCGCCTGGGTAATTCTTAAGGACTTAACTTTGTGCGCCATTGATCTGAGTCTTACCGTGCAAACCACATGTCTGGAATGGGACAGACCTGGCTGATTAATTTGGGATGTTTCAATTTCAATCTCGCTGGGATGAACATGGTTGCTGATTTCCATGAGGCGCAAGGGGGGGTGTGATGCGAAACCCTAGCGGGCTGGATTGGGTTGGAATTGAACATTTTAAAGGCCTTGTTGTGATTTCCTTAGCGCGAGGCTAATCACATCGTGTGGGTACAGTTGTGCAACCTCTGCAGAGTGTAAAACTATTCGAATAGCCGTGTCCTCGGTCATGGACAATGCTCGGTGATTTCACACGAGGGGTAGAGTTTTCATAAAAACCTGGTTGGGTTAAGTTGGGAAGTGAATGGTTAGTTCCCGAGTGTTCATTTCATGGATCTTGGTTCATGGTGGATTCCTTGAGTGAATGGTCAGTTCACTTGTGGTTATATTCAATTCCTTTGATTATTTATTTAATGTCTTTTGTTAAAATTGCTTTTCAATCTACTTATTGTATTTACTTTAAATTGTTGCTTTATGCAAAAGTAACCCTTCAGCCATCCATTGTTAAGCTTTGCATATTATATTGCATTCATTTGTTACAAACGGCTTGCTGAGTACCAATGTACTCACGGCTTTATGCCCCTGTTGCTCAGTTGAGAAGGAGGAGTATCACCAGCAGGAGGTTCCAGAAGGAGAGTACTTCGACGTCTTCGCGGATTAGGCTTCGTTCTCCACTCGATAGCCTGTGGGCGTGTCGATTGGCTGCTGCGCTTTCTTTTGGATTTCCGCTGCTAGTTTTTGTTAATCCCTTCGGGCTAGTCTATTGTAAGCTTGACCATAAGGTCGTACTCTGATGATTATTAATAATATTCGAGTCTTTTCTTAGTAAATCGTGATATGTTCGATATTTCATCTTTGTTTATACTGTGTGCACTAGCGTGATCCTGGACTAGTGCAGAATACACAGGAAAGTCCGGATTTGTATATTCGGGTCTCTACAGATAGTATACACATTTATCTGCCTCATTGACAGCAAAACCTGCAGATGTCAGTGTTCTATCGAACTTCTCATGCCACTGCTTAGGGGCTTGTTTCAGACCATACAAAGATTTCAACAGCTTTAACACCTTGCCTTTTTGACCTTCTACTACAAATCCATCAGGCTGTTCCATGTAAATTTCCTCATCCAGCTCTCCGTTAAGAAAAGCTGTCTTAACGTCCATTTGATGAACGAGAAGACCATGTGAGGCAGCCAAAGCAAGTAGTACTCGAATTGTGGTCAGTCTAGCAACAGGTGAGTAAGTGTCAAAGAAATCTTCGCCTTCTTTCTGAGTATAGCCCTTGGCAACAAGCCGAGTCTTGTACTTTTCAATAGTACCATCAGGCCTAAACTTCTTTTTGAACACCCACTTGCACCCTACAGGTTTGCACCCATAAGGTCTATCTCCCAATCCATACCTCGTATGGTGTTTTGTCCTTATTTCTGTTAGGAACTCTATTTAATACATGATTAGACGTTAGCAAAGCCTCCCCCCACCATGCCTTAGGTAAGCCCGCAGTGTCTAACATGGCATTCACCAAGTCAGTCAACGTGCGATTTTTCCTTTCGGCAATCCCATTTGACTCGGGAGAATAAGAAGGCGTCCTCTCATGTATAATGCCATGTTCCTCACAAAATAAGTCAAATTCGTTTGAGAAATACTCTCCACCACAATCTGACCTAAGTCTTTTTATCTTTCTATTTAACTGGTTTTCAACTTCTGCCTTATAGATTTTAAAATAGTCTAAAGCCTCATCTTTCGTTTTCAATAAATACACATAACAGAACCTAGTTGCATCATCAATCAATGTCATGGAATATCGTTTTCCACCCTTCGTCAACACGCCATTCATCTCAGAGAGATCTGAATGCAGGAGTTCTAGTGGTGCCAAGTTTCTCTCCTCGGCAGCCTTGTGAGGCTTACGAGGTTGCTTTGATTGCACACAGCTATGGCATTTAGAACCTTTGGTGATGGAAACGTTTGGAATTAAATTCATACTAGAAAGCCGAGACATCAAACCAAAATTAATATGACATAGACGTGAGTGCCAAACATTAGCCTTATCATCCACACTGCCACAAATATGGTTCGCAGTCTTATTGCAGAAATCTGAAAGGGAAAAACGGAACAAGCCTCCGCACTCATAGCCTTTACCAATAAAATATCCATGTTTAGACACGACTACTTTATTAGACTCAAATACCAACTTAAGCCCGTCTCTACATAAACGGGAGCCACTAACGAGATTCTTGTCTATAGAAGGGACATGCTGCACGTTCTTCAGCTGCACGATCTTTCCCGAAGTAAACTTCAGATCTACCGTGCCAACACCATGAACAGTAGCATGTGACCCATTCCCCATTAGGACGGAGGAATCCCGGGCGACCTGATAAGAAGAAAACAACGAAATATCAGCACACACATGTACATTAGCTCCTGTATCAATCCACCAATTGGTAGATTGACTAACTGAAAGAACAGTAGGTAAATTACCATACCCAGTCCCATCTCCAGTCTTGCCAATGGTCACGTTGACAGACTTAGAAGTCTGTCCTACAGGTGCCTTCTTTCCTTTGCGTTGTGGGCACTTCTTGGCCATGTGACCAGGCTCACCGCACACAAAGCAAGTTCTATCATCCTGATTGTTGTTGTTGTTCTTCTTCTTGAAGTTGGTTGTCTGTTGGGCTTTGACAAATTTCCCTTTGTTCTTGCTTGAGGGTTTCTGTACCACATTGGCACTAGACTGCCCTCCATCACCCTTAGACACAGCGTCCTTTTCCCGAGCTTTCTCCTCAATTTCAAGAGACCCAATCAGATTCTCAACAGAGTACTCTTGTCTCTTGTGTTTGAGTGCTGTTCCGAAATTCCTCCATGAAGAAGGTAATTTCGCAATAATACATCCAGCCACAAACTTGTCGGGTAAGGCACACTTCAGGAGTTCGAGTTCCTTGGCAATGGCCTATATCTCATGAGCCTGATCTACTACAGAATGGTTATCAACCATTTTGTAGTCATGAAATTGCTCCATGACATACATGTCATTGCTGGCATCAGTAGCACCGTATTTGGAATTCAGTGCATCCCACAACTCCTTCGTGTCTGTCATGTGCATATACACCTCGCACAGACGATCAGCAAGAACACTAAGAATGCATCCAACAAAGAGAGTAGTGGCAGTCTCGAATTCTTTCTGCTTTTTAGCATCAAGAACACCTTCAGGCTTGCCATTACTAACCCAGAATACATTCATAGCAGTAAGCCACAGAGTGACCTTGATCTGCCATCTCTTAAAGTGCACACCGGAGAACTTATCCGGCCTCAGTGCATCGGCAAATCCAGCCATAGTAAAACCACAGTGCCTACAATAAGGTTTTTGGATTGTTGGAAATATAAGCACATGTAGATTCAATTTATTCCATATATAAATCATGACATCATGCACGCAAAATAACAAAACCATCACAGGCATAACAGATCTAGACATGTAGACCAGGAAACTGTACATGAACAGATCTAATACGGAGAACATGACTGTTACGTACCGATGATTCTGTTCTGATCGGTTTGCCGATGTTGACGCTGCAGGCACGGTGTGGATGACACGAAGTCGGTGACGATTCGCAGAAGCCGAACGACGAGGAAGACGAGCCAGAGCTACAGCAAGCAGTCGCGCAGAGCGCTTCCCAAAAACCTTATTCGCCCTCTCCCGGTGCAGGACTTCGAAGGCGACGGTTCCGGAGACCTGCTCTCCCGAAGGACAGTGCACGCCGGCGGACGGGACGGAGTAGACTACGTGGGACTGCGCAGTATGAAGGAGGAGGCAAAACCCTAAATTGATTCGCATATGCTGTATGGAGTCGGCGACTCAGTATTTATGGAGGAAACAGGACGTGTGATCAAGACGCCTGCACGTTCTCCATAACTCGTAACCGAAGCGGATTAGTCGCGCGTAACCGATCCGGATTCACCGCCACTCAAAACAGCAAAAATAAAACTGCAAAAGGAAGACGCGTCTGCGCAAGCACCTGGAGCCGATTTTGGCGGACCATTCACGCAGGTGCCGTGCACCCGCCCCCCCCCCCCCCCCGCCCCGCCCCGGCGAGGCGAGCGAGCGCGCGCGTGTGATCCTCTAGTTCTCTCCCACACATGACTCAAGTGGCTAGGAGTGCACCATCTCTTTTAAGGTGGTCTTCCTCTCCTAGAATTAGCAATATGGTACTAAAGTTCACATGCATGCCTCCTTTGCATGAGTGGGCCTTTGAGATTTAAAAGGAATTATTCTTTTGTATGGGCTTGGCCCACATAATTCAACAGATTTAAGTTGGTGTATTCAATAAACAAATCGGGGTTATGGCAAGCTCCTATAGAGTTGTCTAGCTAAGCTTGCTTAGCTTGTGTCAGGGAATTTGCACGTGTACAAAAGAAGACGTGTTGATCATGGTAGTTGGTCGGCGCCAACGGAATATGTAAATGTAATGATGTGTTCATACTACTTCCGAACAGTTTTACAAGAGCTTGCCTGCCTTGATCTATGCATTGTATTTTCTGCTGTTATACTCTCGTATGGTGTTCCTTTGCAAGAGAATATGGAGGCTTTGCATATGCTATCTGTCTGTGCATTGTGTTTTCTGCTGTTATTATACTCTAATTGGATGTTTTTTCTTTGCAAGGCATTATAGATCCTTTTCATATGGTATCTAACTGTGCATTGTGTCTTCTGATGTTATTATACTCTAATTGGATGTTTTTTCTTTGCAAGACATTATAGAGTCTTTGCATATGTTATTGAAAACGTCATCTGACAAGCATGTATCCCTTTGATAGTGATGTCTGAATCACTGCTGGAAATTTTACTGTTTGATAATCTGCGTAGTAGTCTGGTACAAAATCCAGATCTTGTCATGCTGAAATTATGTTGTGATGTCTATTGCGATTTTTTGCCTAGTGTGATTACTCATTGGACAGATTGCATCTTGGTGTTTAATTAGAACCTTATCTATCGACTGATTAGTTCTGGTTTGACTACATTGTATTGACAAGATTTTGTTTGTACCAACTTCTAAAGTGGCAGGCCTTTTGGGTTCTAGCAAGTAGTCTCTCAGAATGGGTGAGCCAAACAGCAATGACAATGAGATGATGCATGGTTCCGACATGATCCATGGCTGTACCGAGATGGTCCACGGCAGCGAGATGATACACAGCACCGAGTTGGCCCATGGCAATGAGTTGGTTGTTAGTGCTGAGGTGACACCCCCAACCACATCAAGACGCCAGCAGAAGAAGTCAGCGATCTGGGGGCATTTCACTCTTGTAGATGCCTCTGAGGGATGCAAACGAGCATGCTGCAACCAATGCATGCGAACCTTCGCATACAGTTCTGGCTTAAAAAACGCAGGTACTAGCCATCTCGCCAGGCACATCAGGGATTCGTGTTCTGCGATCAAAGACCTTGAAGAGAGCAAAGCTCGGCAGGAGGGACAGACAATGGTGGTGAGGATATAGTAGATCGGCCATCTAAGAGGCGCTACAGATGCATTGGTTATGCAAATGCTTCATTTAATCAAGACCGTAGTTGCTCATATCTGGCGAAGATGATCATTCCTCATGACTATCTGCTTCATGTTGTTCGACACCCAGCCTTCCTTTCTTTTATTGAGAGTATGCAGCCTCGTTTCAAGGTAGGAGATATCGATACGGCAGAGAAAGAGGTGTATGCTGTTTATCGGAAGGAAAGGGACAACCTGCAGCGGTCATATGGAACTATGCCTGGAAGGATCAGCCTTGCTGTAGGATCGTGGACCACTAGACAAACTCTTGGATGTCTCACTTGCAGGACAGTTCATCGACTCGGAATGGAAGCTGCATCGACGAATGCTCAACTTCGTGATGGTACCTTGGCCTCGCTCAGAGAATGCACTTAGTGAAGCTATCAGCACAAGCCTTTCTGGGTGGAACATGCAGGAGAAATTAGTGACCATCACTTTCGATCATGATTGCCCGTCACATGATATCTACAGTACGAACCTGCGACATCATCTCTCCAACAAGAACATTCTCATGCTTAAAGGCCAGTTATTTGTTTTGAGGTGCTATGCCCATATCCTGAATGCAGGTGCACTTGATGTCCTTGCTTCAGTTAACAGTGTCATCTATAATATCCGTGAAAGCATAAAGTTTATAAAAGCTTCTCCTAGCCATGAGAGGAAATTTGCTGAGATTGCTATGCAACTGAAGATCCCTTGTACCAAGCCCCTGTGTCTGGATGTTACAACCGAGTGGAACACCACCTACCTGATGCTGCTGGCTGCTCTGCACTATAGTCAGGCATTCACCATACTGGAGACAAGTGACAACAACTACAGTGAAGCACCTTTGACGGAGGACTGGAAGAAAGTTGAGGCTGCCTGCAGTTACCTGAAGCTATTGTATGACTCTGCCCATAGCATCATGGCGGCAGCAAACCCAACTGCAAACATCTTTTTCCATGAGGCATGGATTCTGCAGCTAGAGCTTTCAAATGCCACAGCTTATCAATATCCAATTTTCAGTAGCATCGCCAAAGACATTCACAAGAGGTTTGACAAGTACTGGAAAGATTGCAACCTTGTGTTGGCCATTGCTGTTGTGATGGATCCACGTTTCAAGATGAAGCTTGTTGAGTTCGCTTACTCTAAAATTTATGGTGTGGAGGTTGCAAAGTATGTCAAGGTGGTACATGATGCTGTTCATGAGCTTTATAAAGAGTATGTTGCGGAGCCACTCCCACTGATGCCAACCAATGATGAGAAAGAGGTAACTAACATTGGGCCTGCCAGTGAGAACAACACTCCAGTGACTCCACCGTCAACAGGCGATGGACTCTTACATTTTGACATTCTCTTTCAGAGATCGCTATGAGCCAATCTGTCAATTCTGAGTTAGATGAGTACTTGGAAGAAGCCCTCAACCCACGGATCCCAGAGTTTGACATTCTGAACTGGTGGAGGCTTAACACCCTCAAGTATCCAACTCTCTCAAGGATGGCCCGGGATGTCTTGGCCATCCCAATGTCCACGGTCTGCGGCGGCAGCTCTATATTCTCAGCTGGAACTGGAACCAGGATGCTTGCTGACTACCGAAGCTCACTGCGTCCTGAAATTTTGGAGGCGCTGTTCTGTGGAAAAGATTGGATCCAGTATTCACCAACTGTTAGAAAGCCACCCACTACCTTATCGGTGTAGACGGAGCAGACGAGGTTCTAAGTGGCAGTAGTAGTAGTTGATATTTGCATGTTAAAGCAGGAAAGCTTATATATAGCTTGCGAACTAATATTAATTTTATTAGTGTTTTAGAACACGGCCTGTGACAATTCACAAAAGAAAAAAAGAACATGGGTTGTTACTCGGTTAAGCTCTATCTAATGTCTTATTAGATGTGATATCCGGTTTCTTGAGCACTCCTGTTACTGTGATTATGTCTATTTTGGCCAGGTGGAGCTGCTTAACTGCTTGAGATGTAATGCTTCATGCAATTTTCTTGCGTAAAAGCCTCCCTGATGCTATTACTGCTGCATGGTGTTCATGCATTTTCTTATTATGATCTTCAGGTATGCAACTAATATGTAGTCAATTTGCGTTTGTTTATTTATTGGTTGAACTTTCATTTGACTGACGCGGTGTGCTGGCTGCTTATACATGTCATCATTTTTTTCATTATTTTGCGAGCTTTCTACATGTTATCTTCACCTTGTCTTAGTTATACAATGTTTATTTGTCAGTTGCATGATGAGTGCGTGTAACTTCTGATGAGTCACGTCCGTATAACTGCTACCGGACCAGTCTCTACATTATTGGCGTGTCATGGACTTGGCGAGATGCATCGACTCATGGGTTCTTTTCATGGAATTAGTTTGAAGTTGCACTAGGTCCATTCTTATAATATCATCACTATTTTTATTATCATACGCAGCAGAGTTCTGCACCTTCGTGTTAATTAGAAGAGAAGAAAGGTTACAATACACGATGTGATTCGGCGAGCCGGACACCAATTACACAGATGTTGCAAAAAACTGAACAGACATACGCTAGCTGTACGCACCTGCGGCAGAAACGACAACGCTGATTTCTTTTATCGACAGCAGAGGGCAGGAGCTCTGCCAGTACTATTAAAGAGAACAAGAGTTTCAGGCTACACAGGAGACCCAAAGGCCATCCGCCGGCAACCTTGGCAGTGACCATAACAGTCCGACAATAGCTAGGTCACTGTATCAAAGCCGGCAAAGCAAAAAACAACCACCAAGAAAAAACTGTTACGTAAAGGTTTTATGCCTATTGTCGACATCTTCCTTCAGGCATTTGGGTGTTTTCTTTCTTGACGTTGTCCATTACGACCTGGACGTTCAGTCGGCCTCCATGCAGCATGTGGCCATTGCGAATGTTTCCATATATACTCCATGTTGATGTTGGCAGATGACAATAGAACTTCTTACTTTCCTTCTCACCTCAACGATCCAACTGAGATTCTGTTCACCAATGAATAAGTTCATCCCGTCCTGCCTGTGGGGCGATTTGTGAGTCCTCAGTCCAAGCAAGCAATGAGTGCCAAACTTGTTGAAAACGCAGTTGAGAAGTGGGTGATTAATGGTTTCACGTTTCTGAAGACACAAGGGGCAACTCGCCGGGTGAGGTAGACCTATTTTGGCAGCCGATCTGTCGTCTAGCATCTAACAAAGCGATGCCAGCCAAACGAAGAACCTGATTGCCCACCACGGTTGAAAGATACTGAACAAATTAAGTATGTTGCACATGCCGATTAGGCAGAGTAAATACCCGTCCTCACATTCTGATTACAGTGTAACATCATCCAGCATGTCTCATCTATATCATTGCTATTATAAAAGAACGAGTTGGTGGTCGTATGTCCCTTCTCCTTTAACTGCCCTATTCTCAACGTTTCATCACTCTTCACTTTTTAACTAATCAAAGTAAGCCTCTTTCATAGCATGATTCTGTATAGATCTAATAAATTTCGTTGCAATGCACGAGCAGGTGACTAGTATTTATCTATGTACTAGTTAAAAGGAGTTGATAATACTGATTCATCTGCCATCTGCCTCTCACAAAAGAATGCCATCTGCCTCTCATAATAGAAAGTGTGCTGACATGTGGGCCACATCCGCTGGTGGGATTTTCCTCCCCTTGACCACGATTTCTTTCCCACGTTCCCAAGCTCTCCGTCAGTCACGCGCCACGCTGGCTCTGCATGGCTCGCATACTTCTGTAACTGACATATCCCAAGTCTTTGCACTAGAATTTTATCTTTTCTCCTCTGCTGTTACCCCTCTGTTACGCATCAAAATACTGGTTTGAGGATCCCAAGGTGTTTGCCACGGTCAAGCACTTCCTGATTTCCTACATAACTGAAAAGAAAAAAACTGGAGCTCGCAAATCCACAATGCAAACACAAACGTATAGGCAAGCAACAATTCACGAGATCGCGGTTTCCAGTCCATCGATCAAGGGAACCAATGTGTCATAGCTTACTCCAATTGAAGCAGCGCATAACATGATCTACGAGAGGGATGCGGAATTCGGAGTTCGGCGTGCAGCGGGAGTTGCAGGAGGGAGGGACGGGCACCGGCAGAGGGCGGCGCGGCACGACGCGACCAAGCTCGCCATCAAGCCAAGCGCAGGACGACGAGAATACGCGCACGATGCGGCCATGCTCTCCATCAAGGGCAGGTGCGCGCAGTGCACAACTTCCGGGAGCTAGCCGCAGGCTGCTGTTTTGCCGTGACACGCCCATGCCGAGCTCTCGCCGGGGAGCCGCCGACCCTTGCTGTGGAACCACGACGATTCCAAGGTCGTCGTCACCACCGAGTGTGGTCTATCCGGATCTTTACCGTTTCTGGGGCCGCTCCGAAGGAATTGCCACGGGAGGATTAAAGACAATCCTGCTAACGGTGTACAAGGACGCCTGGCACCTGCTCGTTAGCCACTTCCACCTCTTGAAGAAGACGCTGCAACTGCCACACTCGCTTGTGCGCACGGTATACAAGGAGGTGATTCCTAACCACCTCTGTAGCGAGCACCACGACAGTGCCGGCCACCTCTGTAGCAGTCAAGGGCTGCGTACGTGAGGGCCATGCGAGCTACAACAGCATGCATCCGGTGAGGGGCGGTGGAGGGATTGGAGTTTGTGCCAGCAACGAATGCGGGGTGGTCGAGCTCTGTGACAACCGCTCACTACGCTGCGGTAATACAATTTTTTTATCCGTCTTGACCTTGTGGGGAAATATGATTTTTTATCCGTGACAACCCGTGCGTATTGAACTATACTACTTAAAAAAAATTCTTGTGGTGATTTGTCCTCTCCTCCAACTCCTTCCATCTCTCTAAGAAAATCTCTACCAAAAACAGAAAAAAACAATCAAATAACAAACAAACCTATCTCCCTAAAAATTTCCTAACAAGAAAAAAAGCGTTGCTCTAATGAACGTGTGACGGAGTCGAGGACATGGAGGCGCGATGCAGCCGAGTATGAAGAGAGCTGAGGCCTGAGGGCATGGGCTAGACAGACCGATATGATATTATTTTTGTTCGTAGCAAAGTACAGGGCACTCCGCTAGTATCTCTCTATATAGTAATTGGAGGCTACTCTAGAAGCCCTCCATGTTTATTCTATGATTATGTAACTCTAGAAATTCCCTGGTAAAAAATGCTAACAATTCCTACATTAATGAAAAACTGACAAAAGTTAGTTCCCATGTTGAACCGAGAAAAAGAAAAGATCTGATCCATTGGTTTAACATATATGTATGTATGTGTCAACCATGTCTTTCTGTGTACATACACGCACGAGTAGAAACAGATCTATGTGAGTTAAAAGATAAATAATTAAAAAAAGTAAATAATTAAAAAAAGCTTCTCTCAAACAGATAATTAAAAAAATTCGCGTCCAACACCTATGGTCAATGAACCAACAACAATGCTAGCTAATTCCCTGATAAAGTGATAGTAATGATTAAAAATATACCCGTTTCACTGTCCAAAGAGACCAGCAACTAGGGAGAATCAGTGATGCCTAGTGGCACCATCACCCATGTCCAAACTCATACCAATGCTATTGTGTATGGTACAGAAATGAATGACGCTCATTCGATTTTGAGTATGAGAGGGTGATGGAAACAAATCCTTTGCCTTAACGTTATAAAGTTACCACGCCTTAATGAATCTCGGTCGTCAAATCGAAATCAAACGCACGAGATCCATCGGAGCTCTGCAGCATGCACCGTAGCTTCACAGAAATACTGTAGCAGATCATTGTGCTCATTCGCCGTAGCCTCTAATCCAGCACATTGATTCTTTGATCTGGTAGCTATCATTAGAGGTGGAAATGGAGCAAAGACAAATCGAATAGTGCTTTTACTGTATTCATATTCATATTTTTTAAATGAATATGGATACAAATTCGAATATTCTCGAATATGAATCGAATGTTGTAACGAATACGAATTCAAATTGAATGCCTATTCAATTCGATCGGATGAAAATATCCTACAACTTGAATGGCAAATTCTTATAAAACAAATTTATATCATACGAGAATGGCACCAACTTGGAAAATAACAAACCATTGATTTTCAAATGACAACTACATTTGTTCTAGATCACATTCATTTGTAGTACTTGAGTAATTGCTAGTTGGGCTGGGGACTTCGAGTGAATGAGTGCTGAGTTGTGGGTAGTTGGGCTGGGCCAGAGCTTAGTGGACAGCAAAGGGCAAGAACAGAGCGTTAGGCTTAATACTACTTCGAAAATGAATATTATTTGTATTAATATTTGGCGTTACTTTTCATACCATATTCGTATTTGGTAAAATAATACAAATACTATTTGTATTTGTTTTTTATTCAGATGCTGATTTTGCTTACTATATTCGTATTTTCCTATATATGAATATTAGATAAAACGGATTATCCATATCTGCTTTCCACCCCAAGCTGCCATTAGAATAAGAGAAAACTACCGTGCATTCTCTGCCTATATAACACAAATACAGAGAATACGATTTTGAGGGTGATACCTAGTTACCCATTTGAACACACTTACAACAACAATTGTTTCTCCCAACCCTACCATCTCTCTCCTCTTATCCCATCAATACAATCTCTCTCCTTTCACTGGTCCAGTTAACTTGTCACCACTCCACCTTCTTTCTCTCTCTCCACTCGCTCTGCCTACCGGTGGCAACCCTCCATCGTCAAGTTGCCTTCCCTCCCCTTCTCTCTCTCCCCTCTTCTCTCCTATAGTTGGCCACCGTTTGCTCCCCTAGTGGCTTGGTCTTGTGCCCTACATGGCCATTAATGCTGCCTCAATGCACTACCACCTCGAATTGAATAACACACTGCACTGCTAGGCTACCAATATCCTGTGTTGCTATCTTCTTGCCACGTCGCCTTAGTGCCATCGTCAATGATGAACTTGTTACTACCGTTTGCCACTCTTTCTCTCTCCTCTCGAACTGATGAATTGCCTTCCACGATCTATTGGGTATATGAAATATGAGCCTAAATGTGTATAGGCAATTGATTGGTATTGATTGGATTATTCATACTCTACCTAGTGCAGCCCAACATGAAATCTTTAATTTTTCAGCCCATTTCTAGTGAGGATGATGTTATCAATCATTGGGCCATACTGTAAAACTTGAATGTCGATAGAACCCTAAGCAAGTTTGAGCGAAGGGACAATGCTCCTAATCTATGACTCTGTGAGTGACCGCATCAATCCTCCCTGCGTTGGATGCACCTCATCACGCGTGGCAAACATGGAGCAATTGCTTTCATTTCCTTTGCACCTAACTCCGACCGATGCATAGGAGCACAACACCAAGCTTCCCAAGCTTCCCTTTTTTCCTCTCTCTCTCTCTCTCCATCTACTTCTGTTGGGAATTGTGGTGGCCCTAATACCACTCTAGTGAGGACCTACAACACTATACCAACTATCCTAAGTTGGTTAGCTTTTTTTCTTACTACTTTAGTGCTTTGCTTAGCTTCTGGGTGATCAAATCTCTCACGTTAAAGCCAACACGATTGTGATTTTGGGCAACCAAGCTACTCACGTCAAATCACAACTGACAAGCACTAAGTACTAGAAGTAAAACTTACCGGGGAGACCACACTTTATTTCACTACTACACAAGTTGATACACAAACTCTTTACCTCACTACTATATCCTTCTTGTATGGCCATCCCTAACACCCTCTCATAATCATGGGTGGCTTTGGTAGCTCATGGATGCTCATAGGTGGGAGGCACCCCCTATATGTGCCAAGTGGCAACATCCTATCCCTACAACTACAAAATATCTCAACTCTAGAAACATCCATACAAATAGCTAATTCTAGATAATTCTTTACTTTGCCATGAGTGATTAGTTCTAGCCCTCTTCCATGGCAAATATCGGACTCTTGAATTGTTTGGAATACTGTAGAATACTCAAGTATGCATTACAATCTTAACACTCCCCCTCAATGCAGACGTGCTTGGTGAACCATCTGCTTGTTGCTGTTGTCCTTGGGTCTTCAATGCTCTGCTAATTCTGCATTTGTTCCTCTGTAGTTTCCATCACGGTTTCTCTCCATTCAACCGATTCACCTCACTCTTATGTGTTGACATGAGCTTCCTCGCAAACTTGTTGCTACATTGAAACTTACTTTTCTTCTTTACCTTTCTCTATACTTTCCCCTTTCTGCTTCTTTGTATGTTGTAACATGGCTTGAGCAAGTGTAGCACTATCATACCTGAAATCTAGTGGCCTTGATCTCCAAATTTCAACCTCATGCTTGTTGACATCTGGTTGACTTAGACCATTCTTCTTTAGTGCAACCTAACACATACCTTGAACATGTTTTGCTTTTGAAGGCCTCTTCTTGATATGTACCAGTAGATCTTCATAGATAGTCAATGCTCTATCTATGATCTCATTATTCTCTTAAGACTTCTCTTCTTGAAAAGATATAGGCTTTATCTCCTCTATCTTAGTATCTTTCTTGTTGTCGGTGAAGGCTCTTAATCTTCATCACTATCATATCCAACTACTAGAAGCTTACCAAGAAGATCTTGATTTCTCACCTCAATGGAGAAGACACCTTCAGGGTCCCACTCTTCTTCCTCTTCTCTAGATTCCTCTAGATTCTTCAGGGTCATCACAGACGGTTTTCTGAACCGTCTGAATTTATGGATCAGTGATAATAGAAAGTTATCACAGACGGTTTTTGAACCATATGTGGTGTAAATATCACAGACGGTTTGTAACTAAAAACCGTCTGTGATATTCTTTTCTACCCCTAAATCTATTTCTGTTTATTGGCTAGCCTCAGGAAATGCTAGCCATGCCCTCTGAAACAAGCAGATCAACATGTACATGTATACATACAATTCACATCTCAATTCATTTTACAAACATAAAACATCCAATTCACATCTCAATTCATTTCAAAAACATAAAACATCTAATTCACATCGCACTTCATTTCACAAACATAAAACATCCATTTCGCAAATCAATTAATTGAAATGAAATAAAATATCCATTAACAAATATACAATTACAAAAGATGTATGTTGCATTTGCACTTAGATGATAACATTGCATTTTTTATTGCTCTATCACTCCGGAATCGAGGTCTCGCGAAAGGAACAGATCCATAATCAACGAACTTTGTCAGGCTGCACAAGCAATACTTGGATTGATTGCCATCCAAGTATTGCTTGTGCAGCCTAACAAAGTTCGTTGATTATGGACTGTTCCTTTCACGAGACCTCGATTCTAGAGTGATAAGAGCAATAAAAAATTATTGTGCGCAGTGGAACTCTCCTTCTGGCTTTATGACTCCAGCCACCAAAAAGTACGTCAACTCTCCTCGAATTACTGAAAGGTCGGACTGTTTCAATGCAGTTGAGGGGATGGACGCAGTCTGTCGATAGGAATATCAATGTGCGTATATGTATAACCTGATAAGTATGAAGTAATTTTGGGAAGATTGACAAACCTTAGAATTGGTGATGCTTGAGGAATCGAGGAGTAGGTCCATATGGTAGCAAACGTAAAATCCACACGTGTTGCCTGGTGACTGCTGGTGGCACTGCAAAAATGGAATGTGTTAATTCAAGAGGCATTACTACCAACTATTGCATAGGATTAATTAATGTGTAATAGCGAATACCTTAAATTTTCGATCATGTGTCAGACCTTTGACCCCTTGTGTCGAGACACCTGCCTTTTCAACGTACATCGCGAACGCCCTACGTGATTCGAAAAAGTTGACCTTAGTCATTCAGAAGGAAAGAAAGAGTACAATATAGGTATGTATGGAGAAAATGTACTTACCTATCGATTACTTGGCTGATAACTGTGTAGTCCTTTTTATTCTTACTTAGGGAATCAAGGTATATTGCCTTGTTCTATTTTGGTACAATTACTATTAAAATCCAATGATAGTCCTGATTGTAGGGCATAAGTATATATTCCTTATCGTGGTAAGCCACTAGTGCTGATGCAATGTACCTCTCGACGAAGGGTGTATTCTCCTCGATGGTATGCATGGCGACCAAGTGTGGGTCCAAGAAACCAACCGATGATTTGGTTCTTCTAGCTTTAGTCAGCATGTGTCTATATATATGCACACACACGAAAGCAACAAATTATATATGACATTTATTGGTATGACATGAATGGAGGCTGTGATTGTACACACTTACAGCGTCCAGCATCGAATGAGTGAGGCGTCGAGAGTGTTGAGCGTGAAAAGATCAAATAAATCCTCGAAGGTGACCATGAAGACACAATCTTGAATATTATGCTCTAAATGATCCAGCGCGAATTTGACAGTGATACCTGAGCGCCGTTCTCCCTCTAGCTTTTTGGACCGTTCCATATACCACTTGTGTAATTGCGTGCAACTAATTGGTAGAAAATTGAGGCGCGTTACCGGATCGACCAGTGGCTCGCTAAGCACGAATTTGCGGGCCAATGGCAGGTACGGGATATCATCATCGATCTTTTTTGTTTTGCCCTTGCTGCCCTTGCTGCCTTGGCTGTAGGTCGACTTTATGGTAGTCTACTGTAAAGGTAGAACCAGTGCAAGTTGTTTTGGCGAGAATAACACCCGTGGAGATAGCACCGGTGCAGGTAGTGGTTGTGGAGATAAGTCTTGTGGAGATGGCACTAAAGCATGTAGCTCTGGTTCGCACTGCCCTTCTGGTCCTGCCACCGGTGAAGAAGCCATCAGGGAGATGTCGCTTTTGGGCCACTGGATGAATGTTCCAATGGCCTGCCCTAGAGTCACAATCTCGTCGTTTGGGGGCTTCGGTAGCGGGATGACCTCAAAATTGACATGCATACCATCCACATTAACTTTTGTGAAGCCTGGCGCTAAAGCTTGACGGTGCACCATGGCCTCGATACCAGACATATATGCCTAGCCCTAAGCAACGTACAAGGGAATAGAGGCATATCTCACTTGGAGCCTGCACTTCGTAGGCTCCTACATAACGATACAAAATTAGCTACTCTAATAGGCCTATCAATGGAGTAAGCATTCGAGAGATAATAATTATTACCAGGATGTCGTCCACAGGAAATCTGGCCTCGCTTTCCATCGGATTGGACGCGCAACTACTCGGACGGTTGTGCAGGCTAGCTAGCACAGGAGCGGCGACGGCGGCCTGCTGATTTTCTGTATATCTTTGCACCTCATCTCTGACATAATCAGCCAACTCATCTCTAAGAGATGCCTTGATCTCTTCTCGTAGCCGTGCATCACGCTCGACTTTGGTTCTCTTCCTACGCTGATACATTTCGGAGTCATCTTAGAAACCATGTTTCGAAGAAAGTAAAGCCCAAGGCCTCTCGTAAGACCCGGGTGCTCCTTGTTTCACAGGGCCGCGAAAAGTATATCTTTCTCCCTTGTTCCCTGGAATGATCCCTGGGAAGATTCAACACTCAGTGCTTCCTACAAAAGCACGACATGTCATTTCACTTCGTACGAAGTTGTGGAGTAATTACAAGCTACGTAGTTCGATCGATATCTTACCAGGCGCTAGGACACTTGCTGGTCTGTAGGGTTTCAAAAGGAGACGTCCCCCGAAGTCGTTGTAGATGACCTTGCTCTAATCAAATTTCGAGCGCGGTCGTCCGGAATATTGGCAAATGGCGGGGCGGTGTCCTGCAGGGCTGCCTGTTCGTCCTCCTTCCTCCACTGCAGGATTTTACTCGCATACCCAGCTGTGCCAAGTCTGTGGGGGTGTGTGTTTTTTGCCTGGAGGGCCTTGTGCGCCGCACTTGTACTTTTGAAATCTTCGGTCGTCTTCATCGCTTTGAACTCTTTCCATTGTGGTTCCAGGAATGAGTATTTATGAAAGGGTATTTTGTCCTTCTCTACGTAGTCCTTGAAAAGCGTGCTCTTGAAGTTCTTCCATGCTTTGCATGCCGCTAGCAAGGCTTGTCATTGCATGACGTCTTGATGTTCTTCTTGGATCTCGAACGATGCCAAAATTTCTGTCAGCAGCTCACGTTTCCGAGTCTACGTGCATGACGTCGATGCAGTATCAAATATCTAGGTATTCCCAATAAGGTAAGTCTCAAAATATTGATCACTTGTTCTAGGTGTTCTTCTCATGAGCCCTCAATTTACATCCCTTTCCGAGGACAACATCTAAATTATTCACCATATTATAAACCTCTTTTCCCCTTAAATGCCTTGGAGTTGATCCGTCTTCCTTCTCTCTGTCAAATTGTTTCTTCATCTTGCGATATGAGTGAGCCCTCCGAAGGAACCGGCGGTGACGCATGTAGACGGTTTTGCGTGAGTGTTTCAGTCACACACACTCTCGGTACCATCTAAATGGTGAGTACAAGCTTTGGCGATAGGTTAGTAAGGGTAGGATAATCATTTATGATGCAGAACAATAAGGAGCGCAAAGTGAAGTTCTCTCGTTTGTATGCATCCCATACCTGTACCCCTTCGTTCCACAGTACTTTTAGATCTTCCACCAACGGCGCTAGGTACACATCAATATCATTCCCAGGTTGCTTTGGCCCTTGGATAAGTATCGACAACAAAATATACTTTCGCTTCATACACAACCAAGGAGGAGGTTATAGATGCAGAGAATCACGGTCCATGTGCTATGTCGGCTGCTCATGCTACTGAAAGGATTCATTCCATCTGTACTCAGTCCGAACCTTATATTGCTTGGTTCTGCACCGAAGTCTGCAAAATTCCTATCGATGTTTCTCCACTGGACGAAATCAGCAAGGTGTCTTAGCATTCTATCCTTATTGCGCTCCTCCGAGTGCCAACGTACCAGTTTTGCCTCCTTTGGATTTGCAAAAAACCTTTTCAAACGGGGAATTATAGGAAAATACCATGTCACCTTAGCAGGAGATCCTTTCTTCGCTTCTGTTCCCTCGCCGTCATCTGATTGATTGTTACGTTTGTATCGGGATGCGTTGCACACCGGACATACATGCATGTTTGCATACTCTTTACGGTAGAGGATACAGTCGTTCGGACATGCATGTATTCTTTCTACTTCCATTCCCAACGGACAAAGAACTTTCTTGCCTTTATATGTGGTTCTAGGTAACTTATTTCCCTCCGGAAGCATGTCCGCTAAAAGGCCTAGTAGCGCCGTGAAACTTTTGTCGGATCAACAGTTGCTTGCCTTCAATTTCAACAGTTCAAGCACGGCCGACAATCTCGTGTACTTTGACCTACAGCACGTGAACAAAAGTTTCTCCGAGTCCTCCATCAAGCCCCGGAATTTAACATACTCTCTCTCATCATAGTTCTCTTCTACATCGCGAAGCATCTGATCCAGATTGTCATCGTGCAACCTATCCGAATCCGAACCACAATCGACATCATCTGGTGGCATGTCATTCACTTGACCGGCGATGTCATCCGCCGGCATATCATTCACTTCACCGGCGGTGTCATCCGCCGGCATATGATCATTGACTTCGCCATGACTGGTCCAATACGTATAACCCTTTTCGAAACCCCTCCGAATTAAGTGCGTTTTAATTTGCCCTCGGTTCTTAAACATCTTTAAATTCTCGCAGTCAGTGCATGGAATGTACATATATTCCACCCCCTTATTCAACATATCTTCCTCGGCAGCTCTTGTAAAAGCAGACACGCCATTAATGTACTCTTCACTCACATGGTTCGCGCATCCAGCTTCGGTCCTATGTTATGTATATATATATAACAACTTAGTATTAAAAATTAAATTAATTAATTATTACTACATATATACCACATGCATTCAGGCTTTGCTAGCTTAATTCATATTATAAACACAACAGCTATTATATAACCAACAATTTTGCAAACCATCTTCAATAACACTCACCAATTACTTAGATCTAAATTGTAATGCAAAGAAAAATAAATTTCATTACTAACCATATCTAGAGCAACCAGGAAAGTATGAATCTTCAAATCTCAATCTCTGCCTCCTCCCACCAAATTAATTGGCCTGAAATCGCCTAGCTTGCCTCCTGAGCGAAAGAGTGCAGCACCGGCTAGATCTGGATCGAAATGAAGACACATGCGGTTCTGAGCAACGCAATAAATGCCTAGCGCCATTACCATGCCTAGCGCAATAAATCCTGAGATTATCACAGACGGTTCTTAATAAAAACCGTCTGTGATACTAAAGTATCACAGACGGTCCATCAGTAAGAACCGTCTGTGATACTCGTTTTCTTCGATGCCACCAATACAGACGGTGTTCAAATTAAAACCGTCTGTGTTAGTGTCGGTCACAGACGGACAAAACCGTCTGTGATTGGCCGTCTAGTATTAGATTTTCTGTAGTAGTGAGATTGGGAGAATGTTTCACTATAACACGTTTTATTGCTAAAAGCAAAAGTGCTATATGGCTTGAAGATGGTACTGCAACCATATGTATATAGTTTATACGAAGCATATATCGATCTAACGTCAATAGGAGTAGCCTACAAATTAAACACTCGATACAATAATGGTCATGTGTCGTGTGTGAATCAAGCAGTCACACTGACATTGTCTGTTAAACCGGAGCCTTTCAGTGACAGTTAACCTGCAGCTACAAGTCAGAGAACTGGCCGACTGATACGGCACAAAACCTTTCACAGTGTTGATTTCTTCTTCCTGATAGAAACCTTGCTTGTGTTAATTAATTAAAGAAATCTCTGACTCGCTATCCGTACTCAACCAATAATATTTTACACCAAATTAGACACCTTCTTCGGTCTCCACAGGTCAACATCACCATACCTTCTCAAACACCCCCAGCTGCAGTTGCATGATGCTTCTTCCCATCTCCGATCCTTTGTCCCCTCTCAGTTTGATCTCTTGCACTATATAAGCAGCGGATGCATTGCAATTCCCACATATCGCCTATCTAGCTCCATCGCAATACATCACCCATCAGATTATACACACACACACACCTGTCAGTTCCTTCTTGCCCTAATTAGCGCAAACTTCATATATATACAGACCTCATATAGCAGTAACGAAGGCCATTTGGAGGAGGAAGGAGAATGCCGCCGCCTCTGCCGACCCGGCTTGCTATGTCCGTTCCGTCGGCAAAGGGATCCCGAAAGGTTACGTTCCGATGGTGCTGGTCGGCGGCGAGGAAGGAGGCGAGCAGAGGGTCCTGGTGCACGTCAAAATGCTCAAGGAGCCGCGCGTTCTGGCGCTGCTGGATATGTCCGAGCAGCTGTTCGGGTACAACCAGCAGGGCGTCCTGAGGATCCCCTGCGGCCTGCAGCGGTTCGAGCAGACGATCCGCGACCGGCGGGAGATGCGAGATTGCAAGATCATGCGTGAACAGCACACTAGCTAGGGCGATGGTGTTCATCGTTAGTTTAGTCAGGTGCTTGTTCCATTGGACCTTATGTTTGTTATTGATTCAATTTGTTTGTTGTATATATAAATTCCTTTCGATCTCCTCCTCTTGTTTGGTACGAGGAAATGGGCTGCAGACAGTGAAATTGTGTTATTGATTACAATTTAACTAATTTTTAGTCATCTAAAATTTTCTTATCTCTTAGTCACCTAAAATTGTACAGAGCTATGTCTAGAATTGCAGTGCTAAGGAATGTGCAATTTTAGCACAACTTTATTCCAATTTTTAGTTCTGTTGATTAATATGGTGAACGATACATTTGCTCAACAGATTTCCTGCCAATTGTGTGTAGGTGTTCTTTTGCCTTCTGGTCTGTTTCAAGGAGATGGAACCCAGTTATCCAACCAATGGTTGTAGCACCCCACATATCAATGTGAGATACTACTATAGAACGTCATCGCCAAAATAAAGAATCATAATAAAAGTAATAATAAAAATCACAAGAAAATTAAAACTTTAAAAGTACTTTAATAGAGAACCAACAGAAGCTGAAATAACTATTTGAAATATAGGACCGGTCCACTTCTAACCAAATAAAGAACAAGCAAAACAACCATAGTGGCAAGCCACGGTGCTGAAAACTCAAGTGCTCCTACCCATGCATGATGCTATCACTCCACTGGCCTTTTACCTGAGACTGAAAGAGCAAGCGTGAGATTTGGAAATCTCAGCAAGTACCCAACATCGGTCGCAACACCAGAGTAAAGACAAGTAATGCAACCACATGAAATAAAGAACAAGCATGACAAGTAAGCAATGGACATAAGGGAACCAATGAACAACTGATATCAGAAATACTGTCATAAATGGAAAACGGATATTATGAGAACTATGTATTAAAGATATTTGTTATGTGATAAGTTATAGCAAGTTATAGCAAGGGTGCCGGCGACCTCATCCTATATACCCGGTTATACGAGAATAGCCAGGCACAATCTTGTCCTCGACTGTATAACCGCAGACGGGGTGTAATATCCTGTGTAACGAGAATGTACGCCCCCCCGTACATTACCAGGTTGGGTGGAAATGACTCCTATATATGGGTAGCCCCGGCGTGATAACCCTTAGTTTGTTATTTAGCGAATTATCCATAATATAATTAGAGAGTTGTGATTGAATTAAGGTAAAGTTATGAGGGTAACGATTTAATACAATGAGACCGGAGAGATGAGATTGGTGATAAGGTAACTGATATATCATGGATAGATTAAACAGTATGAACTTAGGGAAACTAAGAGATGGCAAGAGTAAGGCTATAATAAAGTTACGAGAAATGGAAAGATGTGCTAGAGTTAGAGTTGAAAATGGAAAGACATAGTTTCTGATATGAGAGCGATGTGAAATAATGATAGGGTGATAGTGATATAGGGATTAACCTAAAGAGGTATTATAATATAGCTCATACAAGGTTATCAACCAATCAAGTTTTATTATGTGATAAGTGATTATTAGTCAGATTAATAGATTTAATACATACACCATTCATGGCTCAAATACAACATTAAACAATTATTGAAACATAATATTCGGAACTAAAACATAGCAGCCCTAATATCAAAAGAGTGTCAATAATTTAATCCTAAGTTAAAGCATGTTCATATGCTACCCCCATCAACAATTTAAGCACAGATTCTAAAATACTAATTAAAAGCATGAACTCTAGAACATTTAACTGAACATCATAATTACAGAGTAGTGGGTGAACTAAAATAACCTAGAACATCATGGCACGCATGCAATATTAAACGTCTATAAACAAGCAAATGTGAACAATATGATAATAACCAGACATCACTAATGATATGATATTGACCAGATAAGATTTGGTGACACGCTAGTAGGCAGGTAACTTTAGCGGTACAAAATTGGCCAGGTAACTTTAGTGGTGTGATTTTAGCGATACGATATTAGCCAAGTGATATAATGTGAGCCAGGTAATTGTAGTGATGCGATGTTAGCTAAGCGGTATGATATGAGCCAGGTGATATTAACGATATGATTTTAGCGATATGGCAAGCATGAGTGACATGATAATTATACTCAAAGATAATGTGACAAATAAACTGTAAACATGTAATTTACGAAACGGAAAGGTCACGGCCGCGAGGTACTTGCCTTGAGCACGCTCAGCGAAACCGCCACACGAAGGATCGAGAATACGCAATTGTCTGGATGCTCCCTCAACAGCTGCGTGCGAACTGCCTGGTGGAACAGAAGCGAATCAGATAGGGTTAAGATAAAATTAAGGATGGACAGAAAAGAAATCATTCGGCCGGAGGAAGGAAACATGTTCGCTGAGATTTCACCGTACAAATCGTTGTTTGGCCGGATAAACGACGTTCGGCCAAACGAATAGCGTCTCGCTGCACGAATCGGCAAAACTCCCGTGCGAAATTGAGTTCGGCCGTGCCCCAGTCCACCAGATCGTGCCGGCCTTGAACACCGGCTGCCCACCACCGCCGGCGCCTCCACGCTGCTCGGTCACCTGCATGCTATCGCCGCTGCCTGGCCCGCTCCGCTGCCTCGCCTCTGTCGCCACCACTCACTCCGCTCTGCTGTATGCGCCTCCGTGCCGTCTCACGCGTGCGCCGAGCCGCCATGCGCTGCCTCGCGCGCGAGCCGCCATGCGCCGTGCACCGCCCTCGACGCCGGACGCCGCCCGCCGCCCGCGCCAGCTGTGCCACTGCGCACCAAGCCGCCACGCACTGTGGCCCGCGCGCCCGCATGCCACTGTACGCTCGCCGCGCTGCGCCCGAGCACCGCTTGACGTGCCTGCGCGCCGCTCTCGCCACTAGCAATAGCTTTCCACCGGCACCACCGCGCCAACGCCTTCGTGCCGCTGCCGCGCCGCGCGCGCGCTCCCCCACGCTGACGCCGCCGCGCCACTACCATGCTCCCCGCATTGACGCCAACGCGCTGCCAAGGCGGAACCCCGCATGCAGCCGAGCGCTCGCGTGAGGTCACTGTCGGCATGCTGCCGCCGCCTGCTAGCCGGCCGGCCGACGCCGCCGCCTCTGAAGCCACCCCCGCCGGCACCATGCAGCCCCATGCAAGCTCATGCGGAAGGGAGAGAGATTGAGAGAGAGAGATTGAGAAAGAGAAAGAGAGAGGCGTGAGAGAGTTTTTGGGAAAGAAGATGGGAATGGGAGAGATAACAGGAGAGGAGAGAGATTTGCGGAAGAAAGAGATAACAGGAGAGAGGTATTCATGGGGGAGAGAGATAAAAGAGAGAGGTTGGTTAGGATTGGGTTTTTTTTTCATTTTGAGGGTGCTACAACTCTCCCCCCTCAAAAGAAGATTCGGCCTTGAATCGACTAGCTCCAGAAGGTAGGACAAACAGAATTTGAGTAGGTTAGTTAGAAGGAGGGAATCCTAAGAAGTAAGCTTGAGGTAACCAGATTGGGGTAATTCTCGCGCATCTGGGACTTCCAACACCCAGGTAGTTTCATGTTTCATCTGATAGGACCACAACACCTTGACTTAAGAAATGGTCCAGCATCCTAGTGGACACTCCGAACATTCCAGACTTTGGACCGGCCATGCCACGACGAATAGGTCCCCCAAGGCCACAACTCTAGAACTTGACCAAGGTCAAATAGGTACTTTCCCCGCCTAGAGATATGGAAGACGTTATAGACGCTAGCCAGGGAAGCAGGCAACTCAAGGCGAAAAGCAAGCCTCCCGATTCACTCCATAATAGGAAATGGTCCACCATAACTCTTTTGGTGACTCTGGGTGAAAAGCAAATTGCTCCTGTTATGCTCCCTTTTGCTCCTTCCAACCACTGACCTACAAAGGCCCAAATGGCTCTTTCTCCCCTTCCTCATCCTAAGGAAGAGAAGAACATCGAAGCCTACCATACAGTGCTCCGAAAGAAGCCATTCCAGAACTAGAGTGAAAAACTATTATTATAGGAGAACTCTACAAGAGATAGCGGTTCTCCCAGCTACCCTTCCAAGCGAGGATACAAGAACACAACATGTCCTCCAATGTGTGAATGGTCCTCTCGGATTGGCCATCAGTTTGATTTTGACTTGCGTTGCTGAAATTGTGTTTCATGCCCAAGTTCTGATGCAAATCTCCCAGAAACGCGAAACAAACTTGGTATCATGCTCCGAGACAATGGTTTTAGGAGAGCCATGGGGACAAACAATTTCCTTGACATAGATATTAGTAAGATAACTGGTTGAGAAGGTGGTTTTGACCGGACTAAGTGAGCTGTCTTGGTGAGACAATTGACAATGATACCACTGGAAATCCCCAATAGCTGCAGAAGTCCGGCAGGACTGCGGTGCTCAGCTTTCACTAGTTAGCACATTGCCCACTGAGATACAAGCTAAGCTATGTCCTTCTTCATCCTCGACCTCCAAAACTGCCGCTGAAGGTCTTTGGACATCCTAATCTCGCTAGCATAAATAGAATACGAATTTCTGGCCCATGTGTGTGCGCACATGAATTTCTGGGTTAGTCCCACCTTGCTAGCTTAACTTGAGTATCCCTTACATATAAGCCTAGGAGTTCCAATGGTAGCAACCCCGGTTAACCGTTTTGTGCGAAGCAAGGACGGAAGCGCAAGTAGGTTGCTACGTGTGCGTGGCCTATCCAGAATGTGGTTAGGTCTGAGCCGGTTTGGACCCTAGGGCGTTACAATGGTAGTTGCGATAAACAGGCATAACTTTGTGCTTTAAGATGGAAATCAGATTTGATTTCTGAAGCGCGTGCTACCTTGCGATGCCACTGAGCACCCTATTAGAAATAATAAAAGTCTGGTACTTGATGCCTGATGGTACTACTAGTACAAGGTTGGGTCACTAGGTGATAATTGAATTACAGCCAAATTTGTAGCAGCCTTTTCTTTTGAGGGGACCAAATTTAACGGCTAGTTGAGCTACTTTATTCATTATATAAGTCAGTGGCGGATTCAAAACTAAATCTTAGGTATGACGGCTCGTTGCTGCCTCGTTTGGTGCTGCTTCCTCGCGCGGGTGTGCCGGCCGCCACTGCCTCGCTGCGCGCCACTAGAGTTTGGTGGCTCGGCCCTTGCTTAATGGTAGGATGATGGGGCCCTGCTGTGCCACCGTCACACTTCTGACTCCAACCGGAGTTGGACTAGATTGTACTGCTGTCATTGTGGCTGATCAGCACTCGGCTTGGCGACATCGTCGTCTAAAGCGATCAATCTTATGACATAAAACCGACATCAATGTTCTGTCGTTTCTCTTGCCATGAAAGTAGCAACCAATTCCGAAATTTCATTGCTAGCTCCAAAAATCATGAGTTATAGCACACGTCTCTCTCTCTGTCTCCTCACGCTCTTGGCATGGGCTATTCTGTTGTGGGCTGGGCCTCCTCACCTCACGTGCGCGCCAAGCGGCCCACGAGGGTGCTCTAGGCCTAGCCGCACCTCCGCCTGTGGCTTCTTGCCTTTTTCCTCCTTAGGACGGGACCGAGGCACCGAGTGTCAGAAGCAAGGCCATGGCGGGCAAAAGAAGAAGAGAAGGGGGTATCAACGGCGAAGGCTACCTCGGACGGTCGCTCGGCCTTGCCCAATTGCTGGCTCCGCCCTTGGCATTATTCACAAGGACAAAGCACCTCCTCCACCTCCCATGCAACCTTATCATCACCAATCTGTTCGACAAGCGCATACCATTTTGTAAAATTGGACCCCACCCACATGGTGATTTGAAGTTTTTGCAAATGCACCTGTTTGGTGTCAACCAAACATATTTGGTATGTGCACCATACCTCTTGCGATCTTTTTTGTTATCCTAGGAAACAAATATAAGGAAGATGGATACATCATACAATGCCCTGTATATAATCAAGATAAAACAGAGATGCACCTTTTATACTCGCAAATTTGTACAAACATAGTGCTAGAAGGAATCTAGACCGGATTTCAAACCATTCGGTAAGCAAAGCATTGCTCAAAGAATGTACTACAATTGTATACATCTTACTACAGTACCGTAATCATTTTGCCATGTTTTGGTTTCTAGGGAAAATTACTACAGTTGAGTTTCACTATTGACCGTGTCCGACAAGAGAAAATGGTTTGCAATGTGATAAGATTTGGACGATTGGTGTACCAAATAAGGTCTGCATGTTTCTTTGAAGATTACATAGCACATAACAGTCTGCCCCTGTGGAGAAACATAACAGTCCGCATGTTTCCTGGAGTTTAAGGTTGAGTTTTGTTCTTGTAAATGTAATCAAGTAGCCCACGGTTTGGCAACTCAGGTATAGGTATGGCTCTGGTGGCATAATATTTGTAGGATCGTATGGCACAATCAGAGAGGGGTGAATGATTGTCTCCGATTCTTCAAATTTCTATGTAGTCGACAACGAGTTCGACTGCTCGAACAAGCACTTGTTGCACAGCGTTGCTTGCGGTCGTATGCTTGGCCCAAACAGCTGCCACTAGAAGTCACGAATCAGATTGATTCAAGATCTTCTTTATTGCTGAATTTTCATGAAGTTACAAAGCGCCCTCACAAGCACCTCTAAAAACCCTAGCACATAAACGTCTGGCCAAAGCCTCTGCTAAAACCCATAACCTACCTCTGCTTTTATATGCTGGCGCCCTAAACCATGTCGACTCAAACACATAATCTTATCTCTTCCTCAAATCAAGGGACCCAAAACCCTTCCAAACACGGATTGTAATTAAACTCCCAATCTTCCCAGTTACGGACTCCATCCATAACTCCTAACTCTCCACGTGACGAAGTCTCTAGGAATGCACCTTCCGTAGCTCCATCTCCCATCACCAATCTCTATGTAGAATCCTCCAGGACCGCACCGCCTGTAGCTTCTCCACGCATCACCATCTTTGATCTCCATGTAATCCAGCATTAACCTGACCATCTCACGTGATATCCTCAACCGTCTGGACCTTAGATCTCCCTATCCTAGTCCCGGTCCTCCCCGTCACCGACTATGATCATCTCCACGCTCACCTGCACATGCAAAGACCAAAAAATATTTTCCCGGCACAAGTTATCTACAACTTGACCATCAGCACCACACATCTCAAAACACACCCTTTTTCATCCATAGACAAGTACCAAACCATTCACGACCATTAACTAGGTCATCCATGGCCACAAATCTCATCGCTATCTAGAATCAACCTTAGTTCGCTCGATACGACTGCTAGCTCAATTAGTAATCAAAAACCACAAGTACTCGGGAAATACCATCGCTCCGCTCTAAACACACAGGAATAACAAGCATCGCTTCCAACTAGAACCGTTGTGTACCAAGCACAAACCACAAGTCTTTGACAACCGATCGCCAACCATCAAGTACCGAGCCCTTCCGACTACTGAGCACCATGACCACTTGACCACCATGCACCAGCCAGTCATTCCACTAGCCTAACATGAGTACTCGAAGTGCTCAAAGATAACAAGAAGTAAAGCACTCGTACCAACAATGAAGTCTCCGACTACCAACCATGAAGCCTATGGCAACCAATCGTAAAGCATTCGACTACTGAAGACAATGACAGCAGACTGCAAAGTCTACAATTATCAGACAAGACTATAAAATCTATGACTATAAGAGCAGTCTGCAAAATCTACGACTATAAGAGCAGTCTACAAAATCTACAACTATAACAACAGTCTCCAAAATCTATGACCATCGACTTCAAAGCCTCCGACTAACGACTAGTAAAATTTATGACTATCAAGTACTGTAACTACGATCATGAAAAAGTACTATAGCTGCGATTATCTGCCATGGTCGTATGGTCAAAGTCGTACTATCGTAGTCAAAGCTGTCTGTGGTCGAAGTTGGACATGGTAGCTGTAGTTTTAGCGCTGTGGTCGAAGCATGTCGTGGTCGAGAATGTGCCATGGTTGAAGTACAGTGGTCGTTCAGCTGTGCGATCTTCCGAAGCTACTCGAATACCGTCCGATGCTCCAAAGGCACTTGAAATCCATCCAATCCTTCACTGTTTACTCGAAAGCCGTTCGATGACATTTGGATCCGATTGAACTAGTCGGACACAGCTCAACGGCTGATCTAAGCCATTTAGACTAGTCCGAAAGTACTCAGAGCCGATCAAAACACTCAGAGAAGACCAAAACCACCCCGACTGAAACCACTTGGACTCAAAACTTTCAACTGCGATCGACCAAAACTTTAACAAACGCAAATTCCAAAATAACCTAAATGTCAATTATTCATTATTATTTAAATCACGATCATCCATATGATCTAACAATATTGTTATGGCATGACTCGGTCCGTGACTTTGTTACCTCTCTTGTGATAGCGATCGATTTGGCTGCATCTACGGTTTAGTGGTGTTAATGATAGAATTGTATCCTGCCTAAAGAATAGCTGTAGAATTCTGAAATGGTTGCTGTACGTGATCTATAGGATCGATCTCTTGTAATCTCTTTCCCCCTCTGTAATTCTGTTGTGAACTTGTGATACGACAAATGTTGCCGAATGCCGATACGGCATGTGACCAGAAGCCCACATTGATGGTTCTCTCCAATCCTTTCTTCTCAAATTTTTCAAGTGGAAACTAAGAATTTTAATCTCAAAAAGTAGTGGTCATTAGATTCATCAAACCATACAGGTGGATCTTCAGCAATTTATTTTACAACACCACTCAGTGCTGAGTGCGGACTGCATTGGTGGCATGGCAATCCACTCGCTCACGTTGATCACTTGCTCTGGTAAGTCGAGAAGCGAGTGATAGACAAGGCAGAATAATTTAGGGGCTTAAGCGTTCATGCCCTCGTTTTCAAGCGAAATGGTGATTTTATCCTCATTTTTTAAACTTTGTGATTTTACCCCTGTGTTTTTGAACTGAAGGGAGAGTCTACCCCTATTCCGTTAAAGCCAGTTAACGGTGTTAACTTTTGCACGAATAGACAAGTTTGCCCATGTGATTTTACCCCTGTTTTGTTAGAGAACTTTGTGATTTTACCCCTATTTCGAAATTGAAGTTTTGCCATATTTGGCAGGGGTGTTGTCAACAGAATTAGACACAAATTTATGCATTCATTTTATTAATATAAATCTGGACAAAATTTATCAAATTTTGCAAAATTTGGACAGCATTTATGCCAAAATTCAGAGAAACACAATTGTTTATCACACAACTTGCATGTAAACATTAAAGAGAATAAGGAATAACCAAGAGATATCATGCCATACATTCTTGCACTAGCACTAGCACAGTGTCCCGGCAATGATTGTACGCGGTGAATTCAATGAGTACTCCCAACAATCTGTTTTGGAAGGCGTAGGTCAACCATTCTGCTATCATATCAACTGGCCCATAGTCCGTGTCCAGACGGAAATTCATCTGTCATCAGATTCAGACACCTCAGTTGGACCACCTGTGCATTCTTTTCTTCGATGAAGCTCTAGCAACTTCACCTCTGGGTGGCATAGCCCTGGATGACAGATTAGAAACCTGTTAGCATGCACCAGCTTGGTCTGAAGAGGTCAGATCGTTTGCATATGTAACGTTGAAGCCAAACACGGTTTGCGTTGATAAAGGTTTAACCAGAAACAATATCACAATCAGCTTCTATGATTCTCTAATCTCCACAAACACATCCCTCAAATTTATTCATATCTTTTTATTGTACTGCCTAACATGAGTCTAATTTACTGTACAACCTTTCTGCAGGTTAGTGTTATTGAGTCTTACTAACCTTTGGCCTTCATGATGTTGCAATTGACCAAAGTAATGTACAATGTGATAATACGCATGTTAGCCAATTACTTGCAGAGGGGCCAAGAAAATACATGAATGTGAAAAATCCATATTTCACCGAGCACTTTCCCTTTAATAAACTCACTTCAAGGTAAGAATTAAGAAAGGAATTAACCTGAACATTTTGGAATATCCCAAACAGCAACTGAGGACTCCGTGCAGTCAGGTTCACAAAGAGCATGCGTGTTCTCGTGGTTGACATTCATAGCAAGCATCCAGGATCCGATAGTAACATCCTCATTGCTAAATATACGGAAACTGGACAAACATAGATAAGAATCTATCCAACAGACAGGTAATATGCCTCAATCTAGAGTTAAACACTGATGCAAATGCATGTAATAATGTTTGTTTGTAAAAACTGAAGCTCATGATATTTTGAATTTCTTAAGATCTAAAGCTGGTGGCCTGGAGGTAGCCGTGCGCCGCCTGGGGCCCACGGCCGCCTGGGGGGCCGGCCGCGCCGCGCCTGGGGGCCGGCCGCAAGCCGCTCCTGGGGGGCCGCCGCGCCGCGCCTGGGGGGCCGCCGCGTCGCGCCCCTGGAGGCCGCCCATGCCGCGCTTGGGAGCTCGCCTGGCAAACCCTAGACTGGGAGCGCCGCGCCTGGGAGCCCGCCTGGCAAACCGAGGGATGCGTGGGTGGGAGCTCCAGTAGAAAGGATAAGGTAAGGGTATTCTTGTCTTTTCGCGTGGGCATCTTTTGTTTTCTTTTGTTTTTATCATTTAATCCTCCACTCTTAACGGTGTCACAAAACAGGGGTAAACGGGGTCTTCACTTCAAAATCGCGAGGGCAAAATCACAAAGTTAAAAAAGTAGGGGTAAAATCACATTTGCAGTCGAGAACAGGGGCAGAAACACCAAATTCCCAATAATTTATACCAGGGGATGCATGTTACGTTTGCTCTTGTTGATAGAGACCTTAATTTTGTTATCATTTTGATTTATCTATATGTTCCGATGGAGTCAACATCATGTAGACCAAATTAGACCACTTCAATTCGTGTATGAAGGTCGACATCATCACACCTTGTCACGTAGTCTACGCCTCTCATCTCAATGATCTCTGACTATTTCCATCCCAAATCTCCCAACACTTGCATCAGGCTTCCTATCTGCATTAACTCCTGGTACCCTCTCACTATATGTAGACCATCGTATAGCACCTTGTTTACCACATCACAAATGCCCATCAAATTGCAACCTTTCTGCTAGCTTGCTGCAAACTCATACACACATATATAACAGTAACAATGGGCATGTGGAGAAGGAAGGAGAGCGCCAAGGCCGCCACCGCGGCTTGCTGCATCTCTGTCACCGGTAATGGCAGGAGGATTCCAAAAGGCTACGTCCCGATGGTGCTCATCGGTGACGAGGGAGACAGCGAGGAGAAGGTTCTGGTGCACGTCAGGATTCTGAAGGAGCCGTGCATGGAGAAATGGCTTGAGATGGCCGCGCAACAGTTTGGATACGGGCAGCAGGGAGTTTTGAGGATTCCCTGTGACACACAGCGGTTCAAGCAAACAATCAACACGACGTGCAAAGCCAATAGGCAGAATATATACCAGGGAGTAGGGATCAGATGCTGTTAGTTTAGACCTTGCATTATTGATTTTTCTTTATGTTCGTCGTTTTCTTTGAACACCTCTTGGTTCATCACTTAATTTGTATCAGATTTTGTATTTTTTTCATCGTATTGTTGCACTAATACTTTTTGCTTCTTTATTGCCAAAAGGATGTAAGTTCATCAAGCTGTTGAAAAATAATCCAGTGCCAAAGTATATTGTATACTTTCTGTTTACTGACAGACCTATTGTCAATTATTTTTTCTTTCCATGCGGTAAAAGAAAAATGAATAAGGTCAGACTCACATTACTTGTGGTAGTTGGAGATGGACAGGCGTATCGTAAAAGGGTGCCGAGCTATTAAGCTTGTGTGCCCTCGATAACTATTGAGTGCATGGCCTCTGTGAGAAATAATCTGTGACTTGGTGATACACTTAGATGATGTTTAGGCCAAGTTAATGTGTGTGTGCGTGCATAATTTGTATGCTGCTGCAAGTACTACGTCGCGTGCGTGAGAATCGGATAAAGCAAGTAGTGCAGATCCAGGAGTATTTTTAGGATTGTGTTTGTTATCTCCAGCTAGCTGTTAAGTCGATATGTGTGTTGTTTTGAGAAGAAGAAATTCAGAGAAAATTGTCCCATATCTTCTATCTCCAATGAGTGCTCTTGTGTTTTCTTCCTAGCGCAGTGTGAGCTGGCTATTAGGGCTTAAACCAACATTTGGTATTAAAACCCAAGCACCTAACATCTCCTTAAACTCATGGTTACAAGAGTACATAGCAGATGTGTGAGGAGAAGAATGTTGAGAATAATCTTATAGTGGTTGTTGCAAGGAAAAAACGTACAACTTATAACCATAAGGGAGACGGGTTTGCATGCGGGAGTCTGTGGGCATAGTTTTTTGTTTAGCTCGTTTGGACTCGAGCTGCATGCCTAGGTCCAACCGGGCAATTTGGAGATGTGGACAACATGTCGCTTGAGGAGACAATTGGCTGCCTTAAAGCTCATGAGGAGTGAGTACATGTCTACAATGACAATGACAATGAGCACCTCCTGTTGATGCACTCCGAGTAGGTGGCACACACGAAGAAGAGCGGTGTTGATACCTTATTAGGATTAAAGGGGCATGGTGGAAATGGCAACAATAACCATGGCCGGAGAAAGACTCACGACTGTAGCTGTCACCATGGCAAGGGAGGCTGTGGTGGAAGCAACTCGACACTCCAGGAGAGCATGGAAGTCATGGGTCCAGTGGTGGCCATGACAAAGTTGAAGATCAAATGCTTTAACTGCAACGTATGTGGCCATTATGCGTTAGAGTGCCGCAGTAAGCACCGAGATGAGGAGGCAAATCTCATGCGAGCGCAAGATAAGAAGCCTGCCTTTTGGCTATGTCTCAGGTGGAAGCACCAAACATGGTGATGCTCAATGAAGAGAACGTTGTGCCAGACCTGCGTGCTAATGAAGCACAGGGAAACACAGACATATGGTACCTAGACAATGACGCTATCAATCATATGATAGGCCACCAAGAAAAGTTCAAGGAGATCAATAAGAATATCACTGGGCTCGTAAAATTGGCGATGGATCAATCGTGCAGATCAGAGACGATGGATCAACCGTGCAGATCAGAGGCAATGGATCTATCTTGTTTCAATGCAAAAATGGTGATCAGCATCTTCTTCTTAAGGTATACTTCATCCCGAACTTGAGAAGCAATATTATATTTCTTAGTCAGATGATAGAGGACAGGAGCAGAGTGATATTAGCTGTTGAATTCATGAGAGTATTTAACAAGAATGGTGAACTCCTTATGAACATGAGGTGTACTGTTAACCGACTGTATAAAGTGATCATCAAGACGCACATGCCAATTTGCTTGATGGCGAAGCTCACTGACCTGCATTCAAAATGATGGCTGAGAAGAAGATGGCGACTAGACCTCCCATCGTCACTCACTCAAACTAGCTATGTGAGGCAAGTTTTAGAGCAAAGAAGTCCTTGCAGCTAGTGCAAACTAACTTATGTGACCCCATTACTCCCACAACACTTGCTGGTAATAGTTTCTTCTTCCTTCTCGTTGATGACTTCAATAGGTACATGTGGGTATATGTAATCAAAGGAAAATGTGATGCACTTGGTACCTTCAAGAAATTCGATTCAAGAATTGAGAATGATTCTGATCATAAGGTGAAGATCTTGAGAACTAGCTGAGGAGGTGAGTTCCTATCCAAGAACTTTGCTACCTTCTGTAAAGATTAAGGCATTGAGGGCATCTCATATCACCGTACACCCCACAACAAAATGGTGTTGTAGAGCATCGAAATCATACTATCATGGCCATTGCAAGAAGCCTGCTCAAGAGCATGTGTGTACCAGGGAAGATGTGGGGCGAAGCGATTAGGCATACCATGTATTTGCTCAACTAGCTGCCGACAAAGGCACTGAGCGAGCAGAGGCCATTTGAAACTTGGACTGGTAAGAAGCCAAACTTGGAACACCTAAGAGTATTTGGATACATTGTACATGTGAAGGTTGCATTGGCACTCACAAAGAAGCTCGATGATCGCAGTAAGACGATGTACCTCAGTGTGGAAGAAGACATTAAGGCTCATTGCCTATATGACCCTAGCTATGGCAAGATCCAATTGAGTATGGAAAGAAGTGGGAGTGGACTGGAGCCAGCATTGAAAATGCACAAAACTGGCTGGAGTTCTTAGTTGTAGAAGATAGCACTAGCGTGAAAGTTAAGACAAGTGCCACCTCATCACAAGCACGGTGATGCCCACACCATGGAGTATGGCGAGTATGGTGGCACTTGAGTTGTGGGGTGCGGCAGCCACAACACCACTATGTTGCATGGAACTGCAGAACCAACAAGCCCATCGCCAACACCATCATCAATCCAACGGTTTCTCCTATATCACCAAGAAACTTGAGCGTCGGCTACTAATGAGGGGACTATTAAACTTCGTCCACTTGTTGACATTTATGCAGATAGTCAGCCAATCACCTTGGACCCTAAAGAGCTACTACTAGCTACTGAAGAGCCAACGACATAATGTGAAGCTACAGGAGAGAAGCTATGGTAGGAAGCCATGAAGAGGGAACTAGAGGCCATTAAGGAGAACAAGACATGGGTACTCATACCAAGCTACCACCCGGTCACAAATCAATTAGTTTAAAGTGGGTATGTAAGCTAAGGAAAGAAAGCGAAGGTAACATCCTCAAGCACAAAGCTAGAGTTATGGCAAAAGAGTATGTTCAATAGCAAGGAGTTGATTTGAGGAGGTTTTCACCCTAGTGGCAAAGGTCAACACTGTCAGGCTACTCATAGCTCTCCCCGTTCAGCGTGGCTGGGTGGTGCACCATATAGATGTCAAATTAGCATTCCTAAATGGTGATCTCCAAGAGGAAGTGTATGTCGCTCAACCCAAAGGCTACATCATGAAAGCCAAGAGCACATGGTATGAAAACTGTCTAAAGCCCTTTATGGCCTTCGCCAAGCATTGATGGTGTGGAACATGAGACTAGATAGAGCTTAAAAGGTTTGGGTTTGCAAGATGCTCACAAGAATAGGCGGTGTACGCAATGAGTGATGGTTTCGATGCTGTTATCATCGAAGTGTATGTCGACGACTTGATAGTCACTAGCGTGAGCATAGACGAGATCATGGTGTTCAAATAACAGATGATGAAAGAGTTTGAAATGAGCAACCTTAGACTACTCTCATACTATCTTGGAATAGAAGTGGAGCAAAAAGGGAAGTTATCATGCTAAGGTAGACAACTTATCCAAAGAAGGTGCTCCTACAGTTCGGAATGGTTGAATGCAATCCAATGAAGTGCCCCATGGAACCGAAGTTGCAACTTGGCAAGTATATTGCCGAAACTTTGGTGGATCCAATGGAATATCGGCATGTTATTGGATGCCTAAGGTATCTAACACATACCCGTCTAGATCTCTCATATGTGGTCAGGGTGGTGAGCAGATACATGGAGAAACCTACTACCTTGCATCATCAAGTAGTAAAGCAAATTCTTAGGTATGTGAAGGGAATCATCAGTCATGGACTTGTGTATGGCAAAGGCTATGGAGGTGAGCAAGTTGTTGGTTTCAACGATAGTAATCTGGCCGGTGATGTCGACGACTGAACAAGCACTAGTGGATGGCATTTTACCTCGGGAAGAACCTAATCACATGGGCATCTTAGGAGCAAATAACTGTGGCCCTATCTTCATATGAAGCCAAGTTCATGGCTGCAATTGCAGTAGCTTGTCAGGGACTGTGGCTGAAGAGGTTGGTTAGCGAGGTGACTGAGAGTGAGTTCAGGCCAATCACTCTCTATGTCGATAACAATTCCACAATAGCTCTAATGAAGAATCCAGTGTTCCATGGGCATAGCAAGTACATTGACACCCACTTCCATTTCATCCGCAATTCATTGAGAAGTGTCATATTATTGTTGAGTATGTGTGCATTGAAGAACAACATGCTGATCCAAAGCCTTAGCAAGGGTGAAGTTTGCAGAGATGCAAGAGCTTCTTGGAGTGAAGAAATCTTAAGCCAAGTCTCGATTAAGAGGGAGAATGTGAGAACAAATCTATGACTTGGTGATATGCCTAGATGATGTTTAGGCCAAGTCAATGTGCATGTGCATTCCTGAATTGTAAGCCACTGCAAGTAGTGTGTCATGTGCATGAAATCGGATCAAGCAAGTAGTGCAGATCCAAGAGTCTTTTTAGGATCGAGTTTGTTATCTCTAGCTAGCTGTTAAGTTGATATAGTGTATGTTGTTTTGAGAAGAAGAAATAGAGAAAATTGTCCCATATCTTGTATCTCCGGTAAGTGCTCTTCTGTTTGCTTCCTAGCGCAACGTAAGCGTGACTATTAGGGTCTAAACTAACATTTGGTATCAAAGCCCAAGCGCCTAACATATCCTTGAACTTTCATAGTTGTAGGAGTGCATAGCCGATGTGTAAGAGGGAATATTAGAAATAGTCCATATCTGTTATGGGAAGGAAAAAAGCATAAGTCATTAGTGTGAGGAAGACATCTCCCATTAGACTAGTGTTTTAGGTGAAGAATGTCTAATACCACTTATAGGACCGTTGCTATAGGTTTACGTATGGTAGTTTGTGGGCTTAATTATGTTCAGCATGTTTAGGCATGAGATATAGAGAACAATCTTAATTGGACCTAGCCATACGGTCTGGACCAAAGCCAACCGCCTCTCCCAACCACTATGTTTATGCTCGGGCAACTCTGCCACTGCCATCAGCGCCATAGCCACACCTTGGCGACTGCCACCTGCCGTAGCCATCGATGTCGTCTTCAGCCTGCAAAATCCTCAATAGTCGTTCGACCAAGTTGGTGGGGCTATTGGCTAGTAAACAGTAGTTTTAAAAATATGTAGATGAGGTAATCCAAAAAAAAAAAAAGTTGGTATCTAGTGCAATTGTTGCAGTCTCTTTGCCATCGCTGTTCGTTTGCTTGGTCAACAAAGGTAGAGGTGGCACAGTAGCACACGTAGAGAACTCGTTAGACCGGGAGAACATTTAACTACAAAATGTTTATCAAAAGCAAAAATGCTATATGGTTTGTATATGTTGCTACAGTCATACAGTTTATGCAACTTACACACAACCTTTTTTTTTACCGTGGAATTGCCACCCGATTATTTTCACTTCTAGGGTTTACCTTGCTCAGGCAGTGGGGCAGTGAGGCGGCGGTAACACGGCTTGTCAAAGGGTAGAACCGCAAGCCACACTCTTGGAGGACAGAATAAAAAGAACTTATCCATCTTCTTATGTGTCTAAGAGGATACTCCCCTAAAACTGTATTCTTTCGTCCTTATTGACTCCTATACACAAAGGATAAAATAGGAAATGAACATTCCGACATATTCATCGTGTGAAGCATATATCAGTATAACATCAATAGGAGCAGTCGACAAACACTTTTTTTTTAATATCAATAGTAGTCGACGAACACTTTTTTTTTAATAAAAATAGAAGTAGTCAACAAACACTTTTTTAATGAAAAACAGTAGGAAATGATCGTATTGTATATATTAATATATCAATAGTAATGAAAGTTTAGTTACATGTTTCTATGGAGGGGAGATACTTCTTTGCCCTATGGATAACCATGGCATATACTCATGCTTGAATTTCCATTTGCACTCTTCGATTGAAGGTTCTATAGATTGAAAAGCTTTATTATTTCTTGTTATCCAGATACTCCAAGCAACCAAAATGATAATTTCCATGAAGAAATTAGGTTGATGAAGTTTCTGCGCGCTTGCAATCATTTGAGTGAGTCTTGTACTGACAAGTTTGTTGTCCTTGTGGGGGCAAACAAAATCCCAGCAGTACTGTGAAAATTGACATCCAAAGAATAGATTATACAAGTTTTCTTCCGCTCCTAGACCACAGAGCAAGGTTCGCAAATTTCGGGCCGAAATGTGCGAATATAGCCGAAATTTGGTTTTATCGGCTCATACCGAGAAAAGCCCATATCGACTCAAAATTCGGCCTGATTTATAATTTTTCGGCCACGGCCCCACATCCAAGCCAACTGACCCAGCTCAACCTCTCATTTAGGGGTGGATATCGAGCTGGCTCGGCTCGGCTCGTTAGACTAACGAGCTCGGCTCGTTAGACTAACGAGCTAAAAAACAGGCTCAGCTCGGCTCGGTAAAAAGCTCGAGCTTGGCTCGTTTGGCTCGTTAGGCTCGTTAGTCCAAATTACATATTTTGATTGCGTGATTGCATTCGCTATAGTATCTTTATTTGATATGCAGCCAGACACATATATATTGGGTTCAGCACTAAGGGATTGTTTCATTGGTTATATGTTCATCTGAAGGATAGAATACATTTAACTGTATATACTATGTGCTTCTTGTGATTCATTTCACATTAGTTTGAAATGTGATGAACTAAAGTGCTGGCAGCAGAGGAATAGCTCTTTGTATATACTTATAATCTGCCTGAACTAATTAAAGAAGCTTCAATGAACTTTTGGATGCTACAAGTCTTGAGACAGAAATGTAATAGATGCTTTAAACGATGTGTTTAGAAGAAGTGTTCGCATGTGTTAAGAGACATCATGGACAGCATCCTCTTCCCTTTCCCAAACATCTTCATAGCCTCACACAGGACACGGCACATAACAATGGCGACATCAGAAGCATGGATAAATTCTCAAGAACATGGGTTAGCTACTTTACCGAGGCTGCCGGTGCCGGGGTCGGAGCTGCTTTGCCACAGGAAGGTGGCCGTGGACAGGGGTTGGGGACGCGGTTCACCACTGGGGTCGATGCCGAGGCGGAGCCGGACCCGGAGGACCTTCTCTCTCCGCGCCCGTGGTTCTTCGACTCCATGCTGGCCTGCGCATGCCGCTCCATGCGCCGGACTGAGGCGAGGAGGAGGGGAGGGGCCGGCGCCGGCGGACAGCGAGGGCCGAGGGGACGTGCGGCACCGTAGCGGCGGATCTAGGGTTGAGAGGGGATCGGGAGGGCGCCGGATGTAGGGCGGTGGAGACTGAGGCAAGGAAGAGGGGAGGGGCCGGCGCCAGCGCCGGCGGACGGCGAAGGATCGGGAGGGCGCCGGATCTAGGGTTCAGTGCATCGGCGGAAGGGGATCGGGGATCGGAAGGGGCTGCGGACTGCGGTGTTGGTGCGTACGAAGGGATCGCCCGACTCGTGCGGTCTTGGTGTCGGCGGAAGGGGATCGGGAGGCCGCGCAGATGGGCCGATGGGCCGTCCGACCCCGCCATGTTACGAGCCAAACGAGCCTTTCGAGCAGCTCGCGAGCCAGCTCGGGCTCGGCTCGTTAATCTACCGAGCTCAACGTCGGGCTCGGCTCGGCTCGTAAATGCCATGAGCCGAGCCGAGCCTGTTGCAAGCCGAGCCGAGCCACGAGCCTCGAGCCATTTGTCCACCCCTACTCTCATTCCCATCCAAGCATGCACGGAACTCACTCATTCCCCATCCCAAGCCACTCAACCACACTCATTCCCCATCCCATGCCGACTCAACCTCTCTTATTCCCTATGTTTCTTCCCCGAGTGGCGGCGTCGGCACGGGAGCAGTGGTGTGGCGCTGGCAAGGGAGTGGCCACGGGGGGCGGTGTCGAAAGAGAGGGGGAGGCGGCCATGGAGGCGGCGCCGGCAAAGGAGGGCGGCGGCCGGCTGTTGTGCGTGGAAGGCAGCGCTAGCAAGGGAGTGGCGACATCGGTAAGGGAGCAGTAGCGTGGCGCCGGCAAGGGAGCGGCCATGGAAGGTGGCGTCGGAAGGGAGGAAGGAGGCGGCTATACGAGGCTGCGCCAGCAAAGGAGGGCGGCGGCCGGCTGCTGCGCATGGAAGCCGGCGCCGACAAAGGGGGGAGGCAGCGCGGATGAGAGCGGCATCGGTAGGGGATGGTAAGGTGTTGCTGTGTGGCCTCGGACGTCGGAAAGGTGCCCATTTTTCAAATTTATTTGAATTTCTTGGATTCAAACCGAATTGTGAATTTTTTGACCGAATTTTTTCAAAAAAAAACCGAAATCTTTGAAATTTATGAATTTTGGATTTCTCGGAGAGGCCTGATTTTTTTCTTAATCGAAAATGTAATCCCTGTCACAGAGTACGCAAGTTTAATCAGCCATCGGAAAATTTTTCCTTAGCAAGTTTCTTTTATTTAGTCTGCCCTGAGTAGTCGACAAACACTTGACAAAATAATCGACCCGTGTGTGAATCAAGCAGGCACACTAACTTGTCTGGTAAGCAGGAGCCTTTCAGTGCTACAGTTAGTTCACCAGCAGCTACAAGTCACCATTCGACTGACACGGCACAAAATCTTCCACTGTTGATTTCTTCTTCCTGATAGAAACCTTAATTAATTAATTAATTAAAGAGCTCTCTGACTAGCTATTCCGACCCAGCCAATAATATTTTACACCAAATTAGACCCCTTCTTGTGTCTCCACAGGCAACATCACCATACCTTCACAAACACCCCAGCTGCAGCTGCATGAAGCTTCTTTCCATGTTCTGCTCTGTCCCCTCAGTTTGATCTCTGACGTACTACATAAGCAGCCGTTGCATTCCAATTCGCAGACATGCCTAGCGATCGCATTGCAATATATCGTACATCAGATTATACAACCGCTATCAGTTTCTTCCTGCAATAGCTTGCGCATACCTCATATATATATACACAACTCATATAAGGATGGCCATTTGGAGGAATAAGAAGAGCGCCGCCGCCGCCGCCGCCGACCCGGCTTGCTATGTCCATTCCGTTGGCAAAGGCGGCAGGAGGATCCCGAAAGGGTACGTTCCGATGGTGTTGGTCGGGGCGGAGGAAGGCGACGAGGAGAGGGTCCTGGTGAAGGTAGAAATGCTCAAGGAACCGCGCCTTCTAGTGCTGCTGGAGATGACCGCGCAGCAGTTTGGGTACGGCCAGCGGGGTGTTCTGAGGATCCCATGCGGCGTGGAGCGGTTCGAGCAGATGGTCCGCGACCGGCGGCAGATGCAAGATCACGCGTGCAAAGCACACTAGCTAGGGAGACGGTGTTCTTCATCATTTAGTCGTTGGCTTCATGGCTTGTCTCATTGGTTCTTTTATATGTTATTTATTCAATTTGTTTGTTGTATATATTACAGTTAAATTGTTTACTCGACATATTTCTTGTCAATCGTGTGCGGTCAGTTTCAGGGAGAAGGAACATTATAGCTAGCTTACGTGCACCGTGTTTCCTTTCGAACATTAATTCTCTAGAATGATTGAATTTCCTTATGTTGCCACCGAAAGGGTTCCTCCGAGAGATGGGCAAGCACTGCATCCTACGGAGGATACCCCTTGCGACATATAAGACGTGCCATGCGGTTTTCTAGCGAAACGACAAAGACGAAGGTGGATGGAAAAATGTAACTCGAGATTAATTGAACAATTGATGAGCAAGCGGCTTTGATGCGAGTCTCGTCGCCAACCGGTATTAGGTAATTATAGCTAGAGTTATCCACATGGGCCAGACCAACCATTCTATCCCAAAACACAGTACTATTGACCTAGTCTAAGCATGGCATAGTGCACGGCTAAACAGGCCATGTTGGCCTGGCCTAACTAGCTGTGCTATGCTGGGCTGACATGGCATGAATTGTACCATACCCGTCTAGGCACCGCCCAACCGGCCCCTCCCTTTCCACTCTTAGCCATGCCTGGCACCCCCTCCCCTTCCTCTCATGGCTGCAGCCCATGCCCAGCCTAGCCACCCCCATCTTCACCACCAGCTACTGCCTCCTCCTCTCCTCGACTCCTCTGGCCCACCTCCTCTTTCTCTCTTTGACTTCTCACTAACCTTCGACGACAGGGCAGTGCCTTCGAGGTGGCTGACGACCGGCAAACAAGGAGGAGTCCATGGCTACAATGGCGCCTCTCAGTGAGCATGGAGGACACGGCGATGTGGTGTTCACCGGCTTCTCCGGCATTGGTGCGCACTACCACCAACCAAAATAGTTCGACGTCCTTACCGCTGGACATATCTGGGGCTCACCCTCTTCGGCGCCATTGGGATCCGGTCCTAGATGCCTAGTTTTTGTTGCTAGCTAGATCTGGCCCTCAGCCACATCAGGCATTGTCCATACGAGCTGGATGAAGTCTATGTCTACACCGCTGGCAAGTCCGAGCCTCTCCGTTGTCAACGCTGGCAGTATCCGGTTCTTGTCTTCCCTGTCGACCAGATTTGGTGCTCATCCGTGCTGCAAGCCATCCTCATCCGTACCGCCACTGCTGGCTACCGAGGTCCACGCAGGCTAAATGGGCCAACCATGGCCTATCGGGTTTAACGTGCCCGAGACAGCATGGCATGACCTGTGACCACGGGCCATGCTTTGGTCTGAGGTTGAACCCATGGGCTGACACAGCACGATCCGTTTAGTCAGTCGGGCTAATCGAGTCATGCCTAATTGGACCGTGCTTAGCTGGAGCGTGCCGGGCTGCCCATGTGGCCAGATCAAATTATAGACCATGGCTAAAATAGTGGCGACTCATTGTGGATTTGCAGCTAACTGCCACCTAGTATCGGCCCAGCTGTTTTTTTAATTATCTTCTTATTGCACTTATGTATTCTCTCTCCTCCATCGGTCTCAACTTCTCACCAAAAACTAGCCCACGCTTCTCTACGCTATTTTCCCTTAGCAACGGCCATCTTCATCAGTTGATCCTATCTAAACGTCAGCTGGCAACAGCCTTTGCCCGACTATTTGGTGACCAATTTGTTTTGCCTGCTAAATATCGACGGCAACACCTTATTTCTTTACTATTATAAAAATAGAAGTTAGTGGTCACCTTCCATCCTCTCTACAAAAAAGTACACCTTAAAGTTAGAAATAATTATCCGCATTGTTATCTAGAGGGAATTGGTGAGTGTTACATTCGTCTCTCACCCTGCCAACTCTAAAAAATTGAGCACCGATGTGAGGATCCTTTTCTCTTGTGCTATTTTTTAGCAGCTCCTGTTGTTTCATTTTTCCACCAATGTAGATTCGAAAAATCCACTCAAGTATGCTTGTAGCTGGTCAAAACCAACTGTGCCGACACGCCTGCTGCCCTACGATCCAAAAACTTCGTGCATGATTTCCGCCTACTCCATTGCTCCTTTACTTTCCTCTTTACGCTTCTTTGCTATATAATTGAAATATTTTTTTTCTATATTTCGTAATAACATATGTGCATTCAACTAGTAATGACTGAAATGTAAGCTCAGCTTAGCAATGGTAGTTGAGATAAATGGGCAAATTCTTCTTTCTAGCATGAGTTTGTGATAGAGCTGAGCCCCCTGCTAGAAATTAAGGAAGTTCAGTACTTCACTTCATAGTAGCAGCTGCTACCTTGTTCACTATATAGAATTCTCCTCGATACCTTCTTGCTGGGATTGTTATTGCCCTGCCCCATGCGTCCTATAACCCTCGGTATTGTCACAGCATATGGACTTATGTCAACCTTGTAACACACATATATTGTCGTCCCTCGCAACTAGCGGTAGCCACCCTTTGGACTCTGCCGGACCGGTGGCAAGTGGTGCATCTCGAAACATACCCAACGGTATATAGTTTCACTAAGTTTTATCAAATTTTGCCTCTTCTCCCTCTCCCTCCTCGTCCATCGCTCCCCTTCCAGCCTTCTTCCCCAGTGCTAGCTGCAGCTCCGTGCCCCACCCCCGCCTCCCCCACTCCCTCCTTCTCTGTCACTCCCCCTCCCTTCCTTCTTCCCTAGTGCCAACAGTAGCTCCGTGCCCCTCCTTCGCCTCCCCTCGTTCCCTCCTCCCCCACCAACGGCTGGCGGCAACCTTACCTCCTCGTCATGCCACAGTCTCCCCCTCCCCCGCTGGTGCCTTGCCGTACCTCCCCTTGCTGTCACCCACCGTCCTCCGCCCAACACCCTCCGCTGCTATCCATCGTTGGACCACCACCTCTCCAGCCTTCCTCTACATCTGGAGGGCATTATAGTGAACCTGTTGGTAGCCACGGTGTCACCACTCCTCTCACTAGAGCTCGAGAAGATAGGAGGGAGAGAGCTAGAGCGCTGGAGCGAGGGGTGTACTGTCGGAGCTGGAGTTTGGGCAGCCGATCAATCTCACCCTCGTTGGGAGATGATCGGATCTGGTAGTGCTGCGGTTGGGGATGGCGATACGCGGTGGCACCGTGGCCGAAGACGACGGATCTAGCAGCGGCACCACCCTAGGGAGCTATATTGTTGTTTTCGAGTGGAATGGTATACTTTTTTAGTTTTTCTATATAAAAACACATATTTGGCGTCAGCCTAGCACATTTGGTCTAGCCCATCCCGAGCCTATAGGCTTACCAAAACAATGAGCCATGTCCTGTAGCCCAGCCTGGGTCCACGTTGAAATTGGCCAGACAGGGCTATTGGGCTGGCCTGGGCCCAGGCTAGGTGGCGTGAAGTGAATTGAGCCTGAAGTGGCCTAGCCTAAACCCGGCCCGGTCCAACTTTTAACAATGTTTCAGCTAGTAAAAGAGAAAAAAAAAAATCAGAATCACACGGTGTGCTTCCTGTTAAGCTATAAGTGGTGGTCGTCAGAATCGTCAAAGCACAGAGGTGGATCTTGAGCAAGTTATTTTACAACACCACTCAGTGCACGACTGCATTGGCGGCATGGCAACCCACTCAATTACGTTGATCGCTTGCTCGGCTAAGTTGAGACACACAAGGAAGGGTAATTTACTCCCAAGGAGGTGTTACGTTTGCTGCTCTTCCTGAAAGAGACCTTAGTTTTGTTTGACTAATTTAATTACATGTTCCGATGGAGCCAATATCACGTAGGCCAAATCATACCCCTTCAATTTTTCTACGCTGGTCAACATCATCACACCTTGTCAGATAGTGTACGTCTCTCACATCTCATTGTTCCCTGATTGTTTCCGTCCCAAAATATGCATCAGGCATCACACATCTCCATAACTTCTGCTTCCTCCCTCTATATATAGACCATCGTAGTGCACCTTGTTTACCACATCACAATTGACCATCAAATTAATTGCAACCTTTAGGCTAGCTAGCTGCAAACTCTCTCACACACATATACACAACAGTAACAATGGTTGTGTGGAGAAAGAAGGAGAGCGCCGATGCTGCCACCGCGGCTTGGTACATCCCTGCCATTGGTAACGGAAGGAGGATTCCGAAAGGCTACGTCCCAATGGTGCTCGCCGGCGACGAGGGAGATAGCGAGAATATAACCTTCGATGTCGTGGATCTTCCCTACCCGTACAATATCATCCTAGGAAGGGCCACACTCAACACCTTCAGAGCAGTGCCACACCACAATTTCCTGTGTTTGAAGCTGCCGGGTCTGCACGACATAATCACCTTTTGCGGAGACCAGGATCTCGCACACCAAATAGAGCTAGGTTAGCGAGGTCCCCTCTGCAAGGTGCATGCTGTTAGAGAGACCATTGCCATACCGACACCATCATCACCATCAATCCAGGGTGGACGCCCAAGCCCAAGCCCGAGCCCAACGATGACGTCAAAAGGGTCCCTTTGCATGACATGGACATTTCATGGCAAGTCTCCATTGGCAGGGGTCTTCCTCCAGAGACCAAGCAAGAACTCCTCTGAGTCCTTCGTGCCAACGCACATGTCTTCGCATGGTCGCCAGCCGATTCGTAGGGGTAGACCGCTCCATCATTAAGCACCACCTAGCGGTACGCCCTAATGCCAAGCAAGTCAAAAAAATTACGACGCATGTCCCTCGAGCATCAGTAGGCCACCAAAATGAGGTCACCAAGCTGCTCGAGGCTAGCGTCATCCGCAAGTGCACCATCTAGAATGGCTCACCAACCTAGTGCTGGTCAAGAAGGCGAGTAGGCCTGCGCATGTGCATCAATATCACCAACCTCCACAAGGCCTGCCCAAAAGATAACTGTCCACTTTTGTGGATCGACCAGCTAGTGGACGCCACGGTTGGATGTGAATTAATGAGCTTCCTAAATGCATGCTCTGGCTACTACCAAATTCATATGGCTAGAGAGGACGAGACGAAGACAAGTTTCATCACCTCCAGAGGCACATTTTACTTCATTCACATGCCCTTTGGCCTCAAATATGTGGGAGCTTCATTCACCCACCTGGTCACCATCGCCCTCACCACCCAGCTTGGGAGGAACGTCCAAGCTTATGTTGATGACGCTGTGGTTAAAAGTACCCGAGCTAGGTCTCATAGCCAAGATGTCCAAGAAATCTTCGACAACCTTTGATAGGCCAGCGTCAAGCTAAATCTAGACAAGTGTGTCTTTGGGCTGCAAGCCAGCAAGCTACCTAGAATTCTCTTGTCTAGACGAGGAATACAAGCGAACTCAGAAAAAGTTGATGCAATCCTCTCCATGCAGCCACCTAGGACCACAAGGGAGGTCCAACAGCTCACAGGCCGGTTGCCCACCCTCAGGCGTTTCTTATCCAAGTCGGATGCTTCAAGGCTATGACGGATTCCATTGCACCGATGACTGTGCAGTGGCTTTTGATGAGCTCAAGAAACATCTAGCCATCCTCCCAACTCTAGGCTCCCCAACACCAAAGGCTCCATTGTTGTTCTATTTGGCTGGCACACTAGTAGCAGTAAGCGTGGTCCTCGTCTAGGAGGAGGGGTCCATCCAGTGCCTAGTATACTTCATCTCGGAGACCCTTCATGGAGCCAAGATAAGATATACTAAACTGGAGAAGTTGGCCTATGCACTTCTGATGGCCTCGCGAATGCTCCACCATTACTTCCTGGCTTACCACATCACTTGCCTTCGTCGTTCCCCTTGGTTGAAATGCTATAGAACAGGGAGTCAACATGTCACATCGGCAAATGGGTGGCCAAACTCGCACCTTTCTCCTATGACCTACTGCACGGCGATTAAATTCCAGTTCCTCGTGTACTTCATTGCAAAGTGGACCCCGCTGGCCTAGTCGTAAATGTAGCCACCTGCTGAGCCAGTCTGGAGTCTCCATATCGACAGAGCTTACAACACCTCTGGAGTGGGCGTTGGAGCGATCATCACTATGCTGGAGGGATGTCACCTCTTCTACTCCGTGTGCCTGGACTTCCCGATGTCAAAAACATGGCAAAATATGAGGCACTGCTCATCAGCCTCGGCAAACTCAAGGCCTAGATGCACGAAGGGTGTTGGTGCACATGGACTCCCGTCTGCATGTGGGGCATGTTAACAAATCTTACCAGGCTAAAGACCCAAATCTCACCAAATACATGATGGCTGTCAAAGCGAGGGAGTGCCATTTCTTGGGTATCACCGTCAAGGTCGTTCCACACGTAGACAATGAAGAAGCTGACACCCTAGCCAAAAAAACCAATCAGCGAACCCAGCCACAGGCGGGGGCGTTCATCAAGACCCTACCTGGTGCGGCCATCCAACAGGATCAGCGCGACCCTATGCTGGTCCACCTAATCGCCACTGAGGGCGACTGGAGGGAACCCATCTCCGCATTCCTCCAAGGTACGACAGAATGAAATGACCCTCTTGAACTACGGCATGCCAGAACCTTCTACGTGCTTGACGGCGTACTATACAAGCGCGGGGTGTGTGCCCCGCTCCACTGATGCCTTTCGCGCTATGAGGGATGACACCTCCTATCTGAAATTCACACTGAACTCTGCGACTCCCATAAGAATCATTCTTGTCACTGTTTCTTTGATTGAAATATTTTGGTGGTCTATCTTTTGTTGTTATGGTTCCTGTTCTGATGATGTTCTTCTCTGCCTTTCTTTATTTCTAGTGAACTCCTTGCCCAGTTTTTGTTCCTTGTCCTTATTGTGTTCATCTTGCTTCTACTTGGTTTTCGGCTCACAGGTTGAAATCAGCACTTTGCTTTTCTAGAATTTGTTTCCCTGCAGTTTGCGTTCTCTGTTCTCCTTTTTAGTTGGCTATTTAATGCTCTGCACTCGGCCAGGCAGTGGAGCTCAGATCTTGGTTCTTACGGGTGAAGTTTCCTTCTCTGATTTTTCTTCTTGTTATTTGTTTTTTTGGCTCTAATCTTTTACTTGAAAAAGAGATGGAGACAAAGGATTTTGATCATAGTTTTATCTCGGCTGAGATGCTTCTAGTTTCCGTCATTCTCAAGATTAATGGCCTCTCGATTGGTCTCTTTTTCATTTAGCCATTCATTAGTGTACGTGTATGTATGACTCTCTACCTTCTGGCTGCTGTGGTGTTTAATTTCAAGAGAATTTGTCTTTTCATCTTTCGGTAGTAAAAAAAACCGTTTCCTGCTCTGATCGGACTGCACTTGGCCTACAAGTTTTCTTCTTCTCTTTTCAGCTGCCGATAGTTCTTGATTTGTTCTCTGTTCGTTTTTTGCTTTCTCTTTTATTTTTTTTTTGCTTTGGCAGTATTCAAAAGTTTCCTTTTTCAGCCCTACAGCAGATCACGGCTTAAGTCTTCAAATTAATTTCTTCTTCTCTCGGCCAGCAAACAGCCGCTAACTACAGTCCTTTTGTCCGTGTTTTGTTGTTGTAGGCTACCTCATTCTGCATGTGTGAAGCCAGCCGACTGAATTCTTGATTTAAGTTTGATGCTTCCTGTTCAGTCAAGAATGGACCTTGTCTTCTTTTGTCAGCCAAAAATACTCAGCTCTCAGTATACTTGTGTTTCTCCTTTGAGAATTGTTGGTCAAATTTGATCATTCGGCAAGCTTTATCTTCAACATTTTTATGCTCTCAAGCAAAGTTTGTGTCTGTACTTTTCTCTTGTTTGCGGATTGATTTGCTGTTTTGGCTTTTTTGTCCTTTCTTTCCAGTGAGCTTTCATCCGTTTTTCTTCATAGCTTCTATAGCTATCGGAGAAGAAATCGTGCGAATACTTTGGGGGACGTTTTTTAAAGGGCTCCATTCACCCCCCTCTGTCGCCGTTTCTGATCCAACAAAAAACTTCATTAGATTGGCTTTTGCATAGAAGACTAGGTAATGTTGGGATGATTCAACTCAAAAATCTTTTGAAACAAGACTTAGTGGTTGACTTAAAAGATGTGAAGTTTGAGAAAAATAGATTATGTAGTGCTTGCCAAGCTGGAAAGCAAGTTGCAAACTCTCATCCTTCCAAAAGTTAAACTTCAACCATCCACCTAGCTTCATAGTCAAACTCGAAGTCTTCTGAGTTCTCGGGACTTCTCTGTTCTTCGAGTACGACAATGATAACCCGATAATAATAAAGCAATATAATAAAACAAGATCTTTTGGTGGCACTTCAATCATTGTACCTTTTCTGGGGTAAACTCCCCTCTATTTATGCTCAAGTTTACAACTTAAAGATAGAAAAACATAGCCAATTACAAATTGGACTCGGACTCGATTTCTTACTAAAGCTAGACTCTGAAACTGAAAACAACTTGGACTCCTAGTTTGATTCCACAACCGGATTGAACTGACTCGTCCTCTGCACTCGATGTTTGCCAATCAAGTCTAGATTAATTCCAACAAAGAGCATTCACAAAGATTTTCATAATCTTTCAAGCCCATCTAATGTGTCTAGCTTGTGCTCAAACCTCTCAGCTCTCCTCACCCTTTCTCTCTCACTATTGAGTGTGGCCCACTTGCAGTGCCCTTCTTCCACTCCAGCCTACATGAGCACAGCCACTAGTTTTGGATGCCATGCTCATCGTTTTGAATAACACGCCCATTGTTTCGACTCTCTGCTGATAGCCCATGCCCTGCGTTGCACCTTTCCTCTGTGCAGCTCGGCCTTGTACCCACCTTTGCCTCTCGATCGCTAAGTTGGCCCTTAAGGGCTTCGATCAGCTAGCAAGTTCTGCCACGAGTGCTCAGACATGTTGGATCCGACCACCACAGCCTCCGACCACTGTGTGTCACAGGATCTTCAACCGTTTACTCAGAATCTCTGATTGCTCCACTTTGACTACTTTGTACTCGAAGCTCTTTGACCGCACTGCTCGAAAACTTCGAATGATACCACTCGAATACCGTCTGATACTTCGCTACTAGTCAAATGTCGTTCGATCTTCGTTACTATTTGTTTCTAGTTGAACATCGTCCGATCTCCGTAGCTACTCAAACATACTCATAAACCCTTTTGCAAGACAAGACAATCCTGTCAGGACATCTCTCTTTGCTCGCTGATGCATCGGGCCCATTGTTAGCAATCGTCTTCCACCTCGCACGCATGCGCCAACTCCGCCAAGTTCGTGGCTTAAGCTGCCCCCGGTTTTAGACATCACGCCCATGCATGGTTTCCCCTCTACTGCTGCCCACTCCTGCTTAACCCGTTGCCCGACGCAACAGTTCTCTTCCTCGTTGTCATCTTCTGCACCTCGCACTCCACATCGAGAGCCTGAGACCGTGCCTATAAAAATCCACCCCGACCATGCCATAGCTCTTTAGCTCGCCACTCGGTCTCTTGCGCATGATCCTTGAGCACTTTGCTCTCTGGAACGGCAAGAAAACCAAAGTCATACATGACTCCGGCGAGCACACCACCACGTGCTAGTTACTCTGGTGAGTTTCTCTCCTTCTTGACCTCATTTTATCGCGGCTTACATTTCCCTTGAGCACCCTACTCATTTGTTTGACCTTCGATGCAGTGGATCACTCAAACTAGGCCATCTCCTTCATCTCCGACCAGGACACCGCCGTAAGGTCTTTCTCTCTGGTGAGCAGTACCTTGACTCCTACCACTCGTACTTGCGCATGCATGCAAGCTCATGTGCACCTCTTTCATAGCTTCTTTGGTGTTGGACATCGTTGCCACCGCGAACCCTTCACCGCCAACAAGGTCTCCAACGCTGGCTCCTCCCACTCCTTCTCGTGAGCCCCCATCATCTTCAGTGAGCTCCTCCTCTCTCGTAGAGTACGTAAGTTGAAAAGGAGAAATCATAGTTGAAAAGAGAGCTAAGGTAATCGAAGTCCACAAGAGAACTAAAGTGACCGTAGTAAAAAAACTAGAGTAATCAAGAAGAGAACTAAATTAGTCAAACTCATAAAAGGAATTATGGTAGTCGAACACAAGAATGGAACTATAGCAGTCGAAGTCAAAGTTTGGCAGTGTTGTCGTAATCTTCCACCACTCATGTGGTTGAGATCTCTGATCACTCGTGTGGTTGAGAGATCTTCGACCGCTCACGTGGTCGAGATCTTCGACCACTCATGTATTCGAGACCTCCGACCACTTGCGTAGTCGATATCTTCGAACGCTCGTGTGGTTGTGATCTTCGACCGCCGACGTTGTCGAAATATTCGACTGCAGCCGTAGTCGAAATGTTCAACCGCTTGCATAGTCGAGACCTCTAACTGCAGTAGCCGTAATATTCGATCTCTGACCATAGTCGTAACCTCGATTGCTAACGATAGTCGTAAGTCACAAGTTACAATACCGATCTATAGTCGATAGTCGATAGCCAATAGTCATAGGCTGTGACCGATAGTCGTAAGCCATGTTCGATAGTCGTAGGCCTTGGTCGATAATCGTAATCCATGGTCAATAGTTGTAGGCCTTGGTCAGTAGTTGTAAGTCATGATCGGTAGTCGTATGTTACAGTACCCGGTTGATAGATGTACAGTACCCAGTTGATGCTCAGAAGACCCGTGTAGATGAAGATCAGTAGTACTGGCTCTATATGAACAGTACACTGGAGTTGCAGTAGGATTGACATAGTCGACGACCCGCATGGTCGAAGTGCCGTGATGGGTAGTCAGTCGTTAGGGCGACTGAGTACCATGGTGGTCCGAATGTCCAAAGTATCAAAATAGTACTCATAAGATCGGTAGCCGCAATGGTTGGTAGCGATAATGGCCGTAATATAAGATCGTAAGCTGTGATACTTGTAAGCTACAGTGATCGTAGGCTTCAGTAGTCGTAGATAGAATTGAGTAGCTAGCAACCATAGCGACCAAGGAGCTTGGGTTGTCATAAAATTGTTGAAATAATTCAAACCAAGCCAAAACACAAACACTTGTATCTTTTGCATACGAACTCTAGATTTAGTGATCTTTGTTTCTAAATTTTATAAAATCAAGATCTTTCTAAATTTAGAAAAACATTTGAGTCTTGTCTTTATTTATTTATCCCTTATTTACTTTTATCTGGATTTATTTATCGGTTAGATGACTCCATGCCAGACGTCGCCGAGAACGCATCCAAAACATTCTCTGAGCAACAGGAGCAAGGCAATTACCCCCTTTGACCATGTTGATCCTAGTATTTTAATTATTGTATATTGTTTGTAAAATCTATTATGCATGTGTGTATGTTCTGATTAAAACGGTTATATTATGGGTAATGGTAACTACGACCACTCGTATGCATTGAACCTCCTTGAAAACTTGATACCCTCATTGTTGTAACCTTTATGATATGGTTTAGACAATGTATAGTGTCAATTGGGAATACTACATTGATATATGGTCTAGATACTTAGACAAGCACTAGTTTCTACTAAGTTTGACTTTCGAACAAAATTTACAAGTGGGTATGATGGTTTCGAAAATGTTGGACCAGAGGGGGAATCTCTGTTACTTTGGTATCAAATAAAATAAAAAACCTAGTTTTTGAAGGTGGATGAGTTATATGATACACTGTCAAATGTGAGAGAGAATCTCGCACGAGAAGGAATCTCGCATATATATAGGGGGAGATTCTCACCCGGGTCAATTAAGGACCGAACGTTATTGCTGCACATCTAAGTCACACCATACGATCACATGTGCTATATGGCTCTGGTATTTAGCTGATTAAGTTGTCTAGGTCTAGCCTTACATTGTGGTAGGCACAGATGTAGTAACGGCACTCCGGTTAGGTTTGCTCGTAGGGAAACAATGGTGAATCTAAGTGAGGTCTCTGCTGAGGGGTGTATCAAAGTAAGGATTCGAATGCTCTCTTTGGGGTGTACCTAAGGGAGTTTCGACATTCTTTTGGGCTGGTGCAAGGTTAGGAGTAGATGATCTAAAGGCTATAAAATAATCAACTTTCGTCACACGCCAAAGGAAGTGTGAAGTTGCTGATAGTAACAATTGATTATATTGTATGGGTAAAGTTGTACATCTCTGTAGAGTGTTAAAAACTATTTAAATAGCCGTGCTCGCGGATATGAGCAAGCTTGGATGTAGCCACAAAGGGTATAGTTATCCTTTTCAAAAATATCCTTTTCAAAAATATTTCACTGAACATATGGGATGGCATGTACGCAACCATGTGCCATGCCCACAGGTGGGAATTGTGTAATATTCACAACCGAGGAAGGCTGCGAATGGATTTGATCTATGGTTATGGAAATTGTATAAATGTTATTTCACTATATGTCAAATACTCTTTACAATTCTTTTGCAAATTAGTACTTATAGATATTACAAATAAAATTTGCTTTATGCTAAAACTTATTATAGAGTCTTATCTCTTTGATAGCCATGCATATATGTATAATTTTATGATACACTACAAGTCTTGTTGAATACGCAATGTACTCAATCTTACTTAAATTATTGTTGATCAGAAATAATGAAGAAGGATATGTGCTAGACAACGCGTACTTTGCCCCCAAATCGGGGAGCTCGACGATAGGTTTTCTAGGGCCTAATCCCCAGTCGGTTGCCTATGAATATGGTGGCATACCATTGGATACTTTGACTTATTTATTTGTCTTTCACTGCAATTTACTCTTAACTCTGGTATTCTCTTGGACGGTCGGCCATATGATGGAAGATTATACATCGCTTATGTATTCAGCCCTTTGGCATAAATAAAAATATATACAATGTGTATGGATGTGATCTCAATATTGTGAATATGTGTACTAGCTACTGATCATAGGACTAGTACAGGAGAACACATGCAGCGGCCCACACCCTCGGGTCCCCACAGAAAACATCAGAATTGGCATCGAAAGTTTTATGAACTTCATGGACAGAACTGTGAGCACCTTGTGTCTCTCTTGAGACGAACTAGCTTTCTCTCTTTGCCATCCACAATTCCAATTCTATGTGCTACTGTCTTGTTTGCATTGCATAAAGGAGGAATAACATAAGTAGTCGCACAAACTAGGGTTTCTCCCTTCTCCTGTCAACCTTCCTCTCCTCCCTCCCTCTCGGCCACACATGGCTTCCCTTTTTCATTACACAAAACAGCTCCACTTTGCGAAGTAACTTCAGTTTGCAATGCTGAAATACCCCTCAAAGTGGCAATGCTACTCGGTGCCATATCGTTATACCCTTGTAGTCACAGGGGATTGAATTGATGACTCATTGTAAAATCCCTTGCTTTGTAACTCTTCTTATATAGTAATCATTGTTGGTTGTGCACCCATGGTTTTTTCAATAAGGGTTTTTTCATGTTAAAACATGTGTCTCATGTTTTCTGATTGTCTTTGTTAGTGGCGGACGTAGGAATTTTAGAATGGGTGTTCGAAGTTCATTTTAAAAATCCATGCTGAAGCAGTGGCGGACGCATGAATTTTAGAATGGGTGTTCGAAGTTCATTTTAAGAATCCATGCTGAAGCATCAAGACACGGTGAATTTGACAGTTTTCTCTTCTGCCTCCACATGTAGGATTCTTTCCACTAATACACCCACATTCCAGATGTTTTTGTTTTCTTGCAAGTTGCAACCAATTTTACCCAAATGTTCGACATGGAACTAAACTGCTTACTGAGTATTGACCCCAATCATAACGTCAATATGATCTCATGTTTCAGACATATTATAGAATTGTTAGCCAGCACTAAGCAGTAAGCAAATGTACCTAAATTAATTCAAGAATAGCAGCATGGATAGAGTGTGAGTAAGTGGCTAACCGTCTTGAGCTCTCCCTTGCCGTAATGTCCCATAGACTGAAACCTCCTTCCAGCTGACACCAGCCGCTTGCCACATGCTACGCTATGTAAAGCAAACAGCAAGGAACACAACCTTCAATCAAGAAACCATGGTGCATGAAACACAACTGTTGACAATATACAGATGCAATTCATGCATGATTTGGCACTCCCCGTTAGGTAGGGCTCCATTGACGGCAGCTGCTTGGCAAGGCTATTTGATGTCGATGTGTCAGCCATCTCCCATGCCCTTGCAAGATTCAGTAGCAGATCGCCCACTTCTTGGCCACACTATGTCTCGGCAAAGAAACAACAACATGAATGATGCAAGTACGTGGTTGTAGTAAAATCAACTTATATTACATCTAATCACTGAACACTGAATTCCTTACTCCAGGCGAAGGTCACACCGCTGGAGGGCGGAGGCGTGGTCGCCGACTCGCCGGTCATGCCGGAGGGCGGAGCGGATGGCCGGAGCGGAGGGTGGAGTGGACGGCCGGAGCGGAGGATGGAGGGCCCAGATCTGGCGATCGCGGTGCCGGCGGAGGGCTGGAACGGAGCGGAGGGCCGGCGCGGCGCGGCGTGGAGGCGGAGCGGAGGGGCGGCGCCTGGCGCGGCACGGAGGCGGAGCGGAGGGGCGGTGCCTGGCGTGGCACGGAGGCGGAGCGGAGGGGCGGCGCGGAGGCGGAGCGGAGGGGCAGGGCCTGGCGCGGCACATAGGTGGAACGGAGGGGCGGCGCCTGGCGCGGCACGGAGGCGGAGCAGAGGGGCGGCGCGAAGCGGAGCTTTGGAGGACGCGGGGTCACTCTGCTGCACGACTAGGGTTAGGGACGCAGGCGCGAGTTGGGAGTGTCGGGCCGGCCGGTTGGGCCGCACGCAGGCGCGAGCTGCCCAGCTAGGCCGCACGGCGCACGCAGGCGCGAGTTGGAGCGTCGGGCCGGCCGAATAGTGGCGGCCTGGAGGCTGAAATTACTGATTTTGACTCAATTATATATGTATATATGTATAATACCTCATATATACTAGGTTTTTTGTCAAAAAATTTAGGTGTTCAGCTGAACACCCATGAACCACTGTAGATCCGCCCCTGCTTTGTTATTTGCTTTGTTATTTTCTAACAAGGTCTGGTGGGGTGGTCTCCACTCCATCAAACTTGGATGAGGATAACATCCTCGAGTCCTTGACTACTACTAATAGCTGGTTCTTGCAGGCATCTGATCTGACCGACGAATTATGTAGCATATCTTCTGCTTATGCTTGCTATGAACTACGAACCAAAGAAAGCTAGATGACTAGCTATGCTCATTGTTTATTTTGTCATTCTGTGAAATACAAACGTTAAACTGCTTAGCTAGAGTGATATTTGTAAAGTCTGAATGATCTCGTTGGGTCGGCCCCCACTTCAATTCAATTTCTTTGTGTTCTGTTTGTAAATTTTTCATGCTGGTGTAATGTTCTCTGAAGTAAGTATGGATATCCTTGTGTCATTTCAATCAAATTTACAAAGATAAGTGCGGTACTACACAAAAGAGAAGAAGAAGAAATTCAAACATGCAGTACATGATTGTGATCCATAAATTCGTGGCAGCTTAACTTGTTGAACACTAAGTCATACATATCAGGATAATAATGTTAAACTGCCAACAATAAACCGAACTAAATTTTCCGCTCCTGATTCTGCACACGTCTGCTTATGGTTAGTACTACTCTTATTCACCAACTTATCCACCAACCTTTTCAAGCATGATATCTTGGGTCAAAATCAAACATAGATCAGACTAGTTTTGGAGGTGAAAAATTTGGTACAGAGTGTTCTAGTAAGAGAAGAAGAAACATTCAGGCATTAGTTGCACCAAACCATTCACGAAATTAGTCATCCCGATATGCAAACTATACCAAAAGAGAAGTTGCCAAACTTTTCTCAAATTTACTAATTACTTCAAGCAAACTTAAACTCTGAAAAAGATTCGTACAACTAGGATGCCCATGACTGCTCGAAACAGAATGCTACGAGAATGGGAAATGAAAGAAGATGTCAAAAAAATAAACCTGGCTTTCCATCTGACTGCAGAGCTATAAAGTCCTCTTATCAATTTTATATAGTCCCATTGTGGAGTTGGAAACTTGGAATGTCTCAACAACAACGCAAAAAGAATGGTTCTGTGATTCAAATGCAAAGATTCTCCTAAATTAGCATGTGCTGATACTATGTTTCTTTCATTTGTATAATCTATGTATTAGCAGAGAAGACCGGTAATCTTGGGTTGAAACCAAACAATTTTCACTAGAACACATTCATTGTATATGTTGTTGTTCATTGGCACATGCTCTTTGTTTGCATATGTACAAAAAATTCTAAATAAATAAAAGAACTTGGATGGTAAACTTGACATGACCAAACCTGTGCAACTCTTCCATTTTCCCTCGAGTCTGTCCATATAGAAAGTCACTAGATCATTCTTTAATGAAGTGAATCCTTTTTTCTATACGTACTTCGTCAATCGTCATCACAATTAACTTGATGCAAAAGGGATCTATATTCTGTTCAAATGGGCGTTGTTTCTTTAGTTAAAAAACAGAGAGATATGGATGGAGTCAGTATGACCAAGAAGGCAATAACAACTCGTTAATAGCTTTGACTAGCTATGTGGTTCGTCTTCTTCTTATTGGAGTTCCTTATCTGAAGAACCGTATGTATTGCAAATTAAAGCCTACCACGTGTCTCAACCTCCAAATTGAAAGGATGCATCATCAGACTTAATGCATTCAGAATCACTACATTGCAAGACGATTTACGTTATGAATCCGAGGGCAAAAACTTCACTGCAGGATTTTTCTGCCTTGGTAAAGCCATATTAGGCGACAAGTTTGACCTTAAATTTTCCTGCATTGGCAAAGCCAATAGCATGCACCTACCAAAGGACAGCGAGTCAGCGACATCACTCTTCTGAACGCCAATATGCATGATGACATTGCAGAGATGGCACGCAGCCTCGAGTGTAGAGCAGGACAATTCTTGAGAAGAATCGACCTACCGAGTCGCGACCAGGTCGACATCAACAACAATAACTAGTATAGCAGTGCATGCATACTCTCGCGCCAATACTAGTATAGCAGTATCATTTTGAGCAGCGAAGGCGACTCTTAGCAACTCCCCGTAGGTTCACCAACTTATCGCGTGCCGCCTTTGCTCTGCATGCCTGCGCTATATAAGCTAGCTGTGTCGCAGTTTGGTATCAGCTGAGCGGCAAAGCCTGAGCAGATCGGAGCAGAGAAGCACAGAGCTAGCTAGAGATCAGAGAGGAAGGCTAGCTCAAAGGCAGCTCTTCCATTGCAGATCCATCACCTCCAAGAACCGTTCGCCTCACAGCTCGGCGGCGAAAGACATGGACGCCGGTGACGCCATGGAGAGGGGCGAGCGCGCGCCGCTCCTGCCGCCGGAGGTAATCGTCGTGATCGAGCTCTCATCTCATTCTCTCGCTCCCCCGGCCCCATGGTGCAAATCACTCATCAAGTATGTTTAGAATGATCGATCAGTGTCGAGTTCAGCAATGATGCATTGTTGACCTATTGACATTGTTTATGCGAATTCCTCAACCGGCCGATGGAAATGGCAGCTGGCAGGAATGATCGTGAGATGGAAATTGAAATGCTAAACTCTTCAGTATATGTGCGTATGCTTGGTGAACATAAATCGTTTATGTCATTTGGCTTGAGTGTCCATTTTTTTATTACTTTATCAAATCTAGGTCACATAGAGGCATGATGCATGTAGACATGAAATCGAATGCAACCTTTCTCAAGGAAGAGAACAGTTGCGATTACGATGAGGGAGTTGGTACCGTACTAGCAGCAACATTAGGCTAAGTTAAACAAGATAGAAGAGGAATATATATACTTCCTAAAACGATTAAATCTTTTCTAGATACATTTCTAGATACATCAACGTTGAGTTTTAAACATGAGGTTTTTACAAAGAATTGAATTTCCAACAACCGGTCGGCATTAGGAAAAAGCAAGAATACATGTGCATCCACATCACAAGTTAGCCACTGTTTCGTCTTGCCTTCTGCCCGAAGTTTAATAATAGGACCCTTTCTTTCCTTCTCGTACAAACACAAGCGCTAATGCAAATAACATCACATCATACTTGTGCATCATATACTCATAACTTCAATACGCACGCATTAAAATATGTGGCTTCTTCCCTCCATTACTCTTAATAAGAAAGCAGATTCGTCTTGCTGACAAATTCGGCAATTGTTTTATCTCCATCAATTACAGAGTCACGGGATAAAGATTCAAGAGGAGAGCCTGGAAGCGCCCCTCATCAAGAAGAGTAAAAAGGGCACTGGTAGCAAGGCACCATTAGTAGTTCTAGGTGAGTTCCATGCATGTTTGAAAGATTTAATCTAGAAATGTATTTGTGGCTGAAGGAAATAGTATCTCCTAGATAGCGTTACATACTAATGTCAAAAAATAAGTACAAGAACATTGTAAATTACCAACGATGACTTCGACATGGTGCAGGGTTCCAGTGCCTGGAGAGCACGGCGTTCAATGGCATCTCGACGAACCTGGTGGTGTACCTGGAGACCGTCCTCCATGGCAGCAACCTCGCGAGCGCCTCCAACGTCACGACGTGGTACGGCACGAGCTACCTCACTCCGATCTTCGGCGCCATCGTCGCCGACACCTTCTGGGGCAACTACAACACCATCCTCATCTCCCTCGCCGTCTACCTCCTCGGGATGATGCTAGTCACCTTCTCTGCCTTCTTGCCGACCACGGCGGCCGGCACCGGCGCGTCATCCGTGCTGAGCACACAGAGCTTGGCGTTCCTCGGGCTGTACCTGGTGGCCGTCGGCAGCGGTGGGGTGCGGTCGTCTCTGCTGCCGTTCGGAGCGGAGCAGTTCGATGAGGGGAGCGCGGCGGGCCGGGAGGGCAAGGCGTCCTTCTTCAGCTGGTTCTACCTCTGTGTCGACTTCGGCCCCATCGTCTCCGGCGTGTTCCTCGTCTGGATCCAGCAGAACGTCAGCTGGGGCCTCGGCTTCGGCATCTCCACCGCCTGCATCGCGCTCGCAATGGCCACCTTCGTTCTCGCCACGCCCATGTACAAGCGCCGTCTCCCGGCCGGCACGCCGCTCAAGAGCCTCTGCCAGGTCGTCGTCGCCGCTTGCAGGAAGGTCAGCCTCAGGCTGCCCGCCGACGCCGACCTCCTTTACGAGGCCAGCGACAAGATGCATGGCTCTGAATCCCAGCCCGCTAAGATCGCTCACACCGACCAGTTCAGGTTTCTTGACAAGGCGGCGATCATCTCGAAGTCGGACTTGGATGAGGTGATGCTGGAGCCGGGCTTGGTGGCGGCAAGCTTGCCGTCGTGGAAGCTCTGCACAGTGACACAGGTGGAGGAGCTCAAGATCCTGCTGCGGCTGCTGCCCATCTGGGCGACCAGCATCATCGTCTCCGCCGCGTATGTTGTAAATAATCTTGTTTTAGAGTCATGTGCAAAATTTGGGTGTAATCGGAGTCGAATTGCAGCCGCAATTCAAAGTCGTAGTTGGAAACCGAGTCGAAGTCGTATAAGACTCGGAGTCGGAGTAGGTTTGAGAACCCGTGTTGAAGTAGGACAGCCGGGTATAAAAAGAGGCCTAGAGCCATGTATTCGATGTACCAAGCCATTGAGAAAAGACCAAAAAGAGGGAGAAACACAGAGTATTGTTTTGTCGTGTGTTTGCGCAAGACGTGGTCGGAAGGACTCACGATCACCGCAAGCGTAGTCGGGAGGCGCTACGACCACGGCAAAGGAACAGTGTTTTTATGACTACGGCTAAGGAGCGAACAACGTGGTCGTAAGGAGTCGAAGGTGGTCGTAACGAGCTACGACTACACCGGGAAGGCCAGAAGTGAACGTAGTCGAAAGGGTGTTCGACTACGGTGAACAGTGATCGCCAGCATCACTGCGTGATCGTAGAAAGTTTCGATCACGGTATCTCGAGCGGCTGAAGGAAGGCAGCGGCAGCGATATCGCGGAGCGGTCGTAAACGACTCTAACCGGTCGTAAAAGGTCCTGGGAGGTCGTAAGACCCCCTACAACAGTTGGTATCAGAGCCTGGTGAACCATGGCGGAGGTTTCAAAGGTGAAGGAAAGCGTGTCGCTGCAGTACCCGATCCTCAGTTCGGACAATTACCCGATCTGGGCGATGAAGATGAAGGTCAACATGATCGCACAGGGAGTCTGGGGTCCAGTTGAACCAAAGGAGAAAGACAAAGTCGTTGATGAACGACTCGACAAGATGGCGATGGCGGCGATCTATCAAGCCGTGCCCGACTCGATGATGCGGCAGCTGATCGGTAAGGAGACGGCGAGAGACGTCTGGACTACTCTGCAGATAATGCACCAAGGAGTAGATCGAGTGAAGGAAGTTCAACTTCAAACTTTACGCAGTGAGTTTGAATCTTTGAAGATGGGAAGAGACCAGACTGTGGAAGAATTCTCTGGGAAGTTTAATGAAGTCGTAAACGAGATCAAATCTCTCGGCGACGACTTGAAAGATGAGGTGGCGGTAAAGAAGTATCTACGAGTACTGCCGGAGAAGTTTCTCCCGGTCGTAACTACGATCACGTACTCACAAGACCTCTCGAAGATGAAGGTCGAGGAGGTAACTGGGGCGCTCAGAGCACACGAGCAGCTTCTGAAGAGTTACCAAACCGACAATGAAGGAAAAGGGCCTTACAACCAACAAGCGTTGTTTGTAAAGGATGACACGAGAAACCGAGGAGAATCGTCATCAAGGGGCGGTCGTGGACGTGGTCGTGGCCGCGGCGCGTCTCATGGGCGAGGACAAGGACGAGGCTATGGCCAGAGTGGCCGTAGAAGAGGTGATCGAGGAGGTCGTGGTGGTCGTGGAGATGGAAATCATCAGACGGACAAATCTGACATCCAGTGCTACACTTGCGAGAAATTCGGACATTACGCTGCCGAATGTCGGAGCCACATCCAGTGCCATAACTGCAAGAAGTATGGTCACTATGCTGCGAATTGCCGGAGTAAGAAGAAAGTAGAGGAAGCAAACCTGGCTCAAACGGATGAGCACAAAGAGCCGACATTGCTGTTGTCGCTCTGCACTGCAGACGAACCGACAATGGTTCTATTAAACGAGGAGAAAGTGTTTCTGAGTCTGTTGGAGAAAGCAGAGCAGACTCAAGAGCGGACGGCAGACTGGTATCTCGACAACGGAGCCAGCAACCACATGACGGGTACGTACTCGATGTTTTACGAATTAAATAAGAATGTGCTTGGAAGAGTACAGTTCGGAGACGGCTCGACCATTCAGATAAAAGGGAGAGGCACGATCCTGATGCAGTGCAAGGATGGAAGCCAGAGGAGATTGTCGAATGTATACTACATTCCAAGTCTACGAAGCAACATTATAAGCCTTGGACAATTGACTGAAGAAGGTTGTCGGATTGAACTCAAAGACACCTATCTGAAGATGTACGACCACACTGAGCGAATGCTGATGAAAGTACAGAGAATGGTAAACCGTCTGTACAAAATTCAAATTGAAGCTTGCAAGCCGAAGTGTATGAAGACTACAACCGATGACGCGGCCTGGCTATGGCACGCAAGATTCGGACATCTGAACTTCCAGAGTCTCAACACGATGGCCGAAAAGGAGATGGTGGTCGGATTACCGTCTATCGACCACCCGGAGCAAGTCTGCAAAGGCTGTCTGGTGGCAAAACAAACTCGTAGCGGTTTTCCACAGCAGACGAGTTTCAGAGCTTCGCAACCACTCGAATTAGTTCACGTAGATCTGTGCGGACCAATCACACCTCGCACAGATGCCGGAAATCAATACTTCATGTTGATCGTAGACGACTACTCCAGAGCCATGTGGGTGTACATGCAGAAGAGCAAGGACGAGGCAAAGTCGAACTTTCAGAAGTTCATAACTCTTGTCGAAAACGAAGTCGATAAAAAGGTGAAGTCGGTCAGATCAGACCAAGGAGGAGAATTCCTCGCAAAAGAGTTCGACTCGATTTGTGAAGAGAAGGGTATTGCAAAATTCTTCACGGCTCCGTATTCACCTCAACAAAACGGAGTCGTAGAAAGAAGAAACCGGACCGTGGTCGAAACGGCTAGAAGTCTGTTGAAGAGCCGATTCCTGCCCGGGAGGCTTTGGGCAGAAGCAGTACGACATGCTGTCTATCTGCTAAATCGTGCGACCACGCGATCACTGGATGGAGTCACTCCATATGAACAGTGGTCGGGAAGAAAACCCAATGTCGAGCATCTAAGGGTCTTCGGATGCTTAGCCCATGTGAAGCCATCCACTTATCTCAAGAAGTTAGACGACCAGAGCAGACGGATGATTTATCTTGGCTCGGAACCAGGCACCAAGGCGTACAGGTGCTATGATCCGGTCGAAAAGAAGATTCATGTGAGCAGAGACGTGGTCTTCGAAGAGAACAAACATTGGGAGTGGGAAGAACACGAGGACATTGAGAAAGACATTTCGAAGTGGGTAACCTTCGAAGTCGAAGAAGTCGATGCTGACAATACGGAAGAAGCTACGACCACATCTCAAAGCCAAAATTCGACCGGTGCTGATGATCAGGAAGTCTCACAAAATGAAGAAGAGTCTGATGAAGAAGATTCGAGCGATAGAATACCGAAGACGAGAAGCATAAGTGAGATTTATGCACAAACTGAACCAGTGCAGTCTGAAGAGCTACTGCTTTACACGACTGCAGAAGAACCTGGAAGCTATGAAGAAGCAAAGGGAGATGCATACTGGAGAGCAGCTATGCAGGAAGAGCTGAAGTCGATTGAAGAGAATGACACATGGGAACTCACCGATTTGCCAAAGGGTCATCGAGCAATCGGTTTAAAGTGGATCTTCAAGGTAAAGAAGGATTCCAAGGGAGAAGTCGTAAAACACAAAGCACGACTTGTGGCGAGAGGGTATGTTCAAAAACAAGGCATCGACTACGAAGAAGTCTTTGCCCCAGTAGCTCGTATGGAGACTATACGACTACTTCTTGCATTGGCAGCAAACGGTGGATGGGAGATTCACCACATGGATGTGAAAACGGCGTTCTTGAACGGAGACATTAAGGAGGAGGTTTATGTCTCTCAACCACCGGGGTTTCAATCCAAGGAGCAAGCCGAGAAAGTCTTGAAGCTGAACAAAGCTCTCTACGGACTTAAGCAAGCACCACGAGCATGGAATTTGAAGCTTGACAAAAGTCTAACGGCACTCGAGTTCAGAAGAAGCAACTCTGAACATGCTGTGTACACGAGGGGAGATGCGAAGAACAGACTGATCGTGGGCGTTTACGTGGACGACTTGATCATTACGGGATCGAGTTCGAAGGAGATTATGAGGTTTAAAGAAGAGATGAAGAGGCTGTTTAAAATGATCGATTTGAGACTTCTGTGCTACTACCTCGGCATTGAAGTAAATCAAACCGACAATGGCATAACACTTTGTCAGTCGGGATATGCTCGAAAGATTCTGAAGAAGTCGGGTATGGAAGAGTGCAATCCATGTCAAACCCCAATGGAGAATCATCTGAAGTTGAGCAAGACAGGCCCAGGATCACCAGTTGATGCCACGACTTATAGGAGCATTGTCGGAAGTCTACGGTATCTGGTGCACACCCGACCAGACATCTTGTTTACGGTCGGATACGTAAGTCGTTTCATGGAGAAACCGACTCTGGAGCATATGAATGCCGTGAAGCACATCCTGAGATACATCAAAGGTACTTTGAATCTCGGGATTCAGTACAAGAGAGGAGGTGGAAAGTCGTTGCAGCTGACGGGCTACAGTGATAGCGACATGGCGGGAGATGTCGACGATCGAAAGAGCACGACAGGCATAATGTTTGTGTTTGGGGAGAGTCCGATCAGCTGGCAATCTCAGAAGCAAAAGGTGGTTGCATTATCTTCATGTGAAGCCGAGTACATCGCAGCGAGCGCAGCATCTTGCCAGGGAGTCTGGCTCGCTCGACTGTTGAGTGAATTGTCAGATGAAGAAATTCAGAAGGTGACGCTCAGGGTTGATAACAAATCTGCAATATCGCTGAGCAAGAATCCGGTTCTACATGATAGAAGCAAACACATAGACACAAGATATCATTATATCAGAGATTGTGTCGAAGAAGGGAAGATTGAAATCGACTACATCAGAACCGAAGAACAGAAAGCAGACATATTGACAAAGTCGCTGGGACGGATAAAGTTTTCAGAGATGAGGAAGAAAATTGGCATGATCGAAGTCGAAAAACAAGATTAGGGAGAGAATGTTGTAAATAATCTTGTTTTAGAGTCATGTGCAAAATTTGGGTGTAATCGGAGTCGAATTGCAGCCGCAATTCAAAGTCGTAGTTGGAAACCGAGTCGAAGTCGTATAAGACTCGGAGTCGGAGTAGGTTTGAGAACCCGTGTTGAAGTAGGACAGCCGGGTATAAAAAGAGGCCTAGAGCCATGTATTCGATGTACCAAGCCATTGAGAAAAGACCAAAAAGAGGGAGAAACACAGAGTATTGTTTTGTCGTGTGTTTGCGCAAGACGTGGTCGGAAGGACTCACGATCACCGCAAGCGTAGTCGGGAGGCGCTACGACCACGGCAAAGGAACAGTGTTTTTACGACTACGGCTAAGGAGCGAACAACGTGGTCGTAAGGAGTCGAAGGTGGTCGTAACGAGCTACGACTACACCGGGAAGGCCAGAAGTAAACGTAGTCGAAAGGGTGTTCGACTACGGTGAACAGTGATCGCCAGCATCACTGCGTGATCGTAGAAAGTTTCGATCACGGTATCTCGAGCGGCTGAAGGAAGGCAGCGGCAGCGATATCGCGGAGCGGTCGTAAACGACTCTAACCGGTCGTAAAAGGTCCTGGGAGGTCGTAAGACCCCCTACAACAGCGTACTCGCAAATGAACACCACCTTCATCCAGCAAGGCACCGCCATGGACATGGCCATCCTCTCGGTGCCGGTACCAGCGGCGTCGCTGGGCTCGTTCGAGGTGATCTGCGTCCTCACCTGGGTGCTCCTCTACAGCAAGGTGATCGTGCCGACATTCTCCTCCCTTAGCGTTGGGAGCGGCGGCGAGCCATCGCAACTGCAGCGGATGGGCGATGAGGCGGCTCGAAGGCGCAGCGCGCGGAGAGGCGATCGGCATCGCGTGGCAGCTGCCGCAGTACTTCCTCCTGGCCGGCGCGGAGGTGTTCTGCTACATCGCGCAGCTGGAGTTCTTCTACGGCGAGGCGCCGGACACCATGAAGAGCACGTGCACGTCGCTCGCGCTGCTCACCATCGCGCTGGGCAGCACATGAGCTCGCTCATCTACGCCGTGGTGGCCGCGCTCACGGCGACAGCGGACAGCCCAGGGTGGATCTCCGACGACCTCAATCAAGGCCACCTCCACTACTTCTTCTGGGCCATGGCCGCCTTGTGCACACTCAATTTCGTTGTTTACAGCGCATTCGCCAAGAACTACAAGCTCAAGACGATCGTCTCCTGATGGTCTGACGCTTAGCTTCTCCTCGACACCTGAGATTCTTTCTCTTTTTTTTTTGGAATTCGTCAGGGCTTGAAGATTCGATCACATTGCACAATTGCCAATTGGTGATTGGGACAAGTACTTTACACTTGAAAACAAAATTTTAAATTGTTGTCTGCACGCATATAAATTTGGATATACAGTGAAAAACTTAGATGTAGATGTTAATGTTACCATGCAAACTCCCCCTATACAAACGTGCCTTTGATGTTACGTTGTGGTGTGGATCAAGCAGGGTGGTAATCGCCAACCAGATCGATCCCTTGGAAACAAATTGTGAATACTCCCTTCGTTTCGTTATATGTGGGGACCCCGGGACGCGGTAGCAGCCGCAGTTATTGTATGTGTTCTGTACTAGTTCTATGATAAGTGTTAGTACACATATTCACATCATTAAAATCACACACATAAACATTATACATAAGTAGCTTATAACAAAAAGCATGATATATAAGCGAAGCATACAAGAGTACATATACATAAGGCCGACCAGCCAAATAAACATCAGAGTCTTCAACAAAATGCAGCAGAAGTCTAATAACAAAACTGTCGAATGATTTGCCATCATAACCTGCAGGCAGCAGATTGGAGTCCAACCCTAGAAAGACCCCTCGTCAAATTCCCCAGGGCTAGGGGCGAAATATGCATCGTTGGGCACATAATCTTCATTCTCTGATCAACAACAGTTTAAGTAAGGTTGAGTATATTGTGTACTCAGCAAGACTTGTAGTGTATCATAAAATTTTAAATATATGCAAGGCTGTCAAAAGATGAGGCTTTATACTAAGTTATTTTCAGCATAAAGCATATTTTATTTTCCAATATTGATAAGTAACAATTTGCAAACTGAATTGTAAAGAGCATTTGACAAGTAATAAAAGATATGGATGGAGTCAATTTGACACATAATAAAATAACCTTTATATAACTTTGATAACAATAGATCAAAATCATTTATAGCCTTCCTTGGCTGTGAGCACATCCATTCGCAGCCCTTCTTAATTGGCTGTGATCATCACACAAATCCTACCCATAGGCATGGCACACGGAAGACGCGTACATGCCATTCCATATGCTCAGTGAAACAGTTTGAAAAGAAAATTTATACCCTTTGTAGCTACATCCAAGCTTGCTTATGACCATATGCATGGCTATTTAAATAGTTTTTAACACTCTGTAGAGATTGTACAACTTTATCCACATGAGATAATCAAATGTACTATCGGCCATTACACGCTTTCTTGGGCATGCGACGATAGTGATTATCATAAAGCCTTTTGGTCATCTAGTCCTAACATTGCACCAGCCTAATGAATGGATAAGCCCTCACTTGAGTATGCCAAGTGAGCTGCATGACAGACCCTCACCTCAGCAAATTCCATCTCTGTGGTGAGGCATTCACCGTTGTATTAGCGGGCCTCGGTCCCAACACCTTGGTGAAGGGAGCCCCTATGAGCCAGACCGTTCTGCGGAATGCCCTGACTACTTCTGCACCTACCACAGTGCAAGCTTAGACATAGACAACTTAATCAATTAAATGCCAGAGCCCATATAGCACATGTGGTTGTACGGTGTGACTTACACGTGAGGCAATAGCGTTCGGTCCTTAATTAACCCAGGCAAGAGTCTTCCCCTATCTATATGCGAGGTTCCGTCTCACATTCAATAGTTTACCATATAACTCACCCGCATCCAACAGCAATGTTTTTCATTTTGTTTTACACCAAACTAGCAGAGCCCATGCATAAACTTTTGGACCAACATTTTGAAACCATCAAGCCCACGTATAAACTTGTTTGAGAGTTCAAACTTAGTAGAAACTAGTGCTTGGCTAAGCATCTAGACCATCTATCCTTATATTATTCCCAGTTTGATAGTATAAATTGTCTAAGCCATGTCCTAGAGGTTACAACAGTGAGGGTATTAAATTTGCAAGGAAGGTTCAATGCATTCGAGTGGTCGTAACTATCATTACCCACAGTATAGCAAATTTTACTAAACATACACTCATGCATAATAGATTTTGCAACCAATACACAATAATTGAAATAGTGGGATCAACATGGTCAAAGGGGGTGCTTGCCTTCTCTTATTACTTAGAGAATGTTTCCGATGCATACTCAGCGTCGTCTAGCATAGAGTCATCTATCCGATAAAACCCAAATAAATGCAAATAAGAGCCAAATAAATAGTGGCAAGACTTAAATATTTTTGTAAATCCAGGAAGATCATGATTTTAGAAGAATTTAGAAACAAAGGTCACTAAATTTGGAGTTCATATGCAAAAGTTATATGTGTTTGAGTTTTCGCTTGATTTGAATTATTTCTTCTCGGTGAGTACAGTACTCTTTAAGACTACTAACGTTCTTCGACCACTATGGTGTTCTACTGACTTCCAACATTTCAGCCTCTACTCAATTCTATGTACGACTACTTAAGCCTACGATTGCTGCAGCATACGACCACTATAGCTTACAATCTTATCTTATGACCACTATAACTACTGATCACTGTGGCTACCGACATTATGAGTACGACTAATGACTACTTCGATACTTCAGATGTTCCGACCGCTATGGTACTTGGTCGCCCTGACTACCGACTATCGATCACTGTTAGACCATGTGGATGGTTATGACTTCTATGATGATGAATAATTGACATTTGGATTGCTTTGGAATTTGCTTTGTGAAATTTTCGGTCGTAGTTGAAGATTTCAAGTTCGAGTCATTTTGGTCTTCTCAGAGTGGTTTTGCTCCAGTCCGAGTGGTTTTGATTGGCTCCAAGTGGTTTCGATCGGGTCCGAGTGGTATCAAATGATGTTTGAGTGCTATCGAAGTATCGGATGACGTTCGAGTACCATTGTTATATCGGATGGCACTTGAGTGCCATCGGAGTATCGAACGGTGGTCGAGTGGCATCAGAGGTCAGACAGTAGTTCGATCGGCCTTGTAATGGATGGTCTGAACGACAGACATTAACCATGGCACACTTTGATCACATCCAGCTTCGACCACAGTATTTCGACCATGGCTTCGACCATTGCAGGTAATTGTAGATTTCGACCTTGAACAGTAAATCGGTTGTAAGCCACATTTAACCGGTCATAAGCAACAATGAACCATCATAGCTATAGTACTTTTCCATGGTCGTAGCTACAGCACCTGGTCGATACTTGATAGTCATAGACTTTACTAGTCAGTACTCAATAGTCGTAGACTTTACAGGTTAATACTTGATAGTCGTAGAAATCACTGGTCGGTACTCGATAGTCATAGACTTTACTAGTCAGTACTCAATAGTTGTAGACTTTACCAGTCAGTACTCGATAGTCATAAACTTTATTGGTTGGTACTCGATAGTCAAAGGTTTTGCAGTCTGTTTTCATAGTCATAGATTTTGCAATACTTTATCATAGTGATAGACTATGCAGACTATTGTCGTAGTCGTAGGCTTGGCTTTCCTTTGCGATCAGTTGCCCTAGGTTTCACAGTGTGTACTCGTAGACTTTAATGGTGCGATTACTAGTTGATGGTTGTAGTCATAGACTGGGTGTGCTCGATGCCTGTGATTCTCGAGTGTTCAGAGCCATGGTAATTCCTGAATACTTGTTATTTTTGAGTACTTGTTCAGCTAGTGGATGTAATGAGTGGTTTGAAGTTGGTGTTTTGGATAACGATGGAATTGGTAGTCATAATGAGTAGTCTGAGGGTGGTTTCTAGATAGTGATGGAATTCATAGTCGTGGATGGCCTGGTTGGTGTTGAGTGATGGTTAAAGGTGTGCTTTGAGTATGTGTATTGATGACGGTCAAGTTGAGAAGAACTTCTATCAGGAAAAGTTCTTTGCTATTTGCATGTGCAGCTTGGTGTGAAGGTAGTCATGGTCGGTGATGAAGAGGGCTAGGGCTAGGATGGGGAGATCTGAGGTCCATATAGTCAAGGATGTCACGCGAGATGGTTGGGCTCACGCTAGAGCACATGAAGATCAAAGGTGGTAATTCGTGGAGAGCTACAGGCGGCGCGGTCCCAGAGGCTTTGACACGGGAGGTGATGATGCATGGAGAAGCTATAGGAGGTACGATTTGGAGGCTTCAACACGAAAGTTGATGAGGCGTGATGAAGATACAGGTGGTACGGTCTTGGAGGCTTCGTCACGTGTTGAGTTAGGAGTTGTGGAGGGAGCCCATCACTGGAAGAGGTAGGGATTGGTTAAAACCCGTGTTCAAAAAGGTTTCGGGTTGCTTGATTTGAGGAAGAGATATGATTTTGTGTTCATGTTTGAGTCGAACACGGTTTAGGGTTCTACCATATAAAAGCAGGTAGAGGCTAAGAGTTTTAGCCGTGGCTTTGAGGAAGCTTTGTGTGCTAGAGTTTTTAGGGGTGCTGTGAGGGCACTTTGTAGCCATAAAACAAGATCCGGAAATAATAAATCAGATCTATTCCAAGAAAAGTTAGTCAGTGTCAGTGACATGTTTTTTGAGCATCGTTTTTCCTATGACCTCGGTGGTGGTGTGTGTAACAGCCCAGCTGTTTATTTAAAAAATTTCAAAAAAAATTAATTAATTAATTTAATTTAAAATAAAATAAGTGTTCTTTGGTTGCTTAAATTTCTGAGATTTTATTTGCTTGTTTTTAGCTTTTAAAAAGGCTTTTAAAAAAGTAATTTAACTAAAAATATAAAATTATTATTAAATAAAAGGATATTTTGAAGTTTTGTAAAAGTATCATTTCAAATTATGTATTTAAAAGCAATTGGCTTTTATTTGGATTTTCTGTGTTTTTCTGGGATTTATTTGGATTTTTCTGGAGTTTATTTCAAAGCCTAAAGTAAAAAAACTCATTTTACGCATTTTTATTAAGACAAAAAGAATTTATTTTTACTTTTTCTAAGTTATCCTTGAATTATAGTATTTTTGGGAATTTTCTAGATTTTAAAAATCAATTTTGAGAGCTAAAAAGTATTTTTGTAAAGATTAAAAAATCAAATTTAAGTTAAAAATACTTTTCCTAAGTCTAAAATAGCTCCAGGAATATTTTGCGAATTTTCTGGAATTTTCAGGCATTAATTATTATTTTCTAAGTATTTATAATGTTTCTAGTATTTTCTGAAAAGTAATCCGAAAATAAAAATCAATTTAATCCTAGGCTGCCACGTGTTGCTCTCAGATTAAATCCATCCCTTCACTTGATCTAATCCTGGCCATCCATAGTCACTTACCCCTTCATTCAATCCAAATGCCTTGATTCTTTCACTTGCCACGTGTCACCAATCCGACGGCTCGTACCCCTTCAGTTCCCCTCTCTCTCACCGACGCATGGACCCCACATGGCATATGTTTCTTCTACCTCACCTTCTTCCTCCTCTAGCCCTCTCTCTCCTCCATTAGAGCCGAATTAGAGCTTTTAAATGCAACTGTTTCTTCCTCTTTTAATCCACGAGCAAGTGCGCAATGAAAGCCCCTAATCACCCCTCTCTAATACCAGCCGTTTCCCGTCCTTTAACCCTCTCTAAAACTGCCGGCTGCTCCTCTTATTTCTGCACCTATAAATCCTACTCCCATGCGCGGTTTTCTTCCCTTCGGTCTCCCCACTCCCCACCGCGCCTCCTCCACCTTTCGGCCACTGCCCCCGACCGCCGGAGCCGCCACCCGTGCTGCCAAAAGACGCCGCCGCCGAAACTCTCTCTCTCTCTCCTACGCGCGCGCCGCCGCCGCCTTCTCCGGCCATCTCCCAAGCCGCCGCTGGTAAGAGCCGCACCCCTTCGGTCTCCCCTTCCCGCTCCGCCCCTCTATTCCCTCCCTAGGTCCTCCATTCTCCATGACCGCAACCTCTCTATATGCTTCGGTTGTTTTCATCAAAGAATAGCATCTTCTTTGCTTTTTCTTTCCTTTGTGATGGTTCTTTGTCACAAAAGAATAGATGCTCACTTGGTTAGTGGAGGCAAGCTAGAGTATGCATGTGGGAGGTGGTGAATCCTGGGCAAGGCATATATTTTTCTATTAGCCCTTGGCCAATTTTCCACCTTTAGTCAAGGACAAGCGGGACCCACTTGTCATATATTATTAAAAAAATTCGGTACTCAATGACAGCCGGGCCCCACATGTCATACACTCAAATATATCCAAAAATCAGCCAAAAATAAGATTCCAGAGAATATTCCCTCGGTTTTGCATTTCTGGAATTTCCAATTCATTCAAACTTCCAATCGCTCGTTCTCCGTCGTTCGAACTCCGAATCCAGTGATTCAAATTTATAAATTCTTCTAAAATCATAAACTATCCATTTCTGGACTCTTTTTGAAATTTTGGATTTTATTTGAATTTATTTGTTTGGTTCTTCGCGTGTAGATTTCGACGAATTCGGAGAGAACGACGTCGACGATTCGTACCAGGTCTTCGAGCAAGGAAAGTTACACCGTTGACCATGTTGATCCCATTATTTTAAATTATTTATATTGTTTTTAAATTATTATTGCATGCGTAATTTTATTCAAGTTAGTTTAAATTCAGTTTTGAACTCTAGTTACATCCAAATTCTTTGGACAGCCAAATTTGACCTTGGATATCAATATACCTTGTCAACCCTAGATAAAACCTAGTTAGTACATTAGCACTAACTAGGAATTTTGTAGAAATGCTTAGCCATGCTTATACTAATTATGGCTTGGGATGATCTTTCACATAAAATGATGAACTTTAAAACTGGATTCTCGACTTTGGTGAGTCAAGAATGTTTATAAAATTATTTTCAAACAAAATATAAAACTGGTTTAGACTTAGGCAATGGTACAGTGGTGGGTGCTTGCTGGCACGCGTCGTAGTTTGGTGACTCGATGTTGATTGCCAGGCACAAGGGGTTAGTGGTTAGGCCTAAGTCAAGTTAAGGACCGGTCTGTAAGCTACTATTGCAAAGCCCTATCGTACTACTATAAGTCTGGTATGGGACAGACCTGACCGAATAATTTGTGAAGTTCCAACATGATCTCGCTATAGGCTGAATGTGAGCGCGGCGTAGGCTGTGAGAAGTCTCACATGGCACAAGAGGGGGCTCCAACATGTGGATTCATGTTGTGGTGAAACCTTAGTGGCGACGTGATTATGTTGACAATGGATCATTGTAAAAGCCTTGTCATGATCTCCTGGCCGCACACCTAAGGAAGTGTGTTAATCCGGTGGCAAAAATGGATGATCATGTCTTGTGGGTAAAGCTGTACAACCTCTGCAGAGTGTATAATCTATCCTGGATAGCCATGCCCACGGTCATGGGCAGGCTGAGTAAAGTTTTTCATGGATTATACTTTGTTTTTTAAAATGGTTTGTGAAAACCTTATGGATGGATGGAATCCATATGAGATCTTTTGGAAAAGATGGTCCGGGTGGGATACCCATGGATAGGTTGGTGTTTGGTCAGAGCCTGCACTAACGATATTATTTCAGTTAAAAAGATTGTTTTTACATACTGTATCAAATTCAGCTTTTAAATCTACTTACAATATTTGCTTCAATTTTGCTTTATGCGCAACTAACCTTACTATGCCTTCCTTTGTCAATCCATATGCATGCATTAACTCTGTTAAACCTCATGGTGTAACTTGTGGAGTACTTTATGTGCTCATGTTGCTCAATTCATCATTTTTCAGAGGACAGCTTCGACTTCGGTGAGGATCAGAACATATAGGCCGCGTCTTACTGTCGTTTGCATGTGGGCAGGCTCAGTGGGCTTCTTCCACTTTGGTTTTTCCTTCCGCTGCTTATATTTAATTTTGGTTTATGAACCATTGATGTAAACTTTGGCCATCAGGCCCACATTCAGTTTAATAAAGTTTGTCATTTTGCTTGATATGTATCCCTGTTATTACTGTGTGCACTAGCTGATCCTGGACTAGTGCGATTTACACAGAGGGTTTCGGAGTTGTTGCTCTAGGTCCCGATAGTGTGCTAACATATTTTAATCTTGCGTGATGCGAGCATGGTGTTATCTTCGATATGTTCTTGTTTGAGCAGAGGGAGATTTCAACTATGTGCAAAGAAAGCAGTCGTGGCAAGCCGTTGAATGCCGAGCAATCAAAGTGTTCATTGAGCACATGCAAAAGAGTCAAGAGTGAGTAGTCTAATGACCTGTTATCAAAATCTATATCCGATAATTTAGATTGATTTTCTTTTAGTTTGAGATTTGTTTTTAGGTATCAAAAAACGAAGGCAATCATTCACCCCCACCCCCTCTGATTGCACCATACAATCATATAAGTGGTATCAGAGCCAAGTTGTAATGGCATCAGATTAGGAATAATTCTCAGGTAAGCCATTGTTTTTTGATGGATTATATTATCTCTACTAGAAAACATACATGGAGGTCTTTTTACAAGCACAATGTAACGCTATTTGGCAAAAAGTTAAGAATTCATATATAGTGCCTTCTATTGTTACCATTGAAAATACTACTAATGTTGAAATTAGTGCTAAGGCTAGAAATATCTTATTGCAAGATTTAAGTAGAAAATGGGTTTGTCAGAATTGCTCACATTAAATCTGCAAATAAAATCTGTAGTACTCTAGCTGATTATCATGAGGGTTCTAGATATGTTAAAGGTGTTTAACAGAACCAATTAAAAAATGAGTATTCTAAATTTGAGATGAAATCTGGAGAATCAGTAGATGCACTTTTTGATTGCTTCAATAAAATTGTTAGTGATTTGCAATCTGCTGATGTCATATACTCTGATTCTGACAATGCTTGTCATATTTTAAATGCTTTGGATATGTCTGTTTAGAATGTGCTAGCCATGACTATTAATCATTCTATTAGCATGGAAACACTTGCTTTGAATCATCTTTATTTCAAGATAAAAACACATGAGATTGATGTTTTTGCTAGGATAAACAAGTCTAATTCTTTTAGTTTAGTGACTAACCAAGCTAACAATTTTTCTAGTTCCTCTATTGTTTCTTTGTTTGCATTATGCTCAATTTTAGATGAACAATTAGAGAAGATTTCATAGGAGCAGTTTGTGTTTCTCTCCAACAAGGTGATCATGGCGATTAATAACATCAGATCAAGGTGGAGAGGACACTACTACAGAAAAGGTCATCACAGACGGTTCGAAAACGTCATCACAGACGGTTTTGTGAACCGTCTGTATTTATGGGTCAGTGATAATCGAAGGTCATCACAGATGGTTTTCGAACCGTCTGTGATTATCAGCTATCACAGACGGTTTTTGAGTAAAAACCGTCTGTGATATTCCCTTCAACCCCTAAATATATTTCTGTTTATTGGCTAGCCTCAGGAAATGCTAGCCATGCCCTCTGTTTGTGTTACTTGCTTCATGCTCCTTGAAGGTCTATGTGGCATATACTATTACTACAAGGTCTCTAAACAAAGTTCTATGAAGCAAATAACACAAACTAGTGTATCCGGTTCATTGAACAAGATATACTAGAATGTGTTACTTGCTTCATGCCCCTTGAAGGTCTATGTGGCATATACTATTACTACAAGGTCTCTAAACAAAGTTCTATGAAGCAAATAACACAAACTAGTGTATCCGGTTCATTGAACAAGATACACTAGAATGTGTTACTTGCTTCATGCCCCTTGAAGGTCTATGTGGCATATACTATTACTACAAGGTCTCTAAACAAAGTTCTATGAAGCAAATAACACAAACTAGTGTATCCGGTTCATTGAACAAGATACACTAGAATGTGTTACTTGCTTCATGCCCTTTGAAGGTCTATGTGGCATATATATGAAGCAACAAGCATCAATAATAGAATCCATAACAGTCTAAACATGAATATGTATGACAATGTAAAAGGCATGTATCAATTAAGACTAGCAACAAGCTCAAGTTTTAATTGATTAATTTGTCCTCTCAAATTGTAGGGTTGCACAAGATTAATCTTGGCCGTCCCGCTACTAAATCATATACTCTTCCTTGATTGGTTATGTCAAATAATGAATTCAGTCTTTTGAGCTCTAGATACAAACTCTACAATCTCAAGATCAAGATATATTCAGCATGCATATATTCAGACAGCAGTATTTAATGAAGCAAATCCATCCAAATACAAGTTAATGGGCTCGGGGAGGCGGCGGCGACGGGCTCGGGGAGGCGACGGCTCGGGGAGGCGGCGACGACGGGCTCGGGGAGGCGACGGGCCCGGGGAGGCGGCGACGACAGGCTCGGGGAGGCGACGGTCCGGGGAGGCGACGGCCCGGGGAGGCGGCCGGCGAGGGCTCGAGGGAGGCGTCGGCGACGGCTCGGGGAGGCAGATCGGGATTTAGATATAGAATAACTGCAGAATACACAGAAAACCCTAGCCAGAGGGTATATATAGGGGATTATCACAGACGGTTCTAAGTTTAGAACCGTCTGTGATAAGCCTACTATCTCAGACGGTTCTAAACTCAGAATCGTCTGTGATAAGGCAGTTTACGAACAGTCTGTGATATTAATGTATGAGACGGCGGTTATATACGAAGCGTCACGGTCTGTGATATTAATGTAAGAGACGGCGGTTATATACGAAGCGTCACTGGTGGTTTCGAATATGAACCGTTTGTGATAATGCTTATATTTGCACGCACTATTCCATTTCTTCGATCTAAACTGTCCTCTCCCTCATCTTCTTCGATCATCACCACATTTCTCAACAATGACATCTAAAATTTTGTTCATCTCCTTCCTCTCATCTATCCATCATGAGTTGTTCGTCCGCAACCTTACACAGGCGGCCAACAATTTACGTCTGGAGCAGCTCCTCCCACTACTACAAAACAAGGATATTGTATCACTTTCTTGTAACACATTCACCAATGTGTTCCAGTGAAATTTCATAGTAACACAAAATAGTGTGTTACAGACTTCGCTTGTAACACAAAACACTTTTTTTTTATAAAAATGTGTTACTGACAATAATTATAGTAACACAAAATTAATGTTACAAGCAAAATGTTACAAAAGTGTACTATGTTGTAACACATAAAATGTGCTACAAATATATGCACTGTAGTAACACAAAATAATGTTACAGTCCAATTGTTACAAAGATTCATAGAGCAATCGTCCCCCGGGCTGTTTGCTTCGCTCGCTCGCTTCCCCGCGCACGCGTCTATGTGCGGTGGACCCGGACGTCCTCGAATCATGCTCCCGGTTGCTCGCTTTCCCCCAGCGCGAGAAAATTGCATATTTGGGATTGCAATCATTGCGCTTTGCAGTTTTGAAACTCCAATCATCGACTTCGTAATAAATAGGCCTCAAAACGTTGGACACTTGATTTTCTTGCCATTATGTGTATTTTATCCCTCTTGTAGTATTCATCCATGTATTTGGCGCATGAACTGATGCTTTTACCCTTCTGTTCATTTGCACGTTCCTTCTGTTCTTTTGCACATTACGTACTGATGCTGGGTAGCACCATGGCCTGTCGTATGGGGCAAGCAGGTAGGCAGCCGCTGCCTGGGCAAGCAGGCAGGCTGGCCACCTCCGGGCATAAAAATTATAGAATAATGAGCAGATAAAAATTCTAGGCATATGACACAATAATCATGAGTTCATCTCACAAATCCACGAATTTAGCCTAAACAAGTTCATCTCACAAAACCATAATTTTGTTCTAAACGAGTTTCATCATTATCAAATAAAAATTCTGGATACATCTCATCACAGATAAAATCATTCATCCAATATGTAGCCTTCTCTTTGGTGTCATCTTTTTTGGTGCAGAGTTGTAGCCTTCTCTTTGGTGTCATCCAATATATATCCCTCCTTTTCTTCGAACGAGTTGTAGCAGTATTCTGTCTGCACCACGACTATAATCGATCGGCTCCAGAGTTGCTACCGCCCTGCCACATCGCTTCTTATAGTATAAGAAGTCCCTAACTGAGTATCCAAGCTGTTCTTTTAAACTTAACAATGTCATAAATGAGACATTAGTCCTATCAAGACGCACTCGAAGAATTCTTTTTCTGATGGTGCTCCCTTGCATTGAATAACTAAAGTCCACTGCTGACCCGACCCTTGTTTCGTTCTGTATGTTTACATAGAGAACGGTTAAATAGTCAAAATGCAGTTGTCAGTATGCAAAATCTGAGAGGAAAATAATAGATGATCAGAAGGAAACAATAAATTTGTGATGAGTGACAGAACAATGCCAACTTCAAGATGCAAGCCTCTGAAGTCACATGTGAGCCTCACATTAATATGTAAGCATTGACAGCAATACACTGTTTTGTGATACCTAGAGAACTTTACCTATTCATCAAATGATCTCAGTACTTCCATTGAGGTAAGATTCTAATGCAAAAATTTGTTAAAATGGACTATTATAGAACAGGCTACGTTTCAAAAACCTAAACTTTGACAAGCATGAGATAACAACAGAACATAGGTTGTGAAATACAAGACAATAGCACCTAAGTTACCTCATATAACACAGATGCACATTCATCATAGATAGCAACCCAGTCTCTCTTGGCACCATCTGACTTAGGATCCACTTTCTGAAGGTATTCTGCTATTACCTAGAACAGAATCAGTTGATCCATCAGCAAATGGTTTCAAAAGAATTCATATTTAAGTAAGCTACAGCCATAATATTTACATTTTTGGGTATAATAAATAATACTAGAGAGGTACAATATGTTAGACAAATATACACATTTAAGTGACTTACCCTTAAATTTTTCAGATCAATATCAAATAGATCCTTCAGACCAGGCCTTTGCACTTCGATGACAACTTCTTGGCCATTCAGGCATGCCCGATGAACCTGGCCTGCCAAAAAGGGGTAGATTATTATGGTGTCAAGTTGCTCACTAAAATGGCGTAGTTTTAGTCCATTTTCACAAGTATATTTCCAGAGCATGCAAGCTTATTACCAAGGCTAGCAGCAGCTATTGGTTCAAAGTCAAATCCATCAAATGTCTCACTCACAGATGCCCCCAGTTCTTCTTCAATAATTGACACAGCTGTCTCCAAAGGAAATGGAGGAACTTGATCCTGCAAAAGAGCGAACCATGATTCCATGATAACAATAGTATAAATATAAGGCTGTTAAGTACCAAAAATTTAAAAAACACAAGAGAATTTTTAACTATCACACAGGATATAACTGCAATTTTCTTCTTTTTCATCCGACATTGACTGCTATACTGCTAGAGCGAAACATGGTGGACAACCTGGGACTGACAAGTTTGGTTATCTACTAGACTGATCACCTGAGACTGACAAGTTTGGTTATCCATTAGGATGATCTAATGATCAACTGGACTAAAGTATGATACATATTTAAGTGTAAATTTGTTAGCGAATGCCAACGGAAGACCCGGTTAAATGCAAACCTAATAGGAAAGCACATATTTCCTATGGCAAGCAAAGACTGAGATGCAGATTTGCAACTAACTAATAGCCTCCACGGCTGTTTTAGAATATGTCCAGTATTATTTTGCGAAGCATCAAAGCGTAACTACAAGCACAATAAGGTTCAAAATACAAACCTGCAATTCAGATAATTGATCCACATATTCTTGTGGAAGAATATCCACTCTGGTGGAGAATTGCTGCCCTACTTTGATAAATGGCGAAATCCCCGTCGGTCGGCCCTCGTGATGGCGAAATCCCCGTCGGTGGCGTTGGCGGAGGGCGAACCAGTGATCGGCGTCGTGGATGGAGTCATCGCCATGGTCTTGTCGACCTAGGTCTTCTTCGAACCGAACGGAGGCGGAGGGGGCGCCGGGCGGAGTGGGGGAGGCCGGGAGGGCGAGCCGGGGAGGCGGGGAGGCCGGGGGAGGTGGGGGATGAGCGGCGGGGATTTAGGGGTGTCCCGCGATGGTTTTGGACGGGGCTGAGGAATTTAGACGGGATGTGCGAATTGTGGGGAAGTTATTAGGGAGGGAAAATTTTTATGTTTTTTACAAATATAATAAATATATATATATCTTTACTATTATAAATAAACGGTGTTGCAGCCTAGTGATTTAGAGCTGAAACGTTTATTACAATGATAATTAGAGTGTTGCAACAGAACAATAATTAGAGACAAAACACGGGCGGTTCCCGATCCGGCGCCGCCACCTCTAGCTCCTCACCCCTTTCCCGTCTTGCCGTCACCCGAGCACACCGCAGGAGGTCCGTGGGGCTGCCTGTGTGATTGCAGCGGAGTAGGGCGAGGAGTCGGGAGGAAGAGAGGGGGTAAGGTTTCTCGAGCTACTCTTTCTCTTCTTACTTTCCTTACTGCTATTTTTTCAGAGGCAAGCTGATCCTGAAAAAAAACAGCCACATAGAGCAATGGTTTACCTTGCAACTCACAGGAAAAGAGGAAAAGGGATAAATGAACCAGTGGTATGCTACATGCACATGAGAATTTTTGCAAATATAAAATTATTTCTGTTTTCTAATGTGCGGATTTCTTGCTTGTAGGTTGAATTGGAAAGTCTCCTCGACGCACAACCAGAGTTAGCCCAAAATAGTGAGGGAGGAGTTGCATGGGAAGGTGATGCATTACATCAGGTGTTGGGAGAAGAGAAAGCTGGACAAGTACACGGCATGGGATTGCTTCCAGTTCCTAAACAAGTTTATGGTCGAATAACACACCATTTTAAGGACATTAATATAGTTTCACTAGATGGCTCATCATCTGATGTAGAGACTCACATGTTGGAGGAAATAAGGCAACTCAAAGAGCATTCTAGAATGCAAGACAAAGTTATTGAAGAACTAAAAAACAATCAAAGGCACCAAGAGAACCAAGAAGCAACAATGGTAACAATTTACATTTTAATTTGTAACTCCATATTGAAAAGTGTTACTCAAATTTTATATCATTTCCAGGGAAATTGTGCTAGGAGTGATCATAACAATTCTCAGAATCAAGCGGTGCATTTTAAAAGAAAGGTATTTGCTCTATTTTCCATGTTTTCACCTAATCTAGTCTTTTGGCTTTAATATTGTTTCAAATTTTTAGAGAGTTCACTGTCTTGCACCCAACCAGAATGATGGATTCCTTAAGCACAGGGATGAATTGGTAAAGTCACTTTATTGTGAATTTAATACTTATTTTATCCATAAAGGATTTTTTGTATTAACTCATGCTACTGTCTTTTTTCTCTTTACTAGAATAAAGAAACATGTGAGTCTGAATTTAGTGATAATGACAGTCTACTTTTGTCCACCACAAGTAGAACAACAAAGAAACAAAAGGTATCTATGAACCACACTTTGCTATAATTATAGTAGAATTTGTCTTATTATTCCATGCATACTTCATTTTATATATATGTGTAAGCTAGGGTCAGCATGGAGGGCCTGGAGAGACTACAACCATTGCACACCAGGAGGTGGCTCATGACAAGGCTACATTCTACAAGCGTCAAACACCTAAACAACTTCCTCTAATGAAGGTAGATGAACATAATATTACTTGTTCTAATTGCATGATCATGATGTACAACTAAAGGCTGTTGGTCATTAAGAGATTATGTCAAATTAATGTAGGCTGGGTCTATGGTGCTATTAATGACTTCAAAATATCCTAATAAGGCTCATGTGGCCTATGCAACTCTCTTGAGCACTGATCCAGAAGCCACTGTTGGTGGAGTTAAGACAGGAAGTCAATTCTACAAAGTGCGTATCAATCATGTTATAGCAAAAGATGAGCCATTAGTGAGGCCCATGCCTAGGTGCAACAATATTGGTGATGCTCAAGCCAAAGGAGTCTCAATTGCTTGGCCTTCGATGTCTGTATGTTCAAACTAGCTTTCTTAACTTTAAATCAATGAACATATGTGGCCTAATTTGTAATGTCATAACTTACATTTTCTTTGCAGGTTGAATTGATTAATGGTTGAATTCCTACATCGATGTGTACAAGAAGAAGTGATGGACTTTATGAATCCTAGCTAGTTCTTGAATTTTTCTTTCTAGTATGAACTATGTGTATTTGCTCTCTAGAGCCATATCGTTATGTACATAAACTATGATTTGATCTGAACAAGCACTATGTTTGAAGTCATCCTACAATATGTGGATCTTTCTATGATTATGGAAATTTGTGGTTTATGTGATTTTGCAATGTCTCATGTTTGTGTGATTATATAATAATCCGTGTGCCATATGTATAGGCGAAATAAATATTTATTTCATAATATGAATATGTTACAATAGCTATAGAAAAGTGTTACAAACCATGTGTTCCTTTGTTCCATATTGTGCTCTACCATAATGTAGAAGTGTTACTAGAAGTAAAAAAAGTGTTACAGCAGACAATCCCTGTAACACTAGGCAAATGTTCCGATAAATAAATAAATGTGTTACAAACTATGCGTTCTACTATAATGCCCAGTGTTACTAGAGCAAAAAAAAGTGTTACAGCAAAAATCATTGTAACACTAGACAAATGTTCCTGTAGACAAGCAGATGGGTTACAATAAACCAATCTATAGTAACATGGCCAATTGGAACACAAAAAAATGTGTTACTAAGAGAGCTAGTAACACTTTTTCTAACCTATAGTAACACAAGTTGGTGTTACTATATCTCTGCGCTGTAGTAGTGTCCGCTCACGCCCTGCTCTCCTTCCTCGACTCGCTTCCAATATCGTCCGTCAACTAGACCTCATCATCCGTCGTCAACGGAGGTGTCTCGTTGCTGCTCACGAAAAGGAAACCGCCCTCAGCCTTGTTCTTCTCTACAATGTCCACAAAGCGGAGGAAGCACTTGCGGAAGTGCAGAGTGTGATAGATAACCTTCCGATCAAGCAGAATCGGCCGATTCTGTTGAAGTTTATCATGGCATCCTCTTTGAGATTATGGGCCATGCTAATGATTTACCCAGGCTAGAGGAGGAAGTGGAGAGGGCAAGGACAATCTTCACGACATTCGAGAACTCAGCGGCTGATCCTCCAACTCCAGAAGTTGAAGAAGAAGCATATGAAGCCCAGCAGATTAAAATCTGGGAATCTCTTTTTCTCTTAGATTTGTAATAAATTAAATTTGCCTTGAATTAAAATCTAGGAATCTCTGTTTGTCGAACTTTTGCCGTCTGTGGTGTTTGTGGCGGGAAAAAGGAGTATTATAGACGGTTTATGTTTAAAAACCGTCTGTGATAATTTGGAATATCACAGACGGTTTTATAATAAAAATCGTCTGTGATATTCCATTATCACAGACGGTTCAGCGGTAAGAACCATCTGTGATACTCCTTTTCCAACCACAGATGGCCTCCAAATTAAAACCGTCTGTGATAGTGTACATCACAGACAGTTTCACAAGACCGTCTATGATTTGGCGTCTAGTATTAGGCTTTCTGTAGTAGTGGGAGGTCCAATCAGATGCTATGAATGTGGTGAGCAAAACCACATCAAAATAACTTGCCCCAAACTGAGGAGCAAGGAGATCAAGGATGACAAGGCACCAACTCATCGCTCTCATGTCAAGATTGATCCAAATAAAAAGCACAATTATCACAGGGTGGCCAACAAAATAATGTGAGACATTGATGAGATTGATTTGAGTGATGATAATTCTAGAAGTGGTGATGAGGGTAGTGGCAAAGAAGCAAAAAAGATGGACTTCACAGGGATGTGTTTCATGGCAAATAGTGAGGAGCTCAACAATGATGACCTCTACAGTGATTCTGATAAGGTAAAACCTTCATATACCGATTTATCTCATGTTATGCTTAGATTGACAGAGGAGCTCAAGAAATATAAAAAGAAAATTAAATATCATGATTCAGTAGTTGAGAGCTTAAATTCTGATATCAATAGACTGAGAGCCTCTATTCCTGATGATGATTCCAACGAGTCTTGTCAAGTCTTACATTCTAAATTAGAGTTTGTTAGAAGAAATAATGCATCAAACTTTATTGAATTTGGTGGTATAACTGCTAGAGTTGATAAATTAAAATTGGCACATGACCCTTGTGATGAAAAGTTAATGCTTACATATGATGAAATTGAAAAGCTCAAGTTTAGTTCTTCTGTTCAATCTAAATCTTGCTCTAAGTGTGATTTGCTTGAGGCTAAGCTTAATTTATCTCAAGAGTCAATTCAATAAATGCTTCATCATGAGACTCTTTCTTGCTCTAACTGTCCTAAGGTTAACATTAAAATAGAAGCATTGACTAGACAATTTAATAATTTTGCTAAAAATAGAAATTGATTCAGTCTAGTGCTTCTAAGGAGATTGCAAATAAATCTGTTAAGTGCCATCGTGTTCCACACTGTCTAAAGAAAACGAGTACCTTAAGAACACTCTAGAGAGGTTTTCTTTTGGTAAGAAGAATTTGAATATGATCCTAGACAAGTCAAAAACTAATGTGAAAAATCACATACTAGGATTTAATTTTTATTGAGCATGATAAGAATAATCTTCTTAAGGTTGTCAAGATACTCGAACTAGGAAAACTTGAAGTAGAGTCTGAACCAAAATAAGTTGTCTTTAGATCTATTGGTTTTGCAAAAGAGTTGTCTATCAAACTATGTGTTGTAAAATCAGCTGATATGACCACTCAACAAGTCAAGTATCAATGCACTCATTGCGGTAAAGACGGTCATTTGGTTCAATTCTGCTTTTTAGAAGAGCAAAGAAAGAGTAGAAAGACAGGGTCAAGAAGTAGTTTCGACTAGCTGTTTCCCGTGGTCGGATCAGTGTGGTCAGACTAGACACTTGACTAGCATTTTCAAAGAAGAGCACTCCAGTGGGATCTGTGCAAGCTCCCTATCATCGCATTGCTCCCTCTATCAATCTTCTGTAGATTTGGGAGCTTATTGTCACTTTGCTTTCTCTAATCAATCATCTGCAGGTTGTCATTCTGCTCCCTCTACTCAATCATTGCAAGGTCCAGAGTTTTTGCAATAGGACTGGTTAGACCAGCTTTCTCCCGTGGTCGAATCAATGTTATGACCAGCAATTCAATGCCCAGTCTTTTGACCAGTGTCTTCTACTCACTCAGACTGGTCAAAAGTTAGACCAACCTTGAGTCGCGGTCAAACCAATCTCGAGAGATCAAACTAGCTACTTCTCATGGTCAGACCAGAGTGGTCCAACAAGATATTCGACTAGTTGTTTCTTGCGGTCGGATCACCTTCTCAAGAACCTTCGACCAGTGTTCTCTACTCGTTTAGACTAGTCGGGAGTCAGACCAGCTTTACATAAGGGGTCAGAGCAGTTTTGACTAGCTTTTTCTGCTCGATTTGAACATGCTTTTCAATGACTGACTGGTCAAAATTTGTCAGATGCTAATGCTTCTCTTAAATCTTTATAAGTGTCTATTGTTTCTCCTATTCGTCATGTGTCATAGTACCAGATTCCTAAGTCTTATTTCACAAACCCAGTACTGTGAGGTCGACACTTTCTATTATGTAAGACCAGATAATGTGGAATGAAGAACATGCGCTTGTGTGAGTTTCAGTCCTTTATATCATTTCTTGACTAGAATACTTGTTGGTTCTTCACTCTCTTTGATGGCTTCCAATAGGTTCACCTTCTGGTTAGACCATGTGGAAAAGGTAATGTTGTCCTACAAGTGGTCTTTGAGTTCCTCTTTCAGATTGCTCGTTTTCTCTCAACTGCTTGTTTCTTCTCTTTTTGCTCTTTTGCTGAATGAGATGGGATTATTCCAAGGGGGTGCTTGTTGTTTAAACATTTTAGGAGCTTTTTTATTATATTTGTCAAACAATTCATCAAGTCCAAGCCTTGAAATCAAATGACTAAAAGAAGTTTCTTTATCATATTTACTCATATTTATCATATTTACTCTTTTGCTTTGATCATGACTGGTTTTAATATATTTGCTACATTTGAATTAAAGTATAACATGGTGGAATACTTTGACTAGATTAATTATAGATAGTACTTTGCGATATTCATCTAAAAAGATTAGCTTGATTATGAGTCTTATTTTAAATCTTGCCTATTAGGCTAGTATGTCTCATATTGCAATCTTTTTATGATCACTCAATTAGCATGATATTAAAAAAATTGAAGAAAAATGCATAAATGAAAAGATGTATGCTTCAAGCATGCCATGGTTAAACAAAAAGAAAAGGCACAAAAAATGCATAAATAGAAAGAAGTATGCTTCAAGCATGCCACCATTTAAGAGAAGTATGCTATAAATATGCCATTATGAAAAAAAAAGTATGCTACAAGCATACCATATGCTTAAGAATTGAGTGTGGAGCAATAGGTTGCTATATGAGACTGCTAGCTCGTCTACATTTCAGATTTGCTTCATTTTTAGGCTTTGACTGTTTGATGTGATATCTTATTGTGCTCTCTATAATCGGTTTGGTCAATGTTGAGATGCTTGTCATTAATCTAAATTGCTTAATTATGTTAAAGACTAGTTTTGATAGTGCTATATGATATATGATTTTATATGATCTAGGGAGCTCTACTCAAAAGGATGGTTTGTGTACATTCATAAATCAATGCAAAGCGACTTGGATAATCTTCAAAGCTTCCGCATGTTTACTCTCATTACTCCATCTTAAAATTTTTCCTTAATCTTCAATGCTTCTGCATGTTTACTCTCATTGTTCCATCTTAAAATTTTTCCTTTCTCTGGAGTTCTTGATGATTACATTGCCAAAGGGGAGAAATTGATTAAAGTGGGGAGACAAATGGGAGAACTGGAGTAATTTGCTTGAGCTATCTTCTTGTGTTAAGGGGGAGTTTTCAAGTCTTTTTCGAGTGCTTTTGAGTATGTCTTAGCTTTCTTCTATTAGTCGAAACTTTCTTTTCGCAAATTCTCTCATTTAAAAGCTTTGGAGGTATTGTCAATGTATTCATCAAGGGAGAGATAGTTAGACCATGTCGTTGGTTGTGACATCAGTGATGATGAGTAGTCGACATTTGGATTGCTTTGAAATTTGCGTTTGTGAAAGTTTCAGTTGATCGTAGTTGAAGATTTCGAGTCCGAGTGGTTTTGGTCTAGTCTGAGTGGTTTTGATCGGCTTTGAGTGGTTTCAATTGGGTACGAGTGGTATCGAACAATGTTTGAGTGCTATTGGAGTATCGGACGGCGTTCGAGTACCATTGTTGTATTGGACGGCACTCAGGTGCCATCAGAGTATCGAACAGTGATTAAGTGGCATCAGATGTTCGGATGCTAGTCCGATCAGCCTTGTGATGGATGGTATGATCAGCAGGTCCGAATGAAAGACATTGACCATAGCACACTTCGACCATGTCCGGCTTCGACCACAGTGTTTTGACCATGACTTCGACCGTGGTAGGTAATTGTAGATTTCAACCTTGAACAGTGAACCGGTCGTAAGCAACATTTAACCGACCGTAAGCGACAGTGAACCGATCATAGCTATAATACTTTTTCATAGTCATAGCTACGGCACCTAGTCGATACTCAATAGTTGTAGACTTTATCAGTCAGTACTCGATAGTCGTAGACTTTACTGGTCGATACTTGATAGTCATAGACTTTACTAGTCGGTACTCGATAGTCACAAACTTTACCAGTCGGTACTCGATAGTCATAGACTTTACGGTCGGTACTCGATTGTCATAGACTTTACTAGTCGGTACTCGATAGTCAAAGATTTTGCAGTATGTTGTCATAGTTGTAGATTTCGTAGACTTTCCGGACTGTTGTCATAGTCATAGGCTTGGCTTTGTATGTGATTGGCTGTCGTAGGCTTCATGGTCTGTACTCGTAAACTTCATGGTCGGTACGATCGCTTTAATTCGTGTGATCTTCGAGTACCTCAAGTACTCATGTCGGGTTAGCGGTTGACCGATCTAGTCATAGCGGTTGTCAGGGTCCTGTGGTATGTGATCGGTACCTATGGACGATATCTGTTGGTGCAGTTACTGGTTGATGGTTGCAGTCGTAGATTGGGAGTGCTCGATGCCTATGGCTCCTGAGTGTTCAGAGCAATGGTAATTCTTGAGTACTTGTTTTCAAGTATTTGTCGAGCTACTAGACGTAATGAGTGGTCTAAAGTTGGTGTTTTGGATAGAGATGAAATTGGTGGTCGTAATGAGTGGTCTAAGGGTGATTTTGGAATAGTGATGGAAATTATGGTCGTGGATGACCTGGTTGGTGTTGAGTGATGGTTAAAGGTATGGTTGAGTGTGTGTGCTGATGATGCTCAAGTTGGGAAGATACAGGAGGCTTCATCACGGAAGTTGATGAGGTGTGATGAAGATACAGGAGGTGCGGTTCTGCAGGCTTTGTCACGTGTTGAGTTAAGAGTTCTGGAGGGAGTCCATAACTTAGAAGAGGTAGAGATTGGTTAAAACCTGTGCTTGGAAGGGTTTCCGGTCCCTTGATTTGAGGAAGAGATAGGATTTCATGTCACTTTCAACCTACAGCGAGACTGATAGACCATGTGGAGGTGACCCCGTATGTGCGATGAGTAATTGACATCTGTTTTAGGGAAGTCGAGTTTGGTTTGTGTGGTTTGGACCATGTCGTTGCACGGTTATGAAGGGCTATAAATAGAGAGATGGCTTGAGAGAGTGGGTGTGAGTTTGTCTCCTGTGCATGTGTGCTATGAGTTCTTGATTTTCAAGCATGTATGTGGACTTAGTTAGTGTGAGATTGAGAGAGAGATGAGCTGAGAACAAACTCTTGTAAACTTTCATGTCTCTGTATCTCTATAAGGATTCTTGAGTTTGAGATGTTTGGGTCTTGTTTATGTGTCTCTGTTACTTGCTTTCTTGAGTAGAGTTTCAAAATCTGCATGTACCTTGAGTTCAGTAGCTCTAAGATTGATCCTTCCTCTGCTCTCAAGTACTAGTCAGCTTGGCTATTGCAGATTTTCTCTTTGTGTTTTGGTTTGGTTTTGTTGCTCTTTCTCGGTTCTGGCTCTTCATCTCAGTCTTTTCTATTTCTTCTATTCCCGTCAGCTAGAGGTTTCATTCTTACTCGGTTTCTTTGCTAGTTTTGCTTCCGAATCAATTAGTACTTTTTTGTTTTCTTTGTTTTCAGCTGGCTATGCAGTCCATTTCGTTTCAGAGCTTTGCTAAATAGGTCTTCTCTGTTTTTGTCTAAAGGTCGTTCTTGCTTTGTCGATAGCTCATAGCTCATGTCCTTTCTTTTTCCTGTACTGCCGAACAGACTTATTAATATGTGTCTTCACTTCTTGCGGATGGTTAGCCATCCTTTGTAAAGTTTTTGATCGGAAGTGCAGCAAGGTGTCTTTCATAAAACTTCCGATTAATTACTACCTTCAGCTGCCTGCAGTCTCTTTCTTGTTTCTTCTAGTCTCTACATCTTTCGGTCAGTGCAGATTTTTTAGTTGCTGCTCGCAGCTTTATTTTTTCTTCCTGCTCGCAGTTTTCAGCTTTATCTGCTATTTCAGCTGCTGCACCTTTGGCTCTAAGACTTCAAATGCGATTTCTCCTCTTTTGTGTATTCGGCTAATGGACAGCAGTAAAAATCAAGTGTATTGCTACATATAGTTGGCCGCAATTTACTGTTTACAGCTGAATCTTTTTTAGTGTTGTGTCGGCAGTTCATTTCCTGGAGAATAATCTTTGTGCCGACAAAGATCAACCTGCCCCTTGCTTGCAGCATGGAGTCTTTTAATGCTTTATGGCAAATTCAGTTTTAGCCTCTTCTAGTGAGCACTAATCTTGCAGTTGTAGGGTTGGCCCCCACCTAAACCCAGCAGGCCTGTTAGAAGATTATAGGGCCCAAAATGGGACATGTGTAATGGCTTAAATACCCCTGATAGGGAGGTATCGATGTAAGGGCACAATTGTAAAAACACAACCCGTATGAATATATATAAGGGAAGGATAAGGGAGAGGACACAACTCTCTCCCAACTCTCCACTACCACATCTCTCTCTGTTTGGTCTATAACCACAACAGTTGGTGCCGTCCGTGGGGAGGACAAGAGCAAGCCTGAAATCCGAAGAAGGATGGCACCGAAAAAAGCTTCGTCGACGGCGACGAAGGGAAAGAAGGCGGCCGGGTCGGAGAGTCGCATGGGTACCAGGACTTCGGCATCGGCTGTCGCGGGCGCTGGTGACGGCGCGGGCGCGGTGGTCGCGGATGTCCACGCTCGCACTGCGACAACCGACCCCGCTACTGGCGCTGTGACGACCGACCCCGCCACTGGTGCTGCGACGGCCAACCCTGCCACTGGCGCTGCGACGGCCGACCCCGCCACTGCTACAACGACCAACCCCGCCGACGCGACAGCGACCAACCCCGCCACCCTCGCCGCAACGCTCGCCGGTAGCGCGGACCGGGCGGTTGGAGATAGCCACAACGGAGCGACCGACAGCTCGGGAGCTCGTGAGGCGATCGTACCTGTGCCGACTCGTCCGCCGGGCACGCCGGTGGCCCCGCACGCACCAGCGGAGGAAAGCGCCCTGCTGGCGGCCCTCAACGCATTCCAGCGGGAGCTAGGGGATCTTCGCGGGGCTGTCCGAGACAGGCAAGAGGCTCGGAGCCAGCAAGCCGCGCCAGTGGTCGCGCCAGAGCCCGCACCGGAAAGGGCAGACAGCCGCGACGCCCCCACATCCAGCCGCGGGCCGCTGCGACACGTCGATCCAGAGTCCCCGCTTTTGGCAGGACTATAGCAGGCGGCGTGGCCCGACGACTTCAAATTCCCCAGTGTCATCGAGCCTTACAAAGGCGATACGGACCCCCGCGAGTTCGTGCACGTGTACGAAACCACAATCGAGGCCGCGGGTGGAGACGACACCACAAAGGCGAAGGGGCTGCCCCTCGCATTGCAAGGAGGGGCGCTTTCCTGGTTTTTTACCATAGAGCCAAACTCCATCTACGCATGGGAGCAGATCCGCAACCGCCTTTACAACAACTTTCAAGGCAGCTACGTCGAGCGGGTCGACGCAGACCAGCTCTTCGCAGTGAAGCAGAAACCTTCGGAGAAGCTCCGGGACTACTCCAGGCGCTTCGCGAAGGTGCGCTGCCAAGTCAAAGACATTAATGAGACAACCATCATCAACGCGGCCATATAGGGCCTTCGCCCAGGCCCCATATTGGGACAGTCGCCAAGCTCTTCGATAAAATGGAGGAGTATGCGCGGGCAGAGGAGGAGGCACGAAGACGCAGCGCCGCCGCCCCCGACCTCGCCCAAGCAAAGCGCTTGCCACACGAGGGGGGGGGCGAGTGATGATTCCCCGAAGCAGGGCCGCAGACGAGAGCCCCGGGAGGACACTCCCGGCGGTAGCGATACCGGGGGGCAGGAGGGCTCTTCAAGGGGCAGGCGCAAGCCCCGACGTCACCAGCGCAGGCCACAAAAGGTCCGCCATGTCCTCGGCATCGAGAATGCCCCTCGAGGACCTGCCCCCACCTCGCGGGGAGGGGCCGGGGATGGGAAGGCGGACCAGATCGCGACGGGTGACCCCGCGCGGAACAAGAAATTTTAGATTATGGCAAGTGGTGTGAGGTGCACGGTTACGGCGACCACGACATGAGGACGTGCGTCGAAGTCATGGAGTTGCGACGGATGGGAGCCGGAGCTCGGGCCACATCCGGGGAAGGCACGTGGTGCAGCTCCATCAGTGTCATCACCGGAGGGTCCCTATCGGGGGCCCCCTTGGAGCAGCCACAACCGTGGGTATCGCCCCGCGACATTACCTTCACCCTCGATGACGCTAGGGGTGTGGAGTTCCCTCACCAAGACCCTTTAGTCATTCAGGCTCACATCGCAGGCCATGACGTCAGGCGCATCCTCGTCGACGGGGGGAGCTCCGCGAACGTTCTGTTCGCGGGGGCCCTCGATCGCATGGGAATCCCCCGAAGCCGCTTAGAGCAGTCAGGAGCTCCACTTCAAGGCTTCGGAGGCCAACCGCTGGAGGCCATAGGACACGTGTCCCTCCCAGTTACATTCCGCCAGGAGGGCAACACCCGAATCCCGTACCACGCCTTCTATGTATGAAGCTCCCAGGCTCGGAGGGCGTGATCACTGTCTTCGGCGACCAGGACCTCGCCAGACGCGTTGAAGCCAGCCGCCGGGATGTACATCGACTAGTGCACGCCCTCCCAGGCATGCTCGACGATACGCCCTCCGCTCCAGGATGGACGCCTAAGCCTCGGCCCGAGGGTGGGGTCAAAAAGGTTCCGCTCCAGGCGGAGGGCCAGGTTGTGTCCATAGGCGAGGGGCTCCCTGCGGAGGTCGAGCGAGACCTACTCCAAGTGCTTCAGAACAACGCCGACATTTTTGCATGGTCACCGGAGGACATTAAGGGCGTAGACCGCGCAGTAATCGAGCATCGCTTGGCGGTCCGCCCCGACGCCAAGCCGGTCAAGCAAAAGCTTCGTCGCATGTCCATGGATCGGCAGCAGGCGGCCAAGGTGGAGGTGGCGAAGCTTCTCCGGGTCGGGGTCATTTGCGAGGTCCACCACCCAGAGTGGCTCGCCAACCCTGTATTGGTCAAAAAGGCCAGCGAGGCCAGGCGTATGTGCATTGACTTCACGGCACTCAACAAGGCGTGCCCAAAGGACAATTACCCCTTACCACACATCGATCAACTGGTCGACGCCACTGCCGGGTGCGAGCTAATGAGTTTCCTGGATGCCTACTCTGGCTACCACCAGGTATACATGGCCGAAGATGACGAGGACAAGACCAGTTTCATCACACCGATTGAGACTTTCTGCTTTGTCAGGATGCCCTTCGGTTTGAAGAACGCAGGCGCTACCTTCACCCGCCTCGTCGCACTTGCCCTCGCCACCCAGCTCGGGAGGAATGTGGAAGCCTACGTCGACGACGTGGTAGTCAAAACCCGGCAGCTCGCTTCGCACGGCCGAGACCTTCGTCAACCTCAGGAAGGCCGGCATCAAGCTCAACCCCGACAAATGCGTCTTTGGCGTGCAGGCGGGCAAACTACTGGGCTTCCTCATGTCCGGACGAGGCATCCAGGCGAATCCTGATAAGGTCGAGGCCATCATGGGTATGGAGCCGCCCAAGACGACGAGGGAGGTCCAGAGGCTGGCGGGCCGCATGGCAGCCCTAAGCCGCTTCCTATCTAGGGCGGCGGAGCGGGGTCTGCCATTCTTTAAGACACTCCGCGGGTGCGACGGATTTCGTTGGGATAGCGACTGTGCGGAGGCCTTCAACGAGCTCAAGAAACACCTGACGAGCCTCCCCACTCTGGTCGCCCCAGCACCAGAGGCTCCCCTCTTGCTCTATCTGGCCGCGTCGGTTACAGCGGTTAGTGCCGTCCTCGTCCTAGAGGAAGGCGCTGTACAACGGCCTGTATACTTTGTCTCCGAAGCTCTCCAAGGCACCAAGACGAGATATACGGAGCTTGAAAAGCTCGCTTACGTGTTGGTCATGGCCTCCAGAAAGCTTCGACATTATTTTTTGGCTCACCCAATCACGGTGCCTTCCTCGTTCCCCCTGGCGGAGATGTTACACAATAAGGAATCCACGGGGCGCATCGGCATGTGGGCTGCCGAGCTCGCCCCGTTCTCCCTGACATACGCCTCGCGGACGGCAATCAAATCTCAAGTTCTCGCCGACTTCCTCGCGGAATGGACTCCGCCGGCTTAGCCCGCCCAGAAGCACGACGACCCAGTTTGGACGCTCACCATCGACGGAGCCTACGGCGCCGCGGGTGCGGGCGTAGGCGCAGTGATTGTTACGCCCGAGGGGCAGCGCCTGTTATACTCGGCGCACCTTGCGTTTTCGGCCACCAATAGCACAGCTGAGTATGAAGCGCTGCTCTTCGGCCTGACGAAGCTCAAGGCAATTGGTGCCCGGCGCGTGCTCGTCCGCACGGACTCGCGTTTGGTGGCAGGCCACGTAGACAAGTCATAGCAAGCCAAGGACCCCGAGCTGGCCAAATACCTCGCGGCCGTAAGAGCGAGGGAAAGGCATTTCTTGGGCGTCAGGTCAAGGCCATCCCTCGTGCGGAAAACGAGCAGGCCGACGCCCTCGCAAAGGCAGCCAGCCAACAATTGCCACCCCCTGACGGGGCATTTTACGAAGTGTTACCGCAGGCGGCCATTGCGCAGGACAACCGGGACGCGGCCCTCGTTCACCACATCATCCAGCAGGGCAACTGGCGAGAGCCTATCTTCAATTTTCTGCAGGGCATTGCCGAGCCGGAGGACCCCGCCGAGCTCCGGCGTCTGCAACACCGTGCCAGATCCTTCCAGGTGTTCAAAGGGACACTCTACAAAAAGGGAGTCTGCGCACCGCTCCTGCGCTGCCTCTCGCACGAAGAAGGGAAAAAGCTCCTTGCGGAGATCCACGCGGGGGTGTGTGGGTCTCACCTCGTGCCAAGATCGTTGGTCGGCAAGGCATTCAGGCAAGGCTTTTACTGGCCGACTACTATCACTGACACCCAGGACCTAGTGCGTCGGTGTCAGGGGTGCCAGTGGATGGGGCGTATCATCCGCAGGCCCCCGACGAACCTCAACCCTATTCCCCCGGTGTGGCCACTGGCGCGCTGGGGCGTCGACATAGTGGGTCCACTTCCCCGAGCCCCAAGAGACCTGCGGTTCGTGGTAGTTGTGCTGGAGTATTTTTCCAGGTGGCCAGAGGCGGTAGCCTTGGCCAAAATAACCTCGGCGGCCATGCAGCGCTTCCTCTGGCAGAACATTATATGTCGCTTCGGCGTGCCCAGGGAGCTCACCATTGACAACGGCCTGCAATTCGACGCCACCTTATTCAAAGAGTTCTGTGACAGTATGGGCATCACGCTTCGGTTCGCCTCGGTCGGACACCCCCAGTCCAACGGAGTAGTCGAGAGGGCGAATGGCGCCATCTCTAGTGCCGTCAAAAAGCGCCTGGTAGGGTTGCCAAAGGGCAAGTGGCCGAGCGAGCTTCATAGCGTCCTCTGGTCCCTTCGCACAACGGTAATACGCCCGACGGGGTTCACGCCTTTCAAACTCCTTTTTGGTGATGAGGCCATGACGCCCGAGGAAATTAAGGCTGGCTCGCGGAGGGTCCTCATCCAAGTGCCCGACGAGGAGCGTCGCGTGTCCTTGGACCTCCTCGACGGGGCGTGGGCGACCACAGCCCAACATGTCGAAAAGTACGCGCGGCAGACCGTGCGTACTCGAGACCGGTCCCTATATCCACGAGGGTTCAAGCCTGGGGATCTCGTCCTCAGAGTGGCGCTCCATGCGGAGACCGTTGGCAAGCTGGAGTCCAAGTGGGAAGGTCCATACATCGTGGCGGAAGCATTACAGAAGGGAGCATACCGCCTCGCCACACTTGAGGGGCAAACTCTCCGCCACACATGGAACGCGGATAAGTTGCGGCGATATTACGCCTAGAAGCACCACAAAAAGTATAGTGGCTTCAGCCCCTCCTTGTATGATGCTCGCCCGCGCAAACGGGAGTTCAATAAAACTAGCTGTTCGCAGAAAGTACCATGTTGTCTGGACACAATGTGCAGAAGATCACCCCCGCGCCAGTCTACGGACTCTAAATGAAGTCGTAGCGTCGAGGTTCGCCTCCGCGCGCGCCAGTCTACGGACTCTAAATGAAGTCGTAGTGTCGAGGTTCGCCTCCGCACGCGCCAGTCTACGGACTCTAAATGAAGTCGTAGCGTCGAGGTTCGCCTCCGCACGCGCCAGTCTACGTACTCTAAAGGAAATCGTAGCGTCGAGGTTCGCCTCCGCACGCGCCAGTCTATGGACTCTAAAGGAAGGCGTAGCGTCGAGGTTCGCCTCCGCACGCGCCAGTCTCCGGACTCTAAACGAAGTCGTAGCGTCGAGGTTCGCCTCCGCACGCGCCAGTCTACGGACTCTAAACGAAGTCGTAGCGTCGAGGTTCGCCTCCGCACGCGCCAGTCCACGGACACTAAAGGAAGTCGTAGCGTCGAGGTTCGCCTCCGCACGCGCCAGTCCACGGACTCTAAACGAAGTCGTAGCGTCGAGGTTCGCCTCCGCACGCGCCAGTCTACGGACTCTAAACGAAGTCGTAGCGTCGAGGTTCGCCTCCGCACGCGCCAGTCCACGGACACTAAAGGAAGTCGTAGCGTCGAGGTTCGCCTCCGCACGCGCCAGTCCACGGACTCTAAAGGAAGTCGTAGCGTCGAGGTTCGCCTCCGCACGCGCCAGTCTACGGACTCTAAACGAAGTCGTAGCGTCGAGGTTCGCCTCCGCACGCGCCAGTCTACGGACTCTAATAAAGACGCAGCAGGGGGACGCCCTTGCACGCACTCTCCGGAGTATAAACAAGACGCAGATCCCGCGCACGCACAGGCGTTGCCCCTGTGCATACTCCTCGGAGTATAAAAGCAGCACACAACATTGAGGACGGGTGCTACTTCGGTTCACTGCAAAAAATGTCGGGGTTACATGACCACAAAAGGAGGAGCGCGCAGTACGTCACTCCCCTAACCAACCGCTCATCCTTCGTGCGGTGCCGATGGGCCTACGCTGCCATTGTGGCACCGGGGAACTCCTTCGAGCCAGCGGAGGAGGTCCCCACCCCCATGCAGCGTATGCTGCACTGCAACCCTGGCCGCGTATTCCCCGACATAGCCCCAGATCCGTCGGTGAAAGTTTCGGAGGCCGGGCTCGATGAAGTGAATAGCGTCCGACATCGCCTCCGGCCGGGCAGGGAGATCCAGGTGAGGGTTCGCCAGCTCGTGGACATGTCTACACCCATGTGTGTGAAGCATGGCGAGGGCGAGGCATGAGCCGAGGAAGCCGCAATGCTCGCTGAAGGTGCTAGCACTGCGGAGAGCAACGCCGGCCCCTTCCTCGACCAGCCCGAGCGTCCACACCAAGTCCTCCGGCCCGTGAGTAGCGTCAGGAACGTCGACACACAGGTCCCGTAGGGTCCGGTTCAGAGACTCCATTGCCCTCCACGCGACATGGACGCAGTGTCCAAGGCGCGGTCCTTCTCCGCAAGAGACTCCACCAGCTGGGCCTTCTCCTCCTTTAGAGCAGTGATCTGCTGCAAAAAGGAGGTACGTTCCTCCACCGCGGCGCGCTGGACTTCCTCGGTCTCGTGTCGCACGGCCGCCAGGGCGCCCTCCAGCGCGTGAAGCTGTTCGTCCTTCGTGGCGTGGGCGTCATCCGCAGCACGAAGACCGACCTCCAGGGCTCTCCGCTCCCGAATACGGGCCTCATCCAACGCCTGGCTGATGACAAGCGTCTGGGAATAGCGAAAGAGTCACCAGGTGCCCGGTAGTACTCTAGCAACCGCGAGCGCACACACTTAGCCTTATCTGTCGATCGAAGCCACCGCGGGCGCGCTCCGCATCTGCATTAAAAGCGCGAAGTGTCTCCAGGCGAGGGAGGAAGTCGGAGAGTACAAGCTCCGCCCCCGCCGCGTCAAGGGCTGCGGAGGCTTCGGCCACTTCAACGACGGCAGACGCCTGCAGGGCACCCTGCACAGGGTCCGGGGCGTCGCGCACACCCCCGTTGCTCGATCCTTCGCGTCCGGGAGACTTCGTCTCGCCTGATGTCGATGGAATGAGCGAGCAAATCGGAGAGAGTTTCGCGAAGTCGTGCGAGGAAAGGGAGCTGCGCCTACCCCCTGCACTCTTCGTCGCGATGGAAGGGGGTGCCCGTTCAACCGCCGGCAGGAGGGCGGGTGCCTTGGTGGGCGGTCGAGAAGACCCTTCGGCCGCGTCGGGCACCACAACTCCAAGCACAGGGCCGGCGACGCCGTACCGACCCCTCGGAGGCGAGGGAGACTGGACTTGAGGGCGTTTCGCCTGTGGCACCACAGGCGATTCTTCCGCGGCGCTAGCGGTCGCAGCTCCTGTCGCGCCTTCGGTACCCACCGCCCCGGGCGCGTCCTTCGCAGCCGCCGTGGGTGGCAAAGCACCGCCGGCCGCACCACTCTCGCCAGGAGGGACGTCCCCCCCGGGTTGGCAGGTTCCGGCCCAATGAAGGCTGTACGTATGGCCTCAACAGCGTCGACGGGTAGTGCCGCCAAGGGGCTCGAGATGACGCGCTCACCCGAACTGGTCCGGCCAGACTCAACGCTGGTCGCACGTCCCGTCCCAGCGACGCCAGCCGCTGAGATGGCTGGCGGGCTGGGTACGGCAACCTCAGAGCAGGCCCGGCGCCGCGAAGGCAATACCCCCGCTTGGCTACCACCGCCACGATGGTCCGGAATCCCTGCGGAAGCCTCAGCCGGCACCGTGCGCTCGGGCACAGCAATGCCCAGAACCTCGCACGTGCGGTTTATCCGCCCCTGCTTCGCCGCTTTGGTCGCGGCCTCACGCAGCTTGTGCTCCTTGAGCGTGTACGGACCCAAGAACGCCACAACCGCGCGCTCCGTATCTTCTAGCCGAGCCACTGCACAAAAGACAAGTTTTATCAGGCGAGGACTACGCAGACACAAATAGGTGCGTACCAACGCACTTCACGACTTACAAGGAGCGGAGGGCGGAAGCAGGCAAGACAGTGGCGGGCGAACCCCGTCCTCTCGTTCGTCGCCCCGTCACGTGTACTTCCACCGGGAGGAGAGGGGCGCCACCCCGTACATCGTAAACTCTTCGGCCAAGTCGCGCATACTTAGCCGGCGCGCAACGCCGGCAAGCCTCCATAGCCTCTTTGCGTCGTCAGCCTCCGGCTTCACACTTGGCGAGGTATTGAACGAGATTGGCCCACCTTGGCACAGCAGGCCGCTCGCGCTGGTCACGATGTAATAAAACCACCGCCGCGTCCAGCCGGACTCCCACCTCCCCAAGGTGGCCGACGCAGGGAATAGCATTGTGCAGGACGCTCGCAGCACGAAGTCCACACCGCCAAAGTTGGATACAGCCCCATCCCCGACTTTCTTGGGTCGGCAGCATGCGTCGTGCAGGGTGACGAATAGGCTCGCACTGGGACGCCGGCCTTCTGTCCGTGCCGCCCTCGAGAAGACAGCTAGGCGGACTATGGCGTTTGGCGTCAGCTGTGCTAATTCCAACTTGTAGGCCCGCAGGACTTCGCCCACAAACATCGTTGAGGGCATTCGAAGGCCGGCGTCGAATCAACCGCTCACATCCCACGACGCACCAATCACAGGCCGCCGCATGTCCCACCCATGGGAAGGCGGACGACGCGGCAGGACAGCCTGCGCCCTGACAGGCCAGGCGTCGGCACGATTCTAGGCTGCATTAAAAGCGCACTACCAGACCGCGGGGTCATAACCGCTTTGAAGCACACCGACGCCGGCGGCCCGAGGCCCGCCTCCACCACCGCGTACTTCGACTAGGCGCCAGCTCCGCTGCCACCCGTTCGAAGGGTAGGGGACGGAGCGCGCGTGCGTCTACTTCGACTAAGCGCCAGCTCCACTGCCACCCGTTCGAAGGGTAGGGAACGGAGTGCTCGCGCGTCTACTTCGACTAGGCGCCAGCTCCGCTGCCACCCGTTCAGAGGGAAGGGGACGGAGCGCTCGCGCGTCTACTTCGGCTAGGCGCCAGCTCCGCTGCCACCCGTTCGCAGGGTAGGCGACGGAGCGCGCGCGCGTCTACTTCGCCTAGGCGCCAGCTCCGCTGCCATCCGTTCGAAGGGTAGGGGACGGAGCGCTCGCGCGTCTACTTCGGCTAGGCGCCAGCTCCGCTGCCACCCATTCGGAAAGAAGGGGACGGAGCGCTCGCGCGTCTACTTCGGCTAGGCGCCAGCTCCGCTGCCACCCGTTCGAAGGGTAGGGGACGGAGCGCGCGCGCGTCTACTTTGGCTAGGCGCCAGCTCCGCTCCACCCGTTCGAAGGGTAGGGGACGGAGCGCGCGCGCGTCTACTTCGACTAGGCGCCAGCTCTGCTGCCACCCGTTCGAAGGGTAGGGGACGGAGCGCTCGCGCGTCTACTTCGGCTAGGCGCCAGCTCCGCTGCCACCTGTTCGAAGGGTAGAGGACGGAGCGCTCGCGCGTCTACTTCGGCTAGGTGCCAGCTCCGCTGCCACCCGTTCGAAGGGTAGGGGACGGAGCGCTCGCGTGACTACTTCGGCTAGGCGCCAGCTCCGCTGCCACCCGTTCTAAGGGTAGGGGACGGAGCGCTCGCGCGTCTACTTCGGCTAGGCGCCAGCTCTGCCGCCACCCATTCGAAGGGTAGGGGACGGAGCTCTCGCGCGTCTACCTTAGCTGCCAATCTGGGCGTCGTCTTCGGCTATGACCTCAGACCCCGGGACCCGCGGCACAACAAGGCTTCGTAAATTTAGAGAAGTTCACAGGCCGCAGGGACGGAGGGGGCCAAAGGACTCGGCAACATGGCTTCGGCCCTGTGAAGCCCTTCACCATGAGTGGCTCCTGTTGTAGGGGTGGCCCCCACCTAAACCCAGCAGGCCTGTTAGAAGATTATAGGGCCCAAAATGGGACATGTGTAGTGGCTTAAATACCCCTGACAGGGAGGTATCGATGTAAGGGCACAATTGTAAAAACACAGCCCGTATATATATATATATATATATATATATATATATATATATATATATATATATATATATATATATATATATATATATATATATATATATATATATATATATATATAAAAGGGAAGGATAGGGGAGAGGACACAACTCTCTCCCAACTCTCCACTACCACATCTCTCTCTGTTTGGTCTGTAACCACAACACTTAATGTTTCATAGCATGTTCTGCAGAACCTTTTCTAGTCATTTTGTTGATCATTTTTTAGATCTCCAGTAGGCATCTATTTTCTATCTTCATAGCTCTTTAGCTAGCGGAGAAGAAATATTGAGTGGATACTCGGGGGGCGATTTTTTAAAGAAGCAACATTCACGCCCTCTGTTGCCAATCTCGATCCAACAATTGGTATCAGAGCCGGTTAGCTCTTCCTCATAGATCTTAACCGGTCTCTAGAGTCATGGCAACAGACAAGTACTCGACCAAGCCCCCGATCTTCAATGGGATCGACTATCCCTTATATAAGAGTCGGATGGAGACCTACATCCAGGCTCAGGGCTACGCCATTTGGCGGAAGGTCAAGGTCCGGTATGTTGTTCCTGCCGATGAGAACATCAATGCCGAAAACATGGCTGATGTTGAGGCAAATGCGAAGGCAAGGAACATCATAATCCAGGGTTTGAGCCGTAGCGAGTTCGATCGCATCTCTCATCTGACGTCGGCCTTCGACATCTGGGTGACCCTCGATGCATACCATGAGGGCACCACCCAGATCAAGACGGTTCGACAGGACCAGTTCAAGCAAGATTACAACAAGTTTGAAATGCTCGCTGGTGAGTCCCTTGATGAGTGCTTTGCGTGTTTTCACAAGATTTTGAACAACCTCCGAGCGGTCGGTCTCACATACCCCGACTCGGACAATGCTCGACAGATGCTCGCAGCTCTTGATTTGCGTGTTTGGGAGATGAAGGTGACTACCATCAAGGACACCACTGATCTCTCGACCTTGACTCTTGACGCGTTGTACTCACGCCTCAAGACTCACGAGATTGACATAGTCTCTCGTAGGTCAAAGTCACAGTCGATGGCCTTAGTCAACGATCCCAGTCTGATTTCTGGACCATCTTCTCAGTCGATTTGTGTATTCTCTCTAGCTGCTCTCTGTGATGTAATTGATGATCAGTTAGAGCATCTACCAGAGGATCAGTTAGCCCTTCTAGCCCGAAAGTTTTCCCACGCATACAAGAGAGTAAGAGATCGAAAGAGGAGTGGTCCAATAATTTGCTTCGAGTGTGGTGGCCCCAACCACATTCAGGCGAATTGCCCCAAGCTGGGGAAGGAAAAGAATGACTACGGCGGCGTGAGCAAGAACGACTACATCGATAAGAACCGCAATAAGAAGCCCCCAGCTCGTGTCCAACGCAAGAAGAAGTTCCACAACCTTGGCAAAGCCAAGAAGCTGTTCCACCGCGTCCTCACTGCCTTCGACGACCTCGACTTCAGTGAGGTGGAGGGATGGAGCGATGACGATGGGATGGGTGATCAAGAACCCAAGGATGGCGATGACTTCTCCGGCATGTGCTTCATGGCCCTTGAGGGCGAGATCAGCGACAGCGAGCTTTACTCCGACTCCGACGAGGTATACCCCTCATATGACCAGCTTAATGATGCTTTTCTTAAGTTAGGTAAATTTCATACTAGATCTAGAGCTATGTGTAGCGAGTTGGAGAAGGAAGTAGATAGACTGTCACAGTGACCATGACCGATGCACCGGGACAGCTGCTCCACATGGACACAGTTGGACCAGCTTGAGTGCAGTCAGCAGGAGGGAAGTGGTATGTTCTTGTCGTGGTCGATGACTTCTCGAGGTACTCATGGGTGTTTTTCTTAGCCTCGAAGGATGAGACATTTACACATTTTTAGGTCTTTTTAGTAGGCTTTCTGTTGAGCTTCCGGGTGCCTTACGAGATATCCGCAGTGACAATGGCACGGAGTTCAAGAATTCCAACTTTGAGAGGTTTTGCGATGAGACAGGTGTAGAGCACCAGTTCTCTTCTCCTCATGTCCCACAGCAGAATGGAGTCGTGGAGAGGAAGAACCGTACCTTGGTCGAGATGGCCAGGACGATGCTTGATGAGTATTCTACACCTAGGAAGTTTTGGGCTGAGGCTATAGCGACCGCGTGCCATGTTTCGAACAGAGTTTTCTTCGGGCACACTTGCATCACACTTCCTATGAGTTGAGATATGGGCGAAAGCCCAGTGTCTCTCATTTTTGTGTGTTTGGTTGCAAGTGTTTCATTTTGAAGTTCGAGAACCTAGACAAGTTCGAGTCACAACTTGTGATGGTATCTTTCTAGGTTACTCGACTTTTTCGTGGGCGTATAGGGTCTGAAACTGCGAGTCTAGTAAGTTGGTTGAGACCTGTGAGGTGACCTTCGACGAGGCTAGTCTGGGGACTAGGCCCGATATCTTAGGTTCTTTATAGCAGTTCGAGCCCATATTTGTGGATGATGAGGATGATGGAGATGAGGGTTGTCTACCCGATCTGGTTCCTCATCCTCCCCTTAAGGTGCCTTCTTCCACTGCACCTCCAGGTGATCAGCCTATGCCTTCTGCTTCCTCTGGAGCTAGTGGCTCTGTTCCTACCTTGTCAGCTCATGAGGTAGAGGCCACTTCTTCTTCTCATCCAGGACCTCCCCGACATATCCAGAAAGACCATCATTCCGAGCAGATTATTGTAGACCTTTTTGAGCGAGTCACTCGCTCAAAGTCTGGCATGTCATATTTTTGTCTCCATTCTGCCTTTGTTGCCTCATTGAGCCCAAGGACATTTGTCATGCTCTTTTTGATGAGTCTTGGATCATTGTCATGCATGAGGAGTTAGAAAATTTTGAGAGAAACAAGGTCTGGTCGCTTGTTGAGCCCCCTCGAGGTCACAATATCATTGGGACTATGTGGGTGTTCAAGAACAAGCAGAGTGAGGATGGGGTCGTCATTCGGAGCAAGGCTAGACTGGTAGCTCAGGGCTTCTCCCAGGTTGAGGGTCTAGACTTTGAGGAGACCTTTGCCCCTGTAGCTAGACTTGAGGCCATTAGAATCCTGCTTGCTTTCGCAGCTTCTAAGGGTTTCAAGCTTTACCAGATGGATGTCAAGAGTGCCTTCCTCAATGGGTTCATTGAGGAAGAGGTCTATGTGAGACAGCCTCCAGGTTTCGAGAACCCCAAATACCCAAACCATGTGTACAAGCTTTCCAAAGCCTTGTATGGACTTAAGCAGGCCCCTAGAGCTTGGTATGAGAGGCTTAAGTCCTATTTGTTGAGCCATGGTTTTGAGATGGGTAAAGTGGATAAGACCTTATTCATTCGTAGGCATGGCACTGACCTACTGCTCGTCCAGATTTATGTGGATGACATCATCTTTGGCAGCTCTTCTTATAATCTTGTTTCACAGTTCTTGGATGTCATGAGCACCGAGTTTGAGATGAGTATGATGGGTGAGTTGACCTTCTTCCTTGGCTTCCAAATCAAGCAGACTCGGGAGGGTACTTTCTTGCATCAGGGTAAGTACACTCGTGACCTCCTGAGACACTTTGACATGAGTGATGGTAAGCCCGTGTCAACCCCCATGGCGTCCACAGCTTCTCTTGACCCAGACGAGGACGGCGAGCTAGTTGATCAGAGGAGTATCGCAGCATGATTGGCTCCCTCTTGTACCTCACTGCCTCGAGGCCGGACATACATTTCTCCGTGTGTCTGTGTGCTCGCTTTCAGGCTTCTCCTCGCATATCTCACCGCCAGGCGGTGAAATTCATCGTTCAGTACCTTCAAGCTACCATTGACTATGGTATCTGGTACTCTTCCTCATCCTGTCTTTCCCTTAAAGCCTACTCGGACGCAGACTTTGCTGGCTGTAGGATAGATAGGAAGAGCACTTCTGGCACCTGCCAATTCCTTGGCACTTCTCTTGTTTCCTGGTCTTCGAGGAAGCAGTCCAGTGTTGCACAGTCCACCGCAGAGGCTGAATACGTTGCTGCAGCCATGTGCTTTGGATGGTCTCGACCCTACGGGACTTTGGGTTAGCCATAGACAGTGTTCCACTCTTTTGTGATAACACTTCTGCCATTAACATTGCCAAGAACCCAGTGCAGCATTCTCGGACCGAGCATATTGATATCAGATATCACTTCCTTCGAGACCATGTAAAGAAGGGTGACATAGTGCTCCAGTTTGTGGAGAGTGACCACCAGTTGGCTGATATCTTTAGCAAGCCATTAGATAGCTCTAGGTTTTTAGTTCTGCGGGGAGAGCTTAGGGTGGTTTGTCCTTATGGACTGTTGTGAGGGGGAGTTTTGCACTTCATGCTTTATCTTGTTTATTATGCTCTTACTCCTTTCTATTGCATTGCATGCGGGTGCATTAGGGTTAGTTCTTCTAGCATAGATTAGAGTGGTTCTCTTGTCTAGTTGTTTAGACTTCTTTCTCTCATCTTGTGATTCTAGGATGCTGCTTATTAGCTGTTTCACTTCTCACTAGGTTGAGCTCACTCACTTCTTATAGGTTCTAGCGAGGGTTGGGCCACCCTCGGGTAGACGGGGTATGTGTTTGCTCCTTAGTATGTTAGATGATTAGCTGATAGTCCTAGAGTCATATGGGGTAGATGAGAGTCAGTCTGAGCCATAGTTTCTTCTATGTCTTGTCTATGCTTTAAGGACTGCCCTTTTCGGTTTTTATTGCCAGCTTCTCATTGCTTTGGTTCAGGGGGAGTTCATTTGGAAGCTTCTAGATCTTAATATTGTCATAACTCAACTTGAACTAAAGTTGCATCACATGTTGAGGGGGAGCTGGATTTTCTGCATTTTATTTTTGCATTGTAATATAACTACATGGAGCCTTGATTATTATCCTTTATGATATGTTTACAATGCATTACATCTTGCCATGATCTGTGCTTACTTGCTAGATTTATCATGGCTTTATATGTGTAGTCAAGTCTTTGCCATGATAGGTTGATTAAAATGCTCAACTTGAATTAAATCATGTCATGATAGCTTTTGAGACTAGTCTTTCTTTAGTTATCATTTTATGATTCATGCTATGTCAAATAGGCTGAGTTGAGTCTTGAATCTATATTGAGATTTAGATTGAGCTATGTTAGTTCCGTGATGAAGCATGAGTTAGTACAACCTTTTAAGAAAGCAAAAAGATCTCTTCTGTGCGAAAGAACTGATCTCATCAATTCTTTTTCATAAGACTGCTTGCCATTGCACTCAGCATAAACTCAGGGGGAGTTTTGAATGACCAAGACTATCTTCTTAAGTTTCTAGCTTGGAGTGGTCGCATAAGGCTTGAGATTTAGCACATGACTACACAAAAATCTGGTTGGAAACAATCATGAGATTTATAAAGAAAAACATGTCAATTGTGCTCAATTTGCTTAATTCCACAAAGAACAAGTACTTAAACAAATGTCTCATTCTTGAACGTGTAGCACTCTAAATTGACTCAATACTAGCTTCTTGGTTTCAATTAGATTATTGACATGGCCTGCATCATCTTTGGATACCTTTGGCTAGACTATACTCATGGTTGACTTGAAATGCTAAGGAATTCGACTGATTTTTAGATTATGATTTATTTGGCTTAGCTTGATTATACATGTCTTGTCATGATCTTGTTAGCATACTTATGTGTTATGGCTTGATGTAATACTTCACGGTCATTTTGGATAATCTTCATGGCTCTAAATGCTTAAAATGAATAATTTTCAGCCATTCCATCTCTTCTCGTGACTTTATTTTCTCTTTTGCATCCTTGATGATTTTATTGCCAAAAGGGGGAGAATAGCGGAGAAAAAGCCATTTGGGAACCTTTTGGAGCTTTGAAGAACAATTTGCTCTTTCTTTTGTATCTCTAGTGTTCCTTTGTCGACATGGTCATAAGCTTCTTTGATTTCTTTTTGAACCATGTTTGACTCTCTTTCACTTTCAAACTCAACTTTATGCTTTTTCTGGGTTTGTCAATATACTCATCAAGGGGGAGATTGATAGACCATGTGGAGGTGACCCCGTATGTGTGATGAGTAATTGACATTTGTTTTAGGGAAGTCGAGTTTGGTTTGTGTGGTTTGGACCATGTCGTTACACGGTGCAATTGGTTTCAGTCGGATTTGGTCAAACTTGGTCGAAGTGCTTATGATGCTTATTCTTTTGATTCGACAGGTTTCGGCTTTTTCATGCTTAAGATTTCTCTTAATGCTATTGTTGATCACATTATGTCGAGCGGTGCTATGTGATGTGTTTCTTGTCGGTGATGGCTGCAGGACGTCGAGGCGAAGTCATGGCGAGGCATGGGATGACCGGACTAGGCGCAGGTGGTGCTGAGGTCAAAGCGGTCAAGGTGTGCCGAAGACGGCAAGGGCTCGAGGTAGCTACGAGGCTTGGGCGGCAAGGAATGAGGAAGCTTTCCGAAAGGTGCAGCAGGGGCGTTTTGGTGAATACGCAAAGCTGCACTAAAGGAAGTAGATTTGGTTAGAGTTAGTGGGTAAAACGCAAAAGCTTAATGGGCAAAGCAAATGTGAACCCATTATGAAGGGCTATAAATAGATAGGTGCTCTCTAATGCTAGGGCATGATTTTGAGAGATGGCTTGCGAGAGTGGGTGTGAGTTTGTCTCCTGTGCATGTGTGCTATGAGTTCTTGATTTTCAAGCATGTATGGGGACTTAGTTAGTGTGAGATTGAGAGAGAGATGAGCTGAGAACAAACTCTTGTAAACTTTCATGTCTCTGTATCTCTATAAGGATTCTTGAGTTTGAGATGTTTGGGTCTTGTTTATGTCTCTCTGTTACTTGCTTTCTTGAGTAGAGTTTCAAAATCTGCATGTACCTTGAGTTCAATAGCTCTAAGATTGATCCTTCCTCTGCTCTCAAGTACTAGTCAGCTTGGCTATTGCAGATTTTCTCTTTGTGTTTTGGTTTGGTTTTGTTGCTCTTTCTCGGTTCTGGCTCTTCATCTCAGTCTTTTCTATTTCTTCTATTCCCGTCAGCTGCAGGTTTCATTCTTACTCGGTTTCTCTGCTAGTTTTGCTTCCGAATCAATTAGTACTTTTTTGTTTTCTTTGTTTTCAGTAGGCTATGCAGTCCATTTCGTTTCAGAGCTTTGTCAAACAGGTCTTCTCTGTTTTTGTCTAAAGGTTGTTCTTGCTTTGCTGAAAGCTCACAACTCATGTCCTTTCTTTTTCCTATCTGCCGAACAGACTTATTAATATGTGTCTTCACTTCTTGCGGATGGTTAGCCATCCTTTGTAAAGTTTTTGATCGGAAGTGCAGCAAGGTGTCTTTCATAAAACTTCCGATTAAATTACTACCTTCAGCTACCTGCAGTCTCTTTCTTGTTTCTTCTAGTCTCTACATCTTTTGGTCAGTGCAAATTTTTTAGTTGCTGCTCGCAGCTTTATTTTTTTTCTTCCTGCTCGCAGTTTTCAGCTTTATCTGCTATTTCAGCTGCTGCACCTTTGGCTCTAAGACTTCAAATGCGATTTCTCCTCTTTTGTGTATTCGGCTAATGGACAGCAGTAAAAATCAAGTGTATTGCTACATATAGTTGGCCGCAATTTACTGTTTACAGCTGAATCTTTTGTAGTGTTGTGTCGGCAGTTCATTTCCTGGAGAATAATCTTTGTGCCGACGAAGATCAACCTGCCCCTTGCTTGCAGCATGGAGTCTTTTAATGCTTTATGGCAAATTCAGTTTTAGCCTCTTCTAGTGAGCACTATATCTTGCTGTTTCATAGCATGTTCTGCAGAGCCTTTTCTAGTCGTTTTGTCGATCGTTTTTTAGATCTCCAGTAAGCATCTATTTTCTATCTTCATAGCTCTTTAGCTAGCGGAGAAGAAATATTGAGTGGATACTCGGGGGGCGATTTTTTAAAGAAGCAACATTCACCCCCCTCTGTTGCCAATCTCGATCCAACAGAGACTCAAGTTGGGACTTCCAAATTAATTTGCCAGGACTATCCTATACTAGTGTTGTGGTAGTACATTAAGGCTTTATTACAGTAGCTCACAGACCGATCCTTAACTTGACTTAGGCTTAAACTATATACCCCTTGTGCCTGACAATCAACATTATGTCACTGAACAACAATGCATACCAGCACCCACCACCTAACCATTAGCCTAAGTCTAAATCAAATGTTATATTTTATTTTGAAATAATGCATAGCCTTTCTTGACTCACCGAAGTCAAGAGTACATTTGAAAAGCTTATTATTTTAGGTGAAAAGTTATCCCAAAATAAAATTATGTTTAAGCAGGCCTAAGCATTTGATACAAAATTCTCTAGTCCATACTAGTATACTAACCAGAGTTTTATTCTAGGGTGACAAGGTATCTGGAAATCAATGTCAAAGGAGGTATTAACAAGTAGGCAATAACTATGTTTAAAACTGAATTGAAATAAGTTAAATAAAAATATGCATACAGAATAATTTAATATAATATAATTTTATTTGCAAACTGGGATCAACATGATCAAGGTGTGTAACTTACCTTGCTTCACGAATTGGTGAGAATTGTAGTCGAAATTGCACTACATTGGAACATCGCAGTCTACACGTGAAAAGTGACCAAAACAAAATAAATACAAATAAAATTACAAAATATATAATAGGAGATAGATTATAAATTTAGAAACTTGAATCACTTGATTCAGAGTTCGGACGGTGGAGAAAGAGTCATATGAATTTTGTGAGAAGGGAAAATGTTGAAATTAGAAACAGGGGGAATATTCTAGGGAATATTCCATTCAGTGGGAACCATAGAAAACAGCCTAGAGCTAACTTGTGGGCCATGAATGTAAGAAAGAAAGTGAGGGGATAAAGTCTTCTTCTTCAGTATAGCGAAGTAGCTTCCAGAACTACAAATGGCACAAGAAAATGATCATGGCGCCAAAGAGGGGAGGCATGGGAGATGGGGCCAACTAGCAAAATGGATTGCTAGGGACTCGAGAAGCATATAGGTGGTGGCAGCACAGCGGGAGACACGACGTAGAGGCGATAGTGGTGTTCAGGGCAGGGCCATGGGTGAGATCGCTTGGGCGACGGTGTTCTGGAAGAGAACATGAGCAATTAGCATGAGCACGACTTTAGCCTCAACCCGTAGAATGTTTCCATGTGGTTGGCTTGGCCAGAGAGTTGCCGGAGAAGCGTGGTGACGGTGACCGGCGGTCGACATGGTCGTGGTGATGGTGGCAACCATCTACGGCAAATCATTGGGCAAAGTAGGACTTGGGATATGCAGAGGAGATGTTGGTGATGGTGTAGTAGCAAGGGACCGAACAATAGCTCACTGGAGATGACGAATTGATGATGAGAGTCGAAAATGGTCAGTTTTTAGAAAAAGCGTGATTTATATCAATTGGCTACGTCAAAATCAAATTAAATTGGTGAGTAGGTTTCTTACATGCTATAACACGATGTGACGTGAATGGTTATGACGAAATCTCATCGAAAAGAGAGATGGCATGGTGGAGGGAAGGAGGTTGACGCATAAGCAGCCACGGCTTGCTGGAACTTTGTGCAAAGATAGGGGAGGCGCTAACAGTTGGCATGGGAATGGAACACAAGGTGGTGCTTCTATTTATAGGGCAAGAAGGAGGGAAATGGGATTAATCTAGCTGCATTGAATCTAATGTTAGTTTTCAGCTTTTTTATGACTAGAAACTGAAAAACTGAACATTAACTAGCTAAAAACTGAAAAGGAATTGATGTTTGGCTATGAATGTTGATGTTTCATGCTTCCTTTAATTTATTTAGTGGAAGAGAATTGATTTTGGTTTGAATGGCAATGGTTTTTGGTGGCTTTGGTTGAAGAACAAAGAAGAGAGTTGTGCTGTTCACTTGCAAAAAGAGGGGAGAGAGAGTAGAAAGTTGTTCAGTATGCACACAACCGAACACGAAAAGAAAGGAAAGGGAGAAAAAAAGAAAGAAAAAGAAAGAAAGGAGAAGGAAGAAGAAGAAGAAGAAATATCGGCCAAGAAAAATGGGTTCAATCCAGAAAAATGGATTTATTGTTTTTCTGGAGATTTTGAATTTTTGATATTCGAATTTGATTTTTGGGATTTGGATTTTTGGAATTTGAACGAGGAAGTGGAATTTAAATTTTGGTATTACCAAATAAACTCTACATATTCAAAAGGATGGCAGAAATGGATAGATTGGAATTTTTGGTGAATTCAGAAATTTGAGTGGGCTCAATCGGAGCTAGAATGGAGGAAAATGGACTCTCCGAAGTTTAAAACCAAAGAAAAATAAAAGGAGATTTTTTGGAATGCTTTGGAATAGTTCAGACCAGTCCGGTCGGTCAGAGAAGACGTTTAGAACTGTCCAAAAGCTATATAGTGGTCGATAGGCTTTAAGTGGACAAACAGCCGTGGTTGGATGCGGTCATGGTCGGCAAACTATGGTCGGCAAGATGTGATTAGCAAGCCGTGGTCGCACCGAACAATGGTTGAACATGGGTGCGGTCGAAAGTGGAGGTGGCCGAATAGGCTGCCTTGGTCGGATGGCTATAGTGCTCGAAGGTGGTTATGGTCATGAACAGCTATGTCGAAGAAGACTTTAGCAAACAAAAGATACAGAAAGAGGAGTTGAGAACCTTAGCGTGCATTGCGAGGAGGTCGAAGGTTGGTCATCGGTGAAGAAGAAGAAGGGGTGGAGCTGGCTCGGTTGTCCATGGTGAAGGAGTTTCAGTGGCAGACTAGATCGGGGAAGGGGCGACGGATGATCGTCCAGGTTTGGTGAAGATGGAGGCGGTGGTGGCGAAGCGCAAAGAGTCCCGACCTTCCCAAAAATGCTCACCGGAGCTCAACTTAAGGTGGCGGAGAAGAAACTCAGTCCAGAGAGCCTCGGGCACAGACAACTAGAATTGAGGGGCAAGAGAGGAGCAGTGTGAGTAGGAAATGCTCGGGGAGGTATTTGTAGGACTCGGGAGAGAGGAATGGTCGAGAGGCGCCTCACTGAATTTATGGTTGGTGTAGTGGCACATGATCATGATTGATGACAAGGTTTTAAGGTAGGGAAAACTGTCAAAGAAAGTGGGGAGTGATGAGGGCTTTTAATGGCTTCATTTGCTTCGAGAGGTAATAGCTGACTTTAAGAACTTGGGAGGGCGACAATGTCGAACGGGTGGAGGTGGAAGAAGGAGGAAGGAAAAACATAGAAAATCCAAATAAAAGCTAAATGCTTTACAATATTTATTTGTAATAGTATTTTTAGATAAATTCAAAATACCCTTTATTTAATAATATTTTCATGTTTTTACTGAAATTACTTTTCAAAAGAAAAGCTTTTCTAAAAGCTGAAAATAGGCAAATAAAAACCAAAACTCAGGCAAACCAAATAACCCTTGTTTTTATTTTAAATTATTTTTATTTAAATTAAATTAAATTTTTACTAAAAATAAAAAACAGCTGGGTTGTGACATTCTAGCATATAAAAGCAGGTAGAGGCTAAGGGTTTTAGCCATGGCTTTAAGAAGCGTTTTTGTGGTAGAATTTTTAGAGGTGCCGTGAGGGTGCTTTGTAGCCATAGAACATGATCCAAAAATAATAGATCAGATCTATTCCAAGAAAAGTTAGTTGGCAACGGTGATATGTTTTGGAGCGTTGTTTTTCCTATGGCCTCAGCGGCGATGTGCTAACACATCTTGATCTTGCGTGATACGAGCACGGTGTTGTCTTCGGTGTGTTCTTGTTCAAGCAGCTGAAGCTTTCAAGCAGAGGGAAATTTTGACTACGTGCAAAGCATGCGATCGTAGCGAGCGGCTGAAGCGAGTGGTTGAACACCAAGCAATCGAAGTGTTCATCAAGCACATGCAAAAGAGTCAAGAGCGAGCAGTCGAATGACTTGCTGTTGAAATCTACATCCGGTAATTTAGATTACTTTTCTTTTGGTTTGAGATTTGTTTTCATGTATCAAAAAGCAGAGGCAATCATCCACCCCCTCTAATTGTGCCATATGATCGTACAATCACGGTACTTCGACTACATAGGCCCTCGACTATGTCGATCCTACTGCAACTCTAGCCATACTACTCACACAGATCTAGTACTGCCATTCTTCATCCACGTGGGTGTTCCGAGCATCGATTGAGTTCTATCGCTTATAACTAACTGCCAACCACGTTCTGTAGGTTTCGAATACTGACTTACCTACTAGGATCTACAGATTATGACGAATTTACTATACTTACGACCGATCTACTGTACCTGTGATCGATCTAATGTATCTTATGACAAATCTACTCTACTTACGACTGATCTAATGTATCTTACGACCGATCTAATGTATCTTATGACTACCACTAGGGATAGTTGTCTTGTTTCCCTCCATCGTGTTTTCTTGATAAAGACTCGATTGGGGGTCTATGTGGAGTGAGGAGGGAACAAAAACAAAGTGGGGACTGGAGTCTTGGACCTTGTGTGGTTGAGGCTTCCAATCTTTGTCTTCTTTGACAATGTCATTTCCTTCGAATATCAGGATGTTGAGTTGTCTTCACTTGTTCTTGATTGTCTTGATCTTGGTTGTTTGTCACTTCATGTTTATATGCCTGACGAGGTTTACAACAAAAAGGGCAAGGGGAAATAGCATGAGGTACGGAAAAGAACCATAAAGATAAGGTAATCTAAACCCATCCTAGATTTTTAAATAGCACACCCAAGAAGATGGGGTGAAACACAAACCACACAGTTTTAAAATGAGCTTTTCCTGTGGTTGCAAAATACAACGCCCGAGGGAAAGAAGGCAACATATAGGGTCCAACAAAAAATTTGCAGCAATGAAACGTCTACTGGTGGGGACACATATGAGGGTATCCTATGTAATACAACAGCATCTTAGTGTCTCTAAACACCGAAAAGTTGACTCACATAAACTCCCTAAAGCAAGCTCTCAACAGCATTTTAGTGTCTGCGGTCGAAGATTTTGACAGCGATAGCGGTCGAAGATTTCAACAGTTTGCCTTGATGCAAGGGTAGGCTCAAAGCAGTGATGCACAGAGGAATGGTGTGGCGCAAGGCATGCCCATGTTGTGCATGGGCTGTCAGTAGAGAGGAGAAACAATGGGTGTGGTTTTCAAAATGATGAGCATGTCATCAAAACCAGTGGCCTATGTTCATGCAAGCTGGAGGTGGAAGAAAGGTACTGCACTTGGGCCATTGTAACAGCCCAGCTGTTTATCTTAAAATTTGCAATAAAAAATTAAAATAAATTTAATTTAAAATAAAACCAAGTGTTATCTGATTGCTTGAATTTTGGAGATTTTATTTGCCTGTTTTCTAACATTATCTGATTTTTTTGCTTTTATTTGGAAAGGAAATCAATTAAAACTCCTCCCTTTTCTCGGGGCTACCACATGGCTGGCCCCGATTCCATTCCCTCTGCCACCCAGCATCATCACCACAGCCTCCCCATCTCTCTCTCTCCTCCTTCCCTCTTACTGCCAGTGGGGCACCCTACTATCTTCTACCTCCCACTAATCTGCTTCGTCTCTTCCACCTACCATTGCTGCCTATGGCCGATCTCCCTTGCCTGCCTTCCTTTCTCATCTCCCTTTATTTATTGCAAGGTAATTAATTTATTGCACATTGATAGGGAAGAGAAGATAGGGAAGAGACACTACAAGAAAACATATTTATTGCAAGGTAATTAATTGTTGAATTAAGCCTACAATCGGTGCACTATGCACATTGATGAGGCCACCCTTGTCCCAACTCCTCCAATTGAACCAACAGGACCAATTACATGTGCGCGCGCAAAGAAGCTCCAACAACAGGTGACTTTGTTCTTTAACGAATATAATTTTGAAAGGAATTTGCTACTACCTAATTCTCGTGTGTTATGCTTGCTTAGGTATGAGGAAGAGCTTGTTGGCAAAACCAAAGAAACGTGCATGCATGCTGGTTGACGTGAAGCGCAAGACAAGGAGAGATCTCGGGTGGGGGAGATAACATGCACGTGGCCAAGACCGAGGGCAACACAAGGAAAACCATCCGAATTAGTTTCTATCTATGGCATCCGAGTTGTTTTCTATCTCGAGTTAGTTTCTATCTATGGCCGCACTTTGTGGTGCCAATATAAGGCTAGGCATAGCTTCATTGTAAGGGAACCACTTTATTTTTCAGATTGAAATTAGAACAGCATATTGCTTGTTTCTTTTCACCAAAGTATCCATGCGAGGAATACTTGTGAGAAATTGAGCGATTGTTCTTAAATCAAGGTCGTGTTTGCTTTTCCATTGGGAATTGATAGCACGGCATTTCTCCACTCGTGGTCTCGTGGAGAATCCACTTTGGTGTATCTTGGCGAATTTCCAAAGAGCTGTGAGTCCTTGCATTGGCACGGGTGTACAGCTAGAGGCATTGGTTGAGAGACACTAGTTATCGTGATCCTGCGTTGAGAAGATCAGGGCCGCCCATCATCTTGGTATCAGAGCATTGGTTTAATCAGTAGGATCTTATCCATTTTAATTTTAGTTTTTACTTCCTGTCCTATAGTCCATATAGCCGAAAATTGCCTAAAAAAAGAATCCAAACCCTAGTTTGCATCTGTTATTTTCGTGAGTCTAATTAAGTCTTGATCCATTTAGAAATTTTGTTTAAGTGCTGATCATTGTGTTTCTTTCGCGTAGCTTAATCGTTGCATATCAAATTTTCTTGAAAATCTGCTAGTTGATCTTTCAATTAGCAACCCAAAAATAGTAGATTCAATTTACTTTCTAAATTCCTGCTCTGGTTGTCCACATAAAATCTTTTGGCGCATCTTGAACATATTTCATATCCGAACACATCAGGGTTTCCTCCTTATTCTTGTCGCCACAAAGAATCCTAGCCGGACACGTTCGAACCGTCCGAAGCGCTCGCCCCGGCCGCGCTGTTGGATTCCAATCGGACCGACCCAAGCAGCCGAGACGTTCGGACCGTCCGAAGCGCTCGCCCCAGCCGCGCCGTAGGATTCCAATCGGACCGACCAAAGAAGCTGAGACGTTCGTCCGAAGCGCTCGCTCCCAGCCGCACCGTCGGATCCCGATCGGACCGCCCGGAGCCATGTGAAACGTTCGGACCGTCCAAAGCGCTCGTCCCCAGCCGTGCCGTCGGATCACGATCGAACCACCCGGAGCCGCGTGAAACGTTCGGACCGTCCAAAGCGCTCGTCCCCAGCTGCGCCATCGGATCACAATTGGACTGCCCGGAGCCGCGTGAAACATTTGGACCGTCCGAACGCGCTCGCTACAACCGCGCCATCTGATTTCGATCGAACCGTTCAAAACGGTCGGAACGTTCGGACCAACCGAGAGTTTGACGATTTGAACTTTCGCGCGCCTGTTTGACAGCTTCACTTAAATCCTTCAATCCTTGAGACTAGTCTTTGATAATTGTTTTAGGGCTACTCTAGTATTATTTACACATTGCTGAACCAACTTTGGATTTACGATTAAGGAACCGTTAAACCTAGTTCGGCCTTGAGTATAAAAAAAGAGAAGCCTCGGCTTGAGCACAAGAAAAGAAAAGAAAGAAAAGAAAGCATTGGCCGAATTTGGGAGAGTTAACCTTAATCCATAAATTCAGATTGTGTATTTAATTTCTTTGAGCAATCTTGTGCCCTTAAAAATTCATATTATTGCAATTGGCTAGCGTCTCTCCTTGTACTTGGTGCAAAGCGAGCTATTTATTCCTGATTGATTCTTTTAGCTCATTCGTTTGTTTGCATTGAGTCACATTAATCTTTGCGCATGTGTTCATATACTTCACTTATATCATTTGGATCAGCACCTAGGCAAAAATATTCTAGCTTGGATTATTACTTAATTTGACAACAACCTAAATTTCAGATTGCCTAAGCATTAAACCTTCCAAGCTCCATCCAAACACCTTGTGTTGTGCATTGCTTCCACTCTAGAAATTCGCTAAGTATATCACCTTTGATAATTTTCTGTGACCACGAGGTAAGAATCTGCTGTTTTCAATTGCTTCTAGAACGGTAAAACCTTCATTGATTCGAGATAGTGAGTTTAGTGATTCATACACATACTTGCTATTCGTGCACTAACCATGGCTGCAGAAGGTGATGAAGTTCTAGCGGATTTTGAAGGAAATCTTGAAGCGCCCGTCACTCGTTTACAACAACGAGCATTGAAACAACACTTCGATCGTCAACTAGAGATGGTGCAAGACAATCTAGGAAGGGACATCAAAGACATGGGAGTATGATTGGATGACAATGTTCGTGCATTACAATACTCCATCAACAACCTTACCACTTTGGTACAACATGGAGCAAGAGGTGATGACTTAAGTCAACAAAGCGTCCGTTTGGATGATACTGATGAGGAGTTTGATGCCATGCGACGTGAGGAGCCACGGCACCGAGCACCACCTGCTGTTGGCCAAGGAGGACGCCCTCCCTATCACGGTAGTGATGTCGGTCAAGGAGGTCGCGGTGTTCGACGTAACGATGATGACGAGGAAGCTCTGGCCAAGCCGAAATTCAACATGCCTACCTTCACCGGAGATACTGATGTAGAGGATTATCTCACTTGGGAACTTAAGGTTGACAAGTTATTCCGTTTGAACCATTACACCGAAGACAAGAAGTTGAAACTTGCATCAATGGGTTTTGACGGGTATGCTATGCATTGGTGGGAACAAGTTGTGCGAACACGTATGGAGAGGCATGAACACCCCATCGTCACTTGGAATGAAATGAAACAAGAAAAGCGTGGCAGGTTTGTTCCCCGTCATTATAAACGTTCACTGTATGAAAAATTACATCATTTGAAACAGAGAACACAGTCAGTAGAGGAGTATTACAAGGAGATGGAACAAGCCATGATTCATGCTGGTATACGTGAACACGAAGAACAAACCATGGCCTGTTTTCTGGCCGGTTTGAACCACCACATCAAGCGCATCGTCAATCATCACCCATATGGTAACATGAATGAGTTGCTCCATCAAGTAAGAGAAGCTGAACGACAAGTGGCTGAAGATGCTAGTTTTACTAGCCGTACCACCTATACACGCAGCAAGTTTATTCCTCGGACACAACCAAGTAAGAGTATCACCACCGAAGGCAATTCGTCATATCGAACAACAAGTAAGAAAGAAGAGATAGCGCCTCTACAGTCTTGTCGAAGTGCTGTTCCTGCCGCAACTGGTCTATCCTCCACTGGATCCACAGGAAGGAGTAAGAACATTGTGTGTTTCAAGTGCCAAGGTCGTGGGCATATGCAGAAGGAGTGTCCAAACACTAAAACCATGATTTGCACTGGAACGGGTGAATACGAATCCGCAAGTGAGGAGGATGATCTGTGTACTGCTCAAGAACCTTATGCGGGAAGCGAGAGTGAAGATGAAGAAAATGTGATGGTATGCACATCCGAACGTTTACCTTCCATAGTATGTATGCCCAAAACCCTCAGTGTGCTGGCCCAAGTTGCGCATGAACAAAGATGCAATTTGTTCCAAATTTGGGCAAAGGTGGGTGAAGGTAAAGCATGCAAAGTTATTATAGATGGAGGAAGTTGTCACAATTTGGCCAGTAAAGAGTTATGCACCAAGTTGGGTTTGAAATACTTACCACATTCTCATCTATATCATGTGCAATGGCTAAGCGACCGAGGCGAGGTAAAAGTAAGCCATATGGTCCGAGTCAAGTTTTCTATTGGCAACTATAGTGACATTGTGGAATATGATGTGGTGCCAATGACGGTTTGTCACCTACTTCTGGGTCGGCCATAGCAATATGACCGATCGTCTGTGCATGATGGTCGCACAAATTGCTACAAGTTTAGGTGGAACAACAAGGATGTGATTTTGAAGCCACTAACTCCTGCTGAAATCATCAACCAATCCATGCAAAAGATTGAAGTAAGAGATGAGAGTGAAAAGAATAGAGTGCATCCACCATCGGAAAGTGAGCGCTACATGCCAAACCTGATCGGTAAAAATAAAAGTGAGGATAAGTTAATCATGCTAGCTACAAGAGCTGAGATTCGAGAGTTGAGGATCCTAGCACGGTGCACTTTGTGCTGTTGTACAAAGATGCATTGATTTCCACTGACGATATAATCTCTCTTCCTAGTGCTGTGAAACATGTTTTGCAGGAGTACAATGACGTGTTTCCAGAGGAGGTTCTGGCAGGTTTGCCACCAATTCGTGGGATAGAACATCAAATCGATTTAATTCCAGGGGCAACGCTGCCCAATCGACCACCATACCGTGTCAATCCCAAAGAAATAAAGGAAATCCAGAAACAAGTCCAAGAACTTCTTTCCAAAGGGTATGTACGAGAAAGCTTAAGTACTTGTACTGTTCCTATGATTTTAGTTCCTAAGAAAGATGGTTCATGGCGCATGTGCATAGATTGTAGAGCAATTAATAACATCACTATTCGATATCGTCATCCCATACCTCGCTTAGATGACATGCTTGACGAATTGAGTGGTGCAGTTATTTTCTCAAAAATTGACTTGCGTAGTGGATATCATCAAATTAGGATGAAAGAAGGGGATGAATGGAAGACTGCTTTTAAAACAAAATTTGGGTTGTATGAGTGGTTAGTGATGCCTTTTGGTCTAACTAATGCACCTAGTACGTTCATGAGATTGATGAACCATGTTTTAAGGCAATTCATTGGTAAATTTGTTGTTGTTTACTTTGATGACATCTTAATCTATAGTCGCAATGAATCTGAACATGTTGAACATATTAGACAAGTGCTACAAGTTTTGCGAACAGCTAGGTTATTTGGTAATCTAGAAAAGACAAAGTTGTTTTCTTGGGATACGTTGTTTCAGAACATGGCATAGAGGTAGATGAATCAAAAGTTGAATCAATTGAAATTGGTCGACGCCCATCAATGTAAGTCAAGTTAGAAGCCTTCATGGGTTGGCTAGTTTCTATAGGAGATTTGTGAAGGACTTTAGTACTGTAGCTGGCCCTTTGAATGAGCTAACCAAGAAGGGAGTTGCGTTTGTGTGGGGAGTGGCACAACAAAAGGCCTTTGCTGAGCTTAAGAAACGTTTGATTGCAGCCCCTTTGCTTGTTTTGCATGATTTCACTAAGAGCTTTGAAATTGAATGTGATGCTAGTGGAATTGGCATAGGGGGAGTGTTGATGCAAGAAGGTAGACCGGTTGCTTATTTTAGTGAGAAATTGAACGGTGCTCAATTGAATTATCCGGTCTATGTTAAAGAACTTTATGCGTTAGTGCGAGTTTTAGAAACTTGGCAGCATTACTTGTGGCCCAAGGAATTTGTTATTCACTCAGATCATGAGGCTTTAAAGTATTTGCGTGGTCAAGCCAAATTGAACCGACGTCACGCCAAGTGGGTAGAATTCATTGAATCTTTTCCTTATGTTGTCAAATACAAGAAAGGGAAGGAAAACGTGGTTGCTGATGCTCTTTCGAGGAAACATGTGCTTTTAACTCAGTTAGGAGTACAAGTTCCTGGCTTGGAGAGTTTGCGTGAATTATATGCTAATGACCATGATTTTGTTGTTCCTTATTTGCAATGTACAGATGGGAAAGGTTGGGATAAGTTTCACATACATGATGGGTTCTTGTTTCGTGCTAACAAACTTTGCATTCCAGACTCGTCCGTTCGGTTACTCTTGTTACAGGAATCTCATTCAGGAGGTCTCATGGGACATTTTGGATGTGAAAAGACATTGCTTATGTTAAGCGATCATTTTTATTGGCCTAAGATGAGGCGTGATGTGGCCAGGTATGTGCAATGTTGCATGACTTGCCAAAATGCGAAATCAAAGCTCAATCCACACGGCTTGTATACTCCTCTTCCTGTTCCTCATGCTCCTTGGGAAGATATTAGCATGGACTTTGTGTTGGGACTACCTAGGACTAAGAGAGGGAGAGATTCTGTTTTTGTCGTTGTGGATCGTTTTTCCAAAATGGCACATTTTATTCCTTGTCTTAAGAGCGACGATGCGTCGCATATAGCTAACTTGTTTTTCAGGGAGATAGTTCGATTACATGGTATGCCAAGGACCATTGTGTCGGATCGCGTTGTTAAATTCATGAGCTATTTTTGGAAGACATTATGGGGAAAATTGGGAACCAAGCTTCTTTTCAGCACCACTTGTCATCCCCAAACTGATGGACAGACGGAGGTCGTGAATCGCACCCTTTCTATGTTGCTACGGGCAATGATCAAGAAGATATCAAAGAGTGGGAAGATTGTTTGCCGCATGTGGAGTTCGCTTATAACCGGGTTGTGCATTCTACTACTCAATTGTGTCCGTTTGAAGTGGTGTATGGCTTCAAACCACTTACACCACTTGATTTGCTTCCACTTCCAAGCCAAGAAAGAGGTAATATGGAAGCCTCCAAGCGTGCAGAATTTGTGAAGAAGATTCACTTGAAGACAAAAGAAGAGATTGAGAAGAAAGCAAAGTATTACGCTGAGAAGGCTAACAAACACCTCAAGAAGATGTTATTTCAGCCGGGAGACTTAGTATGGGTTCATTACCATAAGGATCGTTTTCCTTAAAGGCGCAAGTCCAAATTGTTGCCGCGGGGAGATGGACCTTTCAAAGTACTTGAAAAGATCAATGACAATGCATACAAAATTGAGTTACCGGGCGATGACTATGGAGTTAGTTCGACCTTTAATATCACTGATTTAAAACCATTTTTCGGTCCGGAGGATTCATATCATACAACGTCGAGGGCGACGTCTTTTCAAGAGGGGGAGGATGATGAGGCCACCCATGTCCCACTCCTCCAATTAAACCAACAGGACCAATTACACGTGCGCGCGCAAAGAAGCTCCAACAACAGGTGACTTTGTTCTTTGACGAATATAATTTTGAAAGGAATTTGCTACTACCTGATTCTCGTGTGTTATGCTTGCTTAGGTATGAAGAAGAGCTTGTTGGCAAAACCAAAGAAATGTGCATGCATGCTGGTTGACGTGAAGCGCAAGACAAGGAGAGATCTTGGGTGGGGGAGATAACATGCACGTGGCCAAGACCGAGGGCAACACAAGGAAAACCATCCGAATTAGTTTCTATCTATGGCATCCGAGTTGTTTTCTATCTCGAGTTAGTTTCTATCTATGGCCGCACCTTATGGTGCCAATATAAGGCCAGGCATAGCTTCATTGTAAGGGAACCACTTTATTTTTCATATTGAAATTAGAACAACATATTGCTTGTTTCTTTTCACCAAAGTATCCATGCGAGGAATACTTGAGAGAAATTGAGCGATTGTTCTTGAATCAAGGTCGTGTTTGCTTTTCCATTGGGAATTGATAGCACAGCATTTCTCCACTCGTGGTCTCTTGGAGAATCCTCTTTGGTGTATCTTGGCGAATTTCCAAAGAGCTACGAGTCCTTGCATTGGCACGGGTATACAACTAGAGGCATTGGTTGAGAGACACTAGTTATCGTGATCCTGCGTCGAGAAGATCAGGGCCACCCGTATCACACATATTGTAACAAAATTAAAATTATTGCTAGGTGTTGCGATAAGCCCTGTGGTAATGGCTCATTTCAATAAAAAAATAAATCGTGGTGATAAATTATCATATCGAAGTGATTTTACTGTTGCAATACCATTCTATCGCCTCAAACTAAAAATCATTGCAACACATACATATTGTGACAATATTGATTTTGTTGTAATACCATATTGCAACGCGCTGGAGAGAGCTAGAGCACTAGAGCGAGGGGTGTACCGTCGGGGCTGGATTTCGGGCAGCCAGTCAATGTCACAGTCGCTGGGAGACGATCGGATCCAGTAGCGCTTTGGTTGGGGATGGCAATACCAAGCGGCATGCCCCTAGCGCTTTGAGTGAAACGGTGTAATTTTTAGTTTTTCTCTATAAAAACACATGTTTGGCGGTAGGTCTCACTTCTGTCTTCATTCTGCCTTTGTCGCCTCATTTGAGCCCAAGGATGTCTATCATGCTCTTTCTGATGAGTCTTGGATCAATGCCACACATGAGGAGCTAGAAAATTTTGAGAGGAACAAGGTCTAGTCGCTTGTTGAGCCCCCTAGCGGTCACAATGTCATACGAACTAAGTGGGTTTTCGAAAACAAGTAGAGTGAGGATGAGGTAGTTATTCGAAACAAGGCTAGATTGGTAGCTCAGGGCTTCTCTTAGGTTGAGGGGTTAGATTTTGAGGAGACCTTCGCCCCTATAGCTAGGCTAGAGGCCATTAGGATTCTGCTAGCATTCGCAGCGTCTAAGGGCTTTAAGCTTTACCAGATGGATGTCAAGAGTGCCTTCCTCAATGGGTATATTGAGGAAGAGGTCTATGTTAGATAGCCTCCAGGTTTTGAGAACCCCAAATATCCAACTATATCTACAAGTTTTCCAAAGCCCAGTATGGACTTAAGCAAGCCCCTAGAGCTTGGTATGAGAGGCTTAAGTCTTATTTGTTGGGTCATAGGTTTGAGATGGGTAAGGTAGACAAGACCTTGTTCATTCGTAGGCATAGAAATGGCTTTCTACTCATCCAGATTTATGTGGATGACATTATCTTTGGGGGCGCTTCTCATACTCTGGTTTCCCAGTTCTCTGATGTCATGACCACAGAGTTTGACATGAGCATGATGGTTGAGTATGTTGCAGCCACTAATTGCTGCAGTCAAGTGCTTTGGATGGTTTCGACCTTGCGCGACTTTGGGTTAGTCATAGATAGTGTTCCTCTCTTCTGCAATAACACTTCTACCATTAACATTGCCAAGAACCCAATGTAGCACTCCAGGGCCAAGCACATTGATATCAGATATCATTTTCTTAGAGACCATGTAGAGAAGGGTGACATAGTGCTTCAGTTTGTAGAGAGTGACCACCAGTTGGCCAATATTTTTACCAAGCCTCTAGATAGCTTGAGGTTTTTGACCTTGTGGGGAGAGCTTGGGGTGGTCTGTCCTTATGGGTTATTGTGAGGGGGAGCGTCTTGCATCTTTTGTATCATATTGTTCATATGCTGCATTTCATGAGGGTGCATTTGGGTTAGTCTTTCTAGCATAGCCTAAAGTGATTTTCTCTCTCAGTTGCTTAGATTTCTTCCTCTCATCTTATGATCCTAGGTTGCTGCTATTAGTTGCTTCTCTTCTCACTAGGCTGAGTTCATTTACTTCTTATAGGTCTAGCAAGGATTGAGCCCCTTTGGGTAGACAAGGAACATATTTACTCCTTAGTGAGTTAAATGACCAGCTGATAGTCCTAGAGTCATATGGGGTAGATGAGAGTCGGTCTGAGCCATGATATTCTCTGTATCTGGTATATGCTTTAGGGACTACCATTTCTTTTTTTATTCTAGCTTCTTTCCTCTTGAGTATTGTTTTGGTTCAAGGGGAGTTCATTTGAGTCTTTTTAGAATTTAATACTGACATAACTCAACTTGAACCAAATTGTTTCATATGCTGAGGGGGAGCTGGATTTTCTTGCATTTCGTGACATTTAATTTTAGCATTGTGCATTGTAATATAATTACATGGAGCCCTGATTATTATTCCTATATGACATGATAAAATTGCATTACATCTTGCCATTATTTGTGCTAGGGTGCTAGATTTGTCATGGCTTTCTATGTGTAGCTTAGTCTTTGCCATGATAGCTTGAGTAAATGTGCACAACTTAAAGTAAATCATGTCCTGTTGAAACTTGTGACTAGTCTGGCTTTAGTTATCCTTTTATGATTCATGTCATGTCAAATAGGCTGAGTTGAGTCTTGAATCTACATTGAGCTTTAGAAGCTATGCTAGTTCTTTAGTGAAGCATGGGTTAGTATTAACTCTCTGTTCTTGAACTAAATCCAGAAAATGCAAAAAGATCTCTTTTGTGTGAAAAAACTGATCTCACCAATTCTTTCTCATGAGACGGCTTGCCATTGCACTAGGCATGAACTCAGGGGGAGTTTTGGATGACCAAGGTCATCTCCTTAAGCTTCTTGCTTGGAGTGATTGCATAAGGCTTGTTCAACAAGAAAAATAGTTGAACACAACCATGAATTTTTGAAAAATGTCAAATATGCTAAATTTGCTCTATCACAAGAAATGCCAAGTACTTGAACACATGTTTCATTCTTGAACTTATGGCACTCTAAACTGACTCAATGATAGCTTCCTGGTTCCACTTAGAATATTGACATGACTTGACTTATGATTGGATACCTTTTTCTAGACTATGATATTGAGTGACTTGACATGTTAATCAATCCATCTAAATTCATATTATGACTTATTTGGCTTTAGCTTGTCTATACATAGTTTGTCATGATCTAGATAGCTCCTTCTGTTGTTATGACTTGGTGTAATACTTAGAAAGTCATTTTGGATAATCTTCATGGCTCCTATTGCTTAAAATGAATAAAATACAGTCACTCCACTTCATTCATGCTCTATTTTCCTCCATGCATCTTGATGATTCTATTGCCAAAAGGTGGGGAATAATGGAGAAAAAGGCATAAAAAGGGGATGTTTTGGAGATTTTGAAGAAAACTTACTCTTTTTGGTTGATTGCTCCAAGTTCTATCTTTGCAACATGGTCTTAAGTTTCCTTATCACTCCTTTTAGACTATGTGTGGCTTCTGCAATTTCTTCTTTTCAAAAATAAACTCATCTTCATGTTTTTTCTGTGTTTATCAATATACTCATTAAGGGGAGATTGAGAGACCATATGGAGGTGACCCTATATTTATGATGAGTAATTGACTCTTGGTTTAGAGAGATTGAGTTTGTTTTTGAGGTTTGTGCAGAGGTTGGTTCTCTATCTGTATAGTCTTAAGCCTCTTCAACTTGTTCAGCAGTTGCATTTACGACCATGTGGTCGGCAGTGGCATTTACAACCACTTGTCGTCAGAAGTAGTGGTCGGCAGTGGCATTTACGACCACGCAGTCCATTTTACGACTTGGTCGTAGTCAATTTTATGACTTGGTAGTCACAGTCGATTTTACAACTTGCGATTTTAGGACTTGAGTCGCAGTCGATTTTACGATCACATTGTCCCAGTCGATTTTACGACCACATTGTCGCAGTCAATCTAACGACTTTGAAGTTGTAGCCGGTGTTATGACTTGGTGGTCATAGCCAGTTCTACAACTTGGTGGTCGTAGGTGTTGTTACGACTAGGTGGTCGTAAGTGTATTTACGACCACATTGTGTGTATTTGCAGTCGGCAGCCAGTTCTACGACTACGTGGTCAATAGTCGTAGATCTGACTGGCTGTGGTCGATAGTCGTAATTCTGACTGCCGTGGTCGTAAGTCGTAGCTTTTGCTGGCTATGTGCAATGGTCGTAACGCGCTGTCTGAGTGGTCGTAAGTCATAGCGACTAGTTCTGGCAAAGTCGTAGCCGCTGCTACGTGGTCGTAGCGCTCTGTCCGTGTACTCGTAAGTCGTAACGACCAGGTCTATTATAGTCGTAGCTGCTAGCGATGGTCGTAGCTTCTGCTTTCGTGGTTGTAGTAACTTTGAGATGGTCGTAACGACTTGTTGTGTGGTTGTAGGCAGTTGGGAAGTCTTCTAGGGCTACGACCACCTCTTTTCCAGTACATACGAGTGGTCGTAAGTGGTTTAAGACCAGTTGTTTTGCTGTGATTATTCACTGGAATATTTTTTGAAGTATGCAGATTGATGAAGCTTGTTTACAGTGCGGTGCTATGTGATGTTTTGCTTGTTTATGATGGTCACAGGATTTTGGAGCTAGGTCATGGTGAGGCATGGAAGAACCGGGACTAGGCATAGGAGGTGTTGTGGTCCAGAACGGTTGGAAAGATGCAAAGATGACTAGGCTTGCGAGGTGACTGCAAGGATTGGACGGCAAGAAAACGGGAAGCTTCCAGGAAGATTTAGAGGGGCATTTTGGAGAAATGCTCAAAACCTGCAAAAGAAGGCTTTCTGTTAAAGCTGTCTCTGTCAAAGCATACCTATCTGGTTGTGTTAGCGGGTAAAGCATGCGTGGAAAACCTGATGGTAGGTAGGGGTTAACGGGTCATCCCTGGTATCGAGAGACAAGAAATAGGGATGGGCGGCTGCCCATCCAGAGAAGTCTCTAGGGTTTTTCTATTCTTGTGTGAGTTCATGTTTTCGGTGTTGGAGCGCTTGTGCTCCTGGTCCTCCTGGATGGAGTGGTTGTAGAATCAACTCTCAGAGCTATATATCATCTCTTGGTCTATATTTGTGTATGCTCGTATGCGTGGAGTTGAGTTGGTTCTGTTCGTTTGTATATTTGCTCTCTGGTCTTCAGTTTGCTCTTCCCTTCTTGATCTGAGACTTTGCTTTCGGTTGTTCTGTTGATGATCTGACTTGCCTGGTGTTGGAAAATCTTACTCGAAGCAATCTTGGCCCTTATATTCCCACTTGCATGGTCTGATTATTCTCTCTTCTTCTCAGTCTCGATTTTGAGCGCATCTGATGAAATCTGGTGAAGATCTCTATTTTCTTATTAAGTTTTCAATTGAAATCCAGAGCAACCTCCTGACATCTTATTCTTGTTGTGTGCAAAGTCTCTTGGCCAATTGATCTTTAAGTCGAAAGTTGTCTGGAATCTTGGCCGTGTGGTCATGCGCCTTTCTGACCCTCCTCTGTCTTCCAGAGAACGATACGACCATGTTCTGCTTTGTTAGTTCTCGGGTTTCTATTGCCTTCGACCACGTTGATCGTTCGACCACTTGTTGGCTTACGACTTCGTTGGTTTTGGCCTCTGTGGTTATCGACTAGGTTGACTTCCGACCACGAAGTCGGTGATCGACCACAGAGTCAGGTTATGACCACACTGCTTGCCACGACTTTGTTTCCAGAGTTCGACCACATAGCCGAAGACTTACGACCACGTTGTAAGCTTTGGCAACGTTGAACAGCTTTCGACCACGGTGTCGTGTTTACGACCAGTCACCTTTTGACCACAGTGCTGACCACGGTCTGTTCTCTGATGTGTTTTGCATGTTGTTCTAGTCTGAGGTTTCATCGACTATCGATTGCGTTGTTGAGACTTACGACCACGTGGTGAGTCTCGACCACGTGGTGAGTCTCGACCACGTAGTCAGATTCCGACCAGTTCAGTTTTCGCTGTTCAGCTTCTTTGTTGTCTGTGAGACTTCAACTCTAGCCTTTATAGCTCAGTAGCTATTGAACAAAAGAGTTAAGTGGATACTTGGGGAGAATTTGAAGGCACCATTCATCTCCCTGTGTTGCCTGTCCGGTCCTACAAAAGGCTTACTAAAACAATGAGTCATGTCCTGCAGCCTAGCCCGGGTCCACGTTGAAATTGGCCAGATAGGGCTATTGGGCTGGCCTGGGCCTAGGCTAGGTGGCGTGAAGTGAATTTAGCCTGACAGTGGCCAAACCTAAACCCGGCCCGGTCCAACTTTTAACAATGCTTCAGCTAGTAAAAGAAAAAAAATCAGGATCACACAGTGTGCTTCCTGTTAAGCTATAAGTGGTGGTCGTCAGAATCGTCAAAGCACAGAGGTGGATCTTGAGCAAGTTATTTTACAACACCCCTCAGTGCACGACTGCATTGGCGGCATGGCAACCCACTCAATTACGTTGATCGCTTGCTCGGCTAAGTTGAGACACACAAGGAAGGGTAATTTACTCCAAAGGAGGTGTTACGTTTGCTGCTCTTCCTGAAAGAGACCTTAGTTTTGTTTGACTAATTTGATTACATGTTCCGATGGAGCCAATATCACGTAGGCCAAATCATACCGCTTCAATTATTCTACGCTGGTCAACATCATCACACCTTGTCACATATTGTACGTCTCTCACATCTCATTGTTCCCTGATTGTTTCTGTCCCAAAACATGCATCAGGCATCACATATCTCCGTAACATCTGCTTCCGCCTCTATATATAGACCATCGTGTGCACCTTGTTTACCACATCACAATTGACCATCAAATTAATTGCAACCTTTAGGCTAGCTAGCTGCAAACTCACACACGCACATATATACAACAGTAACAATGGCTGTGTGGAGAAAGAAGGAGAGCGCCGATGCTGCCACCGCGGCTTGGTACATCCCTGCCATCGGTAACGGAAGGAGGACTCCGAAAGGCTACGTCCCGATGGTGCTCGCCGGCGACGAGGGGGTCAGCGAGGAGAGGGTCCTGGTGGACGTCAGGATGCTGAAGGAGCCCTGCATGCTGGCATTGCTGGAGATGGCCGAACATCAGTTTGGGTACGGCCAGCAGGGAGTTCTGAGGATCCCCTGTGACATACGTCGGTTCAAGCAGATAATCAACATGACCCTGTGACATACGTCGGTGCAAAGCCAAATAGGCAGATTATATATCAGGGAGAAGGGATCAAATAGTGTTAGTTTAGTCCTTGCATTATTGGTTTTTTTCTTTTTGTTTGACTCTTTTAACGCTTCTGTGTTAATCGCTTTATTTGTATTAGATTGTGATCAATTATTCGGTTTTTGATTGCCATGAGGATGTAAGTTCACCAAGCTGTTGAAAATTAATCCATGGCCAATGTATGTTGATTACTTTGTGCTTATTGGACTGATCTATTTTCAGTTAGTACATCTTTCCGTGTGGTAAAACAAAATCGACAGTCGAACTTACCTTACAAGCGATAGTTTTCTGTTGAACGGGCGTATTGCCACGCTGCCTCCCGAACTAGAACCTCGTCTGCATCACTTGCTGTAGCTGCCGATCGCCACCATGCCGCAGTCTCTTCCCGCGCCAACTCTTATGTTGTCGCTCATCGTCGAGATCCGTTGATTTCGTCACCTTTTATTTGTTGCTTCCCCCGTTTTAGAAGAGGTGCGTTCGTAGTAACTGGTGCGTGTGTGCTATTAGTAGTTTACAAAAGAAAAAGAAAAAAAAACCTGGAAATTCCTACGTTAATCTGACAAAAAAAAGAAGAAAATATCCAATGCATGCAATTGGTACATACGGGAAGAACTTGGCTTGGATTTAACACACGCCTGAAGCTTTGTTTCCTTCATCTGGTTGGCTCGTGTAATCATGTTAAGAGGTAGAGCTAGATTCCTAATGCATGTTCTTTTTCCTCTTTTGCTTGTGTACGAGACTTGCTAGACTAATAGAACAACTAACAAATTTAATCACCACCGTATGCCCTGCTGCATGTGTCCGTTACGGAAAGGAAAGGCTGCCTAACAGGACGACGTATAAAAAATATCGGTTATTATATTATTGTTTTGTTTGTTTCTATATGGCACAAAATTTTCAAATCCACATTAACATTCTACAGATTGTGGTTTCCATATATTTGTTATTTTAGAATAAAATTGTGCTATCCAAATATATGGGTCTGTTCTTTTTTAACTTTTGGCTTTTCTACAGTAATTAACTTTTAAACGAAGTGTCTTTTCAAGATGGGGTCTACTAGTTAATTATAGTACATACTGTACCGACTTTATTTATATTGGTAAAAAAACCGCACGTGAGTTTTAATTACTCTGTAATCTCTTACACAAATAGTCCAAAAGCCATAAGCCGCAGCCATAAGACTCGGGCAAAAAGAACAAGCCTATATACAAGGAGAACTAATTAGTTGATTTTAAACTTTTAAATATTTAAAATTTGGAACAATCCTTCTAGGCTAAAAGAGACGGTATCTCTCGTACAAAATGTTTTCACAAAAAATGGATTATACAGTCTACGCACCATGTCCTATGTAAAAGTTTGAGTAGAAGTTGAATAGATAAGATATTTAACATTTGGAACCACTACTACAGAAAGCCTCATAGTAGACGCCTCATCACAGACAGTTTTGTGAAACCGTCTCTGATTAACACTATTACAGACGGTTGTAATTTGGAGGCCGTATGTGGTATTTGTGGCGGAAAAAGGATTATCACAGATGGTCGGTCTATATTAAGAACCGTCTTTGGCTGTGTATATCCTTCGTGGATATAGAGGCTGGATTTTATATCCTTTATCTAAAAAATATTAAGAACCGTCTGTGATAATCCCAGATTATCACAGACGGTTTTTAATAAAAAACCGTATGTGATAAGCTAGTTATCACAGACGGTTTTTAATTAAAAACCGTCTGTGATAATAACTCTAAGGCATTTATTGCGCTGCTCAGACCGCATCTGTCTTCATTTCGATCCAGATCTAGCCACTTCTGCGCACTTTTTCACTCAGGAGGAAGCTAGGCGATTTCAGGCCAGTTAATTTGGTGGGAAGAGGCAGAGATTGAGCTTTGAAGATTCAGACTTTCCTGGTTGCTCTAGATATGGTTAGTAGTGAAATTTATTTTTTCTTTAATTGCATTACAATTTAGGTCTAAGTAATCCATGAGTGTTATTGAAGATGGTTAATTTGCAAAATTATTGGTTATATAATAGCTATTGCGTTTATAATATGAATTGAGCTAGCAAATTAAGTCTCAATATAATAAATGTGGCCGGTATATATATAGTAATTATAATTAGTTAATCTAGATTTTAATACTAAGTTGTTATATATGTACGTAACGTAGGACCGAAGCTGGATGTATGCCGCGAGCCGTGTGAGTGAAGAGTACATTAATGGCGTGTCTGCTTTTATAAGAGCCGCCGAGGAGGATATGTTGAATAAGGGGGTGGAATATATGTGCTGTCCATGCACTGATTGCGAGAATTTGAAGATGTTTAAGAACCGAGGGCAAATTGAAGCGCACTTGATTCGGAGGGGTTTCAAAAAGGATTATACGTGTTGGACCAGTCATGGCGAAGTGAATGATCATATGCCGCCGGATGACATCGCCGGTGAAGTGAATGATATGCCACCGGATGACATCGCCGGTGAAGTGAATGACATGCCGCCGGCTGATGTCGATTGTGGTTCGGATTCGGATAGGTTGCACGATGATAATCTGGATCAGATGCTTCGCGATGTAGAAGAGAACTATGATGAGAGAGAGTATGTTAAATTCCGTGGCTTGATGGAGAACTCGGAGAAACCTTTGTACACGGGCTGCAAGTACACGAGGTTGTCGGCCGTGCTTGAACTGTTGAAATTGAAGGCAAGCAACGGTTGGTCCGACAAGAGTTTCACGGCGCTGCTAGGTCTTTTAGCGGACATGCTTCCGGAGGGAAATGAGTTGTCTAAAACCACGTATAAAACCAAGAAGGTTCTTTGTCCGTTGGGAATGGAATTAGAAAGAATGCATGCATGCCAGAACGACTGTATCCTCTACCGTAAAGAGTATGCAAACATGCATGTATGTCCGGTGTGCAACGCATCCCGATACAAACGTAACAATCAATCAGATGATGGCGAGGGAACAGAGGCGAAGAAAGGACCGTCTGCTAAGGTGGCATGGTATTTTCCTATAATTCTCCGTTTGAAAAGGTTTTTTGCAAATCCAACGGAGGCAAAACTGCTGCGTTGGCACTCGGAGGAGCGCAAGAAGGATGGAATGCTAAGACACCTTGCTGATTCCGCGCAGTGGAGAAATATCGATAGGAGTTTTGCAGAGTTCGGTGCAGAACCAAGGAATATAAGGTTTGGACTGAGTACAGATGGAATGAATCCTTTCAGTAGCATGAGCAGCCGACATAGCACATGGCCCGTGACTCTCTGCATCTATAACCTTCCTCCTTGGTTGTGTATGAAGCGAAAGTACATTTTGCTGTCGATACTTATCCAAGGGCGAAAACAACCTGGGAATGATATCGATGTGTTCCTAGCACCGTTGGTGGAAGATCTAAAAGTACTGTGGAACGAAGGGGTACAGGTATGGGATGCATACAAACGAGAGAACTTCACTCTGCGCTCCTTATTGTTCTGCACCATAAATGATTATCCTGCCCTTGGTAACCTATCGGGCCATAGTACAAAAGGTGCCAAAGCTTGTACTCACTGTTTAGATGGCACTGAGAGTGTGTGGCTGAGACACTCACGCAAAACCGTCTACATGCGTCACCGCTAGTTCCTTTGGAGGGCTCACCCATACCGCAAGATGAAGAAACAATTTGACGGAGAGAAGGAAGACGGTTCAGCTCCAAGGCATTTAAGGGGACATGAGGTTTATGATATGGTTAAGGATTTAGATGTTGTCCTCGGAAAGGGACGTAAATTGAGGGCTCATGAGAAGAACACCTGGAAGAAGAGATCAATATTTTGGGACTTACCTTATTGGGAGTACCTAGATGTTCGACACTGCATCGACGTCATGCACGTAGAAAAGAATGTATGCGACAGCTTGATTGGTCTCTTACTGAACATCCGTGATAAAACAAAGGACGGCATCAACGCACGGCTTGACTTGGCTGACATGGACATCAGGCCTGAGTTAGCACCGACACGCACTGATAATGGACGAACGTACCTTCCCCCTGCGTGTTACACTCTGTCCAAGGCTGAGAAAACAGAACTGTGCCAGTGCTTGCATGGTGTCAAAGTTCCGTCTGGTTACTCCGGCAACGTGAAGAAACTTGTTTCGATGCAAGATTTGAAGTTAAATGGCATGAAGTCTCATGATTGTCATGTGCTGATGACACAGATGCTCCCTATTGCAATTAGAAATATTTTGCCGATCAAAGTCCGAGAGACAATCATGAGGCTATGTTATTTCTTTAACACAATTGCTCAGAAGGTCATCGATCCCGAAGGACTAGATGCTCTGCAGGACGAGGTGGTGATGACTCTGTGTCACCTTGAAATGTATTTCCTCCTTCGTTTTTCGATATCATGGTCCATCTCATTGTTCACGTTGTGTGGGAGATAAAAATGTGCGGGCCCGTATTCTTACGTAGCATGTACTCATTTGAGAGGTTCATGGGAATTCTCAAGTCCTACGTACGAAATCGTTCTCGGCCGGAGGGCAGCATCGTCGAAGGTTATGCAAGCGAAGAGGTCATTGAGTTTTGTGTCGATTATATGGCTCAGATTCAACCGATAGGTGTCCCTCAATCTTGTCATGAGGGGAGCCTGAAGGGTCTCGGAACTATCGGAAGGAAAGCAATCACTCCAGATATGGACACGTATACTCAAGCCCATTTCAAAGTGTTGCAACACATGACTGAAGTGGCGCCTTATGTGGACCAGCACATGGATGTGCTTCGGCAACAGAATCCGGAGCGGCCGGATGTTTGGATCATGAGGCAACACAACCGTTGGTTCAACCAATGGTTGAAGGAGCAAATCGCTAGGAGCTCGCCAAGTGAGACGCTGACATGGTTGGCAAAAGGGCCGACATTTACAGTTGTGACATGCCAAGGGTATGACATAAATGGGTACACATTCTATACGCAGTCTCAGGATGTCAAGAGCACTAACCAGAACAGCGGTGTCCGTATATATGCATTCAGTACCGATGGGTCGAGAAACTCGTACTATGGCTTCATAGAAGAGATTTGGGAGCTCGACTATGTGGTTTTCAAGATCCCCTTATTTTGCTGCCGTTGGGTGCATCTCCTACAGGTGAAGGTTGACAAGTACGGTGTCACGACCGTGGACCTCCAACGTGTCGGGTACAAAGACGAACCATTCGTACTCGCCAATCAAGTTGTTCAAGTTTTCTATATAACCGACCCGGCAAATAAGAAACGCCATGTAGTTCTTCATGGAAAAAGGAGAATTGTCGAAGTGGAGAATGTAGTGGACGAGGAGGAATACAATCAATTTGACGAGTTACCTCCTTTTGGAAATGGCATAAGGGTCGACGATGAACAACGTGACGAAACTAGTTACGTACGCATTGATCATGATGATGGGCTAATTTTTAAAGGAAATAAGCAAGTACAATAAGAATGTATATGTGAAAATGTGTGACAATTTTGAAATGTATATGTGAAAATGTGTGATGTAGTCAATTTTGAGATGTATATGTGAAAATGTCTGATGTAGTCAATTTTGACATGTATATGTGAAAATGTGTGATGTAGTCAATTTTGAGATGTATATGTCAAAATGTGTGACAAAATGTATATGTGAAAATGTATATGTGTATTGGCATTTATGTATATGTGAGTATATGTGTGATGTACGTGTGAATTGGTATGCATTTATGTATAGAACAATGCTGCAGTGTGATGTATTTGAGAATGACAAAATGTATCAAGAAATAAACTGTGTGAATACAGCTGGTTGGTGTTGTATATGAATGCAGCTGTTTGGTGGTTGATATGAATGTAGCTGTGTAGTTATTGGTGTTGTCTTAATAACAACAGTTGGCAAAGACTTATCAAACTATCACAGATGGTTATAAACTTAGAACCGTCTGTGATATGATATCACAGACGGTTCTAAGTTCAGAACCGTCTGTGATAACCTCCCTATATATACCCTCTCGCTAGGGTTTTCCGTGTGCGCTGCAGTTATTCGATCTAGATCTAAATCCTGAGCCCGTCGTCGCCGCCGCCTCCCCGAGCCCTCGCCGGCTGCCTCCCCGAGCCCTCGCCGGCCGCCTCCCCGGACGAAGACGTCGCCGCAGCCTCCTCCTCCTCCGTCGCCGCCTCCCCGAGCCCGTCGCCTCCTCCTCCTGCGTCGCCGCCTCCTCCTCCTCCTGCGTCGCCGCCTCCTCCTCCTCCATCATCGCCGCCTCCTCCTCCTCCTCTGTCGCCGCCGCCTCCTCCTCCTGCGTCGCCGCCTCCTCCGTCGTCGCCGCCTCCTCCTCCGTCACCAAAACCCTAAGGTCATCAAAACCCTCCCCGAGCTTCATGCTTACTGTTAGGGTTTAGGGTTGATGCTGTTAGTATATGCTTACTGTTAGTTGCTTACTATTATGTATATGCTTACTGTTAGTTGCTTACTGTTATGTATATGCTTACTGTTAGTTGCTTACTATCATGTATATGCTTAC